>CAVLJG010000010.1:8287186-8887186 GCA_963669975.1 Acanthoscelides obtectus
TCAGAAGAATGCTTTTGACCAGGATTAAGAACTTTTTTCGAGAATCCCAATAGATGTCCAAGATTATTCGGTTCTGTAAAACTATTTTATAATACTTGCTAAAGATTTCACATTGCAGTGTATTATTGTTAGGTTTTAGAGAAAATAATCATCCGGAGGAGCAACTTCATTTTCAAGATTCATTTGCGTTCGTATAAATGTTTCTATGTCGGTAATTTCATAACAACCTGTCGGAAACTCGATGACTTTTAATTGACCACCACCACCTATCCGGTCGATATAATAAAATTTATCTCCTTTTTCAATATTCGGTATGGAATTGTATGAAGTAAAAGACCTAAGCGCCAATTCATAATCTTTTTTCGGATCCAACACTATCGGTGTTGAAGGACGAAATGAAAATATATGAGTAGTGCTATTGACTCTCAACAACTGCGACATGATGAATGAAAAAATATAGCTGTGTACTAAGCATTTATTCAAGTTTTTTTTTTTTTTTGTTATTTTCGAATGGATAATTTACAGAAATAACAATTTGCTTGAGCAGTAGCCGGTCCATCCCAATGTGTTGTCCAATCAGGTCTGTTGTAGTGAACATAGCATGGAAGTCGTATTTGAAGATCAAAATTGGATGTGTATTCTGCAGGCAGTTTGTGCCATATACTCAATAATTCTGCAGGTCTCACATTGCTTATTAAATATTCCAGCGGCGGAATATTCTTCTCAAACTCTTCTAATGTAAATTCCGATAATGTTTATTATCCATCGTTGTTGTGTTATTGTTTAGAAATTTCAAACACAATTGTCCGCAATTAACTTGATTATAAGTTTGGTAAGGATCGTTGTTGTAGAAAATTTTAGCGTTTTTCAGATATCGAACAAGTTCCTGTGGAGGCTTCAGGTTACCAAATGAATCGAAATACTCAACGTTGTTGTTTATCTTTTTATAAGCTACCCAATGAGTTCCGTTGTTTTGTGAAATATCTAAGTTCACGACGGCGCATTCTCTTTTACGTGGACCGTCTCGTGGTAAAGTGTCACGCATGAAGACACCTCGGAAATGAGGTATGTTCAAGAGCTTCGCATATTGCTTTATTTCATAATCATAAAGCGCTTTCTTGGGTAGCTTGATGTTTAGTTTTTTTGAGTTTTTTTTTTTGAGGTACAACCCATAACCACCTTTAGCATTTTTTCTCAAATACAATCCTTTGCCCAAAGACTCCATAGCTTTGTTATGGCGATGGTCTTCCTCCAATTTCTTTTGTGCATTCTTGGCATCAACGACCGTTTTGGCCACACCTGCAGCTCCCCCTGCGAGCGCCCCCAAGGCACTTAATCCGGCGAAAAGGGGGATCAAGGGTAGGAATCCCCCAGATTTTCCTTCGATCGGAATTATTCTCGGTAGTCGAACTTTATGTTTTCCACCTGCACTCTTCACCGCTAATCTTGCCGCTTTAAGAGCAACCAATGCAGACTTTTTTAATGTCGTGGTGGTGGGAGCATTTTTCTTCAAGGACTTTGTGATTTTCGTGAGAACACCTCGTCGAAAAGATGATTTCTTCTGCCCCATACCCAATTTTCGCTTAACTTTCATTGCGGTGGTTGTTAGCCAAGCTGCAGTCTTTTCTCCTAGTGAAGCGTCAGGTGCTTTTACACGTTCCCAGGCTCGGTTCTCAAGAATCCAATCAGCTTTGTGTCTGTCTTTCAAATTTTTGTATAAGGCGTATGCAATATCGTGGTCTCTTGCAGCACGATCCAATGGTTCTTTCCAGGATCTCCTCGTGCTAACCTCTTCTTTAATTTAGTCCCGCTGAAAATATACATATACATGTGTGAGAATGAAAAAAAATATCCTAATCTGTCGCACACTTACGTCCCAGGAACTGATACGAAGGTACGTGGAGTTCTATCGGAAGATTATTTATCAGAGAGTTTACAACACCTTCACCCTTGTACGTTAACATGAGAACTGTTGATGATGCGTTAGCAATATCTACATATATACTTTTACACATTCCTTATTCGAACGCCACACGATGAAGGTTGTTCAACAAGAGCAGTCATTACCCATTGATAACTTGGATTTTACAGCAAAAACTCAACATAGTAAACATGGTAAATTGTTACCGAATTCGTTTCGCGCTATCATCTGCGGACCAAGCGGATGTGGAAAAACGAACGTAATGCTGGCGCTGCTTTTCCATCCAAACGGTGCTAAGTTTAAAAATGTTTACGTTTATTCAAATCGTTGTATCAACCAAAGTATCAACTGCTTCAAGAAGTGATTTCCGCTGCTAAGGGTGTTGGCTATTTCCCATTTAAGGATAACGAGGAAATTATAAGTCCAAGTAAGGCTAAAAATAGCTCTATATTCATATTTGACGACGTGTCGTGTGACGGTCAGCAGAAAATTCGAGAGTATTACTCCATGTGTCGTCATAAAGATATCGATGCTGCATATCTCTGCCAAACATACTCTAAAATTCCAAAACAGCTCATACGAGACAACTGTAACATTATAGTACTATTTAAGCAGGATGAAATTAATCTAAAACATATATTTGATGAGCATGTATCTCCAGATGTTACTTTTGATGAATTCAAAAAGATGTGTTCGGAATGTTGGGCAGAAAAGTACGGTACGTTAGTTATTGTTAAAGACTTTCCTCTTAATTATGGTCGATACAGAGTAGGATTTGATAAGTACATAAAATTGTAGGCTTATCATGTACGCCATCATTCAGTAACATGATGTCAAAGGACCAAGTTGCCGTTGCTAGTCATAAAAGAAAGATCGCAGAACTTGCTCGAGCTATACGTAAAAAGTATCTTACTTTAAAGTTAGGTCGAACTGCAGAAGATGAATCTATTAGAAAACTTTTCAAACCAATATCTGAACCTCTTAAGCAAATAGCTAAGACTCAGCAGCATCCTTCATTTATTATTAAAAAAGAGGAAAAATTGAAACAGGATGATGATGATGATGATGATGTATTCACACAGAACCCAAACTATCTCAATTTAGAAGACGTGGCTTCAACTGATGAACAAGGTAATATACCGCCGAGACCTGAAACACCACCACTACCTGAAGAAATGCGTCCTGCTGATTTTTCACAAGAAGCAATAGAAGAATACTTAGATCAATATCCCCCAATAAGCCATAATTATTTACAAGATTTTTGGACACAAAACGATAAAATTGATAAAAATTATGGACCTATATATACCGACAACATTGGTTGGATGTTAGGTAAACGCCGAATTAAATTTGATAGAGCGACTGGCCAAATACAGATATTACCTGAGGGGACAAACTTAGCAGGTACATGGTTTCGTGGCACACCTGGGCTGTATCAACTTTTATTCTATAATGACCCAAACTATGCAGATGCAGATTTACAACCCTATAAAAATCTATTGCAAAGTACCGGTGTTCATTTAGATTCGCTTGGACGCCTAAAAGGTTCGACAGGATTTAAATATAATCACATTATTAAGCCTCTCTTTAAAGATGTGCAGAAAAATAAAGGTACAATTGTCACACGATCAACATCTACAAAAATACGTAGTCCACTTAGTCGATCATTAACAAGATCCACTCCCTCAACAACAACAACAACAACAACATCATCAACATCAAAACCGCCAACAGGAAAAGGTATCGGTGATTACTTGACATACAACGAGGAACCAATCGAATACGTGTACTGGGATGATCCCAATGAATTAATCGATCGACTTAAACTCCTTATGGCATCTCAGGAAGCTGGCAATACGTCGCATGATAATGAAATAGTAGCCATCCTCAACGAGCTAAAAGAAGCTAATATAATACAGTAATCTAGTTCCTTGGTCTTTCATTTACACGATGAGTCTTGATAAATTCGGACGTCGCTTTGATAAACAAAAGACACTTCCGTATATGCGTACACCGCCAAAGTTAACACTACCCCATACTTCTGATGGAAATGTTGACTTCAAGAACGTAAAGTTGTGTAATATAAAAGATCCCACAGATAATTCAGATGCGGCAACTAAAAAATACGTAGATACTTCAGTGATTGATTTAAAAAAAATAACAGCAAAAACAGATCAAATAACAGAGTTTATTTCGAGAAATCCGCCTACTTCTGGTAAACATATGGCAACAAAAAATATGTAGATGACTCTATTGCAAATATAACAACAAGAATAGAACAGGAGTTGGCTACAATTAAGTCTCATACCGATTTGACTCCAATACGGAAAAATATCATTGATTTATCCTCTGAATTACAACTTTTGCAAGGACGCACATCATATATATCATTGAAAACATTCGATCTTGCTAAGCGTATAAAGCCTATGGAACAACAATTTAAAGCGTTAAAACATGATGACGTACGCCAAGGAGAAGCTACAACTAGTTAACGAGCTGCACAAGCCTGCTCGAAAAAATTATCTAAGACGACGTACCATCATTAAAGGCTTAGACGATTTATGGCAGACGGACTTGGCTGAAATGCGACCTTATGCTCATCAAAATAAAAATTTCAAATTAATTCTCGTCGTAATCGATTCTTTTTCCAAGTTTATGTGGACTAGACCGTTAAAGACAAAGACGGGTGAGGAGATAACTCGTGCGTTTTCGGATATCCTCGCACATACGGAACGTACGCCGAAAAATCTACAATCTGATCAAGGTAAAGAATTTTACAATAGTAAATTTCAAACTTTAATGAAGAAGCATGATATTAATCATTATAGTACATATAGCATCAAGAAAGCGGCCATTGCTGAAAGAGCCATAAGGACGTTGAAAAATAAACTTTACAAATACTTTAGCTTAATGGGATCGTATAAATGGATTGATATATTACAAAGCATTACCAATGAATACAATGGAACACGTCATCAAACCATCGGATGTAAACCATCACAAATTAATAAATCCAACGAAAAATGTATCTTAAATCGAAAATATACTCATTTAAAAATCGCGGGCCCGCGTAAGTTTAAAGTTGGTGACATTGTACGCATCAGCAAAACCAAAATGCTATTCGACAAGGGATACGTTCCAAGCTGGACAACGGAATTATTTAAAGTTACTAAAATTAATATTACCAACCCTGCAACGTACATGCTCGAAGATATGCAAGGTGCACC
Source organism: Acanthoscelides obtectus (assembly GCA_963669975.1). Lineage (NCBI taxonomy): Eukaryota > Metazoa > Arthropoda > Insecta > Coleoptera > Chrysomelidae > Acanthoscelides > Acanthoscelides obtectus. Next base: position 8,292,335 of record CAVLJG010000010.1, read on the forward strand.
GATCAAAGGAGCCTTTTATGACGAAGAATTACAGAAAACAGCCAATCCAGATGTTTATTTAGTTGAAAAAGTTTTACGTCGTAAAGGTAAAAAAATGTACGTCAAATGGCTTGGCCTTGATGCAAAACATAATAGTTGGATTGACAATGATGCGATCGTCTAGGTGTATGGGGTGGGGGGTTTCTGCTAAAAGTGAGTTCTCAGTCGGTTGCAGTCAGTCAGTCAGGCAGCTGGTAAAAAAAAAATGGATACCAGTGGTAGTGGTTCAAGTTGCAGCGAGTTTGACCTCACCACCAGCAGCTCACACGAATCATCTGTAAACTACGACCGTGAGCTGGATGCTATTCTGGAAAGGTACGAAGAAGCGGCCAAGAACGAGGACCATTATCTGCTGTACACGCAGTTTCCAAATGGATCATACCAAATTGGATGCGGTCTAAGCCCAGCGAGATCATTTACTCCTGCTGTAATTGTGTGGAACTCATCACGGTTGAAACTATCTTTCAGTTCCTATGAGTGGGAACAATTAATCACCCAGCTCAATGTGGTAACGGTGAAGGAGACGGAGGAGCAGGAGGAGGAGAAGAACCTTCCTGACAAGTATGATCCTGTCGAAATCGAGTGCGGTGACTATTGCAGAATTCGACGACTAATCTATGATAGTACGAACATTCTCGAAATAACCAAGCACAACATTAGTTTCTACCTCTCAGAAATGGACGTGAACGCTCTTTTAGAAGCAAATAATGAACTTTTAGTACCGTATATGTCTATGCTAGAAACTGTTGAATTTCCAAGCTATTATTATAATGCGCTTAAGATTGTTCGAGCTAGTTTTAATGATCAAAATTATACGTTTTCAGATGCTATTCAAAAATTGTATACATTTAAGCTCGTAGGCTGTACTTTACAACATATAGCGTTAGGACAACATATATTTTTCTATAGACATAGGATCGCTAATGATCTTGAACGATTTTAATAAAGTTTTTGTAAAAATGCATATCTGTCGTTTCATTATGATATACGTCACGTAACGTGACACGTGACGTGACGTGACACGTGACGTACGTGACGTGACACGTGACGCACGTGACGTGACACGTGATGCACGTGACGTGACACGTGACGCACGTGACGTGATACGTGACGCACGTGACGTGATAAGTGACGCACGTGACGTGCACACTTTGTTCAAAAATACCAAAAAGATGTCTTGATAGCCCGAAGAACCGCGCCACAACATCAGAAGTAATGTTAGTATTATGTGTGTGCGTGTTTTTTTTTTGTTTTTGAACACGCTAAGTTTTGAACTCCAACCACGCACTAACATTGCTTCTGATGTTGCACACCTCTGACGACTCAAGCTATCAGGACATCTTGTTGTTGTGAACTCTTCTTACTAGAAAAATCTAACGAAATCAATAAAACATTTTTTTATAAATATTCATTTATTAAATCTAATTACATACATGTTTGAAAAAAAAAAATATATATATATATAAATGTTAGTACTACATACATGTTTGAAAAAAAATATATATATAAATGTTAGTACAATAGATAGAGAGAAACTGGAGGACGAATGAACGCTTTTTATATATTTTTTTGTAATTTGTTTGCTGTGATGTTTTTTTTAAAACTCAATATCGCTGTCTACATCAGATTCATCAAATCGGATTCGGATGTTATTTCTAGACCTATCATGTAAGGCATCTCTGCAAGATTCCTGGTCTTTTAGTTCAAACACTACGCTTTTAAAGCAGCTTTGACACCAATTATACTTTTTTTGGTATACGTTCAAAATAATGTCATGTGCATCGTGAACCTCGTGAGAATGGTCATAGCAGGCAAATAAACGTTTATTTAAAGTTTTATGTATTTCTTTAAATTTAGATAAACAATTTTTACATACGTGTAGGTAATATTGGTCCAGCCAATATCCACTTGTCCATAGACAGTAACTAGAATAATCTTCAAAAACATAACCCCAATCTGATTTTCCTAATATAGTGTGAATTAAATTTGGATCTATTTCTTTGTGACATCTAATAAAGTTAATTCCTGTATATGAAGAATCAAGATCATTTTTGGCTTCTTTAATCATAGCGTGCCATTTATATAAAGGAAATTGTTTCACAATTTCCGTAGTTAATTTCCATGGTAGTGGAGACTGCTCCATGAATTCTACTGCTGATGATGTTATTGATTCGCAAATTTTTCTAACAGCTAACTCTGATAATGTTGGGGCATTCATCTATAACAAAAAAAAAAACGCTATTATAAGATACTGTAATGCCCCCACGGAAGTGTGTCAAAACTGTTCGGAATTAAATAACGTTTGTCGTCATACGGACTTAAACTAATTTTTGACTGTTCAACAGAATATACGTTGTGTGCATACGACCTGATACAGCGTTGTGTAGCTGTTTTTTCCTTAAATTCTTTCAAACATTCAACATAATCCTCAAATGCAATTTTATTTTTAACAACATTGTACTTAACCCCTTTAGATTTTTTAACCACCTTCCCACCCTGCACCTTGTAACTATACATTTTGCTTCGAAGTCCAACAAAATGTGTCATAATTTTACCGTTATTTTCATCTTTCATTAGACCCGGCACCTTTTTGTTCTTACGCAGTATTTTATATATGTTATTTTCAGGATAATCCGAAGTATCAAATTTACTGGAATCAGCTTTAATGATCTCCTCATATGCATCCTCACATTGCAATTCGTAGATAAAACTGTCTGTGTCCATGTACATGAGCTTACACCTTTCTGCACCCATTTTTGGTAGCATATAGGTGTAATGAAAATCGTACATGACTAGTTTCGATAGGTCTAGAATTGCCTGCCCTACATACAGAGGTTTGTTAAACGTTATTTCAGCCTTGTTCAATTCGATAACCACCAGATTTTCCTCTAAAATTGTGCGACTGTGGAACCGAAAACTCGAAATCAAGTTTGCTGCCCCATAGCGACCACCCCAAGATTTAACGATTTTACATACGCGGTATATTTTCCATGGTCTTACCGAATACTGCATTATTCATTAATTTAAAAAGATTTTTTTCGAAATCATTCCGGGCTGCAGCTCTACATCGAGTATTCAACTCGATGTAGGGTTTCAGCCAGGCTGCTTGTTTAAATTGTAAAATTTTATGGATTTTCGTTAACTTTAACCCATTAGCTAGCATTTGTTTTAAATTTTTATAGTGAACCGTGTACTCTTTTTTATCCGTAAGTGTTGTCATTAATTTCGGCAATTTTACCCCGCCGTCGCTGGGTGGTACGCTACGTTCTGCCGCAAACGGAAAATCTTTGTGTTTATCGTGCAGTTCTTGTGGGTACGATAGATCGACTTGTAGCACGTACCCTACGTCAGAGTCGTCGGGTATTGACATCACATCAAACGATGTTACATCATCTACCCATTTGAACCCTCCGTAGGGTAAGGGTTGCTGCATAGCATTCCCATATAAGTTATTCACATCCAGGTACATAAGGTACTTGGACGGCTTTTCAGGATCATATTCGGGCATATATTTATTGTTGGCCTCCGAAAATCGGTTGCTACACACCGAAATTCCACCTCTTATAGCATTTTCGTAAAACATCACCATATCTAGATCCTTTAGTAGTTCTAACTTACACCCAGTGTATTTGAGCATACAGTCCCACGTATATCCGGGCATTGTATAGTACCACGCAGGATCCAGACCATAGGTGGAGAAACATTTTTTACGCAATTGCTCAAAAACGTCGGCAAGAAGCAGAATATCTGTTTTTAAATATATATCAGAATACTCTCCTAATGTTTTAATGTTAAACTGTTGCCAAACAGATTGCGCATGAGCATACTTCTCGTCACTTACACTTTCATCGTTTAATTTATTGTAAAATTTTTCAATTGGGGGCAAAGTCGTTTCATTTAATTTTTTCAACGAATCAATGTAATCGTAACAGAAAACTCCTTTCTGTGTTAATAATTTGAATTTATCTTCATCTAAATTTTGAAATTCCCTTTGTAAAATTTTCTTTTCTGATTCTGCTAAAATTGAAGCTAATTCATCAAGAGACGCCCCCATAAATCGAAAAGAGTCTATAAACCGCAATTTAATGTTATTTTCATCTGAGTGCAGCGTAAAGGAGATGTATTTATCTTTGTTGATGGGAAGTAGACTTAAGCGACCTTTTTTACATAAATTCGAAATCATAAAGTGACTATCGTACCCACTTAAATTATGGAATATAACCGGCACAACAAACAATTTTCTAAAGTTCAGATTGCATGCTTGGTGTGCGTAACCTCTGAACTCTCCACTGAAATTTTTGTTTTTGAAAATCTCTTACCGCAAATATGACATGATGTTGCCTTACATGTGTCTAATTTTTCAATCATAGGTACGCTTGTTTTTATTTTTGAGTTTACAAATTGCGCAACACCAGCCATACGATTTGCAAACCAATCCATACAATCTGCACCTCGATAGCTCTCGAAATAAGAAAGGCTATCATCATAGCTGCATTTTACATAGAAACCAGCACTATACGGAACGTGTTTTTGATATTTTATGGTTTTAGTTAAATTTACGACGCTACTTTCTTTATGATTTTCTAATTGACATTCAAAATCTGCATAAACAACAAAAGGAGTATTTTGTTGGTATGTAAAGTTTTTAAATTCAACGCAGCTCTCTTTAGGAAGGTTAATTTTATATTTATTAAATTTAGAACACAGTTTTTCATGTTCAACTAATTTATTTTGCTGATGGAAATAGTTCAGACATCTATCGCAAATAAATTTTTTCTCACGATGTTTATTTAACTGGCTACTAATAAGACGCGAAAGATTTTTAATCCAACAATAGTGATATTTAATTTCATCGATTGAATCATTATCTTCATTCGCTAGTGGTGGAGGGGCATCATAATCATTTAAACGCGGATAATATTTATTTTGAGCTAAAAGTAAATTAACATGCGTATCCCGTTTATTTTCCGTTAATCTTGCTGGTACTACTATGTAAAATGATTTTTTTTCTGTTTCGATCAATTCTAAAGCGTAAACATTGACTGAAATGTTATTCATCTTTTCAAATTTTGAAATTTTTGTTAGCAGCATAGGACTATCTAAATTTTCTGTTTGTAAAACGTCAGTAAAGTGTGGATATGAGGAGGTTAGTTCTGCATGTCTTTTTTTGCTAGGAGTCCGAAGAGCGCTTACAATGGCCCAGTAAAAGCAATTTTGATCTATATTTTTAATGTTTATACAAGCATTTTTCTTTATAATCGGTTCTGGTAGTCTAATATAAGATGAACCGTTTCCCAATTGATATTTACTGATATTAACAACTAAGGAAATAATTTTATTTAACGCAAATCCCGAATCTTTTTCAGCAAATTCCGATAATTCGTTTAAAAGTTTATCTTTAACATATATCTTAAACCACTCGTCTATTTGAGTTGATGTATCAATAATATGATTTTTAGTATTAATATATTTAATTCCCAAAATTTCATTATCCCCCGATTTCCTAATAAACTCCCCGCAAAATGTTGTATTTACTTTGAGCGCACAATGGGTGTTCAAAATATTCCTAATTTTCCTTTTAAAAACAACTACACAATCTGCTAAAAATTGATTCAAGTCCTTATGACGCAAATTAGCTATGGAACCGGTTTTTATTCTACTTTGAAAGCTCGATTCTACATTTTCCCATCTAACCCTCTGACCCAATGTTAAGTGAAGTCCTGCCCCAATATGTCTAGTTAAAATCAACTTTCTAAAATGTTTAAAATGCCCCAAATTTGTTTCTACTTTTCTACAGGTCCCTACAGATAATTTATTTTGCCTTCTACTACGAATTACCCGTTTACATAATCTAATTTGTTTTTCTATTCGTTTCAGCCACACTTCCGCGTCTCTGATTGTAAAATTATCAAATAAAATTTTCCGTAGACTAACAATTGATAGTAGAACACCGTCTGTTTGTTTGATGATCTTTTTAACCTTATTTGAAGACATTTGAAAAGACGACATTTTTTTTTCAAGCAAACACATTACTCAAAAATATATAAAAATGCTCACCCTGTCCTCCTCCTGTTCTCTGCTTTGTTAATTTTCCACTATTTTGAATGATGCTAGCGGTCGGCTTTTCCCTACGTCCACTTCCCCTTGGAAGATGATCGAGTATTTTCCGTGAAAAAGTTCGTCGATGACCGGCTGGTACGTTTCCGTCACCCGCTGTGGTAGAAATAGCACTTCCGGTCCTAAATCTAGTAGCACGGCTTCCCCAAATTTCGACTTGACCACTTTAGCTGCTTGGATTGCAAATGGTGTCCCAACTGGTAGGTCCTTTAATTTTCTGATAGGTTTGCGGTCTACAATCGAAGACGCAGCATTAATTTTTGATAAATCCATCTATAAAAAAAATTGAGTCGTCTAACTATTTTGAAGCATAACACGAAAAAAAAAACAGTTGCATTTAGAGACATAAAAAAGAAAAATATTAAATAAAATAGCACTTACTTTTTTTAAAATTTTCGCTCTCTCGTCTCTCTCGAAGCACTAATTGTACTGCGGTCGTTGTTGCAGCTTGCAGCGTTGTGCGTTAAGTGTGAAACAATGATGACTATTGCATGCGCTCGCTCAATATAAGTACGTAGTAGAGATGACACACGCGTGCATGAGATAATTGTATCGTAAATATGCATATTATATGCATCATATTCTCAGTACCATTTTTATCGAGAAAACTGCATGCGCTCGCTCAATATAAGTACGTAGTTGAGATGACACACGCGTGCATGAGATAATTGTATCGTAAATATGCATATTATATTCATCATATTCTCAGTACCATTTTTATCGAGAAAACAACATTCATTGCGGTTGCAGTATTTTTTATATAATTTCTTAGTAATACATGAATGTATCGTTTGTCCGGCGGAAATTCCAATTACAAGTTGCACATGAGAGTAGAATTTTAGAAATATAGAAATTCGTGTATGATTATTGTATATTTGCTGCCTAATTTTTTTTCAGTCAAGATTTTGATTGGGGGGGTAAACGAATTTATATTTGCTATCTGAGATTTTTGACATCATTCTCTATCAAGATGTTGATGTGGGTAGACGTATTATTTTTTATTTCAACTTTCACATACGTGCTTTGCAACGATTTCTCCGAAAAAGACGCTATAGTATACCTAACTCAATATGAACATATCATCGATAATACAACAGATCTCTCTACTTTGCTAACTAACTTGCAAGAAAAGTATAATTTACCAGTGGATGGATTGTTGAATAATGCAACAATTGAATTTATGAATCGTCCGCGTTGTCAATACAGTGATGCTGAATTTAGAGCAAGTTTTCCATTTCGGAAACATGACCTGAAATGGTATTTCCCTCGAAACACACCTGCGGCCCAAAAAGATGCAGAAATGGCTTTTCAGATGTGGCAAAATGTTTCAAACTTAACATTTACAATGGTTACCAATCCCACTCTATATCCTCCTGATATTACTATAACCATGGTTAGCAAGACTCATTATTTTAGCGCAAACTGTATGGGTAATGATGAATGTCCATTGACATTAGATGATGCTGGCGGCGTTTTAGGACATGCATACTTTCCTGACTCTAGCGGCACCTGTAGAGAAATCCATTTAGATATAAATGAACGCTGGTATTTTGGAAATAATCCTAATATACCCAAAAATCAAACTAGTTTTCTTATGGTGTTGGTTCATGAAATTGGACATGCCCTCGGCATAGCACATAGTGCTTCTCCGAATGCTATTATGTTTGCCTTCTATCAGCATGAGATTCGTGGTCTAGATGTTGATGATATAAATGCAGTACAATATCTCTATGGAAGAAAAAACAAATATGATTCAATCCCAACGTCTACCACCGCATCAGCAATACCAAAAACAACAACAACTATAAGATCTACAACTCGTAAGCAGCCGATCCTCAAAAATTTGTGTGATATTATTCCAGATTTTATGTTTTTAGCTATTGCTCCAGAGTTTTCAAATTACCGATTATATATTGCACATGATATGTTTATATGGAAACTAGACTTAAACGAAATGATTATCCCATCTCAGCCTGAACTTCTTGTCGATTATGTTCCTACAGAATTACGTCAATACACTTTACAACATATTTTCCAATCAACAAACGGTGACTTGATTACCATTGTGTCTCCAAACAAATATTTCTCAGCATCATTCCCTACCATTAAATTTCTTGATAATTTTTCAATTGATATACCCGATAGGGCTCGAATCAATGCTATTTTTCAATCAAACGCAGGACGGTCCTATACCTTTTATAATAATATGTCATATATAGAATTTTCTAACGATTTTACTGATGTGTTGAACAGAGGACGGATAAGAGACATATTTCCTGAATTACCTGAAGATATTTCTCTCGCATTTCGATGGATTGATGGCCATATTTACTTTTTCCGTCACGCAACTTACTATAAATTTAATGAATTTACAAGAAAAGTTGTTGCGACCGGACCATTTCATTGGACTCTATTTGGAGTACCATGCCCCAGCGAGGATTTGTTACATCAACTAAAAACTCTGTTATCTAAACTTGTATCTGTATATCATTAAAAAATACATTTTTCAGAAAGCTATGTTTATTTCGTATTCAGCCTGTTGTCAAACAAAAAAAAAACAGTCGGTTCCTTCGACTCCCCACCCCCCCCACCATCATTCTACTACATAAAGTTTCATTTTGAACGGTATCATCCTGTATAATAATAACAGTACATCGTATACAGGTTATGAGACATTCTGACCGACCGACCGACCGACCAGAGGAGCCCACCACGCTATTTAGGTCACGCCTTGCTATATACGATTTAACGATATACCGTCGGTCCATCGATCCGCTATTTTTCGATGCACCCCTGTATACACGTTCTGAATGCCCCCCGTAATCCACGCCAACACCAGACAGGTGCGACATCGGCGCCATCTATGCGCGAGATGCCCAACCCATCAATGGCAGCTGTCCAATGACACATAGATTCCGTTTGGTTTGTACAGCGCCAAACAAATCGGCGCCATCTATGCGCGAGATGCCCAACCCATCAATGACAGGTGTCCAATGACGTATGACAGATGACGTGTAACGCCATCTATGCGTGAGATGCCCAATGACGCATGACAGGTGTCCAATGACACACAGATTCCGTTTTGGTTTGACAGCGCCATCTAGCGGCGGAATCCCCAACTCATGATTACAGATTCCGTCCAACAACCTGTCAATGGCGCGCGACGCCAGCGCCTCTGGTGGCGGATTTTGGAAGTTTTGAGACCGAATCCCCATAAGACATCTACTTATTTTCAAGCTTTTCCAAGATTTTTCAAGATTGTCAAGATTTTCAAGATTTTCAAGATTATCAAGGTTATCAAGATTATCAAGAATATCAAGACTTAAGATTTCGTGAGATTCCTAAGGTTCTTAAGACTTCAAAGATTTCCTAAAAGTCTCACGATTTCTAAGAGTTCTACGATTTCTAAGAGTCCTAAGTGTTCTAAGATTCTCAAGATAACTCAAGATTTTTCAAGACTTTCAAGAAATTCAGGGTTTCCAAGATTTTCAGGGTTTTCATGATTTTCAAGAATTTTAAATATTTTAAATATTTTCAAGCTTTTCCAAGATTTTTCAAGATTTTTCAAGATTATCAAGATTTTCAAGATTATCAAGGTTATCAAGATTATCAAGATTATCAAGATTTTCAATATATTTAAGGTTTTAAGCTTTTCAAGATTAGGAAGAACCTAAGCAGTATTAGTTCATCCTTTTTGATTAATAACTGAACATACCACATTTACTGTACCGCCACAATCACCAGCCTCTAGCGGTCAGTGGTGACTGGGCTAACAAACGCGAACTGAGATCTTTACAGTTGCAACCGATAGTTGATATACACTCGCACAGTGGTTGATTATGGTAAAACCATCCAAATACACAAGGCATTTTTATCTGCCATACCTTCTATACTTGCTGTTGTCTATAAGACGTGGTATAAAACCTCATTTGAGACAAACATGTTAAAAGTTGTCAGGTATTCATCAAGTCGAAGGTAGTACCGGAGTAATTCGAATATCATCGTTAGTAGTACTCTTATCTTATCACCGAATAACGGTCCGCTATCACAAAACGATACACCATCATCAATCCCGATAAAAATCTGTTCAATTACAGCTGGTAATGGCAAATTATTACTTTGTCACCTCTTCATCTGTACGCATACCTAACCTCACAAATGAACTGTGAGAATTTTTCGTACGAGACTCGCTTACGGTAAAACCACTTAGCTAACATAGTACAGAAAAAATCGAGGTGTAATGTGATCGTAACTTTTGCAACTTTGCAATATGTTCTTCTCTGCTGGTTCATAATCCAGGGATCGTAGATTGTATCTTTGGTATTGTCGCATCAAAACTCTGACGTCATCAGTCTGTAGCTTGGAAGTTACAAACATCTCAAGTCGATGTTCGCAATGTTTCTGAGAATAAGAAAAGAGAATTGTCAAATCAAGAATTATTCCTTGGTTTCATCACAATTTCCGCCACATATGATCAACAGATTAGCTTTACTGACATTTCGATTGCTATTGCAGCAGAAACGGGACTTTCACTACCATTCAAGCCATTTTTTCAGGCTTGCCACGTCTTGACTGATTAAACTTGCAACGAATTCCTTTCCCATGATGACTGAACTAAAGCTTTCACAGACGTAGCCATATCTCCAGGTTTTTTCTTTCTCTATCTCGCATACGAGTCGTATAAATAAGAGATGAACAGGCACACTTGCTGTTAGAGGTGATGAACATTTATCATAACGTATGGTTGAATGGCATGGTACGGCAAACACCTGGTGGTTCATCGATGGTACCTCATAGGCTGCGATTTAGAATGGAACACCGTTTAGTTTAGCTTGGAATGAAAGGATTCATTAATCAGTATATCGTTTGATACGTGTCGGAGGTGTAGCTAACGAGATAGACAAATAATGCCTAAATACAACGGCCTCTATAAAAGACATATTACTACGACTATATTTGAAGATTCCTGAGATTCCTTACAGTCCCAATATTCTCAAAATTAACGAGATTCTTGAGAGTCGTGAGATACCTAAAATTCCTAAGGTTCTTAAGATTTCAAAGATTTTTAAGATCCCTAAGAGACCTACGATTCTTAAGAGTTCTAAGATTCTCAAGATTTTCAGCAATTTCAAGCATTCCAAAATTCTTGAGTTCTCAAGATTCTCAAGTTCTCAAGGTTCTCAAGATTTTCAAGGTTCTCAAGATTCTCAAGGTTCCCAAATATCTCATGATTTCCAAGATTCTAAAGATTTTTAAGATTTCCAAGAATTACAATATTTTCAAGATTATGAAGGCTCTCAAGAATTTCGACAATTTCAAGAATTTCAAGATTCACATCATTCTCAAGATTTTCAAGGTTTTCGAGATTCTCAAGGTTTCGAGTTTTTCATGATTTTCGAGATTTTCAAGAATTTCTCGAATTTCAATAATTTCAAAACTCTCAAGATCCTCAAGATTGTCAGGATTCTCGAGATTCTAAGGATTTTCAAGATTTCCAAGATTCTCATGATTTTCAAGATTTTCATGATTTTCAAGATCAAGATTTCCAAGAATTTCACGAATTTCAAAAATTTCAAGCATTCTAAAATTCTCAAGTTCTCAACATTCTCAGGATTCTCAAGATTCTTCAGTTCTCAAGATTTTCAAGGTTCTCAAGGTTCCCAAAATTCTCATGATTTCCAAGATTCTAAAGATTTTTAAGATTTCCAAGAATTTCAATATTTTTAATACTATCAAGGCTCTCAAGAATTTCGACAATTTCAACAATTTCAAGAATTTCAAGATTCACATCATTCTCAAGATTTTCAAGGTTTTCGAGATTCTCAAGGTTTCGAGATTTTCATGATTTTCGAGGTTTTCAAAAATTTCACGAATTTCAATAATATCAAAATTCTCAAGATCCTCAAGATTGTCAGGATTCTCAAGATTCTAAAGATTTACAAGATTTTCAAGTTTTTCAGGATTTCCAAGATTCTCATGATTTTCAAGATTTCGAGATTTCCAAGAATTTCACGAATTTCAATAATTTCAAGAAATATAAAAATTCCAAAATTCTCAAGATTCTCAAGTTCTCAGGATTCTCAAGAATCTTACATTCTCAAGATTTTCAAGGTTCTCAAGATTTTCAAAGTTCTCAAGATTCTCAAGGTTCCCAAAATTCTCATGATTTCCAAGATTCTGAAGATTTTAAAGATTTTCAAGATTTTCAATATTGTCAAGATTATCAAGGCTCTCAAGAATTTCTACAATTTCAACAATTTTAAGAATTTCAAGATTCACAACATTCTCAAGATTGTCAAAATTCTCAAGTTTCTGAAGACTTTAAAGATTTTCAAGGTTTCCAAGATTCTCAAGGTTCTCGAGATTTTCAAGATTGTCCAGAATTTCACGAATTTCAATAATTTCAAAAATTTCAAAATTCTCAGGAGTCTCAAGATTCTCAAGATTCACAAGATTGTCAGGATTCTGATGATTTTAAAGATTTTCAAGATTCTCAGGTTTTTCAAGGTATTCAAGATTTTCAAGATTCTGAAGATTTTAAAGATTTTTAAGATTCTCAAGGTTCTCAAGATTATTATGAAAAATTATTTATTGAGTTGAAATATCTACTACAAGTTAGAGAAAGCATTTAAATAATCTGAGTCATTACCACCGTAGCTTGAATTGCTGAATTTTTAGCAAACAACTGTCAGTGCTTTTATCCTGGATATAAAAATGACTTCCAAATAACTGTCCATGGAGGTGATTAAATATTAATCAGTATAAGAGTATATATTGTATCGTGGCCAGCGATGCATTTTACATAAATACATCATTACTAGGCACAACGCTCAAAAGCTCTTCAAAGAAAGGCGGAACTGCTTATGTGTTTCTTCGACACACACCTCGATGATATGTTCGTTGTGTAATGATCATCTGAACATTTCACGAGTAATTAGGTATACGTCCATATCGCTTAGTCATCTAGGTGTACAAGTTAAGGTCTACCAAGTTACGTTGACCCCTATTCTACAGAAAAAAGTATTCTAGATTCTGTATATGTGATCAAACGGACGAAGGCAGAACCGTCAGCCTCTAGCGGTCACAGTACTAACTAGGCTAACAAATGCAGATCTGCAGATTGCAAACATTTGTGAGAAGTACAAGAATAAAGCTTGGACTGAAACTACGCAATTTTGCCAACAAATCTATCAGATCTAATTAGATTATAACTCACTTTTAGCAATATCATTTATCTTCAGTAACAATGACATGACATTTAACAACAATTCTGGATAGACGCTTGTGAAGTGCAAGAACAAAATTCAAAACCCAAAACCGCGAAACCTTCCGTGCACCAGGCAGAACTGTAGAAGAAGAAGCCGTCTATAGCTTTGATTGGATCCAAGTTAGATCTAAGATTCGTTTATACGAGAACAACCCGTCTGCGATCAAACAAAGCGATGTGCCGTCATTAGTCTGACACTTATAAAGATGAGCGGGCCGTGATTCAAAAGTCCGCATGTTTGTTTAGTGAATGTTGTATAGCCTGTTTGTCGACCGCCATTGGCCATCGCGCGTCCCGGCACTTGACAGACGACGTTTCCTTGACAATCGAAGAGATGAGTGGATAAGAATGACAAATTATGCTAAGCCTCTTAGCGTCCGGCCACGGTCTTCTGAAACCATGGGTGGTTTACGAATTGCCGCGAGAGGGGAGTGGTGGGGGAATGCCCTGCTACTTGACGGACCGTCTATCAGTCATTTGTCTCCTCCAATTTAACCGGATGAGGTACGGATTTTTCGCCGGTTGGTCAGTCGTTTTGTGTTACGTCGTTATAATAATGAGCAGAAAACGATATATTAGCGTGACATTGTCATGTATTTCAAATTGGATCCTCTCCACATGTACCAAATGTGAGATTAGGCTCAATCGATGTATCGTATAATGTACGAAGGTAGCTTTCTGACCGTATATTCGTGAGGTTATTTAATTTTTTACGATACAAATCTAACTTTCCTTAAAGTATAATTGACATGGATCTCCCAACGTATGTGGGGATCCAATACTGTTCCAGTTTTTGATCATTGTCCAAGGAAATGTCTGTGTAATTTGGTGAAGGCGTATCAAGATTCCTAAGGTCCCTAAGATTTCTAGTCTTTCTAAGATTCCTAAGATTATTAAGATTCCTGAGATTCCTAAGATCCCTATGATTCTTAAGATTAGTAAGATTCCTAAGATTTCTAAGCTTCCTGAGATTTCTAAAATTCGTAAGATTCGTAAGATTCCTGCGACTATTAAGATTCCTATGATTCCTAAGATCCCCAAGATTTCCAGGATTCTTAAGGTTCCTAAGCTTCCTAAGGTCCCCAAGATTCCTATGATCCTAGGATTTGTAAAACTCCTAATATTCTCAAGATTTCTAAGATTCCTACGATTCCTAAAATCCCTAGGATTCTTAAGATTCATAAGGTTCCGAAGATTTCTAAGGTTAATAAGATTCCTGAGATTCCCAAGATTTCTAAAATTCCGAAGATTCCTGAGATTCTTAAGATTCTTGGGATTCTTAAGATTCCTGATATTCCTGAGATTCTTAAGATTCCTAAGATTAGGAAACGATGAGGACTGTGCCTAAAACCTGCTAAAAGGACGCAGGCTCCAAAACTAAGTAAAACGCGGATACGCTAACGTATATTTCGACAATTCTTGTCAACTGTCAGTATTCGTAAGATTCCTAGGATTCCTATGATCCCTAGGATTCCTAAGATTCTTAGGATTCCTAATATTCCCAAGATTCCTAAGATTTCTGAGATAAGATTCCTAGGAGTCCTCATATTCCTGAGATAAGATTCCTAACATTCCTGAGATTCTTAAGATTCTTAAGATTTCTAAGATTCCTAAGATTCTTAATATTCCTGATATTCCTTAGACTCTTAAGATTCCTGAGATTAGAAAACGATGAGGACTGTGCCTATAATCTGTTAAAAGAACGCATTCAGAATAACTGGACACAGGCTCCAAAACTAAGTAAAACGCGGATACGCTAACGTATATTTCGACAATTCTTGTCAACTGTCAGTATTCGTAAGATTCCTATGATCCCTAGGATGCCTAAGATTCCTAGGATTTCTACGATTCCTAAGATGCCTAATATTCCCAAGATTTCTAAGATTACTGTGATTCCTAAGTTTCTAAGATTCCTAAGACTCCTGAGATTCTTAAGATTTCTGAGTTTCTAAGATTCCTAAAATTCCTGATTTTCCTGAGATTTTTAAGGTTCCTAAGGTTAGGAAACGATGTGGACTGTGCCTGTAGCCTGTTAAAAGAACGCATTCAGAATAACTGGACGCAGGCTCCAAAACAAAGTAAAACGCGGATACGCTAACGTATATTTCGACAATTCTTGTCAACTGTCAGTATTCGTAAGATTCCTATGATCCCTAGGATTTCTACGATTCCTAAGATGCCGAATATTCCCAAGATTTCTAAGATTACTGTGATTCCTAAGTTCCTCAGATTCCTAAGATTTCTAAGTTTCTGACATTCCTGATTTTCCTGAGATTTATAAGGTTCCTAGGATTCCTAGGATTCCTAAGATGCCTAATATTCCCAAGCTTCCTAAGATTCCTAAGATACCTGAGATAAGATTCCTAAGTTCCTCAGATTCCTATGATTTCTGAGTTTCTAAGATTCCTATGATTTCTGAGTTTCTAAGATTCCTAAGATTCCTGAGATGCTTAAGATTTCTGAGTTTCTAAGATTCCTAAAATTCCTGAGATTCTTAAAGTTCCTAAGATTAGGAAACGATGAGGACTTGCCTATAGCCTGTTACCAGGACGCATGCAAAATAACTAGACTGGCTCCAAAACTAAGTGAACTTGAGCTAACGTATATTTCGACAATTCTTGTCAAACGTCAAACACCTTGACATTTCTTAGTGGCCAATTCAACAATTGCTCTGTCACTGAAAGAACGGGCACAAATCATCGCAGTGTGCCAGGAAGAGAGACAAGTGATATCTCACCGGCACAGCCTACTAGACAAGGCTATTATCCTCCTATCAAAGGCGTTCAGTAGTTCAATGCGTAGGCGACACTTCGATTGTCTGCAGACAACGGTCTCTTTTACTGTAATTGGTGCTTGCGGATAAATAATATCACAATTAATCCATGCTCGAAACAATAAACGACAGCTTAGTAAGGTCGGCTTTTGTGTTCTCGCCGTTTGCTTCATGTCTGGTTTCTGCAACAGGTGGATACAGAAAGAATAGGCTAGACGTCATATTTGATATGTGACCTCTTCAGTATTTGCTATAGGATTGAGGAACAGTTTCTCTGATCTGCGGTATCTTTGTTCTTTGTCAGGTCAGTAGGTCAGTCGGTTCTGGTTGTCCAGAAGCCAGATAGTCAAGAAGGAGAGTAGAGAAGAGGACTTCATTGGTGCGTTGTTGTTGCTGTTTAGAATTGATTTTGAGGTGTGTATGAAATAATATGTGTTTCCAGGAGGCTCTAGTATCAACGGCACCTAAACCTGGTCAGAGTGCGTACCGCGATCTTACGTGCTAGCATATGGTCGGCCCTTATCGCTGATGTAGATGCTTCATAATGAGAATACCTAAGTACGTGCCAGAGCCGGTAGATTTGTTTCTGTTGGTACGACCGCGACGTGGCTTCACCAATTAGTCCTCAGAGAGCAAGGAATCCCTTGGACGTGATGTCCGTTCGTGTCGACGCGTACCAGACGTCCGTCGTCGACGTGCTGTAGTCAAGTCGTACCCAAGTACTACCAACCGGCTAATTAATTATATTCATGCCCGCTTGCTCTACACTTTGATGACCGTGTTGCTGTTTAAGGAGGAACAGCCGGGCACGCCGAACGTGGCGACGGTACCGCATGTAACGGTGATTTTTACTTATGGGGACAGGGATGCCAAATTGTTATCCTTGCGACATGGTACCAAGACGGTACCACATGTACTGCTTATTTTTCCTGGTGAATAAGGGAATGCCAAATCCATGACCCTTGAACACAAAAGTCCTCTTGTCCTTTGAACTGGTAGATTCAATAGGAGCTTCAGTGTGGCAGTACCAAGACGGTACGACAAGTACGTATCACTGATTTTGCCTTATGGAGACAGGAATGCCAGATCGTTGTCCCTCGGACACAATAGTTTCTTTTTTTCGTTGAACCAGCACATTGAAAAAAGCTCGAACGTGGCAGTACCAATGGTACGACTCGTATCGGAGATTTTTCCTTAAGCAGTCAGAGATACCAAAATGTAGTCACTCGAACATGGTAGTCCTTTTGCCCACTGAACTGGTAGATTAAACAGTAAATTAAATATGGCAATACCAAGAAGGTACCACACTTAGATATCGGTGATTTTTCTTTATGGAGACGGGGATGCTAGATTGTTGTTCCCTGATCACACTAATCGCTTTTTTCATTGAACGAGCAAGTTGAAAAGGGACTCGAACGTGGCAGTACCAAGATGGTACGACTCCTATCGGTGATTTTTTCTTACGGAGTCTGAGATGTCAAAACGTTGTCCTTGAATTTGATAGTCCTTTTACCCACTGAGCTGGTATATTGAAGAGGAACTTGATCGGGGCAGTACCAAGACGGTACCACCCAAATCGGTGATTTTTCCCGATCGAAACAAGGATGCCAGATTGTTGTTCCTCAAACACAATAGTCCCTTTTTTCATCGAACTAGCACATTGAGGAGGAACTCGAACGTGGCAGTACCAAGAAGTACGACTCGTTTCGGTGATTTTTTCTTATCGAGTCAGGGATGCCAAAACGTTGTCTCTTGGACTTGATAGTCCTCTCACCCACTTTAGGAAGGAACTTGAACCTGGCAGTACTAAGGTAGTACCACACATAGCGGTAATTTTTCTATGAAGACGGGGATGCCAAACTGTTGATCCTCGAACATAAAAAATTTCCCTGATTCTCACTGAATAAGCAGAGCGAAGAGAAACTCGAACGTGGTAGTACCAAGACGGTGCCACATGTAACGGTGATTTTTCATTATGAGGACAATTACCAACCTTTCAACTTAAATGTATCTCAATAAAGGTTTAAATTTTCGTCTCCCATCGTAAAAAGCTCGGTACAAGATTTTCGAAAACGTTCTTCCAAACGTATCATTCAAATTTTATAGTTTTTCAAAACAGAAATTTTAAAACAAAACCTAAAAGTGAAAATATAGAACAACCTAGTGCCCTGATGTATCATGACCTCATCTACTTCATTGAAAGACTAGTTATTACGAAAAAATGGCAACATCGCAAAGCGTAAAATAAGAAACCGTTTTGGCGGCTCGCGATTTTTTCACTTTGAAAGTAAGAGCGGCAGCGATTCGGTTCTGCATGGAGGTTCAAGTAATTGCCTTGAATGGTACTTTTGCGGTAGTGCGTGGCGAAAACCCAGACGGTACGATGTGCATGAAGGTGGAATCATTACACTTCGGGTGGAATGAGGAATAAATCTCGTCACGAAAGACTATGGCCGAAGATTCATAAAAAGTCCATCAGGTGCACGACTTCCATACTGGGCCCATAACCTCGAAATCTATCTAAATTCTTCTTTGTAGCAGCATTGATTGAGATGACGACCAACCATATGCTGTTGCATTTCACACTGTGACTACACTCGCGGAGTATCAATAGGATCTGAAAGGTCCTCACAGCAAACCAAATACATTATCGTTCTAGCAATGCGCCAATTTCGGTTCTTCAAATGCGACTAACAAGTCAACATGAATACTCCTTGCCTTAAGGCTTCAGTATATGAGCTACTAGGCCGTGAGGTTTTAGGGGGTTAATCCCCAAAGCCTTCCTGAATACTCCATAGGTACTCTTGGCATTTAGGCTTTGCGTTCTAGATTCTGGATACTCTTACTTGACCGCAACGCCGTTCAAACTCCGACGAACAATCCATCGATCAATTCGTCCATTATTTGTCCGTTAAACAGAAGGCTGTGAATCAACGTTCGCCGCGAGTACTTCTGCGAACATGTCCCGATGGGTCGTTATCAGGCACACCACGTCACGTGAAAGAATTCTAAAAGACCGACAAGCGACAGTTTTATTTACTAGGCACCAGAAGGACGTGCGATGACAGGAAAGAGAAGGTCATTGGTTTCGAAGACAATGTCTTCTTGCAATTAACGGGACGGATTTTTGAAAATGTTGCAAAGGCAAGTCGTACTCGTCGGTACATACAGTGGGAATGAAGAAGAAACGCCTGGTGAAACCTGGCTACTCAATGTTTCCATCATCCTAACCAATAATAGCATTTAGCAACAGTCTCACATACTGTTGTAAGTACGTAAATCAATCTTGCACTGTAGTTGCTATTTTTCCTAATGTTGTTGTAGCTCCTGATGATGATGGCATACGAGTAGTTTATCGAAAGCTCGAGGTAATAAAGGAAAAGGAGTCATCGTTGCTTTAATCTTGTCGAAGTACCCACCTAAGGACTGGCGCAGCAGAAAATAGGATAGGTAACCCGAGAAATACGTATTTCTGCTTGTTGGCTTCATCAGGTCTGAAATGAATGCACATATGCAACCACAAAGTAGATACACATGCCCATACATCCCGGATACGGGTGTAACCTGAGGAAACGAAGATGGCCAACCTATATATTGCCATCTAAAAGTTAGGTGCGAAAAAACTTCAGCGTCTGTTGGGTACTTCGACAAGATTAAAGCAATGAGGACTCTTTTTACTTTATTATATCGAGCTTTCGATGAACTATGCCATCATCATCACTAGCTACAAAAGATTTGAAAAACAGCAACTTCCTGTGCATGGTTGATCTTGAATTACTTACAAAAGCAGGCTAGATTGTTGCTAAATGTGATGGTAAAAATCAGCAGTCGAATTTGTTGTGGAAAAATTATATTTGAAAAAAATTATTTTATTGACATGAAGAAAGTCAGAATTTGGAAAAAATGAATGGACCAAGCAAAGCAAATTAGATTTAATATTAATTTGAATGTATTCATGATGGTGATGATATATATACAAGTAGTACTCCGCTCAATGAACGAACTGTTAGTAGTAGTTCCGAGGTTGAATCTTAAGGAGATGTCGAAGAACGAGAAAAAGAAAAAGCCGCGTTTCGGTGCGTGTTTTGCGTGCAGAGCCATTAATTTTAAGGTTAATTAGAAGGATAGCGGCAAAGCACGCACGCCTGACTCGGACTGTACAAGAAATGCATTCAACTTTCTTTTTTGTTAAGCGGTTTGTTGTTTTTGTATTTAGGTTTTATTCGGATCAGATGAAAAGTGAATGCCGAGATTAATCTTCGTGTCGTATTAATACAGGAACTCCACAACTTGCAATGCAAACAGTATTAAGCTAAAACAGATCACTGAGGAATGCCTTATTTGATATTGTGGGTGACGAGGAAGGCACAGAGATTACGAGTTCACAATTAATTACATTGTTATTTATGAATAAACAAATATTGTGTCTCTTAATTCCTTCCACCTTTTTTAGTTATATATGAAAAAGAATATCCTGATTGATCTTAGATGAAGAATTCTTATGTCATTGACGTCCATTGTTGAGTGGATATAACGCCGTCCCGTCCAAGTTCACAGCAGTTTTGCAATGCTTATTGGCTTAATGGAATATTTACGCGACAAGTGGAAATACTTTCCCACGGCAATGGCAATGAATCATAGCATGAATATCGCCTTAGCATAGATGCAATGAAACTGTTAATTCGACCTAATGGGACCATCAAAATTCGCATGCGGATCACTCGTTGCATTTCAATTTGGTCATTTGAAAACCGACAATAAATTTGTTTATTTGGCGACATCATAAATTATGTAATTCAGCGGGTGATTCGGTCATTAGGCAAATTTTGATGAATTACTTGATGTATAATGTAACAATGACAAATGAAGCCACATATTATACTGGGTGACTTCGAAGTTGAGTCATTTATCTTATCAGTGAGTAGATCTGATCAAAAGAAATGTTTTTTCCTTTAACATTTTTCTGGTAAAATTAAAGTAACAAAGTTATAGCCCTTTTGAGTACCGCCCTGTCTCAATAATAATATTATGTGCTCGGGTTTGGCAACAACGGATATTATCCGCCTTATCGGTTCATCGCATCGGAAACAAAAAAGCGAAAGAATTTGAAACGCTTATCACGATGTTTTTACTACAGTTTTATTCAGTTGTATTCAGTCAATGTGTCAGTCGGTAACACGAGAGTGAATAGTGGTGTTTGTTGCATGGCTCAAACGAAATAAAAAATGGCACGTGTTTACGAAAATGGTGAACTTGTGGATATGATTCTTATTTACGGGGGGGAGTCTTTACAAAATGCTGCCGCGGCATCACGGATTTATGCGGAGATCGGTTTCCCAATCGAGTGCAACCAACCCCTCGTGCCTTTGTTAATGTAGTACAAAGGGCTCACAGGGGATGGCATGCCGGTGCTCCAAGACCGCACGATCAAATACAGGTCCGCACTGAAATACTTGTCAGGAGGTTACTTTATAAAACAAGGTAACATTTTTTTTTATTTTTACACACATATTTTGGTTTATCTTCCTTCTACAATCGTTATCTGAAAATTAATGACTCAACTTCAGAGTATATAATACAAGTTTGTCCGAAATGAAAGAAGAAAGAAGGGGACCTAATACTGATCCTTGGGCAACACCGATGTATATGTCCCTACTATCTGAGGAGATACCATTTATGGAAGCAAATTAGATCTTTTTCTTTGAAAACCATTTAGATTATTCGAAACTCTAACTGAAAATATTTTAGGGAATTTAGATGGCATAGTTGAAGTCATTTTGCGCTTTCGGGACGATGAGCGAGGGTGATGTGTCTAGTACACCTGATACAACACACAGCCTCGTGCTCGCTTGTCGCTTTGAAGGGACTTGACGCCTTTTGGGAAAATTTGCCTAGAAAGTTTTCTTATGAAGTTGAAGGCTCTGTTGATACAAGTTTACTTACAGAAGATCGTACAACTTTGTTGCATCTTTAACCGTAATACTAATAAAAAACGGATACTAAGTGTAGAATGTTAATTGCAAACGTCGAGAAACCGAGTTCCTTACATATTCATGCAAGGACGTAACGAAGAAGGTAAAAAGACGAAGACTCTGTATATCTTCTTTAACATAACCATGCATTAATCTGCGCATCTTTCTGGTCGCACCGCCCAGAAATATCGATAAAAACACCGTTAATCTTCATCTGCATATAAGCCTCGGACATCTGTTGGCTCGTGACGCAGCAACAAACATCGACAAAGCAAATAGAAGAACGCCGTAAAAGCACATCGAAGAACAACATCCTCGCTTATTGTCACCGTTGTCTGTGGATAATTACCGGTACTACGGCATCTCGGAGACCGTCAATGGGGTAGATAGACAGAGTGGTTTGGGGTAAAGCAAAATATAGAAGGAAAAATACCATCGAACCCCCGTATAAAATTTGAACAAATTAAATACCGTCTAATAAAGACTTTCTTCTCCAAATTGATAAATTGTACCAGGAACATGTTTCGAGGCATCATCCTCATAATTCTAAGCAGCTTGTGGGCTTCTCGTGACACTGGACAATTAATAAACGCTGTATTTAGCCGAGTTGTCGATTTATCGCTACCAACACTATGTGGGTTGGAGGTAGAAATTGACGACAGATAATGATGAAGATATAAAAATTCGAAACCTAAAAGCTTCGGGAGCTTTGTAGACATGAATAAATTTATTGTGGTTGTTGTATAAAATTTCATTTGATCGCTAACTGGTTGTATCATTGCACGATCGGTGTTTCGCGATACACGATTAAATCAGTTTTTTTTTAAATACAATATCAATATTTAAGGAAACGATTTTTGAGTTCATTGTATTAAGAAAGCTTCATAGTAGTCCGCAAAAATAAATAATTTATTTAGATATTTTATTGAAATTTGGCATACATGTGGGTCTAGGTAGTACGTATCCAGAGACATTTTTAATGTTACCACATTTGGATTCTGAAGTGCCTATCTTGACGCTCTGTGGTACGCCTCGGTGGACCAGGTGGCCTTCTTTGTGTTCCTCTACCGTCTTCTATCCACACACGACACACACGCAATTAACACGGCGGCGAATTTCGCGATAGGACAAAAAAACATCTCGACAAGCAATAATTCGAACTCGGAAACTAGGAAACGGAAGGGAAATAACTAAAAATATCTGTACTACTCGGCTCTCAGAAACTGCTTTCTTCACAAAAACTAAGGTAAACATAACCATAGATAAAACGTTGACGCTGTTACCACAGCGTTCTTCAAATATAGTCATTATGTTGGAAAAAAACAAGGTAAAGAAATTATTATAATGTTTAATATCACTCATTTTATAGAAATGGAACGTGATATTTCTCAAACTTTTCAAGCAATTTAAAAGACCGTCTACGAAGTTAATTTATCGTCACGAATGGAAGTCTAATTAACCATGGTCGTTTAAATTAGACAAAAATACGGTGTTCTGTAACCTTTCGAATATCTGTCGATATAATCTGGAATCTAGTAATATATTATGGGTAGAAGGAGCGAATACTGAGAAAAAGCGATACGCATATATCATTGCACTAAAGTGAGGAAATTCCTTGTAAACGGTGGACATTTTCGAGTTAGTTAGTAAAGGAAATGAAGCAACAGCATAGCTGTATATGTTGTTTTTCTCTTAAGGCCCTAGGGTACCTTTATACAGGGTGGGATAATGAACTTTCAATCGCAATTACAACTAAACCATTAGGTTTAGGGCTGAGATTTTTTCCCATCCTGTATATTGCTACCTAAATAATAAAATAATTTTGAGATACTATTATCAAACTTGGGCACACGGATGAAAATAGATCACTTGAGAACGCAGCTTTTGAATTGTTTGTTTTTGAAAAAGCTATTGTTTATTTAAAAAAAACTTGTGGTTCAAGAACCAAGCAAATTATCAAAAGGAGGTAAAAACTGCAATTGATAACAATCCTTTATCCTAAAAGATGACGTTATTATCTTTGATTAACGGAATGCGAAAGAGGTGCTCCATATGAATGTAAGCTTGCATGGGTTAGGAAGACTTCCTTGTAGGCAAACTCGACAATAAAAAATAAGTAAATAGTATATAATAACGACATAAGCTTTAGCAGCAGGAAGTACGACACAGGCGTTTTGACTATAATCCTGGTATTCCGTTTTTTCTATTTTAAGACTTTTCAATTTACTAATGCGTCTGTTTGTCGAAACGAGAATGTTCGGTTAATCCTCCATATGGTAAGTCTCACACTAATCTTTCTTCGGCTTACAGTTATTGTTTTAGATAAGCAATGTAATAGTTAGTCTTTAGAGTAAGCATTATTAGCGTGAAAGAAAACGACCAGGGTCTATAAGCGGAATTTTCGGATCTGAAAACACCTCAAATTTATTTAGATCAGACGTTTCGAGATCGATGGATTGGTAGACGAGGTGCCATTGAAGGGCCCCCAAGATCGCCAGATTTATCACCTTTGGATTTCTTTATGTGGGGTCATTTAAAAAGCAAAATCTATGCTACTCAGCCAACATCATTAGAAGACCTGCGACAAAGAATTGTGAATGAGTGCCTTCAAATTACTGTATACTATCCACAATTGGAAGAAAGTGTTTCGACGTTAACTATACCCGAGACGCTCCTATGTTCCGAAGCTTGAAAAATACGTCTATCTCAAATCCCGTTGGGCGACGACGACGTCCCGTCTTCGTCTGTACATTACAAACAACGTTGCAAAAATGCATGAGAAACGCCATCTAAAGAGAAACCATGTCAATTGTACATT
This sequence comes from Acanthoscelides obtectus, assembly GCA_963669975.1. Taxonomy (NCBI): domain Eukaryota; kingdom Metazoa; phylum Arthropoda; class Insecta; order Coleoptera; family Chrysomelidae; genus Acanthoscelides; species Acanthoscelides obtectus. Next base: position 8,317,321 of record CAVLJG010000010.1, read on the forward strand.
GAGAGATTCCTATAAGTTAGAAACCAGTTAAGTGAAACATATTAACTCTCGGTTAATTTATTCCGGTTAGACTTCCTAGTCTACGGATTGTCGGAAGAAATCTGCATACACAGCGTATGTTTAATTATGTATGGTTCTGGTGTCGCCGTTGTGGTTTTTGCCTACTCCTAAATTGCTCTTCAGCGTGTTTATTTGAATTGTTAAAACCAAACTGTATTCTGAGAATATATAGTACTGGATCGTGTTACATATGTATCAACCAAGAGGGGAAAAGGCCGAAGAATGCTTGAACAACTGAATATAAACCGGTGCTTTACCAATGTCTATCAATAATAAAGACATAATATTTGCTGTTATATTTTTCTCTTAAGTTGCAGTATGGAGGCAGTGGATGTCTTTTCCTTCTTTCTCGATCTCCTATGACCATTTTAGTAATATTGTTATAAGTAAAATTAGTTATTTATATGTTGATAATAGGTTTTATCGTCGGCATTACTTGAATTATTGTTATTCACACGTAAATAAATGTATATACTGGACGTTTGTTGTTTCAGTTTTTACTAAAAATTGTTAATTACCGTTCCTAACAACTGTATGTGATTGAAAAAGGTGCTTATTGAGCAATGTTTGTTGATAAACAAACAGAAAAAAAATTGGGTACTTGTACTTGTTGGCTTGTTTTCATACCGGCCACACTGGGTCCAACCCTTTAACTCGAGAACACCGACGTAATCGCCTTGAGTGGTGCAGACAACGGTCACTCTGGGATCAGAAATGGAACGGTATTGTCTTTAGTGACGAGTCTCGATTTTGTTTAGGCATGCACGATGGTCGTGCCAGGGTTAGAAGGCGACGTGGTGAAAGGAGAAATCCACAGTTTTTTGTTCAAAGTCATGTTCATCACACTGTTGGAGTTATGGTTTGGGGTGCTATAGCTTACGGTTCCAGGTCACCTTTAATCTTCATCAGAGGTAACATGAACGCGCAGCGTTATATTCACGAAGTTCTAGAACCCCATCTTTTACCCTATCTTGACACCCTGGGTGTTCGGATTTATATGTCACTTAGTATAGATAAATTTACTACACAGTGTTATCATGATATTTTCAAATATGTGTCATTCGTATGGTAAGAAACGGTATATATTTAAACTTCATTGACATTTTGACATATGTCGTTCAAAACGGCTGATGCGACCTACTTTGCAACTAGCAGAAGGCACAAGTAGTATGAGGATTGATTGCCTGATCGAAAAAAACCCTTGGCGGTGTTGCTGCTATATTTTATAAGTACCCAGACATTATCGCTGTTATTCCAGCGTATTTTTCAGCAAACGCGGAAAACATTAAAACATACACGTTCATTTAATTGATATTGATGCGTAAATTTTAAACGAGGACGTCGCTCGGTGCGTTCAGGTCCCGTCTGGGTCTGGTCGGTGATTAAAAGAAATTAATACATTAGCTTTTTTTAAGTATCCGCGAGTCATGCGAAAAAGCGACCCATTTTTCACCAAACGTAAGATGTAAATAAGTACGGACAGTATATCTTGCGTGTTCTTTGATGTTTCGGCGGATTCCTGCGCTTATGTATTGAATCAAAATTCCGAGGAACATGTGGCGGTTTTGCAGCTGTTTCGTGGATTACTTTGATCGCTTTATCGAAAGAATCGCACGAAAATAAGCGTGGATCGAATTAGATATTCAGAGAGATGCGTTCAAAATATAAAGATGACTGTCAAAGAATATGAGCCTTATTATGATGTAAAATTGCATTCGATTTCACCAGGGTTATCCCAAAAATATGATACGGTGGTTCTTTTTGTTTTTTATCGCCACTTGACCTTCATGACTCTTCCTGGATTTGCCCTTGGTAGTTAGAGAGTAAAAGCTTGAAAATTCCAACACATTTGACCTTTTTCATCTGAATATACAGTTGATAGTATCATAACTTTTTGTGCTGCCCTGTATACGACAAATGACCGAAAAATCTTATTTTCTCGTATACCCACAACAAAAAAGGTTGACTTGCTAGAAGTGTTTAAGGCTAATACTTTTCGAGATATTTCTTTTTAAAAGTTCCAGTGCATTATTTGCACCATGACGATAAAAGATCTTTATAACATGATACTCAAGTTGCTTTGGATAATATCTGAGTAGCAGTAGTTTTTATCAAAATTGAATAAACAATGCTGGGTGTTATATGTCACTCAGTATATTTTCATCTGATTATAGTCAGCCATTATGGAAAATCATCTTACCTATATCTTTTTGGTTTCAATTTTGATGCCAAAATAACTGCTATACATAACTGCTTTCAATCGACACCGTGCACAAAAAATCGCTTATACTAAGGTGTATCATTTGTGGATTGCATACGTATGCAATATTTAAGTGCCCTGACAAAAAGGAGGAAATCGAGATACAGCGCTAAGGCAGAAACGCGTTTCTGTGGTTACCGACCGGCTATTTTTCGATTAACCTAAGTGCGCTTATTAAATAGACAATTGCTAAGCGAGCATGATGGAGTATTTGAAGTGAAACGGTGAATTACCATCAAACCATCATACAGGGCGGTCTTTCGATTAAGCAAAGGAGGAATAATCAAAGAAGTTTGTTACTAGACATAACTTTACCTACCAGAGCAAGGTATACACTACTTTGAGTCTCACACTTCAGGCGGATAGAGGTGAATATCTCAATCTTCGCGTTCTGTCTCGTTGATCTGCGATAAAGATTGTTTCTGCCCAAGCAGTGTTGACTGATCCGCTGTGTTGCTTCAGCAGTATATTACTGCGAAGATTTTATTGAAGAAACAGCGAAATATGAAGACAATTACTTCTCTGTTCATAATTATACTTAATTGCAGTTTAAAGTGCACAAAAAGAACAAGAACGGAATACTTTTACTGGCCGTTAAATGTTAAGTCTGCAACCCAGTCAATGTGGTGATAAGTAAATACGAGTGAAGAAGAAGGGAATATAAAAATAGCAAACAAAATACATCATAACCTATTAGAAACAGATATCCTAAGCTTGAGGAAAAGTTAGTTTGTTGGAGATTCTGTTGAGTATCTCTGATATACATATTTTAAACGTTGTTTTCAATGGCCTGAAAAAACACCTACACAAACTAGAGCTGTGTGATCGAGACGTCAATTGCATATAATTTAGAAGAGCAGCTTTTAACAATTTATGTTACTTCCTTATTATTTTGAACTTCTTATGATGAATGAACTATTGCGATTGTTCTGGATACGGTGGCGTCCGTAATCTCCGTTTATCGCTTTATTTTTATTGCAGAGATAACAGTCATTACAATGCCATTGCTGCGTTTGCCACAGTATCGAAATATTTTCCTTCGTCCTTAGCATTCCGTACAGTGGCAATATTTTTTGTCAAATTGAGTTGAAGCTATTTGTATTCTGATGAGGTAGTTGCCAAGATGAACTCCCCTCCAAAAACGGATGGTATTCACAGTTACCAATGTTAGCAAGTGGATCTGTTACCACGTACGTAAACGTTATTTTGACTGACAGATGTCAAAAAGGTTGACGTTAACGTTTACGTATCCAGTGCTTGTGAAAACTCTCGTTTCCTGTAACGAAAAGATTAGGTGGAAGAATATTCTAGAAATGTTCCGCTACGAACAAGGCTGCGATGAAATATCGCCAATGTATAGGTAGCTAGGATCGCTGTCAAACTCCACGGGTGGTAAAACGGACAAGGCGGTGGCTATGTCGAATATTCGTGCACAGTTGAAGACGACGCTCATTGAAAACGTCGCTTCTCCGTACTGACAAGGACGCGTTACCGGCAGTACCCGGTATGTGTACCGCCCGTACGCAAACGGTAAGGCTACGACGATGTTTGTACTTTAAGTAGTCCTTTCAGGTTAGAGAACTACTGAGCTATCATCATCAATAGTACTCCAGACACCACGCATACGTAAGCTGTACCTTTGATTGCGTTTACACTTCCGAATCTTGACTCCAAGAGATAGGAGTATTTATTTTCCCTGGACTCTTTACTCCATCAAGATTCAATCCCTCTTTTGAAATAAGATATTTCGTACTACAAACTGGAACCTTCATGTCCAGTAACAAATGTTGTTATAGTTGCAAGGCTTCAAGACTACGTCCACATTCAATCTGACATCGACAAACTTTATGATTTAGAAGAAATGACCTGACACTTGATAAGTACTGCTTGCCAGCGAGACCGAAACGAACCTGGAGCAGCTACATTTCCGAGTTACTTCTCGTACCTGATCGTCAATGTGCGGCAGCCTAAATACGTCGTATCCCGAGCCACGTCCGTAGCATGATACTACTTGACGGGAGTCGCATTCGTACCGTGGCGTCTTGCTCTCGAATGCAAGTCAGCGACAGCGAGCGTCCACGGCGACGGTGGTAAGCATACGCAATGAGCTGCGGCGTTCGCCTCTTTCCCACGGTGACCGACTCCCGGCTTGCTGCCGCTGCCGCTGTTGCTGATGTCACAGCCGTGCCAGAGCGAGACAGACGACCGCAGTTATGTACAGGGTGAACGGGACGCCGCGCCGGTCGTACAGGTACTGCCTGACGGCGTTGCCAAGTCGGCGCGCGTCTCGCAACATCTGCTGAAAGTCCCGAGACGCTGCCGATCTCTACGGTAGCTTCCGCCCCCGAGCAGCGCTAACACGAGGAGAACCAGAAGGAATATGCTAAGAGTAATCTATGCCCAACAATATACGAGAAAATGAGTGCGTTTTTATGGTGAATATGGGATTGCTTTGTCAGTATGATAGCAGTTTTCAGTTGGCTATCAGATTTGTTGCCTAAATGTTCTGAACTATCAAAGCCATTCCATAGATACCGATTTTGTGCACAAAACTACCCAGTATTCATTTAGCTGACTTGAAAGTCACGTTTTTACAGAACAGATATAAAATATCGTAGAAAATACTATGGATATAATATATACTGCTAAGAACAGACCCGCCTAAAGGCACATAGATGTTTCATTTAGATGAATCCTGAACAAGTACATTTCTTTTGTCGACGCTAAATTATTTTATTTACTCCTTAACCCTAGATAGATCGCAGACAGGAATGTACGATGAGGTGTACTGTAAATTCGGCAACGCTGTGCTGGCGCGAGCTTTTGACTCCACAGGATCGCGCCTGGCGACTGCCGAGGTCGTCCGCAGATTCATTCACGATACGACTTGTATGGTTATTTATCAACCCCGAATAAAGAGTCTAGACCAGCATAGATAACATGTACGACGAGAGACCCATTGGTTTAAATCTAAATTGTGAAGTAGTACTACTAAATAGCTGTTTAGTTAGTGGATGATTTTATCTTTGGATCAATAACACAAAGATTTTGATTCTATATGTCGTACCACTACTCAAGCTGTGTGCAGGCAGTACTTTAGTGACCAAGAGCCTTTCTGTGGCGTGACGAGAATACGCACTAAATAGTCCATGGAAAGTTGGACCAACAAAGAGTCCCTAGATTGGTGGACCCGCCAATGAGGGTAAAGGCAGACAAAGGGGACATGCCGTTTAGATAAAAAAGGTGGGGTACTATCAAATAGTTATTTAGTTAGTGGATTAATTTATCTTTAGATCAATAACCCAAGGATTTTGATTTGAATATCGATCTATATATGTCGTTGTATGAGGTGGTACCACTACTTAAGCTTGTTTATGAGTATGCAAGCAGTACTTTAGTGACCAAGAGACATTCTGTGGCGTGACGAGAATACGCACTAAATAGTCCATGGAAAGTTGGACCAACAAAGAGTCCCTCGATTGGTGGACCAGCCAATGAGGGTAAAGGCAGACAAAAGGGACATGCCGTTTAGATAAAAAAGGTGGGGTACTACTAAATAGCTATTTAGTTACTTTGGATCAATAACCCAAGGATTTTGATTTGAATATCGATCTATGTCGTTGTATGAGATGATACCACTACTCAAGCTTGTTTATGAGTATGCAGGCAGTACTTCAGTGACCAAGAGCCTTTCTGTGGCGTGACGAGAATACGCACTAAATACTCCATGGAAAGTTGGACCAAGAAAGAGTCCCTAGATTGGTGGACCCGCCAATGAGGGTAAAGGCAGACAAAGGGGACATGCCGTTTAGATAAAAAAGTTGGGGTACTATTAACTAGTCATTTAGTTAGTGCATTAATTTATCTTTGGATCAATAACCCAAGGATTTTGATTTGAATATCGATCTATATGTCGTTGTATGAGGTGGTACCACTACTCAAGCTTGTTTATGAGTATGCAGGCAGTACTTCAGTGACCGAGAGCCTTTCTGTGGCGTGACGAGAATACGCACTAAATACTCCATGGAAAGTTGGACCAAGAAAGAGTCCCTAGATTGGTGGACCCGCCAATGAGGGTAAAGGCAGACAAAGGGGACATGCCGTTTAGATAAAAAAGGTGGGGTACTATTAAATAGTTATTTAGTTAGTGCATTAATTTATCTTTGGATCAATAACCCAAGGATTTTGATTTGAATATCGATCTATATGTCGTTGTATGAGGTGGTACCACTACTCAAGCTTGTTTATGAGTATGCAGGCAGTACTTTAGTAACCAAGAGCCTTTCTGTGGCGTGACGAGAATACGCACTAAATAGTCCATGGAAAGTTGGACCAACAAAGAGTCCGTAGATTGGTGGACCAGCGAAAGAGGGTAAAGGCAGACAAAGGGGACATGCCGTTTAGATAAAAAAGGTGGGGTACTACTAAATAGCTATTTAGTTAGTAGATGAATTTATCTTTGGATCAATAACCCAAGGATTTTGATTTGAACATCGATCTATATGTCGTTGTATGAGGTGGTACCACTACTCAAGCTTGTTTATGAGTATGCAGGCAGTACTTTAGTGACCAAGAGGCCTTCTGTGGCGTGACGAGAATACGCACTAAATAGTCCATGGAAAGTTGGACCAACAAAGAGTCCCTCGATTGGTGGACCAGCCAATGAGGGTAAAGGCAGACAAAGGGGACATGCCGTTTAGATAAAAAAGGTGGGGTACTATTAAATAGTTATTTAGTTAGTGGATTAATTTATCTTTGGATCAATAACCCAAGGATTTTGATTTGAATATCGATCTATATGGCGTTGTATGAGGTGGTACCACTACTCAAGCTTGTTTATGAGTATGCAGGCAGTACTTTAGTGACCAAGAAGCCTTCTGTGGCGTGACGAGAATACGCACTGAATAGTCCATGGAAAGTTGGACCAAGAAAGGGTCCCTAGATTGGTGGACCCGCCAATGAAGGTAAAGGCAGACAAAGGGGACATGCCGTTTAGATAAAAAAGGTGGGGTACTACTAAATAGCTGTTTAGTTAGTGGATGAATTTATCTTTGGATCAATAACCCAAGGATTTTGATTTGAATATCGATCTATATGTCGTTGTATGAGGTGGTACCACTACTCAAGCTTGTTTATGAGTATGCAGGCAGTACTTTGGTGACCAAGAAGCCTTCTGTGGCGTGACGAGAATACGCACTAAATAGTCCATGGAAAGTTGGACCAAGAAAGAGTCCCTAGATTGGTGGACCCGCCAATGAGGATAAAGGCAGACAAAGGGGACATGCCGTTTAGATAAAAAAGGTGGGGTACTACTAAATAGCTATTTATTTAGTGGATTAATTTATCTTTGGATCAATAACCCAAGGATTTTGATTTGAATATCGATCTATATGTCGTTGTATGAGGTGGTACCACTACTCAAGCTTGTTTATGAGTATGCAGGCAGTACTTTAGTGACCAAGAGCCTTTCTGTGGCGTGACGAGAATACGCACTAAATAGTCCATGGAAAGTTGGACCAAGAAAGAGTCCCTAGATTGGTGGGTAAAGGCAGACAAAAGAGGACATGCCGTTTAGCTAAAAAAAGGTGGGGTACTACTAAATAGCTATTTAGTTAATGGAGTACTAGTAAATGGAATGTTGGACCAAGAAAGAGTCCCTAGATTGGTGGACCAGACAATGAGGGTAAAGGCAGACAAAGGGGACATGCCGTTTAGATAAAAAAGGTGGGGTACTATTAAATAGTTATTTAGTTAGTGGATTAATTTATCTTTGGATCAATAACCCAAGGATTTTGATTTGAATATCGATCTATATGTCGTTGTATGAGGTGGTACCAGTACTCAAGCTTGTTTATTAGTATGCAGGCAGTACTTTAGTAACCAAGAGCCTTTCTGTGGCGTGATGAGAATACGCACTAAATAGTCCATGGAAAGTTGGACCAAGAAAGAGTCCCTAGATTGGTGGGTAAAGGCAGACAAAAGAGGACATGCCGTTTAGCTAAAAAAAGGTGGGGTACTACTAAATTGCTATTTAGTTAATGGAGTACTAGTTTATCTTTGGAACAACAATACAAGGATTTTGATATTTGAGTATCGATCAATGTCGTTGTGCGAGATGGTACCACTACTCAAGCTTGAGACGATATGGCCTTGAGAGGTACACGATGTGTCTTTTTTACGCCCAATACGTGGCTTTAATGTTGAACTGTTCAAAGAGGTAAGACCTGCTTATAAAGACCTCTTTGTAGTTTAACACAACCTTACAAGAGCACTAAACAACTTGAAAGGCTCCGCACACATTTTGTGGTACTAATTGCAACATGTGTATCCATTTCGATTATCTCCACATTAAAGATTAGCTACCAGGTTTAATGATTTTATAGCAAGTACTTAATGCAACAATAAAATTCGATTGATTGAACAAATCGTATGCTGTTTTATGGTTTTATAACCGAAAGGTTCGCCATTAAACCACGTTGTATCGTAAAATTTCGCCATGATGCGAACAGATAATTTACCAGTATATTGATTTGGGACGATTTGTTGGAGGTGTAGCTTCCGAAAGTTCAAGATTGAAGCTTTCTTTTTATCAAGAAGGTGCGTTAAAAATGAAATGATTTTAGTGAAGGCAGAGATTGAGATCTGATAAATAGCTTGATTCAAATATATTAAGTGGTTAACCTGCTCTTCAATTGTCAAACATCGTAATTGACAGGACGACAACGCGGCTATTCCCCAAGGTTCAGTTGTACCTCCAACTTACATACAGATTAGTGGCCTTCTTGATCACATGACAAATCGATGCCAAGAGATTTCAACAGATTGTGGGGTCTTTACACGAAAGTCAATAACCACGTTAATGATGGTATTGAATATTAATGAGGAGCTTGTTGTACCATGAAGCAAATGTATTATTAATATTTAAATGAATGTAGAAACTGCCATTGATGAAACTGACGTCTTCTTTTGTTAATCATTGTATAAGTCATTGTCATGGCTATTGAGCAATGGCAGGGGTATTTTATATTCAAAGGAAGTTTTGGATTTCGAATCTGATTTGTTGTATTTATCATCATCCTGATGTGGGAAGTTAAGAAAGTTACACAATCTCTACCAGATTTTTTTAAAACAATTACCTGAAGGATCTAATTTCTTATTCAATGTAAGCAGAATCTGCGGGACATACGAACTACTGATAAAGAAGAAAACGTTTTACTTCCAAAATTCGTTCAAGCATTTCCCAAAATACGTACAAACAACACTTCTGTCGCCGTTTTTAAATGAAATTTATAGTTGCCCAACGCATATAAAACATCTTTACGACCAAACTACGTATATACGCGTAATAAATAACCGTGTCTTATCCAACCAAAAGAGAAGAGACTCGAGTCCTTTCTTTTTTAATTAACACAAGGAAAAATATTAGATATGACAAGTTTTCTCGCTCTAGACTTACAACTGGAACTTGTCTAGTTTGAGGGTATTTATAAAATTGAGAACATCGGTTTACAGTTAGGTTGGATACAGCTGGTTAGGTGGTTTCAATTTTTTTGAATTGTATTAAATACGAAGTTCTGTTTAATGTCCATGTCTAGATAGATATCTGTTAACTGATCTATCTAGGAACCTTCTTGTCTACGGTTCTGCAGTTCAAAAATTTGATCATCAAGCTATATTTATCTTTTCCACAGTACCAAAATACTTTGTTTTGAACTGGTAACGTGCATACCCTCACGCAACCACTCACTTTTTCCTCTGATCCAATAAAAATGGCAAGTCCAACGCCAGCTTTTACAAGATCTAATCAGGCCTTTTTTTAAATCGAACAAGTGTATGTCTCTCACGAAATCATTATCCATATTTGGGTAACAGTTAGCCATTCTCTCTGTAATATATATGTGCATCTGTTAATAAATTAGACCTTATCTAATTGTACAGCTCGCTGATTAGACATGAGTGCATGTTCCGTTTAATTAATTTTTTCAAAGTATTTTCGTCTAATTGTTTGCCAGCGAGATCTCATCATACATTTTACTGTTGTGTAGTATCTTGAGTCGTTATATTCTCACACATAACTTTATCGTTTTGTGTGTTTGAAAAAATGCTATTTTAATACAAAAGCTTCGAGCGTGATACATTTTTAATATGCTTTGATATAAATTGCCGTGTCAACTTGAGTAACTGCGTTTTATATTATAATAGTGGTATATTTTAAAGTGAGCAGCTTCTGTATGATCTCTAACGGTGAAGCATGTTCAGGAAAGCTTTTATAAGTTCTCCAATCTTTCCATTTCTGACCATTGTTTGGAAGGATTTATTAGAAAACTTAGACCAATCAGCTCTTTTCAAAAGCTTTTGGAACAAATATCCCAGCAGTACGTTTACGCTGCTATTTGATAAATGGAAATCAAAAGGTGCTATCAGCAGGTCCTCAAGGTTCCATTTTGGGTCCTTTACTTTTCTCTCTGTATACATCAGATTTCCATCAGTATGTCCACAATTGTACAATCCTATGCCAAATATACTCAAATTTATATTAGTTTTTAACAAAAACAATTTAAAATGGCAACGAGGAACAAGGCAAGTAGAAATCTCGTTTTAAAACGCTTACTCATTGTTATTATAAATAGACTGAGGGATCCAACTAGCGCGCCCAGAATCTACGCGCATTTCGTGAAGTGCTCACATTACTTTATGTTATTATGTATCTCCTAGTTTTATAGTTCTCATTTAATCCTTTACACTTTTATTACCGCTAGGTGTAGTATTCACCTCGACCAAGTGATTACACACAGCGTAATATCCACATAAAAATCCGACGATCTCGTCTAGCAACTCGGAGATATAAAAAATTAATGTGGGATAACATCTGATAACGTGTTACAAGACGAGGACTGCGATGCAACGCTTGTTGTAAATGGGGTAAACACGATGGTTCGATATACGTTACGAATTTTTTTTTTCAAATAAAGCGACTTTAAGGACTCTAGCTTCAGTTTATTGGCAACGAAAGGATTCCACGGCATTTTTTTGGAAGGATGTGATAATTCCTTTCGATTCGGGTTTCGTTCTTTTTAGTCCGGTGCGTCAGTGACGTCGGGTGAAACAGAACTTTGTCGGGTAACAATGCTTACACGATTCCAAAATCTCGATTACTGCTCATATTTGCGAATGATCGCGAAACTGACCAACTATTGAAAAAAGCCGTATTGTGTAAATACAACATCCCAAAGTTCACCACAGGATGGAGGTGGCAACCCTGAGTTTTTGAATGGACCATTGTACCATTTATCCAGCTTTGACCATGTTACTGGGTGTTTCCCTCATCCTGAACGTAAACAACAATTAGCAACATCCTCACATACTACTGTAAGTTAATTTAAATTCATTTTACACTATTGTTGCTACTGTTATCAATGTAATTGCAGCTCCTGATGATGATGGCAAAGACCATTGAAAGCTAGAGAGAATAAAAAAAGTATAAAGAGTCCTCCTTGCTTAAATTTTGTCGAAGTACCCAACAAAAGGCGGAAGCTTTAATTTTTCACCTAACTGGTCTAGACGACAATGACCACGTCTCAAGTTATATATATATATGAACAATGTCTGGAAAATGATCATACGGAGAAAGGTATATAACAAAAAGTAGGAAAACAATGGGCAAAATCCGCAAAAAGGAGGAGCAGAAAATAGGATAGGTAACCCGAGCGATACGTATTTCTGCTGGTTGGCTTCGTCAGGCCCGAAATGAATGCACATATGCAACTACAAAAGTAGATACACATGCCCACACATACGGATACGGGTGTAACCTGAGGAAACGAAGATGGAGAGGGAAAAAATCGACATACGAAGTCCACAACAACAGCCAACCTCCACATTGTAGTATAAAATGGCTAGAAGACCTCGAATTTTCAAAGAGACATCTAACCACAACCACGCGGCCGGTTATAGCCTCTTTCTATCTACAAAGCGAAAATGATCATGCGGAGAAAGGTATATAACAAAAAAATAGGAAAATAATCGGCAAAATCCGCAAAAATATTAATTTCTATATCAATTGGTGGAATACGTTAACCAATGATTAAAGATACCCATTTAAAATGGGCATTAAAGCGGAGGAAAAAATTCCTATGTTCTGCTACCCTCTCACAGATGGCGCTAGTGTTTTCATATCCTTTTAAGGTGCCGTATATGGTCGGATAACTGTAGGCACGGAGCTATCGACCCGACCAACTCTCAATGTGTGAAGTTTGAAAGATAGAAAATGCGGCCTGTAAGCTTAACGAACGAATGACGAAATTATTTGGATACGCCTCTGGTTTGATAGGATTATGGTCCTTTTTGTCGGCGACAGACCAGAATACCCAGGTAACTCTTATTACGCCCGCCTTTAGTTAGTGAAGAATTTCAGGGGTCCCTCGTTTATTTTCTTCATTAACAGTTGAACGGCGATGCTCCACGGCGCAGCAGCGCGCACTGGATTTTTTCTCTTCCTTTTTTCTTTTCGTTACATAAATTGGACGCGCACAGTCCCTTGTAATTAAAAGTCATTTCGGCCTGTATCGCCAATTTTCCAGTTAAAACGGCAAATTTCCGACGCGTTCGACATTCGCGATTCATTTCCGTTAATTGTGAGATTATTTAGTATTTATTTCGGTACTGCATTTCGTTCTGACCCACATCAAGATTCTCATCACACAGTAAGGCAAGATCCCACAATACCTGACGCAGCTCTTCTTAAACCTCTACACATCTATTCTAAAAGAACGGCACACTCTTACAGCAAAATCGTAACATTTTAATTCATGGTGAGGATCTTCGGAATGCTACCGAGGCTTCACGAGTGCATGCAGATCGTTTTTAACGCGATTGTTTTGTTTGGGGCGACATAAAATGTTTAATATATAACACCGCGTGGTATGTATGTATTTTAAATACTGAGGCTGACAGTTCTCATATTGAACCAACTATTCTAAAACCTGGACCTAAAATATATCAGCCATATATTCCTCATTGAATCATTTAATTTCCTGACTTATAACTTAACTGTTTTCCTATTGCTATTAACATATAAATTGGAGAATCATCACCTAAAACGTGAATTTATGAAAGGCAATTATCTGATAAACCCAGCTACGTATAAATCTCACTAGCACCTTTACCTTCCGCAACCTCACCAAAGTATAATTCTAGGTCAATTCGTACACAGCCATAAAGCTATATGACACCTTTTCGATATCTGCCTAACTGTACGATGTTACCAAAATGGCAGAACAACTGCAGAGTTGAAGAGTAAACGAATAATTAGCAATGGATCTAGTAAATTGTTGTCAACAAAGGCATACCTTTCATACAAGGACCAGGTATTCAGTCGTGATTAGATGGAAACTATGCGGTAATAACATGGATCAGGAAAATTGTCTATAAACGCACTATAATGAAGGAGTAATTGATTGGTATACGCGGATAAGTAGTTGTCCGTATTGCTGAAGAAGGATATTGATTGACGAAATAGCTATTTGCATTTTTAATTCAGGGCTATAATAATATAATCAGGACATCGACGTTGACATTTCTTGGCACCAATATGCAACATGCATAAGTTGAGTTCCTCAATAAATACAAAGATGTAGCAGCTGTGCTGTTTATTTATATATTAATTCGGTAATAAGGTTTAAAAGTTTGTTTTACTTGAAACAGAAAATAACTATTCTCTAGGCGCTGAAGAAAGAAACTAAACCCAAACAAATACACGCATATTGCTCGTGAGTGAGTGTTTAGGCGCAGGAGACATTACAGGACCGCATCAAGATATTATGGGTAGTCATCAAAAATTTCATACAAGATAATTATTATCTTTTACAGTAAATTTCAGTTAGAGATTCACAAATGAGTTAACTACACTTTTTAGTTATTAGTAAGTAAGCTGCGCGCACTCATTCAGAAGAGGAACTTGAATCTTCTGAATCGTTTAAATGAATTATTAGAGGTTCAATTTGGGTATCGATGACATTGTCCAAATCCCACATTTTGACCTCAACCTTCTCCCGAACGTGGCGGATACAGTTTTTCCATTCCTCTGCCGTAACTCTATTGACTGCGATGTGAAAGAGATTTTTAACATCAGAAAATTTATAAGAATTATTATTCGACGCCACGTATTGCTTTATGTTGGCCCAAATCAGCTCAATAGGGTTCAGCTCACAATGGTAGGGTGGCAGTCTCAAGACAGTTTTATTTTGTTTTTTGGCCATTTCGTCGATCATTTTAAAATCGTATTTGTATTTATGTCTATTGACTATACTTATCAATTCACCCTTGACCATTGTTTCATCAAAATCGATGTGTTTTGAGGCCAGCCATTGTTGTATGTTTGCTTTTTTAGTTGCCAAAATGATAATAAATTTCAAAATAACGCTTAAAAGAGGGTCGAAGTTTTTTTCCTAATGACTACACTGCGAATGCACCATTTTTGGAGAATATCACACATTATCTGCTATCACAGCATATTATTTGCCCGAATTTATCAAAATTAAATTGCCGGATAGATGAAGGAGCTTACCTGCAGGATTTTTCAATCCAGCCGAAAGACCGTCTAGAAAAGCCTGCCTTGATGATGTTACTGATTTGTCGACCCAAACTTTCACTTGAGTATGTCCAGCATTCACCCACGTTTCGTCCAAATAGTAAATTTTTCTTTTTTCATCGCGAAACTTCCGAATCTTCCTAAGGTATTCCCTTCTCCACACAACAATTTCTTGTTTCTCTATTAACATACTGTTTCTTCCCCGTTTCAAGAATCGAAAATTAAGTTCCTTCAAAAGTTTTCGGAATGTGGTTCTTTTAAATGATGGAAGATCCTCATCAGCTTTAACTAATCTTAATATCTTATCTACTGTAGGTATCTCATTTCGGAAGAAAAAATTATGCACTTTCCTCCTGATGGCAGTTCTGTCAAAGTCATCTACTCCGTCCGTTATCCTTTTTCTTGCAGAATACGGTTTTGGCTCAGAAAGTGAGTGATTGCTCCTATATTTCTTAATGATCCTATAAACACTGGACCGACATACTCCAGAAATATGTGCTACCTTACATATAACTTCCACGTCCACGACCAAATCGGGTTTTTCTTGAATTTGGTTTTTGTATATATTTAATATTATTTGTTTTTCATTTGCACTTAAATGTAGCTTCTTAGCCCTTTTTTTGGGTGGGGTTGCGCTGATGTCAACCACTTCGTCGGCTGTATCTGTGTCAGACATCGTATCTTAGGCAATATATAAACAAAACGTTCCACTCGCGAAAAACGAGTATACGCTACTGAATGCGTAATGCGTATGCAATGCAATCCTGTGCGTGAATTAACTGTTAGATGCCTGTCGTGCCACCTACAATCACGTTTACAAGTCCAAACCTGTGCAGATTCGTAGAGCGCCGACGACTGCTAGTGACCTTGAATTTGTCTGTAGATCGATGTTACTCCAGTCAATTTAGGTTCAAAGTGGATGTTTTCTAAACCAATTTGTTGTTCCTACATCAAAAATATATCGATGATGTTTTGTACTGGGAGCTCATGAAAGATCAAGGTAACTTATTTTAACAGTCATCCTTTTTCTAGTCTCAAGATGACACGAAAAAGGGTCTGTGGATTCACTAGAAATACACTGCCGAGGATGTTTAGACCTAAAGTGACTGGAGTATATCCGTGGATGCTTTCGAGGGATCTGTTCACGTGCTGATCACTGTTTACGTTTAATGTCTTTCTTCAGCGCCCAGAGTATAGTTATCAGTTATTTTGATTTACTTCCTATACCAAAATAAAATCGTGTAGCGGCTAATTGCACCAATGAAAATAATAATAAACCCTAAGAAACACTCTAAAACCCACTCACCGTCCATCTGAATGTGAAGGGAAGCACGATTTTCCCCACTCCTCGATCCGGATCCGAAACGATGAAAGAGTCTCTCCCGAGCACCTGACTAGACGCGTTCCCGAACGAGCACGAGCCAGTGCTGGCAACGTTGCTCTGGTACTCTTTCAGACAAAGACGGAAATACGTCTGGCACGGCACCGTGCACCGATTGGCCAACGGGTTGCGCGCGGCGTTGCCACCGCCGCAACACTCGCCGGATGACAGTTCGCTCAGCGGGTTCGACATCTCGAGCACTTGCAGTTCGAAGATGCCCGAGCCGGACGTGCACTGAAACAGAAAACAAAGTGTTATTTATGGCTTATCGGTAGGGCAAACACACTGCATCCATGCCAGAACGGCGAGTGTCGTTTTCGTATGAAAGTACGCATGGTATCGTTAAGTGAACTTGCGAAGTCTTGTTGAAGGTTTACTACATCTGTATGGTTATCATTCTGATCAATATTTCGAAGTGTGGTTGTCATGGATTGAGATTTTGTTTGAATTTAATACTAATTTGATTGCTGTAGACCAGTCCTGGAAACCAGATATGCTGGCTGGTGGCTCGCTGTTGATGTTTGTAAATGAATCGTGGGTTGAGGGTGGTGTCATCAGCGTGAAGAATGAGCTTACTGTCCATATCATAAGAAAGACAGTTTGGCAGGTCGTGTATATAGAGCAAGAACAGTAAAGGGCCAAGGACAGATCCTTGTGGCACTCCATTCATAAACTGCGCTGACTGTAGAGTTACAACCATTGATCAATGAGCCTTTGCAGATCTTAGAACTACAGCAGACGGATCGATTGAGTTATACGGTAGCTTTTTCGCAAATAAAGATTAAAATTTTGGGTTGAGAAACATTCTAGCTCGTTTAACCGTTTCGTTGCGTGGGTTACCGAGTTAGCCTACTTAGCCCATACAACAAAGTCATCAATCAAGTTACATCAGACGGAAACTTCCCATATATCCGCGGTTATTTCTCCAAAATAACCCATTACATTCGTAATGTTACCTTAGACAATGTTATATCTCGCTAGCGTGTAATCTGAAGTCGTAAAACATACGGCAGGCACAAATTTCGTTTAGAAAATTAAAAGAAAGCCCGGACGAAGAGTAATAATCACAGTAGCGGCTAGACCAGACAATGATGATCCGCTTGCGAAACCGATACTTAAATCGGGCAAAGTAACAATAACAAGTCTTTCTTAACTGTAAAATAAGTGGGACTTACAACGCCGTATTGTTATAAATCACTTTTAATGTCCTTTGCTTCTTTAAGCTGGTGCTCAGCGTGTAAAAATATCTAATATTTGTTTACATATAATCTCAGATACTTTAACCTCACTTTAATCTGCTCAGCTTATTGCACGTTCTTTTTAACAAAAACCAGTTTAATTATAGAGAGATTTTTTTTCTCTCCACATACCCCAACTGCATTACCTACTGATAACCCCTGATTTGATAGCTTTATTTCTGAAATGTCTCATCAAAACCTTGAAATAGCTCTAGTGCCAACTGAAATGAGCGAAAAACAGAAACTCCACAAAAATGAAGGAATATTATACTTGGTAATAAGCATAAGCACCACTAACCGTACCTCCTAGGTTATTATTCGTTCTTTTTGAGACCATTTGAATCAAAGAAAGTTGTAGGGCATCTGGAACCACCTGCTGGCGATAGTATAAATCTGAGTAAATACTGAAATATAGAATATTAGTCGTATGGCGTCTATAGCAGACTTCTGTTAAGTATAAATCCAACTTCAGCCTTTTTGCAGTTTCAATTAGGAATTACTATTGGTCCAAATGTTGCAACCACAGCACAAGAAATCATGCATATAAAACAAAAATATTTGACGCTCTTTTAGCCTTGAAGCTGTAGAATGATATCTATCTGTTACATCTATCTTTTACGCATATCTTCGAAGTATTCTTTGTTCAAATGGAATATCATAATATGACGTTTCTTAGTCCAGGAGTAGACCTAACATCTCCAGAATCCTATATTTTTCTAGCTCATAAAATGAGTGTAAAAAGGAGCTTCAAAAGTAACATTGCATACCTAGAAGTGGCGAAGTTGTATTTTTGTTTTATCGTTGAACTGTGACTATGACTGAAAAATTCAAGACTGGTTAAAGAATCTTTTTGTGGCAATTCGCTATAAAATGACAGCATGATCTGCTCGATATGAACTAAAAACTTATCGTTTGCCTAGAGTAAACTGAGGAAGACCGACGGATTTTTGTTATAACAATGCTTATCTTACTTTTTCATAAGAAGACAAACAATTTGAATGATTTTCTTATGAATATCGACGAACTCCTGGACTATTGCACATTTGAGGTTACCGCGATTGACGTACTGAAAGTCAAACCGGACAGCGAAGTTATTAATTCATTCTCAGTCGGAACAATAGATTCGCCAGAGATGCTGCGCACAG
The DNA here is from genome assembly GCA_963669975.1 of Acanthoscelides obtectus. NCBI lineage: Eukaryota > Metazoa > Arthropoda > Insecta > Coleoptera > Chrysomelidae > Acanthoscelides > Acanthoscelides obtectus. The sequence continues at coordinate 8,335,994 of CAVLJG010000010.1, forward strand.
ATTAATGAGAAATACTCCGTGTTCTTTTCCGTTGAAATGTCCTTATCGAACAATGTAAAGTGTGATTTGTATTCCTGAGATGATCTGTTAGAGGAAACGCTGAGGTCATCTTTCATTCGGTCTTTTTCTTGTACACAAAAAGCGAGATATCTTGGAACTACGTTTGGTGTTAGGTAGAAATATATAAAATACCTCGCGTCTAATAGTAAACCTTTCTAAAAGTTTGTCTAAAAACTTAATACTCAAAGATGCTACAATTCCACACGCCTATCATCCCATGTCACTCCACCGGCTTCCTTGATACGAAACAGATATTATGAAATCCAAAACAATCGCTGCTAGATTTGTCGGTGTAAACCAAAGCACACGTGGCTGGTACCCTTTCGGTTTCCTCTACAAGCAGCCACTTCCGAAAAAAAAACTTCTATCGATCACGATGTACATCCGTTTCCTTTGGGAACACTACGCACGTGGGCCAAAAAAAAACAGATTGAGGATCAGATGTCATTAGGCGGTTGATAAAGATTTGGAAGTACATGACCATTGATACCAGATCTGATTTGTAGTGAAGATGCTTACATGATCTTTGGATCGGGCATTTTACAATAATTATCCCCAAAGTTAAACATATCGACTTCAAAATATCCCAAAAAATAACAACACTAACCACATAACATGGCAATTTGCGTTCGTTTGACATTTGATGACCATAATTACCAGCTTAACATGGTTTGCCCGAAAACCTCATTGTCGACAACGAAAATGGAAATCGAATTATATAGTACAGAGTCTCAGTGCTTTATTCTTTAACATTGATAGTTTGGACATGAAATGCAACATTTATCAGAATAAAAATCAATTCTGTCAGCCGCTTACCACCGCGGGAAATGCAGAGAATTGAATGTCTGGATTTCAAATACTTTTTTCCAACACACTATTGAAAATGCAACGTGCACATTTTGAAATACGACATTTTTCCCGTAAGAAAATTATGAATAATAGTATAACGCACTTGTTTTGTACCTAACAATGTAAAAAAAAATGAGTCTCATACAGTTCTTTGAGGTGGCACACACAGAAATTATCATTGTTGACAAAAAGCGTCATTATAGCACGGATTATTACGATCCCGAACGTGCACTTTCCTCATATCTTGAGAACCATCGACGGCAATATCCGATGCACTTCCTGTATTAATAATAATCATCGTCACCCACATTGAAAAAAGGCGAACAGAAAAAAAAGACAAAAGAGCCCTCCGGTATCAGTTTCAGCATATAACTGATATCCTTCGCTATCGAGTTGCAGCGGTATCGCCGAGTATCGCGTTTCCGCAAGAAACGTGTCGTACCAACACAGAGTAGGAAACTTTTGCGGTGGACGAAGATACCTTTGAACGGCGACGAGACTCAGACGGAATGGGTCTACGGGAAGCGAGCGATAATTTTTTATAATAATGATAATAAAGATAGCTGCTCTTCCACTTCACCCCCTAAACGTCTGACTGCGTGTAGTTTCTGTTCCATGGTAATAACAACGCGTTTACGTTTATTTCTGTGCTGCTCCATCTTAGCGATTTATGAAGCTGACTGAAACAAACGCGCTTGGTGGAATCTAATGACGCCGAAAGGGGAACTACCGTATATATCTCGATTACATCTCTAGACACGCATCTCTAGCCGCTACATGGGCGTGGTTTGCGGAGCGCTGTCAGGTGCGTTGTGGAGCCGGCTTATTTATAGTCCAGGCAACTTAGATCAGGTTTTCTCTATGCACGTATGGGACCGTGCCATTTGTCGTCGACTCACCGGGTTCAAAACAATTATTTGAAGTCCATAAGAGCTTCTTAGGTGTTAAGTGAATAAGTTATACTTAAAGTGGTTATGCGTTATGGCAGAGACAGAGAAAATGTAAAAAAATACAACCACTCTGCCACTGAGTATATCAATACACGTTTACCTTTAGTAGATTTTCTGTGTATTGATATTTACAGGTAATGGGCAGCAATTCGCAAATTCTTCATTGATCCTAGATATTAGTTCAAACTTTATTTTTTATCATGTTGTGTAATAGCTATCTTTTAGCAGCGTAGTGAATTTTAATTATAGAATCTTCTTTTTCGTCTAATGTCAAGTCTTATATCAAATGATTAACAAGACAATAAAGCTAAAAAAATCCTGCGTGTTTCATATAATACCGAATGCTTCTAATGCATTTTAAACTCCAATAAGGTCGGACCAAATACAGCCTCTCCGTGAAACAACAGACCAACCTTAAACAGTCCAGTATAACGACACCGCCTATTCTTTTCATCTATCCGTTTCAAATCCTTTATCTCAAATCCAGTGGAAAAATGCTCGATAATAAATAAATTGCTTATTTCTCGGCCGCACGGTGAAAAAAAGTTAATAGCCCAACTATGCGTTGGATGATTTTAAAGGATCTGAAATAAACCGATTTTTTGAACGCGCCAGTTGTCCACAAGAACGCGATGACTTGCTGAAAACTTGACGACGGTTTTTTGCTCGATCGAGACGCGGTGTACACCTAGAATTGTGTTGTCATATTGTTCTCACAGAACGCGTAGTATAAGGAGAAAAAGAACGATATCGAGCTCAAGACTAGCGTCAGGGGATCAAGATTACGTCGTGTTTTGTTTTAAGGGAAACGTTTTTTTTTGCAAGTTGATACAACGTCCAGAATACGGATGTTCATGTTCATTGTTAACTTTAAAGACGAGACTTAAGATAAAGGGTAAGGAGTCACTTTCTAAGGGTCTTTGAATCTTTAAACTATTTGTTCCCGATCACATTGAGAGACAAACTGTGTTAACAATGGCGCAAGACGAAAATGCAGTAATAAGAGATTTTACAATTTCAAGACATAATATAATATTTAACATAGATTATTCACTAGTAATAATGCTTAAATTGTGTGCGGTTGAAACTAACTCCTATAAACCTCTTAGTCTGGAAAATGTGGATGTTGATGACATGTGAAGGGAACTGTTATACATACCTGACTGGACTGCACGCAATATCGCATTAATGAGTTGCTAATTACTATAAACACAGTCTAGACGGAAGACGCGCATTGTGTATTAAAATGGAACCCGCTATTCACATATTCGCACACTATGATTTACCTAGCTTATAGAACGGTTCCTACTTCCGAGACCGATCCTGAAAGATACCGAGATGTATTATTCGTTTATTCACGCAAAAAATTGTTTCTGAGGAAATTGTCTCAAATTACATACGTTATTATTGTATTAATCCTTTCTGTTTTCTGTTGCCTAATAACTGAAACGAAGATCGTTCACCCTGTATATTGAGAAGTGATTACGGTCCCTGTTGTTCGAAATCCATCATCGCCAAGTAAACGTACTCAGCGTTTCTCGCGGTGCGTTCCGATCCTCTCCGAAAAAAATCTGAACAAGAAACGTACGTATTCTTTGAGGCGCAAGTCCATTCTTCTTCAACAGTTAGGTTATAACTCTCGTGACGTCGAGATTACGAGGAAGATACTAAAAGTTTGTCTCAGAGAAACAACATTTCAATAGGGTATTGTATGAATTGCTTGGGATTTTAAGTTTGTTTTTCTATTTACACGTTTAAAGATATCAAAGCTTTGTCTTGTACGTAAGCAAGTCATTGCATATTACGTCACTCACCATATGAAAGCAGTTGGTAGGCAGATTCCTAAAGGTTCCACAAAAAAAATGTCTAAAAACTGTTGAACGTCTATGATCGGGATGAAAGCTTGTTTTCTAGGTAAACCGGGGGCTTGCCCCGGAAAAATAGTTGTCACTTTTTCACCCTGATGACACTATATTATTCATATTCAGCGCCCCAAATTACCTCATTGTGTAAAGCTGCTCTCTCATGTAGCCATCGATAGTGAAAATGGATTTTTAGCACTTTAAAGACGCAAAAGGACAATTTTACAATGTTTCGCTAAATAATTAGATCTACATGATAAACGAGATTACATACATGTATACGACTTCGGATTCGGTATCGGCAACCCAAAATACGTGGAATAAAGGTCATTTGAACCGCATTTAAAGCATTTTAACATATAATTACCATGTATTGCTACCGAAAAGGCACGTGGCAGGAGGGGACGTGAACGCAACATGTCTTGTAATACGGTTTTTGGGTCTCTGAAACCTGATCCATGGCCCATTCAGTCGGAAAATGCCTCGGATTCTGGCAAGAATTCAACTACCAAACCACGTTATTTTTTGAATAGACAAGAGGAACGAGAAAAGGGAGCAAGAAAACATATCAAAGAAGACGTAACGTTTGTTCGTATAGTGGTAAATCAGAATGACGGATCTTGGACACGATCACTGACAGGTTGGTGACAGCTGCGCGAACAGGAAACTTTCGGAGCAAGCCTCGTAGTCTGAAAGGCGCACCCCCATCCGTCAGCAGCAGTTAGTGACATTGTGCCTATCTCTGTCGAGACATCGCATCATCTGATTGTATATTCCACGGATACGCCGGCTTTTATTTTCCGTTTTTACGTAATTTGATTCCAGTTAATCCATTCAAATGCACATGCATTGTGCGCTTGTGACATTTCCAGAACGAGTTACTTGGGAAAAAAAAAACGGTCACGTACCGACAAGTCCGACTCTCTTTACGATTTACAAGTACCAATTCTACAACAAACTGTTGTCCGTTTGCTACTGCGTTTGTTGTCTCCGGTCGACAATGAGTCTGACAAGGAATTGTATGATAATTTGTGGCTAGATTTTTGGATTGTTCCGGATGATTCGGCGATTTTTCGGGATCGTGCGGCCTTGGTCCGATCAGCGTAGACCCATCATCGGCGAAGTCATAGGAAGGACATGTGCTTATGTGCCTTTTTCATCGGGAGTATCAACGTAGATTTCCTAACAGACACCAACCCATCCCAAAGGTTTTTATGCGATCGTTTCTAAGACTTCGACAATATATATATATATATATATATGTTATATAACTTGAGACGTGGTCATTGTCGTCTAGACCAGTTAGGTGAAAAATTAAAGCTTCCGCCTTTTGTTGGGTACTTCGACAAAATTTAAGCAAAGAGGACTCTTTATACTTTTTTAATTCTCTCTAGCTTTCAATGGACTTTGCCATCATCATCAGGAGCTGCAATTACAATGATAACAGTAGCAACAATAGTGTAAAATGAATTTAAATTGACTCAACTTACAGTAGTATGTGAGGATGTTGCTAATTGTTGTTTACGTATAGGATGAGGGAAACGTCACCATGTTACTGGACTTGTTAATGAAGTTAGCTTCTGATTCAACATTGGTATCAAACTGTAATAACAGATCTAACATCGCTATACTCGGAGGGTTTATTTTGTTTAGGAGTTGGTAATGGTATAATTGAAGCTTGTTTCCTTTTAGAAAGTAGTTCTTTTCCAAGCAGTCTTAATGATGATCAGAATAAATGTAATCGTTGCAATAATACTGAGCTGCTTACATCTGGAAGAGACAATCTACCGTAATTTGCATCCTCATACATTCATGTATTCATAAAATCATCTGTACTTTCTACTTATGCAATCACGTATTGAATATGTATCAAATTGTGGAATGTAACTGTTAACTGCCGTCACAAGATTAAAACCCTCTCTAATTACATCAGGGTTTTTCAGACTACGTTGTTATCTAAGAAAAGATAAGCAATGAGGACTTAAGTTACATGTACCTGTGATAAATCATCGAAGGCACAAGCCAAATGAAGTGTCATTTCGATGTACGAAATGCCTCGCTTATATGAGAATGATGGATGAGACTTCCCTGATCGTCTATGCAGTATGTAGAGTCGCGTTATATGAATTCATCAAATGAAGATGATTTAAATATCATAGAATTCTTGAAGAATGTTTACCCATTGTGGACATCAAGTTCAAATGGACTGCTACATGGTTAACTTCTAATCCGTGTATAAAACAAACATGTCACAAGGCTGAGTCCTCGCCAGAAGCATATTGGAAATTAAGTTCTTGAGACGAGTATTGTAATCATAAGAGAAACACTCCTGGTAGAACCCATCATATCGATAATAGAACTTCTAGTTCAACTCGGATAATATGGATGGGTGGTAGCAGCATAGAAAAAATAGGAAGATATATGTAAAATAATGGGCAAAATCCGCAAAATGGAGGAAAGTGTGTTCGAGCGGAAAATAGGATAGGTAACCCGAGCGATACGTACTTCTGCTGGTTGGCTTCTTCATGCCCGAAATGAATGCACATATACAACTACAAAAGTAAATACACATGCCCACACATACGGATACGCGAAGATGGAGAGGGAAAAAGTCGACACACGAAGTCCACAACAAGAGCCAACCTACACGTTGTAGTATAAATTTGTTATATACCTTTCTCCGTATGATCATTTTCTCTTTGTAGATCGTTTGGGCTTGGAGTACCACAGCAAGCGGCTATAATCGGCCGCGTGGTTGTGGTTAGATGTCTCCTTGAAAATTCGAGGTCTTCTAGCCATTTGATACTACAACGAGGATGATCTTGTTGCGAAGTTCGTGTGTCGATCTTTTCCCTTTCCAGATTCGTTTCCTCAGGTTACATCCGTATTCGTATGTGTGGGCATGTGTATCTACTTTTGTAGTTGCATATGTGCATTCATTTCGGGCCTGATGAAGCCAGCCAGCAGAAATACGTATCGCTCGGGTTACCTATCCTATTTTCCGCTCGAACACAATTTCCTCCTTTTTGCAGATTTTGCCCATTATTTTCTTAGGTTTTGTTATCTATCTATATACCTTTCACCACGCGATCATTTTCTCTCTCTCTCTCTCTATATATATATATATATATATATATATATATATATATAGGTGAAAAATTAAAGCTTCCGCCTTTTGTTGGGTACTTCGACAAAATTTAAGCAAAGAGGACTCTTTATACTTTTTTAATTCTCTCTAGCTTTCAATGGACTTTGCCATCATCATCAGGAGCTGCAATTACAATGATAACAGTAGCAACAAAAGTGTAAAATGAATTTAAATTGACTCAACTTACAGTAGTATGTGAGGATGTTGCTAATTGTTGTTTACGTATAGGATGAGGGAAACGTCCAGTAACATGGTGAGAACTGGCTACATGGTACAATGGTCAAAATTATATAAAATATGACAAGAACAAGTTAAAGACAGATTAAAAATTATTTAAAAAGTGTACTCTTGTAACTTTAACCTCTAGCTTTAGATGAACTATGTCATCATCATCTGGAGCTACAAAACATTTGAAAAACAGCAACTACATGTGTAGCTTCTGATGATGATGACATAACTCGTCTAAAGCTAGAGATTAAAGTTACAGGAGTACACTTTGCGCTATTTTGTCGAAGTACCTGATAAAGGCCGAAGCTTTTTCTCACCTAACTGGTTATTTAGTCGACAATGACCCCCAATATATAAATGTTTGGGCTATTGAGTGTGTTTCAACAGGTGTCCATCGTGGGCGAGACCTTTGCAACTATGTGTAGTTCGTAATAAAGTTGCAATCTTCAAGGAAGCGATGCGGAAGTAATCGATGACTAATGATACAAATCTCTCGGGAGATATTTTCCAGCAAATTGTGAGAATCGCACCTTGGTAGCTCTTATTGCGTTAGCGTCTAGTTATTTTTGACTTCCTGCGCTGTCGGTGCCGAGATGTCCATTTCACATAGCGCGCTACCGGAAGCCACTTAATCTAATGGTTATCGGAGATGCAATGGTAATTGCGGCTGATTTGCAACTTGGTCTATACAGGACGATTTACAAGATGCACGTTATGTTTTACTAGCTGTCTGGTCTGCGGTGCTTTACATCTACACAGCACTTGTGGGCCCGTAGCTATGATTCATTTTTTGGACTGTCATTTAGAGCCTTAGCTTCATGAATTGTTGGTCCTAATCTTGGAACGTGTGAATTAGCTACTGGTTTGCAAATTTTTGAATGAACGAGTATCTTATAGATCGTACAGTTTCTCCATATTTTGAGCTCCCAAAAGCTACAGCTATGTCTGTAGTCACGACAAAGTAAGAACGGTTAACAGAGAAGGCCAAAAGTTGTCTGATAATACAAATCCAAAACGACACGCTCCACAATCCCTCTCGATTTGGAAAATACAGCTATTTTTTCTTAACAGATCGGGATGACCTGTCATGATGCTGTTCACATACCGAGATTGCCCTTATAAAACATTTTTAACATTTTTCGGCACCAAGTCGTCTTCTGCTCTTACGTCAGACTATGCGGTACCCAGAGAGAACAAAAATTCCTTACGTGTAAATGGTCATTCAGAATTGAATTAATTGCTGGTGCATGAAGGTGTAAGGTCTCCTCTATCTGTTGGTACGTCACTCTCCCGTCTTCATCAAGCGTTTTCCTCACAGCAGCAATGTTTTCCTCTGTTACTGACGTTCGCGACATTCCTCCCCTCTCGGCGCCCTCCAGAGTGAAATTAAGCCTTTGGAATTCTCTGTACCACCTGTACGATTCGGACAATCATTCTTTGATGCAAGGCGTCATTTCTTCTAAGCGCTAGTCTATGCTTAGTTATGCTTATCTCACTACGTGATCACGATGCCATAGTCCGCAATTCATACTGTCAATACGAAAGTACAACATCAGACGTGCTGCCGTATCGCAAAACTTTTATATGAAGGTAGATAGATAGTCCAACTTTGGAAATAGATGGGCCGCTCTGTATGACCTAGTCGACGTAAATTGTAATAATGACACAGTCTGCAATTGCATGGAAACTGCACTCGTCTAGCCACCGGGAGCAGCGTAACATTGAAATTTATCTCGCCAATGAAGTGTATAAATAGTTTTTTAACCTGCATTAATTTACTATGAATGATAATTAAGTGTAATATATTCGTTGTATGAATAATTTGCGTGAGGAATTATCATACTTCCAGAGTGCTAGCCGTGTATATGTCCATGTTGCACTCGTTATTTTATGGCAGAATTCCACGCGGGATTGTTCTTTGTTATCTCAATCGTAGACGCAGGCATAACGGGCAGTGTCAGTTCTGACGCGTATAGATTTTCCGTAATAACCGCGTGGTGGCCTGAATCTCGTAGAAACGGCCAAAAACCTAACTTTCCAATGTCCCTTATTAGTAAATGTACCTCCAATTCCGCCTAATAGAGAGAAGAAATATGGCAGATTGCTCAGAGGTGTTTAAAACTTCGGTACGACATCTATCCCACCACATGCCTAGGATATACACGATAACCTATTACAATTTTTAATTGAACGAGAAACTTGATCGAAGAAACTATGATTCTGACGATAAATCACTGTCCGTTATGGTTTCTATACTAATATCGTTGGCGGCGAGATATACATAATATTCGAAATTTACATTTTTATTGTTCTCAGTGGGCGTTTAGCTGCCCGATAAAAACCAGGTGTTATGTAGATTCAATTAAGATTCTTGTAATCAGTGGCGATCATGCCGATAGAACAACGTTTTGTATTGGAACGAGCCTTCCCGTCTCTTTAACATATTCATTCATACATTTTATTATATGGATACTAGTAGGTTATGTATGACACCATATACGATATTTCCATGTCAGTTTATAGACCTCCTCAGTATAACGTCGAGCATTGTTAGCGTGAGCAGTATTCCGGGCTTATCTGAATAATCGAGCAATCTGACAAGAAAAACGAAAAGTTTGGAATTGACCAGCGACGCTCCAACGTCTTCAACGCGTCTGAGAAATATACTAAGTGACATATAAATCCGAACACCCAGTTTAAATGGTTTTATTTTAATAAAATTTTGTATAAGTACTTAATGAAGCATAATAAGTAAATGATAAAAATTTCAAAATGATTGCACTGCTTTAAAGCCCTTTGACCTTTAATAATGTTTGGATGCACCCTGATGTGCTACGCATTCTCCAACGCGCCTAGGCATGCTTCTGATCAGGTGATCAATGTCCTCCTGTGATATCTCATTCCAGGCAACCACCAACTCCTCTCGAAGTGCTTCTAAAGTCTGAGGAGGACGTTGCAAATTGAGCAATCTCCTACCCATCATATCCCACACGTGCTCAATTGGGGATAAGTCGGGAGATCTTGGTGGCCATGGTAACAGTGTGACAGGGTGTCAAGATAGGGTAAAAGATGGGGTTCTAGAACTTCGCGGATATAACGCTGCGCGTTCATGTTACCTCTGATGAAGATTAAAGGTGACCTGGAGCCATAAGCTATAGCACCCCCAACCATAACTCCAACAGTGTGATGAACATGTCTTTCAACAAAAAACTGTGGATTCCTCCTTTCACCACGTCGCCTTCTAACCCTGGCACGACCATCGTGCATGCCTAAACAAAATCGAGACTCGTCACTAAAGACAATACTGTTCCAGAGTGACCGTTGTCTGCACCACTCAAGGCGATTACGTCGGTGTTCTCGAGTTAAAGGGAGGACCCAGTGTGGCCGGTATGAAAACAAGCCAAAACTTCTCATTCGTCGGTAAACACTTCGCATGCCAATAGGTCTTCCGTGTTCTGCAAACCATTCATTTGCAATGGACCTGGTGGTGGAGAAACGGTCCCTTAAGGCCAATAATCTTAGGCGGCGATCTTCACGGTCTGTTGTTCTACGGCGGCGTCCAGTGCCCCTTGCTTTTTGCGTACGGCCTTCTCGAAGCCATGCCTGACAACAATTTTTATACGACAATAAATTTCTCTTGCGATAGTGGCGCCAGCGGTCGGCGAGACCGAGTATTCGTCGGGCCGCCCTCGTACTGCGGGTCAGAGGAATTTGGAAAGCGAGCATCATCCGTACTAGATGCAGGCGGACGGACAGACTGACGGTTCGTTTTGAAGTAGGAAAAAGAACCGATAATATGTCGGACGCGGAGTCGCGATTCTGATTAGTCGATTCAAATCGTTTCGACTGAGACTTTCCTTCTGATTGTAACAATAAATGTCCATTACGGGATCGGTACTAATATGGTACTGCGAGGATGATCTATTCTTCGCGGGAAATTTCACTTCGGACATCGTGCACGAATATGTTTCGACATTGACGATATTATATACTGCGCTACAAAATTCATCAGGCAAATCGTAAACAACCTATATATATATATAACTTGAGACGTGGTCATTGTCGTCCAGACCAGTTAGGTGAAAAATTAAAGCTTCCGCCTTTTGATGGGTACTTCGACAAAATTTAAGCAAAGAGGACTCTTTATACTTTTTTAATTCTCTCTAGCTTTCAATTGACTTTGCCATCATCATCAGGAGCTGCAATTACAATGATAACTGTAGCAACAAAAGTGTAAAATGAATTTAAATTGACTCAACTTACAGTAGTATGTGAGGATGTTGCTAATTGTTGTTTACGTATAGGATGAGGGAAACGTCCAGTAACATGGTGAGAGCTGGATACATGGTACAATAGTCAAAATTATATAAAATATGACAAGAACAAGTTAAAAACAGATTAAAAATTATTCAAAAAACATTAGAGCATTACATCGTGAAGCCACTTGATGATTGCACAAAATGGTGGTCATGGAATAATGAGTGAGATGAACCCTTTGATAGAAGGCCGAAGGTTGTCAGTGTCTGTGTTGAAAGATGGAACGAATTGTGGGCGTGTGCCAAACGTTGCCAAATCACTTCAGATGATGTGGTTTTCAGAATGTTATGTAAGAAATTGTTAAACCGACCAGAGGCAGTTGAATAAACTATATTTTAATTAATGGGAATTTGAATTAACAATTATTAATAAATCGTGAGAAGAGAATTATTAGATTTTGAGTGGAATGAAATTTACTGGTGGAATCGGCCAAAACACAGATTATATTTATGGTTGTGAAGAGTCGAAATTTGGGGAGATATGTAATTTTTCGCAGTTTAGCAAATATGAGTAAATAACACTCAGTTGTTTAACATCTGTCTTTTTGTTGATACAGTTGTTATTCATGAAAATGTGGGACATTTCCAGGAATAAACGTGTGGAAAGGTGTTTTTCTTTATCAAGAACTTTGATACTTGTGTAATTCATAGAATGCCCTGTTGTGTTAACATGAGATGCTAGAGCGCATCTTTCAGGATGAAGCCTAGCATCACTTTTGTGTGATGTAATCCTTCCTTTAAGTGATCTGGAGGTCTGACCTATGTATATTTGGTTGCATTTGTTGCAATTGATGGAGTAGACTGTGTTGGTTAAGCCAAGCAGCGGGACTTTGTCTTTCATCCTATACGGAAACAACAATTAGCAACATCCTCACATACTACTGTAAGTTGAGTCAATTTAAATTCATTTTACACTTTTGTTGCTACTGTTATCATTGTAATTGCAGCTCCTGATGATGATGGCAAAGTCCATTGAAAGCTAGAGAGAATTAAATAAGTATAAAGAGTCCTCTTTGCTTAAATTTTGTCGAAGTACCCAAGAAAAGGCGGAAGCTTTAATTTTTCACCTATATATATATATATACAGAGTGGCGCATCGAAAACGAAACAGACGCATTTACTGGTAGCTCAGTTTTATTGTCAGCATTATTTGTGTAATAAACTCCCACAGTGACTGGTGGAAATCCTCCCTTGTCGGTCCCTATTTCCTTCCAATCATCGCCCAAACCGAAATAGTGACAAAAATCGCGTGCTTAATTTTCAAGTAGCTGCGAAATTTCATTATACTTGAACGTTTGCGCTTAAACTGAACGCATTAAATAGTTCAACACTTTGTAATAACTTTCAGCTCTCTCGCTAGACAATATGTTTTATGTTTGCTTTGATTAGTTGTTAATTTTTATTTACAGCGTTATTAAAATAAAACTACTTGCTTTAACAAAATGGTGCTTTTGAAAATTGAAAATTTCTACAATAATAATAAATCCCAGAAATCCTGAATATCCCTTAAAGCATAATTGCATACATTTCCAATTTTTACAGAAGTCGTTGATTTACAATGGAAATTGAAGTGGCCCCGAGTTAGACCCCTGGGGAACACCGGATGGAGCTGAGTAGGACATTATACGCTATACCCCAATTTCTTTAACAAAGCTCGATGATGAATTTTGTCGACAATGACCGCACTATAGGCGCGAAATCCGCCCGCGTCGGACTTTCCGAATGACAAGTGAAAATATGATGGGTTCCCGCTCCCAAAAACCTGTTGCTATATAAATGCGTTCTCCGTTCCGATTTGACGGCTGTATGGCCGTTTAAAATGTTCTTTATCTGTGTTTCCGATCTGGAAATGTCGTACTGGTACGCCGAAAGCGGTACCTACCTCAATGCACGGCGAATTCACAACCTAAACAACGCAAACAGACACGATACGTTTGCAATGACGTGATGTGCGGTATGTATTACCGCAACGCAAAAGCCGAAAAGCGTCAGTTATAAAACTGTAACGAACTCTATACAGCGGTAACCACGGTAACCGCGTTCGATGACATCAGTTTGAAGAGTTTCCAACTATCTATGTCTATTATCTACCTCAATGCACGGCGAATTCACAACCTAAACAACGCAAACAGACACGATACGTTTGCATTGACGTGATGTGCGGTATGTATTACCGCAAGGCAAAAGCCGAAAAGCCTCAGTTATAAAACTGTAACGAACTCTATTCAGCGGTCACCACGGTAACCGCGTTCGATGACATCAGTTTGAAGAGTTTCCAACTATCTATGTCTATTATCTATCTATAGTATAGTAACAAAATAATCAAGAATCAAGAAAGATTTTCAAATATTCTTCAGTTCCTGCCTACGATAGGATCCGGAACATTCGTCGTGCTGAGGAACAATTTCCTTCAACGACCTGAATCAAAATTTGTATCCATTATGGAATTCTTCATTTACTGGGCCAGGTTTCGTCTGGTACGAACTAGTAATTGGTCGAATTCAATTGCCGCCCAATATATTCAAAAGTTCCAGCCTAACGACCGTAACATGTTGATTTCCATTGTTCTTGCTCCTGGGCAGTCGAAAAATTATTACTTAATTATGTAAAAAACTGTAACGAAAACCGTACGTCTCAGGTTGTCGATCCGATAATTAAGGCATCTTCCGACGAAAATTGGGCTTTTAGTTACAAACATTAACTCCGGTCCCGTTAACGCGACAGGAAGTAGTCATATACAAAAATTTAATTACATTAAGGCCTTTTAATTCGACTATAAGAATGCGATTAGCATACAATTATTCCATGACCGAAGTGCACGCTCCGAGGACAAATGGGCATTGTTTGATTTTTCTAAATAATCGTTACTAGTGTCTCTTTCAAGATTGTTAAATACTGTGGCTTTTTAATGCGGTGCTAGAGCCGGCTATTGTCTTTTCACTGAACGAATAGTTCGTGCCAGAATTTTCGAATAGTGAAAACAATTTCTACGTGTGAGGTCATATAAAAAGTCGTTTTGGACCCAGCACAAGGCTTTCTTTCCCTATCGGAATGTATGTTACATTTTCGTCACTCTGATTTGTGTATCCCGTATTCAGAAGTGGGATACGCCTAGTATCAACAACTGTAACATCAGGGTTTTTTTTTCTTACAATGGTAGGCTGTTGGTATCTTCTACCTCGGATAGAAGCCAAGCCTAGACTGTGCTCATGAATGCCTAATACTCTTTATTTTCTAGTAAATAGTTGAGATAGCGATGCTAAAGTCAAGTTATGAGATCATGCGTTGAAGATATAATTTCATCAGACTAAATTGTTACTAGTGTCTTTCAAGATTGTTAAATACTGTAGCTTTTTAATGCGGTGCTAGAACCGGCTATTGTGTTTTCACTGAACGAATAGTTCGTGCCAGAATTTTCGAATAGTGAAAACAATTTCTACGTGTGAGGTCACATTAAGTCGTTTTGGACCCAGTATAAGGCTTTCTTTCCCTATCGGAATGTATGTTACATTTTCGTCACTCTGATTTGTGTATCCCGTATTCAGAAGTGGGATACGCCTAGTATCAGCAACTGTAACATCAGGCTTTGTTTTACAGTACTAGACTGTTGTATCTTTCTGCCTCTGATAGAGACTATACCTAGACGCTGCTTATGAATGCCTAACGCTTTTATTTTCTAGTAAATAGTTGAGATAGCGATGCTAAAGTCAAGTTATGAGATTATACGTTGAAGATATAATTTCATCAGAGTAAATTGTTACTAGTGTCTTTCAAGATTGTTAAATACTGTAACTTTTTAATGCGCTGCTAGAGCACGCTATTGTGTTTTCACTGAACGAATAGTTCGTGCCAGAATTGTCGAATAGTGAAAACAATTTCTACGTGTGAGGTCACATAAAGTCGTTTTGGACCCAGCACAAGGCTTTCTTTCCCTATCGGAATGTATGTTACATTTTCGTCACTCTGATTTGTGTATCCCGTATTCAGAAGTGGGATACTCCTAGTATCAGCAACTGTAACATCAGGCTTTTTTTTTCATACAATAGTAGGCTGTTGGTATCTTCTACCTCGGATAGAAGCCAAGCCTAGACTCTGCTCATGAATGCCTAACACACTTTATTTTCTAGTAAATAGTTGAGATAGCAATGGTATAGTCAAGTTATGAGATCATACGTTGAAGATATAATTTCAACAGACTAAAATGATACTATTGTCTTTCAAGATTGTTAAATACTGTAGCTTTTTAATGCGGTGCTAGAGCACGCTATTGTGTTTTCACTGAACGAATAGTTCGTGCCAGAATTTTCGAATAGTGAAAACAATTTCTACGTGTGAGGTCACATAAAGTCGTTTCGGACCCAGCACAAGGCTTTCTTTCCCTATAGGAATGTATGTTACATTTTCGTCACTCTGATTTGTCTATCCCGTATTCAGAAGTGGGATACGCCTAGTATCAACAACTGTAACATCAGGCTTTTTTTTCTTACAATAGAAGGCTGTTGGTATCTTCTACCTCGGATAGAAGCCAAGCCTAGACTCTGCTCATGAATGCCTAATACTCTTTATTGTCTAGTAAATAGTTGAGATACCAATGTTAAAGTCAAGTATGGGATCATACGTTGAAGATATAATTTCATCAGACTAAATTGTTACTAGTGTCTTTCAAGATTTTTAAATACTGTGGCTTTTTAATGCGGTGCTAGAGCACGCTATTGTGTTTTCACTGAACGAATAGTTCGTGCCAGAATTTTCGAATAGTGAAAACAATTTCAACGTGTGAGGTCGCATAAAGTTGTTTTGGACCCAGTATAAGGCTTTCTTTCCCTGTCGGAATGTATGTTACATTTTCGTCTCTCTGATTTGTGTATTCAGAAGTGGGATACGCCTAGTATCAGCAACTGTAACATCAGGCTTTGTTTTACAGTACTAGACTGTTGTATCTTTCTGCCTCTGATAGAGACTATACCTAGACGCTGCTGATGAATGCCTAACGCTTTTATTTTCTAGTAAATAGTTGAGATAGCGATGCTAAAGTCAAGTTATGAGATCATACGTTGAAGATATAATTTCATCAGATTAAATTTATACTATTGTCTTTCAAGATTGTTAAATACTGTAGCTTTTTAATGCGGTGCTAGAGCCGGCTATTGTGTTTTCACTGAACGAATAGTTCGTGCCAGAATTTTCGAATAGTGAAAACAGTTTCTACGTGTGAGGTCACATAAAGTCGTTTTGGACCCAGCACAAGGCTTTCTTTCCCTATAGGAATGTATGTTACATTTTCGTCACTCTGATTTGTGTATCCCGTATTCAGAAGTGGGATACGCCTAGTATCAGCAACTGTAACATCAGGCTTTGTTTTACAGTACTAGACTGTTGTATCTTTCTGCCTCTGATAGAGACTATACCGAGACGCTGCTGATGAATGCCTAACACTTTTATTTTCTAGTAAATGCTAAAGTCAAGTTATGAGATCATACGTTGAAGATATAATTTCATCAGACTAAATTTGTGTATCTCGTATTCAGAAGTGGGATACTCCTAGTTTCAGCAACTGTAACATCAGGATTTTTTTTTCTTACAATGGTAGGCTGTTGGTATCTTCTACCTCGGATAGAAGCCAAGCATAGACTCTGCTCATGAATGCCTAATACTCTTTATTTTCTAGTAAATAGTTGAGATACCAATGCTAAAGTCAAGTATGAGATCATACGTTGAAGATATAATTTCATCAGACTAAATTGTTACTAGTGTCTTTCAAGATTGTTAAATACTGTAGCTTTTTAATGCGGTGCTAGAGCCGGCTATTGTGTTTTCACTGAACGAATAGTTCGTGCCAGAATTTTCGAATAGTGAAAACAGTTTCTACGTGTGAGGTCACATAAAGTCGTTTTGGACCCAGCACAAGGCTTTCTTTCCCTATCGGAATGTATGTTACATTTTCGTCACTCAGATTTGTGTATCCCGTGTTCAGAAGTGGGATACGCCTAACATCAGCAACTGTAACATCAGGCTTTTTTTTCTTACAATAGTAGGCTGTTGGTATCTTCTACCTCGGATAGAAGCCAAGCCTAGACTCTGCTCATGAATGCCTAACAACACTCTTCATTTTCTAGTAAATAGTTGAGATAGCGATGCTAAAGTCAAGTTATGAGATCATACGTTGAAGATATAATTTCATCAGACTAAATTGTTACTAGTGTCTTTCAAGATTGTTAAATACTGTGGTTTTTTAATGCGGTGCTAGAGCACGCTATTGTGTTTTCACCGAACGAATAGTTCGTGCCAGAATTTTCGAATAGTGAAAACAATTTCTACGTGTGAGGTCACATAAAGTCGTTTTGGACCCAGCACAAGGCTTTTTTTCCCTATCGGAATGTATGTTACATTTTCGTCACTCTGATTTGTGTATCCCGTATTCAGAAGTGGGATACCCCTAGTATCAACAACTGTAACATCAGGCTTTTTTTTTTCTTACAATATTAGGCTGTTGGTATCTTCTACCTCGGATAGAAGCCAAGCCTATACTCTGCTCATGAATGCATAATACTCTTTATTTTCTAGTAAATAGTTGAGATACCAATGTTAAAGTCAAGTTATGAGATCATACGTTAAAGATATAATTTCAACAGACTAAAATGATACTATTGTCTTTCAAGATTGTTAAATACTGTAGCTTTTTAATGCGGTGCTAGAGCACGCTATTGTGTTTTCACTGAACGAATAGTTCGTGCCAGAATTTTCGAATAGTAAAAACAATTTCTACATGTGAGGTCACATAAAGTCGTTTTGGACCCAGTACAAGGCTTTCTTTCCCTATCGGAATGTATGTTACATTTTCGTCACTCTGATTTGTGTATACCGTATTCAGAAGTGGGATACGCCTAGTATCAACAACTGTAACATCAGGATTTTTTTCTTACAATAGTAGGCTGTTGGTATCTTCTACCTCGGATAGAAGCCAAGCCTAGAATCTGCTCATGAATGCCTAATACTCTTTATTTTCTAGTAAATAGTTGAGATACCAATGCTAAAGTCAAGTTATGAGATCATACGTTGAAGATATAATTTCATCAGACTAAATTGTTAGTAGTGTCTTTCAAGATTGTTAAATACTGTGGCTTTTTAATGCGGTGCTAGAGCCGGCTATTGTCTTTTCACTGAACAAATAATTCGTGCCAGAATTTTCGAATAGTGAAAACAATTTCTACGTGTGAGGTCACGTAAAGTCGTTTTGGACCCAGCACAAGGCTTTCTTTCCATATCGGAATGTATGTTACATTTTCGTCACTCTGATTTGTGTATCCCGTATTCAGAAGTGGGATACGCCTAGTATCAACAACTGTAACATCAGGTTTTTTTTTCTTACAATAGAAGGCTGTTGGTATCTTCTACCTCGGATAGAAGCCAAGCCTAGACTGTGCTCATGAATGCCTAATACTCTTTATTTTCTAGTAAATAGTTGAGATACCAATGCTAAAGTCAAGTATGAGATCATACGTTGAAGATATAATTTCATCAGACTAAATTGTTACTAGTGTCTTTCAAGATTGTTAAATACTGTGGTTTTTTAATGCGGTGCTAGAGATTGTGTTTTCACTGAACAAATAGTTCGTGCCAGAATTTTCGAATAGTGAAAACAATTTCTACGTGTGAGGTCACATAAAGTCGTTTTGGACCCAGTATAAGTCTTTCTTTCCCTATCGGAATGTATGTTACATTTTCGTCACTCTGATTTGTGTATCCCGTATTCAGAAGTGGGATACGCCTAATATCAGCAACTGTAACATCAGGCTTTTTTTTTCTTACAATAGTAGGCTGTTGGTATCTTCTACCTCGGATAGAAGCCAAGCCTAGACTCTGTTCATGAATGCCTAAAGATCTTTATTTTCTAGTATAGTAAATAGTTGAGATAGCAATGCTAAAGTCAAGTATGAGATCATACGTTGAAGATATAATTTCATCAGACTAAATTGTTACTAGCGTCTTTCAAGATTGTTAAATACTGTGGCTTTTAATGCGGTGCTAGAGCCGGCTATTGTGTTTTCACTGAACGAATAGTTCGTGCCAGAATTTTCGAATAGTGAAAACAATTTCTACATGTGAGGTCACATAAAATCGTTTTGGACCCAGTATAAGGCTTTCTTTCCCTATCGGAATGTATGTTACATTTTCGTCACTCTGATTTGTGTATCCCGTATTCAGAAGTGGGATACGCCTAGTATCAACAACTGTAACATCAGGCTTTTTTTTTCTTACAATAGTAGGCTATTGGTATCTATCTACCTCGGATAGAAGCCAAGCCTAGACTGTGCTCATGAATGCCTAATACTCTTTATTTTCTAGTAAATAGTTGAGATACCAATGCTAAAGTCAAGTATGAGATCATACGTTGAAGATATAATTTCATCAGACTAAATTGTTACTAGTGTCTTTCAAGATTGTTAAATACTGTGGCTTTTTAATGCGGTGCTAGAGCACGCTATTGTGTTTTCACTGAACGAATAGTTCGTGCCAGAATTTTCGAATAGTGAAAACAATTTCTACGTGTGAGGTCACATAAAGTCGTTTTGGACCCAGTATAAGGCTTTCTTTCCCTATCGGAATGTATGTTACATTTTCGTCACTCTGATTTGTGTATTCAGAAGTGGGATACGCCTAGTATCAGCAACTGTAACATCAGGCGTTGTGTTGCAGTACTAGACTGTTGTATCTTTCTGCCTCTGATAGAGACTATACCTAGACGCTGCTGATGAATGCCTAACGCTTTTATTTTCTAGTAAATAGTTGAGATAGCGATGCTAAAGTCAAGTTATGAGATCATACGTTGAAGATATAATTTCATCAGATTAAATTTATACTATTGTCTTTCAAGATTGTTAAATACTGTAGCTTTTTAATGCGGTGCTAGAGCCGGCTATTGTGTTTTCACTGAACGAATAGTTCGTGCCAGAATTTTCGAATAGTGAAAACAGTTTCTACGTGTGAGGTCACATAAAGTCGTTTTGGACCCAGCACAAGGCTTTCTTTCCCTATAGGAATGTATTTTACATTTTCGCCACTCTGATTTGTGTATTCCTTGTTCAGAAGTGGGATACGCCTAGTATCAGCATACTCTTTATTTTCTAATAAATAGTTGAGATAGCAATGCTAAAGTCAAGTTATGAGATCATACGTTGAAGATATAATTTCATCGGACTTCCAGTCGTTTTACATGGTGCTTGAGTGACTACCTGCATTGGTTATGATTAATTCCGAGCAATAAAAATAACAAATTACCATTCAAATTGATAATTATAGCTGAAACTCTCAATTATCTTTGATATATCTCTGCATCAATATAATATTCCATTCGCATAAGAATAAGTGGCCGTATTAGTAATCAGGTTCATATTTATTCAATATGAAAGGTTATGTAAACGCCTTAGTTATTTTAGTTATGCTTTTGTTATCTGCATTGCAAGCTATCAATAAATAATAATCAGCTTTCTAAGTGCGGTAATTAATAATCTTGTAATGTGTTGTCGATATGACAAATCGGTTAGTATACTGTGATGTTGTTCAGGGTTGCTTCTAATTCTCAACTTATGACACCGCTTTACATACAGATCTCTCATATCATATAAACAGAGTTTTCAGTTTCGTTGACAATTGGTATTATGATCATGAACCAGCGTTCATTGTCTGCCTAAAACTAAAGATACTCGCAAATAAATTGCCTGATACCCTCTGTACGTACGTCTATGGCGCTTTGTGGTGCCGGCTTATTTATAGTCCAGGCACAGTAGGTTAGCTTTTAACTATGTTTATATGTAAGCGAAATATTTACTTCCGATTCGCAGCGCTGTAAACAATGACTCGAGATTATTAATAATTTAATACATACAAACTAGTATTGCAATATGTCTATCATATGTCTGAGCCTTCGCCAAAAATTTTTTAGTCCATCCGATCGCGGTATTTTTTTTTGGAGGCTCTATTAGTTAACTAGCTAGGGATTCCTTCAGTAAAATCCTCAAGTACGCCCTAATGGATGTGCGTATGTGTGTTCAAAGAAAGAAGCAAAAGGTAGACAAGGCCCGCGACTACGATGTCGACGGCTAAAACTCTGAGTAAATATTTATAAGCTCGTATAGATCGCGGCGACAATGTGTACTTTTGAGCACTTAGCGATCATTTTGATGGTACAGCTGATAAAACGAAAGAACACCGAACAGGAATGCCAGCCGTACGCTTCACAAATTAACAAAAGAATCGAAATCTGAACCCGTTTCGTTTGATATAAACACAGACAAACTTTTTTACGGAAACAGTTCACCTTCAGCGTGAAGATTTAATAACCTAACGGTCCTAAAAAATTTGTACATGTACCTCCACTCGCACAAAGTGAAAGACTCTCCAGATACCAGGTCCTTCATATAAAGTAAACCATAAGAAAATGATGTCTGATTCCCTTGGAACAGATTGTGAATGACTTCAGATTAGATGATGAGAAAGAAAGGCAATCCCGAAAATTCTAGACATAGCGACTCCCAAACAGGTGAAACTATTGTTTTCTTTATATAGCTGATAACCCAAACAAACTTTTATAACGTATTCCTAGCAAACAGGTGTGAATTTGTCAGTCATAAAACTTGGTAAAAGCTACTACATATCTGCTGAATAAAACCGTCGCCTGAACCAGCACTGAATAATATGAAACTATGAGTGGATACTAACGATAACCACAAGAGATTTATGATTAAGGTAATTTACTTCGATGTACCTGGAATAAAAGTTCGATGGTAAAAATCTCGGAGAACAGGAAGACCATCGATTGTTTTTCTTTCAATTTTTAAGATCAAGTAAACAGAATATTACATATGTCTGTTAGATACGCAAATTTTCTTCGATATTTTCTCTTTTCGTTGTTTTGCAATGATGATTCTGTATCAGTGCTATCACCAGTAAAGCTGCGGATTGACCGTACAGAAAAGGAAGTCGTTGAGATGTAGCAGGAACTATGTTGGAGCCAAGACCGATCCCTGGGGAACGCCCGCGTTGACGAGGGATGAAGAGGCGAACCCTTCAATCACGACGGATATCTTGCGGCCAGAGAAAAAGTCATCCTCCAATCTGCCATAGGATGGAAGTTTGCAGACCACAGCTGATCGAACGCTATCAACAGCCTCACCATAAAGTTTTATTTAGATTGTTTTTAGGAGAAGTATAATCACAGTTTGTCTCGTATGACGGTTTCCACCTACTGAGCTAAATATGGAAGCAATAATTCCATACCGCTGTTTATCGAATGAAAATGTCTCAACAACAAACAATAAGCCGCTTATAACAACGATCAATATTCTCATAAATATACGTTTCCTATTAATAGAATTACAACAGTCGTACATTGATATACACATATAAAACATGATAGACAGTTATTCTCGTTTAAATTACAAAGTAATGTCAAACCAGCCAAGGCACTCTTCATAAGTAGCTATTACTATTCTGGAAGTCGAATACGCGTCTTATACAGTTTAGTATACATCAGTATTTATTGCCTTTTCTGTTCCGAGAGTATGTGGTCGATGGGATTTTCTAAAAAGCACCGGGGTTGACGCATAAGTCGATTCGACAAAGACGTTTACCTGACGACTTTTTATAGGAAACAATGCTATTTTGCAATTTTAGATTATGGAGTACCTGGTTACAAGCGCTGAATATTGACAAGCGTTCTGAGTAAGAAATAAGATATCCGATGAAATACCAAGAGACGACCGAATAGGAATAATCGATAGTTAGCTCGACTTAGATGGGAGGCATACGATATTGGAGTATGGGTGGGGTATGTCAGAAGACATTCTGAAACGCTAGTCAAATGGAAGCATCATATAGAAAAAGACGTAAAGGCTCAACCTGGCTCATTTCCTCTCTGAACGCGATATATTCGTCCCACAATGTCAACTCGGGTGTTCCCCAGGGATCAGTTTTGCCTCCTCTTACATATCAACTACCTCATTTCCTATACGATCAATCGGATCCCAGCTTTACTGATCACAACACTCTACGATCTTGTACAGTTTAATGATTACACAGTGCCGTACCTTCACCAAGAAGAAGCGGTCATACGGTTTTGAAGACCAAGGCATATTAACTTTTAAGTAGAGTCTTAGTGATAGTTAGCTCGACTTAGATGGGAGGCATACGATATTGGAGTATGGGTGGGGTATGTCAGAAAACATTCTGAAACGCTACTTAAATGGAAGCATCATATAGAAAAAGACGTAAAGGCTCAACCTGGCTCATTTCCTCTCTGAACGCAATATATTCGTCCCACAATGTCAACGCGGGTGTTCCCCAGGGATCGGTTTTGCCTCCTCTTACATATCAACTACCTCCTTTCCTTTACGATCAATCGGATCCCAGCTTTACTGATGACAACACTCTACAATCTTGTACAGTTTAATGATTACACAGTGCTGTACCTTCACCAAGAAGAAGCGGTCATACGGTTTTGAAGACCAAGGCATATTAACTTTTTAGTAGAGTCTTAGTGATAGTTAGCTCGACTTAGATGGGAGGCATACGATATTGGAGTATGGGTGGGGTATGTCAGAAAACATTCTGAAACGCTACTCAAATGGAAGCATCATATAGAAAAAGACGTAAAGGCTCAACCTGGCTCATTTCCTCTCTGAACGCAATATATTCGTCCCACAATGTCAACGCGGGTGTTCCCCAGGGATCGATTTTGCCTCCTCTCACATATCAACTACCTCATTTCCTATACGATCAATCGGATCCCAGCTTTACTGATGACGACACTCTACAATCTTGTACAGTTTAACGATTACACAGTGCCGTACCTTCACCAAGAAGAAGCGGTCATACGGTTTTGAAGACCAAGGCATATGAACTTTTTAGTAGAGTCTTAGTGATAGTTAGCTCGACTTAGATGGGAGGCATACGATATTGGAGTATGGGTGGGGTATGTCAGAAGACATTCTAAAACGCTACTCAAATGGAAGCATCATATAGAAAAAGACGTAAAGGCTCAACCTGGCTCATTTCCTCTCTGAACGCAATATATTCGTCCCACAATGTCAACGCGGGTGTTCCCCAGGGATCGGTTTTGCCTCCTCTTACATATCAACTACCTCCTTTCCTTTACGATCAATCGGATCCCAGCTTTACTGATGACAACACTCTACAATCTTGTACAGTTTAATGATTACACAGTGCCGTACCTTCACCAAGAAGAAGCGGTCATACGGTTTTGAAGACCAAGGCATATTAACTTTTAAGTAGAGTCTTAGTGATAGTTAGCTCGACTTAGATGGGAGGCATACGATATTGGAGTATGGGTGGGGTATGTCAGAAAACATTCTGAAACGCTACTTAAATGGAAGCATCATATAGAAAAAGACGTAAAGGCCCAACCTGGCTCATTTCCTCTCTGAACGCAATATATTCGTCCCACAATGTCAACGCGGGTGTTCCCCAGGGATCGGTTTTGCCTCCTCTTACATATCAACTACCTCCTTTCCTCTATGATCAATCGGATCCCAGCTTTACTGATGACAACACTCTACAATCTTGTACAGTTTAATGATTACACAGTGCCGTACCTTCACCAAGAAGAAGCGGTCATACGGTTTTGAAGACCAAGGCATATTAACTTTTTAGTAGAGTCTTAGTGATAGTTAGCTCGACTTAGATGGGAGGCATACGATATTGGAGTATGGGTGGGGTATGTCAGAAGACATTCTGAAACGCTACTCAAATGAAAGCATCATATAGAAAAAGACGTAAAGGCTCAACCTGGCTCATTTCCTCTCTGAACGCAATATATTCGTCCCACAATGTCAATGCGGGTGTTCCCCAGGGATCGGTTTTGCCTCCTCTTACATATCAACTACCTCCTTTCCTATACGATCAATAGAATCCCAGCTTTACTGATGACAACACTCTACAATCTTGTACAGTTTAATGATTACACAGTGCCGTACCTTCACCAAGAAGAAGCGGTTATACGGTTTTGAAGACCAAGGCATATTAACTTTTTAGTAGAGTCTTAGTGTCATTTGTACCCTAAGGTTATCTAAAGAAGATTAATGGTAGCTGTCAGTTTGTGAGAAGCGACAACAAATCTATTGATATTCGAGCACCATTCCACACTCCTAGACCTGTGTGTAGAAGAGCAGGAAGCAGTGCAACATCGCAAGGTCGAGAACCAGAACAGACTATAGAGATATTGTTAATCAACCGAAAAACCATCCCACCAATTTCCAATTATCTTTTGAATACCTGTTTCACTGCTCTCGCTGCAAGAAACGTACGGTCAGGCAACCATAATGGAATTGTAGTCGAGCGTTGTTAGAAACAGGAATAGATAAAGGGCATATCTAATTAGACGCCCAATTGGACTATTAATAGACAGAGGCACTGCTGATGGGCTCAAAGAAGCACACACCTAAAAAAACTAGGTACGTTATTAAGTGCTGCTAAAATTGATACTAAAGCCATTTGTGCGTCAATACCAATATAGATATTACACAGAGAGAGCTGACTAGATTCCTACTCACATGTCATTTTGGTAAGTAGTAAAACTCTTCGCCAAAAAAGAGACAATATCACAAAACCACTGTATCTATATGGTTGAAATTTAACCAATGTTTCTCCTAACCTTAAGGCAGTTAAAAATCTTGACCGTTCAAAAATAGATCCACTGTCTATACGTAAATCTCCAAAGTATAAACCGTTGCATTAAAAAATAAAAAATCGATTCATTGATCGCTCACTTTAATAGATTGTATCTAATTAGCTCTTTAATTCTACATCAAGTTGTGGGAATGTGGGATTCGTCAATTTTTCTGCGCGAGTCAAGTTTCCTTATACAGAACGAAGATTATATGTGTGACATAAATGAGGAAATGATTTGAATTAAATAAGGTTGCGTAAGAAAAGTGAGTCTTCGACACGTTGGATTGGAATGCAGTAGGTTGGTTTTAATGGTTTGCAATCATCAGTTTTGGTGATCAAAAGCAACCAATATGGCCCAGTCTAACCTCACTGTATGCTGAAGGAAATCGATAGAACTTTGACTGAAACGTTAAGAATCTAACAATTAAAAAACAGACTAGAGACTATATGATAACAACATCCAAGGACACAACAAGCATCGCTGTCCATCAATATTCCTACCATTAGAGGAAAGCAAATTCAACTACATATCAACTACATCAAATGTAAACAAAGTAAAGAAAGAATCAAGTGTTACAAATGAAGAAACAACACAAACTGAGACTGTCTTTAAACAGACTCATCGTGATTGTGGTATGGTGTGCAGCATGATAGAAGATTTTAACAGCATTATTTTAAAAAAATCGCCAAGAACATTCACACAGATAGTGTTCATAAATATCTATATTGATGAACAACCAAGTAGGAACCCAAAAACATTTCAGGCATTGAAATCACCGATAGATCTCCAACAGCAGATAAAAGTAATGTGTTGCAACCAAACTACTGGCTATCGCTTAACTGTAACTTCTTCAATATCCTTTATAATTGGGAGTAATAAAAGTTTTACGATCAAAGATCGTTATAGACTTTCTTTAGAAGTAATGAATACCCTTTATTGATTATTTAACTTGAAATATAACACAAGGAATATAGTTTATTGCCTAGCATTCTGATTTACTCGAGAGACCTTTCACAAATTTGAAGCCGAGACTATAAAACCGCTTTAATGGTTTGAAAAGTGAAGTAAAAAGAATGGTCAGTGACGAAAAAAGATGATGTGGGGCAAAAGTCACATAAAAGACAATATAAGAGCAATGTTAACACCTTTTAAAAAAACTTGCTGAATATGAGTCTTCGATAAGTAAATGTTGAATTGGTGATTGAAAGAATGGAAGAGAGAACAAAAGGTAAAACGAAAATATGAATATTGTTAGAGCAAAATGAAGAGCCATAGAATGTAATGTGACGATACCAGACAGAATTAAAAAAGAATTACTAACATTTTGGCTGTTTCTTGATATAGTGAAGATCTAGACCTGGTAAGACTCCATTGTTACAACCGATAAATTGACAATTGGCCAGAAAAGCATAAGGTCCATCATCATAAAAATCACAAAATAGGATCAGTTACATTACCTGGGTTAATATGACACTGGTCGAAGACTTACCAACACAATTGAAGAAGTAAAAAGCTTCTTCAAATAAGCCCCTTTCACAAGTTTTCAGAGTTCTTCGTCAAGTGGTAAAGATATGCAGTGCTAGGCATTAGTTATATAAAATCTTTCCTGTGGTTTTAAAACTGGAGATAAATGACTAAAATGAAATAGTCAGTCATGGGGCAAAAGATTCCCAATAGTGTAAAAATTGACATCGAAAAGGGTGTAAATGATATAAAAGACCATATAACACAGATGGTATTGTAAAGAGCAATAAAAAAAAGCTCAGTTGATATGTTGCATTTGGATATATTAACAGATAACTTGCTTTTTATTGTTATTGTCATTATCAAGCAAAATCGCTGAATATGAGAGTCATCGATAAATACATGTTGAGTTGGTGATTGAAGCAATATAAGAGAGAAAAAAAAGTGAATGGAAAATGTGAATATTGCAAAAACAAAATGAAGAACTATAAAGGATAAGATGAGGATATCAGGTACAATTAATAAAGAGTTACTGCAAGTTATAGTGAAGATCTGTGCCTGGTCAGTGTCAGTTACCTCATCTAAGCCTGGGTTGATATGCCATTGGACGCAGACCTATCAAAATAATTGAAGAAGTAAAAAGCTCCTTCGAATGGAGGATGAAAAAAATTCGCTATAAAATCTTTGAAAGTAGTTTTGAGAATTCTTCGTCAAGTGGCAAAGATTTCGCGACAGGATAAGTCTCTGTATACAAAGACCTGCAAAATCTGATTCATCAAACAGATCCTCCCGTATTCGGGTACTTATCCATTGCACAGCAGGTACAACACCAAAAACCTCACTTCTCCACTCACTATCACTAAGAACCGCCACCACCGCAAATCACCCGTAGATCCCTACCTGGAAACAGCTCCCAGCTAGTACGACGAACGCCAGCACCAGGACGTGGAACAACCCTCCATGGAGGCGGCAGTACGCGGCCCGCGACGTGGTACTGGAACCACCGGCACGTTCACACGGCAGCACACAAAACATCGTCCACTCTCGAAGGCACCCTCATCGATAGGGCACCCCTTAGCACTGTCCACGAGTCTCACTGAGAACGGAACGCACACTTCAGCGACAGAGCAGCGATGCGACCCGGTCGGAGTGTCGGCGACTACTGGAGGCGCGCGCAGTCGCGAACCGCCGTGCCCCCTCCCCTTCGCGCTAGCGCGATGACGCCACAGGGCCAGCATCCATATGGACCAATCAACGATCGCTCTGGGGCTTCCTTTGTGCCTCCGTGCTGCTTCTGCGGACGACGCGCGGATCCGCTTCGGGCCGGCCACTTGTTGCGCTGTGCACCCGTTGCCACCTGTTTCAGGATAATCCGAGAGAATTCGCCGAGGGTTAGGCTTGATCAAATATACTTCGGACGAACCGCGATATCTTGAAGTATAAAACAGTACAAGCTCATTTTTTCAACAAGAAACCACGCACGGCTATTGCCAGTCTTCTTATAGCTACACGTATAGATCTGATTTGTCAATGTAAGGAGTCTGAATATAGTAAAGTAATTTGGATTACCAAAGGATTAGTCTGCATTTTTATTGTAAAGCTTCTGGATTAATGTATCGAATTCATATTTTAGTGTAGGCATTCAAAATTATTTTCAAAGTGTCCAGTTATGGATGAAGCCAACTTTAAGCCGCGCACTCTCTTGTGATCGCTGTTATTCAGGAACATCTCACATATACGTTGTGACTCTAGGTCATAACAGTATCAGTTTTTTACCATCCTCCATTGTCTGGTATCGGTTTAATGTGAGTTTAATGCAAAAAAAAACAAAAACGATGTAAAAACGTAACCTAACAATCTTGACACATTATCATTTTTGTTATCCACACTATTTCGGAGCGTATAACACCGAATAAAAAGCTGGTGCATCAGGGGCAGGGTATTGACATGATGACGTTGCTGAATCTAAAATCAACAATATAAAAAGTAAAATTAACGACAAAATAAAGCTCCTCAGAAATGACTATTTCAGGAAGAAGTAGGTGTAGTCCTTTAAGTATTTCTAAATTATTATCTACGCATCAACTATTTGATATTGTTCACTGATTGTGTATATTTGTCGCCAAGAAGTGTTTGAATGCGGACTTTACAAAAATATCTTAATACATAATAGACATGTCATCTGCACAACCAATAATTTTCCCATCAATATTCAATTCAAAAAGAACATTAACGTAAAGATTATATGAAGCTGGTCCTAACACAGTTCCTTGTGGAACTCCATGCCTAACGCCTTCACTTAGTGAGTTATTGATATTTGCATTATAATTTTTTGACAGCAACTTTTGAAATCTGCATCCTTAATTTTCCTCTTATACCGAGTTTGGTTTACGTGTAGCTAAAATATCGCTTTAAGAGGCTCCAATGTTTGAAGGCGTACTAGTAAAAAAATTTAGAAGAACTTGCTGTTGCTCTAGCTTCCTGTTATGCTCAAAACGGCGGTTGAAGTTTTTATAACTTGAACGATGTTAACTAGATGCAGGAATGCGTGTTCGTGCTCATCAAACTGAATTCTGTTAAATAAATATTATCTTGAAGAAACTAGGTATATCGTGTCGTTTACGCAAAAACTTCTCGAATCGTATGAAACGTTTTACAGCTTCCTATATCGTAAACGTGGAATAAACATAATTCTGCCATCAAAATTATGCTCTTGTCTCGTATTGAAATATATACAGTTCATCGGCTTTTCGACCATGGTCGCTGCACGTTCACCTCAATCTAGGAATTCTACATCGTTGTATATTCTGAAAGTAAAGCAAAGCTTCTGACGTGTTGAAATTATTCGACGTTCCAGGTACTTTTACTTGAGGGTTCCTTATTTTAGGAATGTTTCGCTGGCCTTGAGATGTCACACATGGGGGTGAGCGTTTTTTTGGTCGCTGAAACCGAATCCGGGGCTCATTCAGTCCGGAAATAATCGAGATACTGACAGAAATCCCTACTAATGAAAAATATCAAAGAGTTGTTGCGTATCTACGATCTGGATAGGTGTATCGGGTGCGTAAATTCCGAATTTGATGTGCATTTATACTAAGTGACATATAAATCCGAACACCCAGTTTAAATGGTTTTATTTTAATAAAATTTTGTATAAGTACTTAATGAAGCATAATAAGTAAATGATAAAAATTTCAAAATGATTGCACTGCTTTAAAGCCCTTTGACCTTTAATAATGTGTAGATGCACCGTGATGTGCTACGCATTCTCCAACGCGCCTAGGCATGCTTCTGATCAGGTGGTCAATGTCCTCCTGTGGTATCTCATTCCAGGCAACCACCAACTCCTCTCGAAGTGCTTCTAGAGTCTGAGGAGGACGTTGCAAATTGAGCAATCTCCTACCCATCATATCCCACACGTGCTCAATTGGGGATAAGTCGGGAGATCTTGGTGGCCATGGTAACAATGTGACATCATTATGTTGAAAGAAGTCTATTGTGACTCTTGCAACATGTGGTCGGGCATTATCTTGTTGGAAAGTTGGATCTGCCAGGGTGTCAAGATAGGGTAAAAGATGGGGTTCTAGAACTTCGTGGATATAACGCTGCGCGTTCATGTTACCTCTGATGAAGATTAAAGGTGACCTGGAACCATAAGCTGTAGCACCCCAAACCATAACTCCAACAGTGTGATGAACATGTCTTTCAACAAAAAACTGTGGATTCCTCCTTTCACCACGTCGCCTTCTAACCCTGGCACGACCATCGTGCATGCCTAAACAAAATCGAGACTCGTCACTAAAGACAATACTGTTCCATTCCTGATCCCAGAGTGACCGTTGTCTGCACCACTCAAGGCGATTACGTCGGTATTCTCGAGTTAAAGGGAGGACCCAGTGTGGCCGGTATGAAAACAAGTCAAAACTTCTCATTCGTCGGTAAACACTTCGCATGCCAATAGGTCTTCCGTGTTCTGCAAACCATTCATTTGCAATGGACCTGGTAGTGGAGAAACGGTCCCTTAAGGCCAATAATCTTAGGCGGCGATCTTCACGGTCTGTTGTTCTACGGCGGCGTCCAGTGCTCCTTGCTCTTTGCGTACGGCCTTCTCGAAGCCATGCCTGACAACACCTAGCCACAGTGTCTACACTTACTTACTTACAGGTCTCCGTACTCTAGATATCGTAACCGATCGTAAAGGATGTCAAGAACCAAAATCCGCCAAAGTTGATTCTTTACTGCGGCTGAAATATTCATTTTTAGAGCGTTAGTGAATTAAAAAAAAGCAGTATAAAAACCGGAATGTCCAACTGATAAGGCTGAAAATTTTTTCACTTGTTACTAGCTTTTTACCAATTTTTCACCTTCAATTCGGTACTATGACCTTTCAATGTATTTTAAGATATTTCAAAATTTTGGAATTTTGATGATTTTGGAAATAATGTGGATTTTGGAAATTTTGGAAATCTCGGAACTTTTGAAGATTTTGGTAATTTTGGAAATTTTGAAAATCCTAGAAATTGTTGAACTAGGAAATTTTGGATGTTTATGAAATTTTGGAAATGTTGTAAATTTTGTAAATTTTGGAAGCTTCAGAAATTTTATAAATCTTAAAAATTTTGGAAATTTTTGAATTTGTGGATTTTGATAATTTTGGGAATTTTGAAAATCCTAGAAATTTTGGAAATTCAGGAAATTTTGGATGTTTTGTAAATTTTTCAAATTTTGGAAATCTCAGAAATTCTAGAATGTTGGAAATGTTGATAATTTTGGTTATTTCTGAAATTTTTGAGATTCTGGAACTTCTAGAAATCCTTGAAGTTTTGGAAATAATGTAAATTTTAGAAAATTGGGAAATTTTGAAAATTTTTCAAGTTTAGAAGGTTTTGTAAATTTTAGAAGTTTTTGAAATTTTGGAGATTTGGAAATTTTGAAAATTTCGGAAATTTTTGAAATTTTGCTAATTTTGGGAATTTTGAAAATCTCAGAAATTTTGTGAATTCGGGAAATCTTGTATATTTTGTAAATTTTTCAAATTTTAGATGTCTCAGAAATTCAAGAATCTTGGAAATTTTGATAATTTTGGAAATTTCTGAAATTTTTGAGATTCTGGAACTTCTGGAGATCCTTGAAGTTTTGGAAATAATGTAAATTTTAGAAAATTTGAAAATTTTGTAAATTCTGAAAGTATTGTAAACTTTGGAAATTTTGGAGATTTGGGTATTATGGAAATGTTTGTAGTTTTGGATCGGTTAAAGATTCTGAAAATCTTGAACCCTCAATGGTCAATCGTAACCCTTGAGGGTTGACTATAAATGTGGGCCTAAGTATCTTCCTTCGCCAACGATTCTAAAGACCGGTTTTGTAAAAATCCGCACCTTCGACGAGGTCATTATGAAAGTTATCGAATTTTACGGAGGATTTCGTTAATCGCCGAACGGTACTTATCTTCTATTTTGTCGGACGAGACTTTGCCAAAACGGCGGTGACAAGAAGATTTTTTAGTAAGAGATAAGTTAATTAATATTAGCTTATTATAATCCTCACCTGTCACACTTATTGCATACCTGACGGAGATGATACAAATGATACATGACATATGAAATTGGATAGATTAGATATTGAAATACGTTTTAATAATATGATTACGAATATGACCTGAGCTGGAATTTGGACCCAAAGACCGTATGAGTATTTACCTAGTAATACTGGACAGGCAGAGCCTGAAAAGCGTAGATTCAGGATCATTACCATCAATTTCAAATGATGGTGAAAGTGTCGATAATATTTGCCTAACACTTCAATAGTGTGAATTTTACTCTCAAATTCAGAAAGGAGGTTATAGATTCACGTTACGTTTCCATATCTCTTGCCATAAGTTTGTTTTGTATAGTAAATTTAATTTCAACGTCCACTGCTATCTACTTAATTGGTTCTTCAATTAAATATTTAATCCGTGCAAAACCATGATTAGCCAAACTTTATGCAGTTCAGTAGATCACGAAAATCGCATCTAGCTATCCGTGGATTTCGTCAGAAAAAAATGAGAGGCCAGCAGCGTTCAGCAAATTAAATCAGAACAATACCAGTTGAGCAAGTCCGAACACGCGAACGTTGTTGCCGTTTTCTAGCGAAAACCTCGCATCCATCGGAGAAACTTTACACCTCTTTTTTTCATAATCATGTGTACTGAATACCTTTTAACACCAATCAAAAGGTTTCCGTTCGATAATGCAAATTATCGCATTATCTGGTTTGTTGAGTCTGGACACGACTCTTTATGCAACAACCAATTTTTTCAAATTTTATAATAAACAATATGTCTAGAACACTGGACTCGAGAACAACATGTTTAAAATGCGAGTTTTAACAACAATGAATTCCATTTTTTTGCAATGGAGCTACCACCATTTGCGAAATATCTATTTAAATTATTCACTATGGGTGGATTTCACCAACATTAGAATTTAACGGGCTGTTCGACCAATCATCGAAATGCATGTTGCGTCTGTTGAAATATTGAATAAAATCGTGAAAAAGTGTTCGTTTTATAAACAAAGGTACATCTTGCTAGTTGCTGCGGTCTCCTACACCGGATGAGAACCAAATGAATGTTCAGTCCGTCGCAAATAAATTTCGAAAGCGAGGTCGTGAATTTTCTCGAGATGAAAATGCGCCCCAGACTCCTACTGTGTAGCGACCGACTCATCAGCAGTTTTATGCAGGTCCGACCATTGAAGACGGCTCACCAACCAACGCACTGTCTCCGCAGGTGGCACGAGATATTTGTTCGCCAACACACTAAAACACAAATCGTAAATCGACGCTTTATTAAAAAATAACGAACGACCGACCGTGAAAGAACTCTTCTCTTGACTAGCGCTCCATGGTCGGTGCAAAGCTGAGACTTGCAAAGGGTGTTAAAGGAGCATTGTTATCGTTTTCAATCTGAATGCGTGGTAGCTGTAAATAGTTCACAAAAAAACAAACACTCGAAAATAAATCAAAACACATATTAAAGACCGGAGGGTGCAGTTACTTATATCCATTTAAACTGTTCATTTTCTTTCGATTTCTTGAAGATATCACAGCCTATGCAGAGCAATATTGTTGACTGATCGACATTCAATTCATGCGTCTGAAAAACGTTAAAAAATATAACCTCAAAGCAAAGTCAGCCAGCAATCTGCAAAGCTTCTCTGGAAGGCCATAGAATGGTTGTTTGTATAATCAGTCAGCATGCCACAGCTAACCGAACACTTTGGTGATATCAAGATCAATGACATCAGCCTCACCATAAGCTGTACAGTGGACCTCCGAAAATCCGACAAACATTATGCAGGGTCTATCGAATTTGTCGGATTATAGAGCACTGCCTAAGACCCCCTATAGTCTGGAATTTTTTACAAAAGAGTACCTTGTAATCCGACAAATTACATA
This sequence comes from Acanthoscelides obtectus, assembly GCA_963669975.1. Taxonomy (NCBI): domain Eukaryota; kingdom Metazoa; phylum Arthropoda; class Insecta; order Coleoptera; family Chrysomelidae; genus Acanthoscelides; species Acanthoscelides obtectus. Next base: position 8,370,997 of record CAVLJG010000010.1, read on the forward strand.
TCCAACGGTAAGATTATATATGTTATGTATATGTATGTACTTTGAAGGACAAATCATACATAGTTTATGTCTGTCGAATTTAGTAAATTAAATAATGATAGAGAGCTTACGTTTTATTATAAAATTAAGCATAAATGCACATACATACGTACCAAAATAATCAAGAATCATTAATGAATTTATCATATTATGAAGCTTGGTAATATTCATCAATTTTTTTTGTTTAAGCTTGTTATAATGCGAGATCAGAGCTTTGTCCCTCAGTCTTCTCAAAAGTAAAAGTTCGTTGTAGGTTGTACCATTCTCTTCAGCCTATTGTAGACCTAGCTCGAAGGCGTTAATTGCGTCTTGTGCTGTGACTTGTGGAGCAGTTGCAATCACGTCGTCGTTATTTTCCTGATTGTTCGTTGTATAATTAGAAACCTCTTGTATAATCTCTTCGTCAGACATTTCATGAAAAACATTTTCCTCGTTATCCATTTCACGGCACCAGATTTCCAAATCTTCCGGACTTATCTGTTTCAGTAGCGACTTGTTCTATAACTGCCGAAGTAACACTGATTTGTGGAACGTTGCTAGGAGTGATGACTGTATCTGGCTATAACTTTTTCCAAGACGATTTAATAGTTGATGACGGTAACGCATTCCACGACTGACAAAGAGCAAAAACCAAGTCTTTCATATTAAATTCTTTTAAAGTTTTTTCTATTGGTTGGTCTTTTGATACGGCTCTCAGAAGTGGGTTTTTCTTATAGTCTTGCTTGACAAACTGAATGATATTCTGGTCGATTGGTTGAATCAGTGCAGTGCAATTTGGCGGAAGAAACATCGCAGTGATGCATTTATCCGCAGTTGTTAGTTCTTCTTCAGACGGATGACCGGGAAAACCACTTTTTGAAAAGGTATTTTGTCATCCATGCACTTTTTTGTCCGTAATAGTGTACAGGTAAATCAGTGTTTTTCAATGCCCGTGGTTTATTAGATTTCCCAATGACCATCATCTTAAGCGCGTGTGTGTCCGCAGCGTTAGCACATGCTAGCATGGTCACACGCTCTTTACTTACTTTTCGTCCAGGTACGGATTTTTCGTTACAAGGAACGAAAGTTTTGCTAGGCATCACACGACAAAAAAGCCCTGAGTCGTCTGCATTGTACACGTGTGACGGGTCAAGATTTAAATCGTTCACCTTTTGCAAAAATCCTAATTTAAAGGGCTCTACGCAGGTGGCATCGTTAGAAATTTTCTCTCCTGTAATAGTCATTAAACGTATGCCATGACGACTTTTAAAACGTTCTAGCCATCCTTTGCTGGCCACAAAATCATCTTTTTTTGTTATTTCCTTATGAAAAAACTTTCATGGCCAACATGGGTCCTGAAATTACCCTGTGCCTTAAAGTTGATACCTTACACAACAAGTTGGAACTCTGCTTACACTACATGGCATACTATTAAACTTGATTTGTTACGCAAAAAAATTTCTCTCCACCAATGCGTTCACTCTGTGTGTGCCAAACATCCCAGACCCAAGAGCTTGTATAACGTGGCGAAAGGTTGTTTGTCAGCCACGGAACACGTTTCAAGGGGGAAGAGATGCCCTGCAATGTTCGCGTGGAGCACTTTCGGTGTTTTATGGTAATATATGCTGTGTGGTGGTACCTGAAGTCGTACGCTACGCCTCGCTGCTTCTTTCTAGCGTGATGTATGCGTACCGTAGGCCAGTCGGTGCGGTGATGGTACCTTATTTGAATTTTATGGATAGAAGTAGCTAGAAGGTATCATCGAAGGTTTACCATCTGCGATCAACCAATCTTTTTGTCAAGATACCATCAACTAAGACGCAAGCACACAACAAAATAAAATGGCACGACCTCAGCTTCAGCTAAAATTATAATTTCTCTCTAACAACCAATCTCTAAATTAATTTTATAGATCTTATACCTCAGATTAAAAAGTATTTGCTTTGTTGCCCTAGCTAAATACCAAACGTAGTCCGTGCTGATGATTGCCAATAAGGATGAAACAACTGTGCACCGTTTGCCCTCTGTTCGTCTAACGGACGAAACGAATATTATTAATTTTTCAACAATGAGTAGATCAGCATCTACTGTATCGCCAGAGTCGACGGCATCACTGTCAGCGGTGAGATACGGTTACGAAAACACCTTGTTTAATATTTAAAATCTACTTAATACTCATTTTCCTGCCTCTGCCGTCTGTGCGCGTATTTATCTTCGAATCCGCGAGTCCAGAAGCACTGCCGCGTTCTCCACATCGAACTCGTGTCTTCATCGAAGCCCTGGTCGAAGCTTCCCGATGCGCTACGAACGTTCTCGACATACGAAAGCCTCCGAATCCAGTAAACCACAAGAGGTGACCGACAGTACAATAAGTCAAGTGACAGCAATTACGCAAATGCCGTCGACAACAATAAGGAAATTCCGCGCCTCGTCCAACGCGTAATTAGGCTTCGAAATTTTATTAAGGCCGCGACTTTATCGCGCGGCGAGCGGCAAAACACGCGATCGCGCTCTATGTAAGGCAAAAACCGGTGGCGCACATCGAAGTCCGAACCCGGCGTTACCGAATACGGACGGACCGCGGCTTAATTACGCGATAATTCAAGAACTAGGAAGAAAGTCGTCGCGCAGGTCTTTCATGAATACCAACGTAAATTGTGAAGCGGCCGCGATAGATGCAAAAAATCACTTTATCGGCGCATTGGGAGAGATCAGCTTGTCAATCGGGTTACCTCGTAAATATCCGCTGGTCCCTGAGGCTCACGGAGCAATTATGCAATAAAAAGTCAATCGGGGTATCTCAGAAACGCCTACGCTCACATTGGCGATTGGCTGTTGAGGATGAAAACACTTAGTTGGCGTGGCGGCCGAAATGTCAGTAAAGTCGTATAATAACAAACTTTTTTTGACACGAGAAAGCTTGACAGTATTACTCTGTCGGCCTTTCCTGCCCAAAGTGTGAGATGACAAGCCTGCGTTTATGTTTTAGGTTTATTTTATTTGAATTTAAACCATGGTAAACAAGACACCACAAAATAAATTGGTGTACAATTTTAGGACAAAAAATAGTTAGCTAGAGTGTAATGGCACTTACAGGGTATAATTTAATATCTAGAAAATATGAAAAATACAAAATTTTGAATATTTTAATGGACTCGAAAATTTTGAAAGCTTCAAAGTTTTAAAAATCAGGTAAGTATCGAAAAATTTGAAAATCTTGCCAAGCTTGAAAATCTTGGAAAATCTAGAAAATCTTGAAAATCTGGACAATCTTGCGAATCTTGACAATCTTGATAATCTTGACAATATTGAAAACATGAAAATCTTGGTAATCTTAAAAATCTTTAAAATCATAAAAATCTTGAAAATTTTGAAAATCTTGAAAAATCTTGTAAATCTTGAAAAACTTGAAAATCATGATGATCTTGATAATCTTGAAAATGTTGAAAATCTTGAAAAAGCTTGGAAAATCTTGAAGATCCTGATAATATTGAAAATCTTGAAAATCCTGGGAAGCTTGAAAATCTTGAGAATCTTGAAAACATAGAAAAATCTTGAAAAATTTCGAAAAACCTTGAAAAATCTTGAATAATCTTGAAAATATGAAAAATCTTGCAAACTTGATAACCTTGAAAATCTTGAATAGCCTTGAAAAATCTTGAAAATCATGAAAATCTTGAAAATCTTGAAAATTTTGAAAATCTGGAAAACGTGACAATCTTGAAAATGATAAAAATCTTGAAAAAGCTTGGAAAATCTTTAAGATCCTGATAATATTGACAATCTAGAAAATCCTGGGAAGCTTGAAAATCTTGAAAATCTTGAAAAATTTCGAAAAACCTTGGAAAATCTTGAAAATATTAAAAATCTTGAAAACTTGAAAACCTTGAATAGCCTTGAAAATCTTGAAAACCTTGAAGATCTTGAAAATCTTGAAAACCTTGGAAATCTTGAAAATCTTGAAAATCTTGAACATCTTGAAAATCTTGAAAAATGCTTGGAAATCTTGAAAATCTCGAAAATCCTGAAATCTTGAAATCTTGAAAATCTTGGAAATATTGAAAAACTCGAAAACCTGAAAATCTTGAATATCTTGAAAATCTTGAAAATCTTGATGAGCTTGAAAATCTTGAAAATCTTGAAAATATGAAAAATCTTGCAAACTTGATAACCTTGAAAATCTTGAATAGCCTTGAAAAATCTTGAAAATCATGAAAATCTTGAAAATTTTGAAAATCTGGAAAACGTGACAATCTTGAAAATGATAAAAATCTTGAAAAAGCTTGGAAAATCTTTAAGATCCTGATAATATTGACAATCTAGAAAATCCTGGGAAGCTTGAAAATCTTGAAAAATTTCGAAAAACCTTGGAAAATCTTGAAAATATTAAAAATCTTGAAAACTTGAAAACCTTGAATAGCCTTGAAAATCTTGAAAACCTTGAAGATCTTGAAAATCTTGAAAATCTTGAAAAATGCTTGGAAATCTTGAAAATCTCGAAAATCCTGAAATCTTGAAAATCTTGGAAATATTGAAAAACTCGAAAACCTGAAAATCTTGAATATCTTGAAAATCTTGAAAATCTTGATGAGCTTGAAAATCTTGAAAATATTGAAAAATGCTTGAAAATCTTGAAAATCCTGAAAATCTTGATAATCTTGAAAATGTTGAAAATCTTGAAAAAGCTTGGAAAATCTTGAAAATCCTGATAATATTGAAAATCTTGTAAATCTTCGAAAGCTTGAAAATCTTGAGAAACTTGAAAATCTTAAAAATTTTGAAAAATCTTGGAAAATCTTAAATAATATTGAAAATATTAAAAATCTTGAAAACTTGAAAACCTTGAAAATCTTGAATAGCCTTGAAAATCTTGAAAACCTTGAAGATCTTGAAAACCTTGGAAATCTTGAAAATCTTGAACATCTTGAAAATCTTGAAAATCTTGGAAATATTGAAAAACTCGAAAACCTGAAAATCTTGAATATCTTGAAAATCTTGATGAGCTTGAAAATCTTGAAAATCTTGAAAATCTTGAAAAATGCTTGAAAATCTTGAAAATCCTGAAAATATTGAAAATCTTGATGATCTTGATAATCTTGAAAATGTTGAAAATCTTGAAAAAGCTTGGAAAATCTTGAAAATCCTGATAATATTGAAAATCTTGTAAATCTTCGAAAGCTTGAAAATCTTGAGAAACTTGAAAATCTTAAAAATTTCGAAAAATCTTGGAAAATCTTAAATAATATTGAAAATATTAAATCTTGAAAACTTGAAAACCCTGAAAATCTTGAATAGCCTAGAAAATCTTGAAAATCATGAAAATTTTGAAAATCTTGAAACTTGCTGCTTCAATTCTGAAATGTCTGTAATAGCATCGGCATATACCTTGCATATAAAACGTCTCTCCCGCCTTCGAAGATGGCATCCTGACTTGCATATCGCCACCAGGTTGACCGTTAAATCTGTGATGATTTGGTTGAGCGATTTCGGAATCGGTTTTACGCCGCTGATAGAGGCAGGTGGAATGATCACCTTTCTTACTGAAAGGATATCCTTAATTACCAATTAAGGAACGTGAAATACCGTATTGCCGCCTAAAGTCTAAAGGAAGAAACTATCACATTTACGGCGTCTTATCTATGGATCTGGTGAATGGTAGTGTCAACACCTGGAATCGCCGTTTGCCGAAAGGAAGTTACTCAACGGAACGTTATGATTTTTATTGACTCGAACAAGAAATAGTAATAGAATAATAGGAGAGAATTCATAAAAGAAAATTGCACAAGGTTTTTATGTAGATGATGACAAACATTAATCAATGGTATAACACGTATCCGTTATTTGGGCTGCGTTCAAGGACACACTTCATCAAAACCCAGTCTGCATGTGAGTTCAGGCGATACCGACCACTGAAGAATGAAATAAAAATAAGAATAAGATATAGTCTATGGGTATACGTATATACGATCGGGGCATTTTTCGATCAACTCTTTTTATAAAAAGGATTCACGATAAAATATTCAGAATGATTAATAACTCCGGTTTAGATTGCGTAGAGTAGATCACGAACGGCTAGTAGTAGTACTGAAAACGAAGGTACTTCTCGGTGCACTGATATTTGTAGAAAACATGTTGAAAAATCGTTAAATTTGAGTCAATACGAATTACGCATTATCCGTCATTGTATGTCATTTTGTTAAGGCTGGCAACGTTGAACCTGTCAACTGTCACTTATGTCATTCGTCACTTATGTTACATCTTCATGAAAGGTAAATACAAAATACAGTGTCACTCATTTATTTTCCCCCCATAAAATGGCGCCCAACCAGATCAGTATTCAGAGAATTATCAAGCATGGTTGAAATAAAACCATATTTTTTCTTTGTGCAGTTCAGGGTCCGTTTGTTGTTGCACTTCCATTAGAGACTTAGCTGCAAGAAATATTGATGATGTGTCATCTGCAAAGAGACTATAAATATGGCCATTATTCCGTTGTTTGGGAGATCATTAATACAGGTGATAAAGAGTATGGGGCCTAGAACAGAACCTTGTGGCACGCCCTTCCGATATCTTCTTTGCGGACCTCACACCGTCAACTTCTACTGTTTGATATCTCTCTTGCAGAAAGTTATAGCAGGCCAGGCTCAGAAGAATGACAGCAAATTTTGAAAATGTTTAAAATCCAGTACATTTTGAAAATATTCGAGATTTCGAAACTTTTCAAAATTTTTAATATACTTAGAATCTTGATAACTTTTAAAAATCAGGAAAATCTAGAAGGTTTTTGGATATTTTGAAAACAAATTTTTGAAAATCTTCTAAATTTTTAATATTTTGGAGCTTAAAAAATTAAAAAATCTTGATAATCTTCAAGAAAATTTAAAAAATCTTGGGAATATTAAAAATTTTATAAACTGAATATTTTTGCTATTTTTGAAAACTTTTAAAGCTTTAAAAGTTTTAAAAATCATGAATATTTTGAGAATTGTGAAAATCCTTGGAAATTTCTAATATCTTGAAGATTTTGGTAGCTTTGAAAGTTTGAAAAATCTCGAAAATCTCTTGAGAATTTTAAAAATCTTGGAAATATGGAAAATTTGGAAAATTGAATGTTTTTCCAATTTTGAAGTTTTTCAAAATTCTGAATATGCTAAGAATCATGATTTTGTAAATCTAGAAAATTTTTGGAAATTTCTAAAACTGAAATTTTTGAAAATCCTGGAAATTTTCAATCTGTTGAAAATTTTGTAAGCTTTGGGAGCTTGAAAAATCTTGAAAATCTTTTTTGAATATTTTTAAAATCTTGGTAATATTCAAAATTTTGAAAACTGAATATTTTTGCAATTTTGAAGATTTTCAAAATTTTTAATATACTTAGAATCCTGATAATTTTGAAAATCTATAAAATTTTTGAAAATTTTGAAAACTGAAATTTTTGAAAATCTTGAATATCTTGAATATTTTGAGAATTTTGAAAATTCCGACAATTTGAAAATATTCCAATATTCATATTTTAAATATTCTGAAAGTTTTAAATATCTCAAAAATATTGGAAATTTCGAAAATTTTGAAAAATATTTTTTTAATCTAGAAAATTCAGAAATTTTTGAAAATCGTGAAAGTATTTAAAATCATGAATGTGCTAAACATTTTGAGAGATTTGAAGGTTGTAAAAGCCTTGTAAATGTTGAATAATTTGAGAATTTTAAAAATTCTGAAAAATTATAAAATTTTTAAGTACGAAAATTTTAAAAATATAAATTTGTGGGAATTTTGAAAATTTTTGAGATTAATGTTTCACACCCGACAGCAGATGAAAATTCCAATTTTCTCAAGGAACTGTATCAAGGAACGTCTATAAATATGACCCTAAGCTTCAATTTATACTTTCCAGTACTGTTTCAGAGACTGCAGGTGGCAGTGGGCCGCTTTGGACTACTTTCGTGCAACATCGTGCGCTCACATGGTGAGCCTGATGAGGTGCAGACCAAATACAATACATCAAAAATATCGAACCCATAAAGTCGCACGCTCTGCACCTAATCGCCTGGTCGGACATAACTTCACGGAGGGATAGGAGGGAAGAAGGCCGTAAATAGGTGACAGGAGTCAACTTGCGCGGCAATATCCTGCGGAGATCTCCGCATGCTGCGCCGTTTAATATGAATTCATTTAAATGTATGTGTTCTGTGCGGCTCTTGAATGTCTCATACAGAGTGTTACAATGTCGAGCTCGCGGGGATTATTGTTAAAGAAGTCATGGGGAGCCACAGGAGCTGGCTCATTAGTAGTATTGTTTTATTTCACTAGTTCTGTCGGATTTTTTGATAGTTCTATTCTATCAAAAAGTTACTTTCCAGGTCGAATACAGACTGTCGAAGTCTCACACTTTCAGTAATAAATGTACATCAAGTGTGCTGTGGCTCAAGGAACCGTACTAGGCCCTCTCTTATCTTATCTCTATTTAAATGACTTGAAATTGATAATATTGAGAAGAGTATATGTTTTGCAGACGATACCTTGAAAATATTGAAGATTTTGAATATATCTTAGGTTTTGAAAATTTTGAATATGAAAATGTTGAGAGTTGAAAATTTTAAAACATCTAAAAATTTAGAAAATTCTGAGAAATTTCAAAATTTTGAACATTTTCAGTTTTGGGAATTTTGAAAATCGTGAAAAATGAATTTTGGAAATTTTGAAAATCATGAAAATTTGGAAAATATTGAACATTTTGAAAATTTTCATGATTTTCACAATTTCAAAAATTCAGTTTTTTAAATTTTTAAAATTCTCAAAACTGGAAATGTTAAAAATTTTAAAACTTCTCAAAACTTTCTAAATTTTTAGAAATTTTAAGATCTACAAAATTCTCAATCCTCGACACTTCTAAGATTTTCATATTATTCAAAATTTTCAAAACCTTTGATGTTTTCAAAATTTTCAATATTATAAAAATGTTCAAACTTTTCAAATCTGCGCTGGCATCCCTTAGTTGCCGGAATGTTTCTAAATTTTCATTTAATTCAATTCATGTTTCCTATTCTATTAAAAATTTTCAACATTTTTAAGACGTTTGCAAAATATATAAACTTTCCAATACTATTAATTTCAAGTAATTTAAATAGAGATTAAATAACAGAGGGCCTAGTACTGTTCCTTGAGGCACACCACACTTGATGTATGTTTGTTACAAGTGTTAGAGATTTTGACAGTCTGTATTAGACCTGAACATTTTGAACAATTTCATAATTTTCAATATAATTTGAAAAAATATTGAATTTTGAAAATTTCGGAAATTTTTAACATTTCGAAAATTTTGAAAATTATGGTAATTTTGAAAATCCTGAAAATTTTGAGAATTTTGAAAACTGGAAATATTGAAAGTTCCTAAAATTTCGAACATTCAGAAAATTTTGAAAATTCTGAGTGATGTGAAAATTTTGAACAATTTCATAATTTTGAGAATTTCGAAAACTTTCAAGACTGGATATTTAGAAAATTAGGAAAATATAAATTTGGAAAATTTTGAAAATTTTTGAAGATTTTGAAAATTTTTAAAATTTAGAATAAGCTCACAAACGTTATTCACAAAATCCTTTAAATTCTTCAATCAAATTTTGAATTTTCAACACACGTGCGAGGTCTAATAGACGCTTCATGTTTAAAAGTTGTATAACACGTCTTCCCTATCTTCAATGTACCCGATATCGAAACCCACGCATACATTATTTCCCATAAAACTTTCGAAAAGCATGACTTATGGTCTATCATCTAGATAACTACAAAAAATGAGTTTACCAAGTTCATTACAAGATAACGGCGAGTATGCACCCTCAACTGTACACCAGTACTGATTAGTATTGATGTTGTAGAATTTTTATATCTCCCGAGGTACTTAATCATAATCTGTCAGTGACTACTGGCTAAAAATGTGACACCCTATAGCCTGGTAGTCGGTGCTCGGTGCAATACATGGTGGCTCGAAATTATTAATAATAATAGTTATATTAAAAATCCTTTATTTTTACCTGGTGGACAATCAGCAAATGCCAATCAGGGTATAGTATATATAGTATATATTTTTTCACATAAGCACAAGAAAGCGAAGAGTACTTAACATAAAGGAGATGATGTTAGCGTTGTCTGCTAGATCCTCAAGCGACTTTGCTGAAGCTGTTATAGTCATGTCATCAGCGGAGGTAACCAAGAGACAATCATTATCAATTATGTGTTCATCTACATCGTTCACAAATACGAAAAACAGAAACGGTGATAGCACTCTACCTTGAGGTGCTCCGAAGTTTATGTCATGTGGATCAGAGATAGTGCCACCCAGCTTAGCCCGAATCTTTCTGTTTGACATTGATCTGTGGGATTTCTGAACGCATAGCCCATAATTTTTCGTACGAGGATGTCAACTTGGACACAGTCGAATGCTTTTGATGAATCAAGAAATATTGTCATCAAGATGTTTATGGACAGATGGAAGCAATGAAAATGCTGCCGTATTTGTTGAGCGGTTACTCTTAAAACCGTGTTGTTTAACAGATAGAATCTTGCGCTCACATTCTAGTATAAATTATTTTGTCAAATAGTTAAGACAAGCAGACGAACCACAACAAATCCGGATAGGTACCAGTTGCCGTTGATAAGTTAAATAAGTATGTGAGTGGATATATTAAATATTGAGTACTTTAATTTGCAATCAATCAGATCCTTATTTTTCAATTCATTTACAGATTGCATTATCTCTTCTGCGGATATGCATGGTAGTCAAGTACTGTTTTGGCTATACCTTTGCGTATACTGTGGTAATCGTCTGTTCAGCTATCGTTGCAAAGTATTCCACAAAATCAGTTTGTATTTCAGTTCGGGCCGCCTTGTAGCTGGTGCGGTCGGATTCGTGACCGCGGAAATCCCGCAGACCATATCTCGGGTAATTAATAATAGATTACGGCTCCGGCGCGCATACTTCTCATTCGGCTTCGATGAGGGTTATCAATTTTTATTGTCAGCGTAGCTCTGCGAAGAATTTTTCAGATTCGGACCGGGCGTGCCGAGCAAGCTTGAAAAAATCCGCGGCAGCCGCGCAAGCGGCATTTCCTGTTGTTCGCGACGGGTTAAAAACGATGATCAGCACTTCATAGACTAAGGGCGCGTACTTTGTTTACTAGGATTCTGGATATTTTTCTGCTTTACCTCTGAACGCATGAACTCGCGTCTCGTTTTAATTAAATATTTATTTTGAAAACGGACAGGTTTCGGTTTCTTTATTGCTTGTGCGGTGATGAGGTAATGACAAATTTGTAGTTTTTTTGCAGGTTTTATAGGTTTGCTGGAGGCTTTAAGGCATATATTTGGGAATTTCTTAATCGCTGTGAATATAGTGTGGATGTTTGTTCAGTTCCTGAACAACGAAAAATATTCAACTTTATGGACGTACGGATATCAAAAAACCTGAATGGTTTTGTGGGAATATCAATCTAAGGTGCCATAATGGTTCTGATGAACGGCAAGTAAATAAATGAATGTTCGCAAACGAGCAATATCTATGAAATTTTTGGTAGAGCCTGTCATCGAGTAGATGCTTAATGGCTATCTTTCTTGACTGGATGTTGAAGCTCATTCGCTGTAGTTGACGGACTGTGAAATCCACCCTTACTGTAGTTTCCTATCTTGTGGCATGTTCTATTCCATCAACTGATGCCCTACAAAAGTAATAAAGATTCTGAATATCATTTTTGATCTGGTAGATTTGAGTACCAAAAAAGTTCAACCCTATACGGAGACATTGTAGATAAAAAATGCATATCGAACGACATCGAGGTTACCGTTTTTGTAATGAAATTCAACTTAGCAAGAATGTTGTGGTCCCATTCGTAAACAGTAGATGATAAAAGCTGATCTTTGTGAGCGTTATCTTGCAGCTAAGGATCGAAATGGGTTATAAACTGTTTTTACGAGTTTCAGAGCCAGTGGTGTAGATATGGGGTCGCGGACGCTAGCTTCTCATCTTGTTAGAAAAGCCTTGTCGATCCGTTTTTTAAACTACTTAAAGCAAAGTAAAAGCCTCCTCAGGCAGATTGTTAGGTAGACAAGCAACATACAGGGTGTTTCACAACTTATCCTATTGGCCTACTGTCTACAGGGAAAACCAAATTTGACATGAAGCTAAGTTTGATATTTACGGATTTGTGAAAGGCACCAGTTATATCATATGCTGCTGAATCTAATCGAATTTTCTGCCACACGAAGCTTCTTGAATCTGTCCAAGCTACGCTCATGAGGCTGTTCGGCCAATAGTGCACATAGCGTTGACGAATTACAATATAAAGTGGTCCTAAAGCACCGATTTGAAAATCCGGGCACGCAACGACTTCGTATTCAGCCGCCGTGATTCGGAGATCTTGCTCGAGGCGCACGATCTACGACAGAGCAGAATGTGTTCTGAATCCAGATCCACAGCGCGGATAACCAGAGAAAGGTTCGCGAGCCCAACGATCTCATAACCATTTTGAATTCATGTAACTCAAATATCTTTCTTCAACGAAAACGTTTTTAAAAAGATTTATTTTTGAGAAAGACCAAATACAATGATGTTAATTGAATGAGTTCTGAATCGAGACTGACTGCAAAGTTCATTATACAAACCAAAGTAAAGAACAAATGAAATACAATACTGTAACTGATAAGAAAGGCACGTGGAGGCAAAAGTCCTTGTTCAGCATATTCTTCTCTGTAGACTGGTACATAACTCCTCCACCCCTAGAATGAAGCTTCCCCTGGAAGGTGAATTTCTTTCTTCTTATATCTTGAACTGGAATCTTCTCTTCTAGTGCGTTTTGTGGGACTTGGACCTTCTTCTTTCATCTCGGCTAATTCAATGTCGATTTCTAACTTGGATGCTTTCTTGTTTCTCCATCTTCTATATAAAATTATGCAGCAGATGCTTGAAAATACGAGATATAGTAATATGGTCCAAATACTGGGTTTTCCAAAATTTTCTATGGAATTTTCTTCTAAAATTGGTAACATTCGATTAACTTGTAATTCTGGTAAATTTAATGTTTTCAGAGTAATTTGTGTCTCTGGGATATTTTGTTTCATAAAATGGAAATCCATTTTGTCAGCTACGAGGGGCTTTCCATAGGTTTTGTCTTGAAAGATAAGTTCATTGTCTTGGAATGATATTTGGCATTCACTGGCTTTGACTAAGAAAATGCCAAGTAATGACTTTGTATCGATTTGCTCCTTGCATTTAATTTTCAATTTTTCTTCGGTGAGAAATACAGCTAAATACTGGTTAATTTCGGGAATAAATTCGATGTGATTTTCTTCAATCTGAAGCTTCGTGTATTTACATGGTTCTGTATGATCTTCAGTAATTATTGACTTCTCGCATTGGGCTTTGTGATTGGCTAATATACGATTAGGGCATTGATAGATTCTACCTTGGGTACAAATCTCGTGCAGGGGTTTGATCTCATTTCGATCAGATTTTAGCAAATACTTATAATTTGGGATAATAGTGACGAATTCTGATTTGTGCATCAGAGTCGGTATAGGTAACATATAATAAAGATCGAAATGTTCAGGATAATCTATAGGAATAGATAGAAAATAACTTATTTGATTCTCATCGATTTTACAACTGATAGAAATAATAGATTCATAATCTAGCATATTTTCATACTTTACTTCAAATGGTAATTCATTCTTATAAAATGTGGATATCTTACGGAGTTCCTGAAATAATTCTCTAGTCCTTATTATACTGGGATGCATGGTTTTCAATTTGCAAAAAGTTATCGAATTTTCGATATCTTGTAAAATATTCAATATGGCATTATAAAGGATAATTAATTGATTGATAATGTCCTTCGCTGAAAGAATATCCTGGTTTGTTGTCTGGTTCAATAAAATATGTTTCAATTGTAAAATGTTATTTCTTAATGTCATCTCATTGTGCTGTATATCTTGAATAGTCCCGTTAAATTTTGCGACAAGTTCATTGTTTACTGAATATTGCATTCTCAGCTGATTTTGAATATGATGCTGATTTTCTTGTAAATGAGATAAAATTTTATCAATACGTTCTCCATCGTCGGAGTCTAAATTTCCTGTTATTGTTTTTACTACATAGCCTATGCCATTAAAAAGTCCTCTCTTATTGCGAGTCTTTTGAGAATGAGATTTAATGTATTCGGTTTTCTCTTGAATCAAGCTCCTTATATAAGATACTATCTTACTATAATTTTCTAGCTCGTTATTAATCTTAGAATGGTTTCTATAACTATAGTTAAGATTACTATATTGAATATTCAAATCTTCATATTCCTTATATAAAGGTGATAGATCATAATAGTGCACAAAAGTATGTTTTGTCTTTTGTAGCCTAGCTGTGCCTAAATTTACTGGCAAAATTCCTAAATTGTTCGTTATGTTTCTTATTTCTGCTCCGCATCCGAAATAGATGAGGTATCTGAAATATTAGTAAATTTAAATTGATAAGTTTTCTTCCTGGGCCTTTTTATATTGGATAAATGGATATTTTTGGAAGTATTGGCATGTGTGGGATCTATCTCCGCTCTTTTTAATTTTTTATCTATACTAATTAATTTTTCTTGCTTATACTTATTTTTAGTTTTCTGTTGCTTCTGCTTATTCTTAACATATACCTTGTTAGGAATATCAGGTAAAACTTCACGTTTCTCATTTGCTTTATTTATAACTTTTTCTTTATTCTGTAATATCTTTTCATTTAAATTCCTATATACTATTTTCATTTTTTCCTTATGATTCTGTAAATAATTATTTAATAATTGCTTATCTATGTCTATATTAAAAGGTGATTCTGTTTCATTAACATTTACTTCTATTCTAGATAAAAAGTCCGCATTTGTGTTTGATTTGCCTTTCCTGTAAACAATGTCAAAATCATGTTCTTCTAATCTTAAGCGCCATCTTAGTAATTTTGAACTAGCATCTCTAACTGAAAATAACCATTGGAGGCTTTTGTGATCTGTTACAATAGTAAACTTACGTCCGAAAATATAAGGTCTGAAATATTTCACTGCATATACGATACTTAGAAGTTCCTTTTCTGTCGTGCTATACTTTGTCTCTGAATCACTTAATGTTCGTGAGGCGTACGCTATTGGTAAATCTGAGCCTAATTTACCTTGGGATAATATTGCGCCGATTGCATAATTACTTGCATCCGTAGTTATCAAGAATGGTTTGGAAAAATCCGGATATTGGAGTATCGGATCGTTTGTCAATAAAGTCTTGCATAATTCGAAACATCTAATATAATCTGCGTCATTGGGATTAATAATTGCATCTTTTTTCAATCTGATTGTCAATGGCTTAGTGATTTTCGCAAAATCTTTTATAAACTTACGGTAATAACCTAAAAGTCCAAGGAAGCCTTTGATTTGCTTCTTAGTTTTTGGTATTTTAAATTCTGTGATTGCCTTTATCTTATCGGGGTTTGGTTTCACACCATCCGCCGTTACAACATGACCTAAATACGATACTTCTTTTCTAAGAAATTCCGATTTGTCTAACTGTATTTTAAAATTTGACTGACGTAACCTTTCAAAAACTTCTCTAAGTCGAGAAATATGTTCCTGTAAACTAGTACTGAATATTATAATGTCATCTAAATATACTAAGCATTTTTCATTTTGAATACCTCTCAGTATGTTATCCATTACTCGCTGGAAAGTCGCTGGCGCGTTTTTTAGTCCAAATGGCATTCTTGTAAACTCGTAATGTCCATTTTCTGTATTAAATGCAGTTTTTTGAATATCATCTTCTGCCATTTCTATTTGGTGAAAACCTGAAGCTAAGTCTAATGTTGAAAAATATTGGCATCGCCCTAATTTATCTAACAAATCTGTTATGTTTGGAAGAGGATAACGATCTCCCAATGTTTTTTCATTCAATTTTCTATAATCAATGACTATTCTCCATTTTTGCTTTCCCGATGCGTCTAATTTTTTTGGAACAATCCATATAGGTGAGCACCACGCTGAATTGCTCTCTCTAATAATTTTTTGATCAAACATTGATTGTATTTGTCTTTGTACCTCTTTTCGGTGGATTTCAGGATATCTGTATGATTTAGTGTAAATGGGTATTTCATCGCTTGTACGTATATGATGCTTAATTTTGCTCGTAAAAGTTAAGTAATTACCATCTATGTGAAATATGTCTGAATACTCTTTTACTAACTTGGTGATTGCATCTTTTTCTTCAGAGTTCATGTGCTCTGTCCTAATTTTGGAAATATCAAATTTATATTTTTGAAAGTTCAAAGAATTAATATTCGGTGGATCAGAATTTTCTGAAACTTCGTAATTTTCAAAATTTTCTACATCTATTGGTCGAGATATGTCAAGAGAAATCTGTTCTTCAGATAAATTTAATACTGTGCAAATCGCTTCGTTATTTTTCACTGTAGTAAGACATTCAGGGATTTCTAAACATGATAATCTTCTGTATGGAATAATAGCATTACCATTTTTTAAATTTTTTATGTTAACTTTAATTATCTGTTCTGTTCTAGGTGGAACAGTGATAATATTAGAAGAATTTTTTGTAATCTCGTGATATTGCATGGGTATCCTTGTTGTGGGTGTGACTAAAAGATCATTGCTCAAATCAATGTTGGCATTCAATATCTCTTTCAGGTTATCGAGTCCTAAAAGGCATTGGAAATGTTCGTGAAACTTAAATAAATGAAATTTCATGAGAATATTTGGATTCTTAAAAATCTTTGGACAAGGTATTGTCATACTATATTGTTCGATAGATGAACCATGTGCTGAAGTGATTTGGAATGGGTCTTTTTGAATATGTCTTGAAAATAATTTTTTCGCAATTTCAGGGTGTATGAAAGATTTTGTACTTCCAGTGTCAATCAATACTTTGAGATTATACTCCGGAAATACAATGTATGGTAGTTTGCTACATTTGTCGGTTAAACTCATAATTTCAATTGACTTGGGTGGTCCGTTGAGATTTGTGGTTGTCTCTGTTCCGAGGCTTCTTGCCCTAAAAAATTGTCAGAATTATTCTGAGAATAAGCGCATTCATAATTGTCATCATTTGGAAATTCTACAACAGGTTGGTCTTGTGCACATAAGTTAAACATAGCCTGTTCTGCGTTGACACCAGGTCTGTTAAAATTTCTACCTTGAAAATTTGGTTGCTGATACGTCTGTCTAGTGGATGTACTCATCGGAGTAGGCCTTGGCAGATTATTGATCTGATTAGGTCTAAAAACGTTATTATTGTGAAAATTCGTTCTATTCTGATTAGGATTATTTGGTCGTACATTATTACTACTAAATTGTCTTTGTAATACTGGACGCTGTACCGCTTGGTATTGATTCCTATAATTACCAAAGTTGTTGTTCATATGGTAGTTCGCCATATGCATATTATTTCGATTAACATTTTTATGTTTATCTACCTTATGATC
This sequence comes from Acanthoscelides obtectus, assembly GCA_963669975.1. NCBI lineage: Eukaryota > Metazoa > Arthropoda > Insecta > Coleoptera > Chrysomelidae > Acanthoscelides > Acanthoscelides obtectus. Next base: position 8,388,509 of record CAVLJG010000010.1, read on the forward strand.
AAGCTGAAAGTCGTTAGTTAATATATTCAGAGCTTCATTCAAGTCTGTAGGATTTTTCGTCCTCATGAGCGATCCTAGAGGTTCCTTTAAACCTTTTAGAAATACTCTTAATGCTACGCTTTTGCAAAAATTACATATTATCTGAGCTTCTTCACTCACACAATGTGTAGTTAAAAATGATATTTGTAAATTCAATAACCTCTGAACTTTGTTATAAAATTCAAAGGGGGTTTCATTGTTCTGTTTCAATTCACACAATTCTATATTTAGAGTAAATACGTCACGCTTGTCTTGATATGTATTTAAAAGTGCAGTTTTCAAGTCTGTCCAATTTTTTATAATATTGCTACTAATATTTAAAGCTGCATTACCTTTGATTTTCGCTAAAATACTACTCATAAGATATTCGTTCTGGAAGTCATTTTCATCCTCTAATCTATAAAATTTATTCACTAACTTTTCGCAAATATCTATGAATCTTGGTAATAATTCTTGTTGACCATAAAATTCGGGTATCATGTTAAGATACTCTGGGCGTAATGACATGCTTGATTGATTTACTTGACTGTTGTTCATATTGACTGTACTATTTAGTATACTAGGTCTTAATTGCAAATTCCTTAAACTATGTTGGATATGTTCCGTATCCGACTGTGAGTCCGAATCAGTGTCACTCAATATATCATCAAACAGCTTTTGATTGTTTTCACCCCTGTAAGGCATTCGTACTTACAGTAGTAATCCAATCCGTCCCATGTGTCCGTATGCCTGGGCCACTGCTGGGTTGCCTGTCCTGGAGCAGATGTTCCTTCTGTCCTCTGGGCTGCTGTCGTCTTGGTTTCTCGATTTGGGTAGGGTTCTATCCCAAATCTGGTTCCGGTGATCACGGTAACGATATCGATATTCCGTCGGATCGTTCGCGACCAATCGCGGTTGGTTTCGTTATAGCCAGTAAACCGTTGAAACGAACCGAAAATGTCCTTTTTTCGTCTGGCTATCCTACTGGATTGACTGCGCCACTCAAATATCTTTCTTCAACGAAAACGTTTTTAAAAAGATTTATTTTTGAGAAAGACCAAATACAATGATGTTAATTGAATGAGTTCTGAATCGAGACTGACTGCAAAGTTCATTATACAAACCAAAGTAAAGAACAAATGAAATACAATACTGTAACTGATAAGAAAGGCACGTGGAGGCAAAAGTCCTTGTTCAGCATATTCTTCTCTGTAGACTGGTACATAACTTGTATAATATCCAGTATGATTCCATTCTAATCGCGGAGACGGATTGGTATGTGAGATGTGGTTGGGAGATCGCTATCTTTGTGGAGCTGGAGGACCTGCAGATTTGTACGCTCCGTGGAGCAATATGTCGTTTCGCTGCAACGAATCGTCGCAAAACGTGCATACGAGACGTGGAGGTGGGGCAACCAGATGGGCTGTGGTCGCCAGATGGCTGGGGAGGTGCAGTAATTGTTTGTTAAAGAGTTGTCCGCCTTGCCAAATCTTTTGACGTATCTCGCCGTATTTTCTTTTAATCAGTGGCTTATTAAATTCGTGATGGGAATAGAATAGAAATGTTTAAAAGCAGACTGTTTCGACTTAGGCAGCATTGGACAACTTATGAGGATTTAGGATAAAAAATAAAAATTTGCTAAATGTAGAGGTTCTATCTGGCGTCTCAAGTGTGATCGTTCGGTCCGCGGTCGAGGAACAATTTCACCTCCGATCGTACCTTAAAGTTTTCAAAGTTCCGAGAAGAGCAACGGTATCCGCGTCTCCGTGTGTCTCCGAGACACTTTTCTCTCGCCAACTTTAACACAATACAATTAACTGTTAGCGAAGGATACCGAGAAGAATGCCCCGATCGAGGCATAAATTAACGCTAAAAATTCAAGAAAGTTAATTTACAAGTTAATTATTGTTGTAATTGGTGTGATCGCGCAATTCGCAGTGCATTAAAAATGATTCGCAGTTGGTGCACGTCCACTTGCAGTCGCATATTTGCCGTTCGAAGGAAGGAAAATATTTTTATTGCGGCGACCTCCGCGGAGTTCCACGTCCATTCATAATTGCCATTTTTTGTGCAAACTTAAATTGCTTTAAATAAGCGCCTGGCTTCGCAAGTAACAATGCTCGGGTTTTTATTTGCGCTTAAACGAAACGCAGTCAGACCTATTTTACTTGATAATGATCGACGACGTCGCGGAGTACTGCAAGGATCAGTTCGAGGGCCACTTTTATATGTATTATCTATGTGCGCTGACACACACCCCAAAACATGATATTTGAGAATTTATTTGAGGGCTAATTGAAATTTTAGTTCCAATACAATGTTTTTGGTTTCTTTAAATATTTATAGGAAGATAAAAAAACCGAGGCGGCTATTTTTGAAGTATTTTTATTTTCGAAATTGTCTTCTTTGCAAAGGATTTGTGTATAGGTGATGGAGGTTAAATGATCTGTTTATTCGATTCGATAAAATAAAGGTAGTCTTTGTTAGACAAATGATAACATTTCGCGTTGCTAAGAAGCTGATGTTTGGCGTTTAAGTCAACTTTCAATGCATTGGTGATGTTAACAATTAAAAAAAGCTGTTTCTGACGAAATAAGCAAAGTGATCATTCACTTGCATTTAAAAGGCCAAATTGCTTCCCAAATCGCTGACACTGCTAACAAAAACAAGATGGTGCCGCTTGCCATATCGCCAAAAAAGTAAAAATATACTTCAGTTTTGAAATGGACGTCGAGTAGTCCAGATCCATCGCCGATTGAAACCTTGTGGTCAAGACGGATCGAAGCAGTAGTGATTTGCTACTATTTGGTTTCGTCGATTTTTATTAATCAGCAGTTTTTTTGAATTCATAAGATATTTCTTGTTTGCTGCAAAAAAATGTAGTAACATTAAATAAAAATATCGTACGTTATCATAAATACATTTTAGTTTTTAAGAGACGTGGTGCTTACATTCTGTCACTAGATAGATTATATGAAAACTAAATTTCGCCAAAAAAGGTTGTAAAGTTTTAGAAAATACTCCAAATTTACTTTACTTTACTTATACAAAGTGACATATAAATCCGAACACCCAGTTTAAATGGTTTTATTTTAATAAAATTTTGTATAAGTACTTAATGAAGCATAATACGTAAATGATAAAAGTTTCAAAATGATTGCACTGCTTTAAAGCCCTTTGACCTTTAATAATGTGTGGATGCACCCTGATGTGCTACGCATTCTCCAACACGCCTAGGTATGCTTCTGATCAGGTGGTCAATGTCCTCCTGTGGTATCTCATTCCAGGCAACCACCAACTCTTGTCGAAGTGCTTCTAGAGTCTGAGGAGGACGTTGCAAATTGAGCAATCTCCTACCCATCATATCCCACACGTGCTCAATTGGGGATAAGTCGGGAGATCTTGGTGGCCATGGTAACAATGTGACATCATTATGTTGAAAGAAGTCTATTGTGACTCTTGCAACATGTGGTCGGGCATTATCTTGTTGGAAAGTTGGATCTGCCAGGGTGTCAAGATAGGGTAAAAGATGGGGTTCTAGAACTTCGTGGATATAACGCTGCGCGTTCATGTTACCTCTGATGAAGATTAAAGGTGACCTGGAACCATAAGCTATAGCACCCCAAACCATAACTTCAACAGTGTGATGAACATGTCTTTCAACAAAAAACTGTGGATTCCTCCTTTCACCACGTCGCCTTCTAACCCTGGCACGACTATCGTGCATGCCTAAACAAAATCGAGACTCGTCACTAAAGACAATACTGTTCCATTCCTGATCCCAGAGTGACCGTTGTCTGCACCACTCAAGGCGATTACGTCGGTGTTCTCGAGTTAAAGGGAGGACGCAGTGTGGCCGGTATGAAAACAAGCCAAAACTTCTCATTCGTCGGTAAACACTTCGCATGCCAATAGGTCTTCCGTGTTCTGCAAACCATTCATTTGCAACGGACCTGGTAGTGGAGAAACGGTGCCTTAAGGCCAATAATCTTAGGCGGCGATCTTCACGGTCTGTTGTTCTACGGCGGCGTCCAGTGCCCCTTGCTCTTTGCGTACGGCCTTCTCGAAGCCATGCCTGACAACACCTAACCACAGTGTCTACACTTCTTTGCACTCTAACTGAAATTGCCCGAAAAGAAAGTCCAGCTTCCCGAAGTCCCACTATACCCCTATCAAACTCACTAAGATGACGAAATCGTACAGGTCTCCGTACTCTAGGCATCGTAACCGATCGTAAAGGATGTCAAGAACCAAAATCCGCCAACGTTGATTCTTTACTGCGGCTGAAATATTCATTTTTAGAGCGTTAGCGAATTAAAAAAAAGCAGTATAAAAACCGGAATGTCCAACTGATAAGGCTGAAAATTTTTTCACTTGTTATTTACAGTAAGATAAATACATTCAACAACTTTTATTAAAATAAAACCATTTAAACTGGGTGTTCGGATTTATATGTCACTTAGTATATAATGGCATATATCTAATTCACTATCACCCCTATTACTGGATTAACTAATCATTTTCTGTTTTTGATTATTGAGGTCATCGAACAAGGAGGAACAATTATCAAAATTGACGAGAATTTTTTTTGGAAATACCCAAATTTTTATGAACATTTATAATTGCCATGTATTCATACCTCGGATTTGTATCTGCGCTACTTCATACAGATCGCTAACATTATGGAGTGCTACAAGGATCAGTTCTGGGGCCGCTTCTGTATGATCGATGCATTTATTATTATAATATCATAAACACAAATCTATGAACCTTTTTCGCTACTACTAATAATTGAATATTGTATTTTGCCATCGAGGTTAATGATATTTTATATTCCACAATTAACCAGTTTTTAGTTTGCCACGTATTTTTTTACAACCAGGAATCGCTCTAAATTAACGCTTCGTTTCTCGAGTTACAAAGCTCGAGCTTTTTTTGCAATCACCGACATCATGGGGCACTCCAAGGATCAGTTCTAGGACCACTTCGATCTCGCCTATAGGTAATGACATAGACCAAATCCATTAACGGCTAGTCAGTGGATTTTTTATTATTGAGGTTATTATCAAGATTGGCGACGTAGTTTTATTTATTCTACTCATTGCAGGAAGCTGATTTAGATAAGTGATCATTCCTTTCAGCCCACAATGGGAAACGATTTTGTCTTCAACACTGTTTTTGTAGAAGTGTAGCTTTTGTAATTTGATTCTCGACGACAAACTCTTCTAGGCATAATATCTTGTGTGAATTGATTATAACATATTTAAACAATTTTATATCTCGATGATCCTTTGCAGGTAGTCAGAACAGCTACAAACAGCATACCATCTTCTTCTTAATCCGTAAATACCTCAAGAATCCAACAAAGCGTCCTTCAATGTCCGTCTAACTTTGAAAACAACGACCCGGTCGCTAGGTCCTTTTCATGTTCTGTTCACTTCAAACCTAATAGGCGGCCCCGAACGCCGCACAAATAAAAAAGGGGAAAATATAATTTTAATTCCTAATTGTTGACCGTGACGCAGCGCGTTTCTTTATGGTGAGCTACTTGACTGTCAGTCAGGAAATTCGGTGCCGCTTGCAGTGTCATCCAATTGGCTATTCGTCTACGAATGGAATGAGCCGCGGTTTGTTTTTTTTGACTTGCAAATCTGCGTTTGCAATTAAGGCAGTCGCTGTGGTGCTTACTCCCTAGTGATAGAGGTTGTCCCGTAAATAACGCAAGATTTTAATGAAAAAAGAACAATTTGACGGCTGAGATGTTAGGGTCAGTAGAAATGGATATACGATACAACTTGTTTTCAATATTGAACATTATTTCAAAAATAGTGAAGTTTCAAGAAGCTCCCTACGGCGTATACTCGCAAAGGATCTGAGTTTCCATGCTTACAAAATTCAATTAACAGAACAACTGAAGCCTAATGACCATGGACAGCGAAAACAGTTCGTGGAATTGCCGTATTTGGAGTTCGGAGAGCCCACTTCTGATTGTCACACCTTTTTCAAAATGAGGCTGGTGAAGGAGTAACTGTTGCTGGTGCTCGATATCGCGACATGACACAATTCCTTCAGCTAAAATTGGATGCTTTGTGGTTTCAACAACAGTGCCACATGCCATATAACCAGTGAAACAGTTCAATTACTGCACGAGACATTTCCTGGTCGTGTGCTTTCCCGTTTCGGTGGCCTTGGCAGTCAAGAGCAATAACGTTCGCCTCACTATCTATTGCGCCTGGACTATTGAATTAGTTAGGAAACTTGATTTGTACAAATATGTGGGGAGCGAGAAACTTTGCCCAAACATGGGCCGATATCAAAAACGGGAGTATTACGAAATAAAATCTGATAAGGATGGTTTATTTCATTGAAGAGAGCTCCTGTTGACATTTGCTTTTGTTGGTAATGCTGATAATGTATCGGAAGATTGTATACATGGGAAAGAAAGATGGTCCTGTTCTGACAGGCAACCGGTTAGTTTCAGTGTTGTTTCCGCGGATAAATCCTACTATAACTTTATCAATTCCAATTTGAAAATGATCGCGTCATTTATTTTAACAGCGTGTAGAACTCGTGAAAAGAAGCTGATTTACCAAAAATCAAAATAGAAAAATTATTTCAAAAAAAGTTAAATGGGTACCGCGTTTGTTCGATCAAAGCATTTTTCCATAGAAAAAATCGCTAGGCGTCAAATCCGGAGAGCGAGCAGGCCAAGAATATCCATCTATTCGGAAACTCATTATTTAGCTATTCATGAACTTGTCGTCTAAAATGTCGTGGCAAGAATCTCATGCCTATGAAAACTGAAAGACGTTCGGATTGCAGAGATGTTCGCCAGGTACAGTGCTAATGCGCAGCTAGTAGTACCAAGTAGTACGCCATACTGTTACGCAAACCAGTCATCATCTGATTCACCTCTGATCTGCGAAGTATGTGGGAGTGGCGATGGTACCACAGTACATTCTCTATCGCTACCGCCGATGCCAATGGTTCTTGCTGTTTCAAAACTAGGTGGATCGGTTTTACATATCTTCCGTCGCCGCCGTTGTTCCAACCCACCGCCAGTGCCCACTCTGTTCGCCATCCGACAACGCCGTCGAAAACGACGTCATGAATCGCGCAATACGATATTTCTAACATTGTTCGGTGTCGCAGAGACCGAGCCTGGTCTATACTGATGAGTTGCCAAAAAGCACGAAACAGATATCCTGTGTGTGGTTGAACGGACCTTCGACTGTATCAGTCATGACGTACTAAAATGTGGGCATTGCGTTGGTTTCTTTTTTAGATTGAAGTATCGCTCGATCCCCCTTTCCATTTAAGATTTTAGGGTTGGTGTCACCCCCTGTTTCGTTTTCGATGCGCCACCCTGTATATTAGCCCATCTGTGAATAAAATACTACTTACAGAATAACTCGCAATATGTGGCAATATCGCACAAAAGCGCTGGTCAACTGAAGCAGGTCAAATCGGGTATCGTTGTACCACAAGGATCTATATGGGGACCAGTACTGTTTTCCCTTTATATAAGTAACCTGGAGCAATGTTTTCTCGGAGCACACCTCACGTCTCCAGCTTTATATCTAATAAAGACGAGCTGGATTTGATGAATAAGTACAACGACTTAGAGTACAGCAGCTATAAGGATCGAAAACCTTCAGAAGTCGATACCAGCGCTGCAGCTTGTGTGAAGGACAAATTATACTAGCATAAAAAGATAAAGATATTTTGATGTTCAACATTTTTCAACGCACAACAGATTGGAGCTTCCAAAACCTCTCCGATTTTGCCGTAAAGAAGTGTTCAATGATACACCGCAAATACTTTGTTTCCATGTCCATTTTACGAGACACAATTTTTTTCTTAGTACTTGTCAACAAAGCTTCTTGAGAATCTTATCGTTTCATTCTTGATGTAAGACTAGTTCATCGCCAAAAAATCAAGTTGAAAAAAGTATTTTTTCTCGGTGTAATGTCACCGAGTATATTATACTAAGTGACATATAAATCCGAACACAGAGTTTAAATGGTTTTATTTTAATAAAATTTTGTATAAGTACTTAATGAAGCATAATAAGTAAATGATAAAAATTTCAAAATGATTGCACTGCTTTAAAGCCCTTCGACCTTTAATAATGTGTGGATGCACCCCGATGTGCTACGCATTCTCCAACGCGCCTAGGCATGCTTCTGATCAGGTGGTCAATGTTCTCCTGTGGTAACCACCAACTCCTTTCGAAGTGCTTCTAGAGTCTGAGGAGGACGTTGCAAATTGAGCAATCTCCTACCCATCATATCCCACACGTGCTCAATTGGGGATAAGTCGGGAGATCTTGGTGGCCATGGTAACAATGTGACATCATTATGTTGAAAGAAGTCTATTGTGACTCTTGCAACATGTGGTCGGGCATTATCTTGCTGGAAAGTTGGATCTGCCAGGGTGTCAAGATAGGGTAAAAGATGGGGTTCTAGAACTTCGTGGATATAACGCTGCGCGTTCATGTTACCTCTGATGAAGATTAAAGGTGACCTGGAACCATAAGCTATAGCACCCCAAACCATAACTCCAACAGTGTCATGAACATGTTTTTCAACAAAAAACTGTGGATTCCTCCTTTCACCACGTCGCCTTCTAACCCTGGCACGACCATCGTGCATGCCTAAACAAAATCGAGACTCGTCACTAAAGACAATACTGTTCCATTCCTGATCCCAGAGTGACCGTTGTCTGCACCACTCAAGGCGATTACGTCGGTGTGCTCGAGTTAAAGGGAGGACCCAGTGTGGCCGGTATGAAAACAAGCCAAAACTTCTCATTCGTCGGTAAACACTTCGCATGCCAATAGGTCTTCCGTGTTCTGCAAACCATTTATTTGCAATGGACCTGGTAGTGGAGAAACGGTCCCTTAAGGCCAATAATCTTAGGCGGCGATCTTCACGGTCTGTTGTTCTACGGCGGCGTCCAGTGCCCCTTGCTCTTTGCGTACGGCCTTCTCGAAGCCATGCCTGACAACACCTAACCACAGTGTCTACACAAAATAAAACCATTTAAACTGGGTGTTCGGATTTATATTTCACTTAGTAAGTAGTAGTAAAGGGTTTCGTTCATTGTCAAACTTCCCTATTGTTTTTATCAAGTTTTCTCATAGTTCGATCCACGTGACATCAGTGCGGAAGCGCCGTCCGTGGCTGTTCGGTATATATTTTTGACACGGAATGACTGCGAATTTCTCTGAGCGAGTGTCCTGTGGAACCAAAATGTCTCGGTGTACACCTTGCACATACGTCTTAATTCTGGCCCGCCAAATACGGACTATTTACGGCGTTCTAATCCGTCAACAGCAATGGACCAATAAAAATCGGTGCAGCGCCGTATCGCGAGGAAAAACGGTAACCGTAAAAGGCGGATCTGTGTGAAAGTATGAAACATTGCGGCATGTTTCACGAGATTTTATCTGCTGGTATACGTGAAGTAATTGGTCTATACAAAAAGGGATACACCCGTTATTTACGCGCATTTTGAGCGGCGAATTTATGAGCGAGCGTCCAATTTCATATCGACCGGTGTGTAAGACAAAAGGATACGTTAAAGTAGAAGAGAAAGACCGGCTAAACGAAGTCAGTCACACTGACGCCTCCAAGTACCGTACCCTCGGAATACCATATCCTCTAATATTTCGAAGAACGAGAATGCTGGCCCAGGTTTCGGGTTCGAGACCTTTGCGCCACAGCTAAAGATTGAAGTCCTTATGCATCACCACATTCCCGAAGCCTCAATCCCAGTCCTTCTGACGAAGTTGACGATTGCCCCGAGTTCCAGCTCTTTAACAGCCAGTCTCCAGATGCTAGCGATTTATGCACCTCTCAATAACAGAAAGCAGAGCTACAGGGTTTGTCCGGAACGTAATAGGACTGAGTCGATTTAAAAAAATTTATTGAGCCAATCGTTACAATTCTTTAAAAAGTTTCAAAATAGGCTCCTTCTGCGTCGATGTTGTAAGGGTCGGTCGTAGATCCCTTTTTTGGGATGGGCTGGACGTGGACGGGCTGCCAGCTTTCCGGGAAGGTATTGTCGCTAAAGCTAGTTGTTCCGCGATGAAAAGAATAAACTGCAATCTTTCAGTGCGCATTGTCGACTTCTCATCTCGATACGTACCGAATAGACAAGCGTTTCCTCTAACTGTTGAATATTTCTGAAAGAAACACTGAAGGAATTGCTTCCTTCCCGTAATTGAGTTCGAAAAGAAAGATTGACAATTTTATTTTCGATTCATCCTCGTGACAGGAAAGAATGGCAGATATCTTGTGTTAGGAAGATAGCCACACATCTGCCGAGTTTGCGTACATAGAGTTGGCCTGTACTATTCTGTGAACCAATTTCCCGTATGACAAGCTTGGAGAAAAAAGTACAACTACGTGTCAAATTTTTAGTCATAGCTAAAAACTAGTTCATATGAGTGTTCGTTGTCGTGAAACGAACGTAATGAGAATAAAATTAATTGGTTATATAATTCGTCGATGGTTATGAGACCAGATATACATAAGTGCGTTCATTCAAGAGTTCCTGGCACAATTAAGAGGGGCGTTTGAAGCAGTCAGTCTTCTTGAAAACTAGAACTAACTGGGAAGCAAGGAGCGAGAGCTCGGACAGGGTAAATGGAGTGTGGTCTCACGGTGATGCGATTAAGCGTTATCCTAAATAACGCTCAGACTGAATCTTAATATGAAACTTGCATTGTGCATTCACGAATAGGACATACGAAGCAACCCTGTAGATCCTCGATCTTCCAACGGGCTTTCGGCACCTTTGTCGATACGAATCTTCTTCTTACGTCGTACATACACACACCCGAACGCGGAACGATCGAAAAAAGAGCGACGTGTACTGAGAATTGCACATCTGACTGAATCGAATATCGAAAGGATATCATCAGCTCGTTGCGTGAGCATACTAAGTTCCCAGTCAACTGAGACGCCTTGCCATCGCATCCTTAATTGAACCGAAGAAACATCACTAATAACATTATCGGGACCCATAAACAAACTAAGATGGGTTGGTGAACGTCAACCTGTACCAGAGTGTTTAAAATTTCACTTGCTACATATTCAAAGTCCATTTTATCCAGAGTTGAGTGAGACTTCAATCTAATTAACGATATTTTTCTGATCCGTTCCAGTTAAGACTAGAAGAAACAAAATGGCAATTGCTTTTGCCGTTTGAGAGTAATGTTGCCTTAAATTGATGTTATATGTACTTTTGTCTTATTTCACAATGTTGCATCATATGGTCACCCATCGTAACTAAAACTTCGAGTAATATCGACCACCTCCGACCAGGTTTAAAGAATCTGGAAAACGCGGGAATGCCTCTGGATTCGTCAATTCGGAGATAAATAAACTCACAGAGGGGACGGCGAGGCAGTCCAGTCGACATAGTCATAAATTTGTAATAAATTAGTTTCAAATGTTGCTATAAATTAGTGTGTAAATTTTCAAAATTTCCAAAATTACCAAATCAAAATTTTCACAATTTCCAAAATTCCTGGAAATTTTAATTTGAAACGTATTGAATGTTTTAAAATCTTCAAGAAATTTAAATATTTTGAAATTTGAAATTGAAAATTTTCGAAATTTTGAAAATTTAATCTTCAAAATTTTCGAAATTTCAAAAATTTGCATAACTTTCAGAATGTCCAAAATGTCTATGATCGAGGTTTTAAAAATTTTAGAGGTTTCCATAATGAAAATTTTCAAAACTAGAATTTTAAAAATTTCGAGAAATATCAACCACCATCTACCCGGTTAGAAGAAGGCTTTCCATAATCAAAATTTTCACAATTTTCAAAATTTATGGAAATTATAATTCTAAACATATTAAATGTTTTAAGATTTTCAAGAAATTTAAATACCTTGAAAATTTGAAATTGAAAATTTTCGAAATTTTAAAAGTTTTAAATCTGCAAAATTTTCGAAATTTTCAAAATTTGCATGATTTTTAAAAAGTCCAAAATGTATAGTATAAAAACTTTCGATTTTTTCGAGATTTCCATAATGAAAATTTTCAAAACCTAAATTTTAAAAATTTCGAGAAACATCGACAGCCATCTACCAGGCTAGAAGACTTTCCATAATCAAAATTTTCACAATTCTCACAATTTCTGGAGATTATAATTTTAACCATATTAAATGTTTTAAGAGTTTCAAGAAATTTAAATATCTCGAAAATTTGAAATTGAAAATGTTCGAAATTTCAAAAGTTTGGAATCTTCAAAATTTTCGAAATCTCCAAAATTGGCATGATGTTTAAAAAGTCCAAAATGTATATAATCAAAGCTTTCGAAATTTTCGAAATTTCCATAATCAAAATATTCAGAATCTGAATTTGAAAAATATCGAGAAACATCGACAGCCATCTACCAGGCTAGAAGAAGACTTTCCATATTCAAAATTTTCACAATTCTCAAATTTTTAATTTTAACCATATTAAATGTTTTAAGAGTTTCAAGAAATATAAATATCTTGGAAATTTAAAATTGAAAATATTCGAAATTTCCAAAATTTGCATGATTTTAAAAATGTCCAAGATGTATATAATCAAAATTTTGAAAACTTTCGAAATTTTCGAGATTTCCCTAATGAAAATTTTAGAAACCTAAGTCTTCAAAATTTCTAAAAACATCGACCACCATCTACCATGATCAAAATTTTCACAATTCTCAAAATTTCTTCGAATTGAAATTTTAAACAGATTAAAACTTTGAAGATTTCAAGAAATTTAAATTTCTTGAAAATTTGAAATTGTCAATTTTTGAAGTCTTGAAAGTTTGAAATTTCCAAAAATTTCGAAATTTCCAAAACTGTCAAGATTTTCGAGATTTCCATAATGAAAATTCTCAAAATTTCGATAAACATCGACCACAGTCTACAAGGTTAGTTGAAGACTTGAGTGCTTCTACACTAGTCGTTTCGAAGATAAATTCAAACACAGAGGGCAGAAGCAGGGAGGGTGTCGATAGCGGACGATGAGTCAGCAGCTCGGATCACCATAGTCCAGTCGACATAGTCATAAATTAGTTGCAAGTGTTACTAAAAATTAGTACGAGAGTAATAAATTAGACTTTTCAATACTTATTCAGGAATAATAGCGACGTCCTACTTCTCTACGATGCATCTTCAGCAGAAAGTCACGTATACGTGAGAATAGATGCCTTCTAAGCACAGTCTACTTTATAAATAGGTTTTGAAACATGTTCTGTTGTTAATAACCCGGATAGACTCGGTTATGTCGTTTTAATCTTTTGTTACAAATTGTTATCAACTGCAAAGATCCTTAATAAGGTTTTTTCAAAATATTTCGACCGCCTTCAAAGAATAGTCTGGAAAATGCGGGAATGCTTCTGGACTCGTAGATTATAAGATAAATACAAGCACAGAGGAAGGAAGGTAGTCGACTGCGGCCACGTAAAACATATAACACCCTCTTTTGTGGTCTTGGGTTAAGAAAATAGGACAGTGTCCTGAGTGGAATTTGAAAAATATCACAAGAGGTCAATCTGGTAAGTCCATCCGCGTCGCGCTGACGGCGAACAAGCAGCAAAAAGAGCAAGCATGGTCACTAGTAAATGTAGAAGCAGTAGTAGTATCGAGGCTCTATATCCTCAGTTCTCGGTCGCTTCTCGGGCAGGTGTTGTTCACGTCAGATGTGGCGATAATTTGAAATACGGACTCGGAAATGTGTTTTCCTGAATTAATTTCGCATTATCGCCGTGCACGATTTCAAAATATAAAACGGCTGTTACTCTCCTCTCGCCTAGCGGGAGTCGAACGCTCTTTCTCTGTCTGTCTCTCTGCGTCTCTTTAATCCGGGAGGAAAGGTACGGAATCCTCCTGTGGATGATCAAACTGAAATAGAATTATGTTAATAGGTGAAAAAGATACAGAATCAGAAGATGTATTACATTCAGATGCATACAAACAAACAAAATACAGACAACACGACTGCAGTAAGTGAAAAAAATGAATATTCAATTGTGCCGTCAAGAGAAATCTAAAGACACTTACTTCATATGTCAAAATCCGCCTATCAGTTTCGTCTATAGCCAGTGAAATAACATTTTTCGATATATCGGTAGATAAATTAAATTGCCAAAGATAAAATTGGAGAAATGAAAAACTTAGGAAGATTTCCAATATTTTGAGACTTTTCAAAATTCAGAAATTCTCAATTTTCTGAATTTACAAAATTCTCAAAAGTTTGTGTTCAAAAGTATTGGAAATTTTGAAAATTTCAAATTAGAACTTTCAATTTTCAGTTTTCAAACATTCTGAATTTTAAAAATGTTCAAGATTTTCATAATTCTCAAAATTTGCCAGATTTAAATTTTTTTTAAATTTCAAAATTCTTCAAATCCCAAAATCTTCAACATTTTTAAATTTTCTGTCGCGTCAAAATAGCGTAACATCAGCGACGGCGACACTAGATGACCCAACCTGTAGAAAAATAGACTGCAATATTGTGAGAATTTTCAGTATTTTCAAAAATTTAGTATCATCATTTTCAAAATATTCACAATGTTCAAATTTTCTTGAAATTATAAAAACGTTAAGCTGTGTATGCTTACATAATTTCAAAAAAATTTAAAATCTTGAAAATTTCAATGTCAAAAAGTTTCTAAAAATAAATTCAGACACATCATTGATGAGGAGTAAAAAGGGTAACGGCCCTAATATCGACCCTTGTGGAACGCCGAGGCTTTCTTGCGACAGAAGAAGAACGAATTAAGAAATATGCTACTAGATTTATGCTTGGCTATCTTAGAAGATATTATCCATAAATAATTATAATCGAGTTGAATTTGGTGAGGTCCGAAAATACGTTATCGTCCAAGAAACGTTGACCACCGCGCTGGAACCGCCTAAAAACTAGCCCGCTTGATCCGATCGATACAATTACGTTTGTCATACGAGTATTAAGGATATATAGCACGGTTCGTTTCGGATGCGACTCGCATCGTTGCCAAACACTAAAAAGTGGCCGATCATTCATGCGTGGCGCGGAGATGCAGCGGCGGGAACCCGTTTGAACGATTTACGATTTCGGTACCCGAGATATCTTGATACGACGGTACCACCGAGTTTATCCGACGCCGTACCGTTTCTTCTTCTTCTTCTTCTTTTTCTTCTTCGTCTCGATGATGGGCGCTCGCTTGCTGGGTTCTGGACCGACCGGGCAGGCGCGGTGCCGAAATTCACTCTCAAGGGTACCGAACTTCCGACATATTCAGATTTTTTAAAATGTTGAAATTTTTCAAAATGTTCATGCTTGGACTGTTCAAAAATTTCGAAACCTCTTGAAATTATATAAATTTAAATGTTTTAAAGTTTACAAGGATTTTGATACCTTTTTCAAAATTTTCAAGTTTTTCAACTGGAAATTTTCAGAATTTTCAAAGCTGTTACAGTTTCCAAAATTTACGTCATTCTCAAAATTTTCAAACTACAAAGATGTTGGAATTTTCAAAAGTTCTATGATTTCCAAGATTCTCAAAATTATTCAAATTTACATTTTTTTTTTCGAAATTATTGATACATTCAGAATATTCGAAATTTTCCAAATTTGTAATTTGTAAAGATTTTCAAAATATGCACGATTTTCTAAATTTTCAATTGTCAACATTTCTAAAACTTTGAAGATCCTGAAAATTTTCAAAATGTTCAAATTATTCGAAGTTTCTTGGAATTAAAGAATTTTAAAACATTTTAAATGTTCCAAAAATATCAAGAGTTTTGAAAACCTTGGAAGTTTCAAAAGTAGGAAACCCAAATATTTCTAAATTTTCGAAATTAGGACGAATTTTTACATTTCTAAATTTCCAATATTCTAAGGATCTTCAATATTTTCAAAATATTAGAATTCATAATTTTTCGGATTTCTTCAAAACTTTCAACATTTTCGGATTTTTCAAAATTTTGAAAATTTTCAAAATGTTCATGCTTGGACTGTTCAAAAATTTTGAAACGTCGTGAAATTATATAGATCTAAATGTTTTAAAGTTTCCAAGGATTTTGAAACCTTTTTTCAAAATTTTCAAATTTATAAACTGGAAATTTTCATACTTTTCAAAGCTTTTACAATTTCCAAAATTTTTAAATTTGATGATTTTTCTATAATTTTCAAGATTTCAAAAATTTACATCATTCTCAAAATTTTCAAACTACAAAATTGTTGAAATTTTCAAAATTTCTATGATTTCCAAGATTCTCAAAATTATTCAAATTTACAATTTTTTTTCGTTATTACCGATATATTCAGAATATTCGAAATTTTCCAAATTTGTAATTTGTGAAAATTTTCAAAATATGCACGATTTTAAAAATGTTCAATTGTCAACATTTCTAAAACTCTGAAGATTTTGAAAATTTTCAAAATGTCGATGTTTAAACTGTTCAATTTATTCGAAGTTTCTTGGAATTGAAAAATCTTTAAACATTTTAAATGTTCCAAAAATATCAAGAGTTTTGAAAACCTTGGAAGTTTCAAAAGTATGAAACCCAAATATTTATAATTTTCGAAATTGGCACGATATTTGACATTTCAAAATTTCCAATATTCTAAGGATCTTCAATATTTTCAAAATATTAGAATTTATAATTTTTCGGATTTCTTCAAAACTTTAAACATTTTCGGATTTTTCAAAATTTTGAAAATTTTCAAAATGTTCATGCTTGGACTGTTCAAAAATTTTGAAACGTCGTGAAATTATATAGATCTAAATGTTTTAAAGTTTCCAAGGATTTTGAAACCTTTTTTCAAAATTTTCAAATTTATAAACTGGAAATTTTCAGACTTTTCAAAGCTTTTACAATTTCCAAAATTTTTAAATTTGATGATTTTTCTATAATTTTCAAGATTTCAAAAATTTACATCATTCTCAAAATTTTCAAACTACAAAATTGTTGAAATTTTCAAAATTTCTATGATTTCCAAGATTCTCAAAATTATTCAAATTTACAATTTTTTTTCGTTATTACCGATATATTCAGAATATTCGAAATTTTCCAAATTTGTAATTTGTGAAAATTTTCAAAATATGCACGATTTTAAAAATGTTCAATTGTCAACATTTCTAAAACTTTGAAGATTTTGAAAATTTTCAAAATGTCGATGTTTAAACTGTTCAATTTATTCGAAGTTTCTTGGAATTGAAAAATCTTAAATCATTTTAAATGTTCC
This sequence comes from Acanthoscelides obtectus, assembly GCA_963669975.1. Lineage (NCBI taxonomy): Eukaryota > Metazoa > Arthropoda > Insecta > Coleoptera > Chrysomelidae > Acanthoscelides > Acanthoscelides obtectus. Next base: position 8,405,756 of record CAVLJG010000010.1, read on the forward strand.
AAAAATATCAAGAGTTTTGAAAACCTTGGAAGTTTCAAAAATAGGACACCCAAATATTTCTAAATTTTCGAAATTAGGACGATTTTTGACATTTCTAAATTTCCAATATTCTAAGGATTTTCAATATTTTCAAAATATTAGAATTCATAATTTTTCGGATTTCTTCAAAACTTTCAACATTTTCGGATTTTACAAAATTTTTAAAATGTTCATGCTTGGACTGTTAGAAAATTTTGAAACCTCGTGAACCTTTTTCCAAAAATTTTAAATTGGAAATTTCCAGAATTCTCAAAACTTTTACGATTTCCAAAATTTTTAAATTTGATATTTCTATAAATTTCAAGATTCCAAAAACTGCCATCATTCTCAAAATTTTCAAACTACAAAATTGTCAAAATTGTTGAAATTTTCAAAATTTCCAGGATTTCCAAGATTCTCAAGATTATTCAAATTTACAATTTTTTTTTTCGAAATTATCGATATATTCAGAATATTCAAAATTTTCCAAATTTGTAATTTGTAAAAATTTTCAAAATATGTACGATTTTAAAAATTTTCAACATTTCTAAAATTTTGAAAATTCTGAAAATTTTCAAAATGTCTATGTTTAAACTGTTCAAATTATTCAAAATTCTCGCAATTTTCGAAATTTCTTAGAATTAAAAGATCTTAAAACATTTTAAATGTTTCAAAAATATCAAGAGTTTTAAAAACCTTGGAAGTTTCAAAAGTATGAAACACCCAAGATTTTAAAAATTCTCAAAATCCTTCAAATTTCCAAAATTTTCCACACTTTTAAGGTTTTTACAATTCTCAGACTTTGAAGTTTTTTAAATTCTGAGGATTTCAAAAATTTCCACGATTAAGATTTCCAAAATTCCCATAACTGTCATAATTTTCGAAATATTTCACGTTTTCAAAACGTCCTACATTTTTAATAATATCAAAATTTTCGTAATTTCCACAATTTTCAAAGTGTTCTTGTTTAAGCTGTTCAAAATATTCAAAACATTTACGATTTTCAAAAATTCTGGAAATTATAAAATTTTAAACATTTTAAAGAATTTTAAAAACCTTGAAAATTTCAAAAGTATTAAAAACTATCTGAATTAAAAATTTTCAGTCTTCAAAATTTTCGAAATTTCGTTAATCAAAATGTTAAAAAATTCTTGAGATTAAAAAAAATTAGAACAATTTCAAGTGATTTAAAAATGTCAAGATTTTTTACAATCTTGAGAATTTCATAAGAATAAAGTAAAAAACATTTTAGAAACTTAATTTTTCAAAATTTTTGAAATTTTAGATACTTTCGAAATTTGCATAATTTGACCCAACATATAGAAAAATATACCAGTGTTTGATTTTTAATGATGTATGAGCTGTTCGCAATAAATACTTAAAAAATAGGAGATGTTTTGCCTGTTATGTTATCAAACCTTCGGTAAATTGGTGGTACGCCACTGTTTTTCTTCTTTGATGATGGGCGCTGGATGCTCCGCTGTTCTCCGCTCCGGTCTCGGTCAAATTCTCCAAGAAGACTCCGCGACGAGGATATCTTGTAATTAACAGTTTCACTTCGGGAGATGTTTACTGCTTTTGTGCCGCTGCCACGCTCTGTGGCTCCTCTTCGCTAAAGCCACGATGGATCAAAGCACCATCAAAGTATACAGAGAAGAGAAGTAGAGTCACTCCTCTATTAATCCAGATTCTTCATAGTCCCGCCATTCCGCATACGAAGCATCTTTGGGAGGTCCTAAAATACTCAAGGTAGATTGTCGCACCCTAAGTAGGGTTTAGCGATCCAAAACTCCTAGTACGGGAAAGTATTTGGAAATATTCAAGAGTCATGTAAACATACAATAGTAGAGGTTTAGGACTTTCCCTGACTGCTCAGTTATGACCTTAAATGTAGGCTTGACCTTGAAAGTCAAACTAGAGTCAAGACGATCTTTTGACCACAGCAATGGATAGAACAGAACATTTTACGTGACGTTGCGTGACACTATTTTCACCTTGAACATCGTGGTCAAGGTCATCGTAGAAGATCCCCGTTTTAAAACATTCCTGGGATCTTTTCAAAAACAAAGCAATAGTAAGTTTAGACAGCAAGGGCTTCAATATTTCCCTGGTTATTCACCGGTGACCTTGAAACTGACCTTTGCCATGACCTTGAAATTGTCCTTAAGGTAAACATAATTTTCATTAAACGTCATGTTCGAACGTCTCTATTTTCGCAGTCGAAAGTGCACGATACCACTCAAAACAATGCGTTAACCTTGATTTGATCTACAAGGTCATGGTCAGTATCCATCAGGGAATAAGCAGGAAAAGATGCAGGCAGTTGTTACCACTAGATTTTTGTTTATACTTTATATTGAGGGACATTCTTGAAATCGAGGGTTCGTTACGATGACCTTGACCTTGCTGCTCAAGATCATAATGATTTTCACTATAAGTCATGTCCCGAAGTGAAATTTCTTGCTCAACCTTTTCCAGGGTCAGAAGTATACATAACATCTTCAAAGACAATTGTCTTAACATTGATTTTAACCATCAAGGTCATGACAAATGTATGTTTCAAGGTCATCAGTGAATATTCAGATAAAAGTTGAACCTCCTGATGCCTTGGTGCATATGTTTTCACTTCAGAAAGATCCTTTAAATCTTTTCAATCGAGATTTTTAAGATAACCTTGGCCAGGAGTTTCAAGGTCAAAGCAATTTTCCCCTCAAGATCATGTCTAGTCGTAAAATGTTCCTCTCTACAAATGTCCGAGGTCAAAAGTTGATTGCTTAAAGGTTCATATAGACAGAGCAGAGTAGTGGGCCTACTGTTGTAGACTGTATACTGTGGTATACGTTGCCGGCATCTTCCATCTTTCTCTTTCGTTGCCCTACGAAATGTAAATTAGCGCGGGCAGTAAATGTTTTATGAACCGTTTTACTAACATTGTCTAGCTTTATGTCAATTGAGCGATGTTGCATAAGACCAGATGCATCTCCATCGGTGGCTGAGAGTAGAACACCGTGTTTCTAAGAATCATCAGGTTGTTCTCAGGTTTTATTACTCTTTAATTGTCACTTTGAGATTCTTTTAGGGCATGAGATATGGTTTCACAAAGGTTTTAATTCCCATGACAGCAAGTGAGACAAAAAAAAGAATAAGCATGAAGTATAGGTCACCCATTTTAGGGTGAAGCAATTTTGTTTCCGAGAAAGAAATGCAATGTTCAAAGCAACGCGATTGTTACTTTGGCAATGAACATTTTCTATCCGACATTTTATTGCAACAATAAATTGATTTCACAAAAAGTAAGGAGTTTATTCAGACTCGGACTTGGCAAGTATATACTTTAACTTAAAACTGTCAGTAGTTTTCATTTTGAGAATTATAAGTACGTGTTTCTCTTTAAATATTAATTTGACCTTCAAATGACCTGATGGTCATAATTAAGGTAATGAACATACTTGAGCATAAGTTTCTTGCCCTTTTCGTTTCTGGTATTAAAACTAGAGGTTCTCATTCAAGAAAACTATCTTGACAACCAAATGAGCTTGACAGTCATAGTCAAGGTCACATTCAAGATCACTATTAGATGAATCTTTTCAAACCTTACACGACAGTTTTCTCTATGAGCTAAGACACACTACAAGGTAAAATTATCCGCTGAAAAATGGCTGGCTTGACCTTAAAGGTCATAGTCAAGGTCAAGGTAATCTTTTCAAATCTTACAACTTTGCTTTCTAACAATTTTCTCGAGGAAACGTATTTTTCTACATATTTTGATGTATCCATACTTTTTTATCCATTTCTGACCTTGAACTTGACCTTCAAGGTAATTTGAAGGTCGAGTCAATTTTTTAAATGGAACCCCCATGTCCGCAAATGAAAAGAGCGGAAAAGTTCACGTTTGAAAACGGTCTTGACCATTCTTCAATTTTGATCTTAGCAGGACATAATCAAAGTCAAACCGAGGTACGGTGATATAACTTGAAAACCAGTCATCGTACACACAGACATCAATTTCATGATTTTTTCCTGGAGATCCAATGGTGACCTTGAATATGACCTTGAAGATGTCCTTTACGGTTATGTTAAAGTGAACTCTTTTTTATTGGACACTATTAATTTGACCGCAGAAATTGAGAAAAGGCAATATCTTATGTTCGAATATGTATCTGACCATTTTTGTAACTTGACCTTGGACATCACGGTCAAACACAAGTTTACATTAATTTCTTGATAATTCAGAAAACTGTGTAATCCTCAAATAGATTGACTTCATTATTCTTTCAGGAGTGTTACTTGGCTACAAAAATCGACCTCGCCTCCACATGACCTTGAATGTCATCATGGTTACTCCAAGGTCACCATTGTATATCGGGGGGAAAATGATGAAAATAATGTCTCGGAGCTTTCGCTAAGCGACGGCTGGTTTTCAAGTTATATCACAGTGCTTGGATTTGACCTTCTAAGGTCAACATTTTCAAGACCATACTTAAACGTAAGATGTTATTTATGTACGGGGCCAAGTATGAAAGATTCCATTTAAAAAATCGACTTGGCCTTCAAATGACCGTGAGGTCAACGTCAACGTAAACGTCAAATCCAAGGTCAGCGTCGTTTGGCTGGGGAAACGTCCTATCCTAAATATAGTAGGGTTCTATAAATGTATAGTAATTGTCCATTTTGTAAGTATATAGGTAATGTTTCACACTCTTTCGGTCATTTTGTGGCTCACAGTTGGTGCTACCATCTTTCAGATCACTTTTTGAACAGCTGAGCGTCGAACGTGGTTGGCTATTTTCAGGTAGAATCAATGTTGCAAGTGATAAATGTCGGCTTAACGGAAGTGAGCTATCCTTCGTCTATGGAAACTGAGCAGAGAGAGAGGGAGAGAGATGCGCGACCTCTGACCCCTTGCGTGCTCCGTTTCGATCCGTTACATAGTGACTAACTATTATTCTCCGTCAATCTGAATTCCGCTTCTAAGCGCTCAGTCATTTAATAGGTCAAAGGAATGTCATTATCTTGTCGAGCCTGCACAAATCTCGTGCTTCTGGCAGTTTTTATCGATGAGATCGTCAGCTTGTCTGACCATAATGAATAGTTGCAAAATGATCTATTATTCTAGCGATACGAGCGGAGTGTCGGTGTCCGAAGTTTCTTTAATACTGGAACAACCGATGTGGAAGCAGTTAGATGGCTTTGTCAATACTGCAAATACGACAGAATGTTTGGAAATGTTCAATGATAGGTCGGAAAGCTAACAAAACGTATTCAGCCGGTGCTTTGTTGCATAATGTCAACGCGGGTGTTCTCCAGGGATCGGACTAGGCTCCCACGTTGCTTCTATTACATATCAACGATCTCCTTTCCTGTACGATCAATCCGATCCACAGCTTTGCTGAGGACAGAACTCTACATGCAGAACCTGGGAAGAAGAAGACAAGGAGACCGGAAGGGTCACAACCTCCTGGTCCTGGTCTTTGGATTTGGTGGATTCACCTTATTCAATATCCGTTTCAAATTGACAATTCCTTCACGAATTTATTCAAATGGAAATGAAAACATTAGAACAAGCTCTGATTGCATGAAAATATCCCCGAAGAATTCATGCAGAGATCAAAAGAGATACCGCAAATTACAAAAATAAGCTCGGTACCCATCGCCCATTGTATGCAACGGTAAGTTGGGAATAGTACCGTGTAGATCGTACCGCACATTTCCTGGCACTCAAGTAGACAAACGTATTTAAATATTCTTAGCACCAAGCGAGCGACTGCCAGGCGCTAACTGCTAATAAACACCGAATCGTGATCGGGGCATTTTTATAAAACCACGAACAAACATTCTACAAATTAGAATAAGTCGACCGAACGGAGTGTGTAGAAAAGGAGATGCACTTCCAGAGACAACATTCCTCAGCTTTGGAATATCCAATGGACCAGCTGTTTCGTACACGGAAAGAAAGGCAAAGCTTATAAATGGAAGCACGGTACCAGGATGGAGGATTTCTGATATCGAATCCGCATCTTCTAAACCTCGTGGCGGCGATCCAATTGGTCAACAGCACCAGCAGGATCGTCAGTTAGAGGCAAATTTCATTCTACCCACGTCACTGTTCCTTTGTTCTTTCAAGCTGCTTGATGCCCCATCTAACGGCATTCAAATAAAACAGACGGCGTTGGTGAGGTATCTCCAATCGCTTTCTAGTTTCACCACGCAGTCTCGTAGACACACACCACGGTACCAACGTGCAAGGTCAGTAACCTGAATACGATTTTTAGCAAACAATAACTTGAAAGGAAAATGGACGAGGGTATGATGCGAACCGGCATCTCCTCCATTCCGTGGAGTCGACCTGAGGCCAGGCCACTGATTCTCTGTTCTTTCTGGCTGCTTGATGCCCCATCTAGCGCCGTTCAAATGAAACAAACCGCATTGGTAAGATATATCCAATCGCTTTCTAGTTCCACCACGCAGTCTCGTAGGCATACACCACGGTATCAACGTGCAAGGTCAGTAATCTGAATACGATTTTTGGCAAACAATAACGTGAGAGAAAAGGAAAATGGGCGAGGGCATGATTCGAACCGGCATCTCCTCCATTCCGTGGAGACGACCTGAGGCCAGACCACTGTTTCTCTGTTCTTTCTAGCTGTTTGATGCCCCATCTGGCGTCGTTCAAATGAAACCAACTGCGTTAGTAAGGTATCTCCAATCGCTTTCTAGTTCCACCACGCAGTCTCGTAGGCACACACCACGGTATCAACGTGCAAGGTCAGTAATCTGAATACGATTTTTGGCAAACAATAACTTGAGAGAAAAGGAAAATGGGCGAGGGCATGATTCGAACCGGCATCTCCTTCATTCCGTGGAGACGACCTGAGGCCAGACCACTGTTTCTCTGTTCTTTCTAGCTGTTTGATGCCCCATCTGGCGTCGTTCAAATGAAACCAACTGCGTTAGTAAGGTATCTCCAATCGCTTTCTAGTTCCACCACGCAGTCTCGTAGGCACACACCACGGTATCAACGTGCAAGGTCAGTAATCTGAATACGATTTTTAGCAAACAATAACTTGAGAGAAAAGGAAAATGGGCGAGGGCATGATTCGAACCGGCATCTCCTCCATTCCGTGGAGACGACCTGAGGCCAGACCACTATTTCTCTGTTCTCCAATCGCTTTCTAGTTCCACCACGCAGTCTCGTAGGCACACACCACGGTATCAACGTGCAAGGTCAGTAATCTGAATACGATTTTTGGCAAACAATAACTTGAGATGAAAGGAAAATGGGCGAGAGCATGATTCGAACCCGCATCTCCTCCATTCTGTGGAGTCGACCTGAGGCCAGGCCACCGTTTCTCTGTTCTTTCTAGCTGCTTGATGCCCCATCTGGCGTCGTTCAAATAAAACAAACTGCGTTGGTGAGGTATCTCCAATCGCTTTCTAGTTTCACCACGCAGTCTCGTAGGCACACACCACGGTATCAACGTGCAAGGTCAGTAATCTGAATACGATTTTTGGCAAACAATAACTTGAGAGGAAAGGAAAATGGGCGAGGGCATGATTTGAACCCGCATCGCCTCCATTCCGTGGAGTCGACCTGAGGCCAGGCCACCGTTTCTCTGTTCTTTCTAGCTGCTTGATGCCCCATCTGGCGTCGTTCAAATGAAACCAACTGCGTTGGTAAGGTATCTCCAATCGCTTTCTAGTTTCACCACGCAGTCTCGTAGGCACACACCACGGTATCAACGTGCAAGGTCAGTAATCTGAATACGATTTTTGGCAAACAATAACTTGAGAAGAAAGGAAAATGGGCTAGAGCATGATTCGAACTGGCATCGCCTCCATTCCGTGGAGTCGACCTGAGACCAGGCCACTGTTTCTCTGTTCTTTCTAGCTGCTTGATGCCCCATCCGGCTTCGTTCAAATGAAACAAACCGGGTTGTTAAGGTATCTCCAATCGCTTTCTAGTTTCACCACGAAGTCTCGTAGGCACACACCACGGTATCAACGTGCAAGGTCAGTAATCTGAATACGATTTTTGGCAAACAATAACGTGAGAGGAAAGGAAAATGGGCGAGAGCATGATTCGAACGGGCATCTCCTCCATTCCGTGGAGACGACCTGAGGCCAGACCACTGTTTCTCTGTTCTTTCTGGCTGCTTGATGCCCCATCCGGCTTCGTTCAAATGAAACAAACCGGGTTGTTAAGGTATCTCCAATCGCTTTCTAGTTTCACCACGAAGTCTCGTAGGCACACACCACGGTATCAACGTGCAAGGTCAGTAATCTGAATACGATTTTTGGCAAACAATAACGTGAGAGGAAAGGAAAATGGGCGAGAGCATGATTCGAACCGTCATCTCCTCCATTCCGTGGAGACGACCTGAGGCCAGACCACTGTTTCTCTGTTCTTTCTAGCTGCTTGATGCCCCATCTGGCGTCGTTCAAATGAAACCAACTGCGTTGGTAAGGTATCTCCAATTGTTTTCTAGTTTCACCACGCAGTCTCGTAGACACACACCACGGTATCAACGTGCAAGGTCAGTAATCTGAATACGATTTTTGGCAAACAATAACTTGAGAGGAAAGGAAAATGGGCGAGGGAATTTTTCGAACCCGCATCGCCTCCATTCCGTGGTGTCGACCTGAGGCCAGGCCACTGTTTCTCTGTTCTTTCTAGTTGCTTGATGCCCCATCTAGCGTCGTTCAAATGAAACAAACCACGTTGGTAAGGTATCTCCAATCGCTTTCTAGTTCCACCACGCAGTCTCGTAGGCACACACCACGGCATCAACGTGCAAGGTCAGTAATCTGAATACGATTTTTGGCAAACAATAACTTGAGAAGAAAGGAAAATTGGCGAGAGCATGATTTGAACCCGCATCGCCTCCATTCCGTGGAGTCGACCTGAGGTCAGGCCACTGTTTCTCTGTTCTTTCTAGCTGCTTGATGCCCCATCTAGCGTCGTTCAAATAAAACAAACTTCGCTGATAAGGTATCTCCAATCGCTGTATAGTTTCACCACGCAGTCTCGTAGGCACATACCACGGTATCAACGTGCAAGGTCAGTAATCTGAATACGATTTTTCGGATTAGGAAAACAATAACTTGAGAGTAAGGACAAATGGAGGCCGGCAGGATTCCAACCTAACCAATTAGTCTACAGCACTAGCTGTCATCCAACCTTCAGAATTGTCTACAGAAACATCTCACCAATAAAAACTAATAGTACACTTAAGTCTCAAAACGAGTAAAATAAGCATGGTAAGTCCGTAATTCAATACAGCCTTTTTTCATCACTGTCACGACTTCTGTACAACGCAGTAAAAAACACGGACCCACGGACGGCGGTAGGTACCGAAAAAAAACACGCTATACTTCGTATTGTCAATCTCGTTTTTTCGACCGCCGATGAATTACACATTTCCGAAAATGCGTCGTCCGTCCAGATAAGCGGCAATTTGTTCATGTCGATACGAAATGATTGATAAACTGTACGCAGAATCCGGAACGATGCTATCTGACGAAAAGTAGTTGTAATATACAGGTTGTATGTGTAACTGCACTATAATTGATGAAAAAATTAAACACATATATTGACAGTTTTCCCTAGCTATTCAAAAAGAAAACTTTGACGCCATCTAACGGTCGAAAGATGAAGTCTTGCAGATTATTTAGAGTCTAAGAAAAGTATCCGCATTAGTTCTCGTTTGCTACTAGCGATGGAAACCCATCATACAAAGTCAAAAAACTGTTTCTGAAGATTAAATTCATATTTCGTTTACTAAGTGCTTTTACTTTTTCGGTAGTCGGTTTTTTTTAAATATTACGATATACCTTCATGTTGATTAGCCTTACCGTGCACCTGCGGAAAAAAAGAAGCACATGTGCGTTATGGAAACCGAAACTTGTTCCCACGGAGCGCGAAATAGCCCGGCGACTCGCTTACCGCCTCTACGTTACCGAATTTCCAGCCGAACTATTATCTTTAATTAAAAAATGGCTCGTTTCGAACCCGTTGCACCTTTCAGCAGTAAAGATGCACCGAAATTGAGTTTTATTATACGGTTATACAACCGTATGGGACAGAAATACACGAACTCATTTCGTGGATCGCGAATCGCAACCGAAACCGTAACCAATCGCGGTGAAACCCCACGGAAACGGTTCGGGGATGAGGTGGAAGCTGCGTGACGGGATTTACTGCTAATTTTCTGATAGCTGGAAGCTTGAGGTCTTCCACATTGAAATTACGAATGCCCGAGTGCAGCTACAAGAACTAAAAGAGCTGTCGAAGTTTTACAAACCTCGTTTTGTAGCATGAGTTCGCTTACTTTCTGCTAGATAGAAGTTAGCACCATTGAAGTCTTTTGCACCGGATTTCAACATCTGCTACCTAGAGATGGCAGATTCAAGTCTTCAGAATGGATTTCAGGATCTCAGATTGTAAAAAGAAATAGGAGACTCAGAAGTTTTGTAACTGACAACGGTTCGCTGATGGGAGTCTAGGATGATCACTGATTGCCAATTTTCTACTAGCCACGAGATAGCAGATTACAGTCTGCACTGGATATCAGGATCTCACATTGTAAGAAAGGTAAGAGGTTCAGAAGTTTTGAAGCTGACAACGGTTCTCCGATAGGAGTCCAGAAAAAACATTTATTGTCAATCTTCTGCTATCTACAGATAGCAGAGTCAATTCTTCAGAATGTATTTCAGGATCTCAGGTTGTAAGAAAAAGTCGGAGGCTCAGAATCTTACAACGGTTCGCTGACGGAAGTCTAGGATGAGCACTGCCAATTGTCTTCTAGCCACGAGATAGCAGATTACAGTCATCTGCACTGGATATCAGGATCTCACATTGTAAGAAAAGTAAGAGTTTCAGAAGTTTTGAAGCTGACAAAGGTTTGCTGATGAGAGTCTTGAAAAAGCATTGATTGCCAATTTTCTGCTAGCTAGAAGATAGCAGATTAAAGGTTTTAGCACTGGATTTAAGGATCTCAAATTGTTAGAAAGATAACAGGTTCAGAACTTTTGAAACTGACAACGGTTTGCTGATGAGAGTCCAGGATGAGCACTGATTGCCAATTTTCTGCTAGCCACGAGATAGCAGATTAAAGTCTTCTGCACTGGATATCAGGATCTCACATTGTAAGAAAAGTAAGAGTTTCAGAAGTTTTGAAGCTGACAAAGGTTTCCTGATGGGAGTCTAGAAAAAGCATTGATTGCCAATTTTCTGCTAGCTAGAAGATAGCAGATTAAAGGTTTTAGCACTGGATTTAAGGATCTCAAATTGTTAGAAAGATAGGAGGTTCAGAACTTTTGAAACTGACAACGGTTTGCTGATGAGAGTCCAGGATGAGCACTGATTGCCAATTTTCTGCTAGCCACGAGATAGCAGATTAAAGTCTTCTGCACTGGATATCAGGATCTCACATTGTAAGAAAAGTAAGAGTTTCAGAAGTTTTGAAGCTGACAAAGGTTTGCTGATGAGAGTCTTGAAAAAGCATTGATGTCCAATTTTCTGCTAGCTAGAAGATAGCAGATTAAAGGTTTTAGCACTGGATTTAAGGATCTCAAATTGTTAGAAAGATAGCAGGTTCAGAACTTTTGAAACTGACAACGGTTTGCTGATGAGAGTCCAGGATGAGCACTGATTGCCAATTTTCTGCTAGCCACGAGATAGCAGATTAAAGTCTTCTGCACTGGATATCAGGATCTCACATTGTAAGAAAAGTAAGAGTTTCAGAAGTTTTGAAGCTGACAAAGGTTTCCTGATGGGAGTCTAGAAAAAGCATTGATTGCCAATTTTCTGCTAGCTAGAAGATAGCAGATTAAAGGTTTTAGCACTGGATTTAAGGATCTCAAATTGTTAGAAAGATAGGAGGTTCAGAACTTTTGAAACTGACAAAGGTTCGCTGATGGGAGTCTAAGATGATCACTGACTGCCAATTTTCTACTAGCCACGAGATAGCAGATTAAAGTCTTCTGCACTGGATATCAGGATCTCACATTGTAAGAAAAGTAAGAGGTTCAGAAGTTTTGAAGCTGACAACGGTTCGCAGATGGGAGTCTAGAAAAAGCATTGATTGCCAATTTTCTGCTAGCTAGAAGATAGCAGATTAAAGGTTTTAGCACTGGATTTAAGGATCTCAAATTGTTAGAAAGATAGGAGGTTCAGAACTTTTGAAACTGACAACGGTTTGCTGATGAGAGTCCAGGATGAGCACTGATTGCCAATTTTCTGCTAGCCACGAGATAGCAGATTAAAGTCTTCTGCACTGGATATCAGGATCTCACATTGTAAGAAAAGTAAGAGGTTCAGAAGTTTTGAAGCTGACAACGGTTCGCTGATGGGAGTCTAGAAAAAGCATTGATTGCCAATTTTCTGCTAGCTAGAAGATAGCAGATTAAAGGTTTTAGCACTCTATTTAAGGATCTCAAATTGTTAGAAAGATAGGAGGTTCAGAACTTTTGAAACTGACAAAGGTTCGCTGATGGGAGTCTAAGATGATCACTGACTGCCAATTTTCTACTAGCCACGAGATAGCAGATTACAGTCTTCTGCACTGGATATCAGGATCTCACATTGTAAGAAAAGTAAGAGTTTCAGAAGTTTTGAAGCTGACAAAGGTTTGCTGATGGGAGTCTAGAAAAAGCATTGATTGCCAATTTTCTGCTAGCTAGAAGATAGCAGATTAAAGGTTTTAGCACTGGATTTAAGGATCTCAAATTGTTAGAAAGATAGGAGGTTCAGAACTTTTGAAACTGACAAAGGTTCGCTGATGGGAGTCTAAGATGATCACTGACTGCCAATTTTCTACTAGCCACGAGATAGCAGATTACAGTCTTCTGCACTGGATATCAGGATCTCACATTGTAAGAAAAGTTAGAGGTTCAGAAGTTTTGAAGCTGACAACGGTTCGCTGATGGGAGTCTAGAAAAAGCATTGATTGCCAATTTTCTGCTAGCTAGTAGATATCAGATTAAAGGTTTTAGCACTGGATTTAAGGATCTCAAATTGTTAGAAAGATAGGAGGTTCAGAACTTTTGAAATTGACAACGGTTTGCTGATGAGAGTCCAGGATGAGCACTGATTGCCAATTTTCTGCTAGCCACGAGATAGAAGATTAAAGTCTTCTGTACTGGATCTCAGTGTCTCACATTGTAAGAAAAGTAAGAGGTTCAGAAGTCTTAAAGCTGACAAAGGTTCGCTAATGGGAGTCTAGAAAAAACACTGATTGCTAATTTTCTGCTCGCTAGAAGATAGCAGATTAAAGTCTTCTGCACTGGATATCAGGATGTCACATTGTAATAAAAATAGGAGACTCAGAAATTTTGAAACTGTCAACGGTTCGCTGAAGAATGCAAGATGAGCTTTGATTGCCAATTTTCTGCTAGCTAGAGGATAGCGGATTAAAGTCTGCAGCGCTGGATTTCAGGATCTTAGATTGTAAGAAAACTATGAGGCTCAGAAGCTTTGAAACTGACAACGGTTCGCTGATGGGAGTCCAGGATGAGCATTCATTGCCGATTTTCTGCTAGCTGGAAGATAGCAGATTAAAGTATTCAGCACCGGATTTCAGGATCACAAATTGTTAGAAAGATGAGAGGCTCAGAAGCTTTGAAACTGACAACGGTTCGCTGATGGGAGTCCAGGATGAGCATTCATTGCCAATTTTCTGCTAGCTGGAAGATAGCAGATTAAAGTCTTCAGCACTCGATTTCAGGATCTCAAATTGTTAGAAAGATGGAAGGCTCGGAAGTTTTGAAACTGACAACAATTCGATGATGGGAGTCCAGGATGAGCATTGATTGCCAATTTTCTGCTAGCTGGAAGATAGCAGATTAAAGTCTTCTGCACTAGTTTTCAGGATCTCACATTGCAGGAAAAAATAGGAGGCTCACAAGTTTTGAAACTGACAACGGTTCGCTGATGTGAGTCTAGGATGATCACTGATTGCCAATTTCTAGTAGCCACGAGGTAGCAGATTAAAGTCTTCTGCACTGGATATCAGCATCTCACATTGTAAGAAAAGTAAGAGGCTTAGAAGTTTTGAAGCTGACAAAGGTTCGCTAATGGGAGTCTAGAAAAAGCATTGATTGCCAATTTTCTACTAGCCACGAGATAGCAGATTAAAGTCTTCTGTACGGGATCTCAGTGTCTCACATTGTAAGAAAAGTAAGAGGTTCAGAAGTCTTAAAGCTGACAAAGGTTCGCTGATGGGAGTCTAGAAAAAACATTGATTGCCAATTTTCTGCTAGCTAGAAGATAGCAGATTAAAGTCTTCTGCACCGGATATCAGGACGTCACATTGTAATAAAAATAGGAGACTCGGAAGCTTTGAAACTGTCAACGGTTCGCTGAAGAATGCAAGATGTGCTTTGATTGCCAATTTTCTGCTAGCTAGAAGATAGCGGCTTGAAGTCTGCAGCGGTGGATTTCAGGATCTTAGATTGCAAGAAAAATAGGAGGCCCAGAAGCTTTGAAACTGACAAAGGTTCGCTGATGGGAGTCCGGGATGAGCATTCATTGCCGATTTTCTGCTAGCTGGAAGATAGCAGATTAAAGACTTCTGCACTGGATTTCAGGATCTCTCATTGAAGGAAAAAATAGGTGACGCTGAGAAGTTTTGAAACTGACAAAGGTTCGCTGATGGGAGTCTAAGATGATCACTGACTGCCAATTTTCTACTAGCCACGAGATAGCAGATTAAAGTCTTCTGCACTGGATATCAGGATCTCACATTGTAAGAAAAGTAAGAGGTTCGGAAGTTTTGAAGCTGACAACGGTTCGCTGATGGGAGTCTAGAAAAAACATTGATTTCCAATTTTCTGCTAGCTAGAAGATAGCAGATTAAAGTTTACAGCACTGGATTTGAGGATCTCAAATTGTTAGAAAGATAGGTGGTTCAGAACTTTTGAAACTGGCAACGGTTTCCTGATGGGAGTCCATGATGAGCACTGATTGCCAATTTTCTGCTAGCTGGGAAGATAGCAGATTAAAGTCTTCAGCACTTGACCTCAGGATCTCACATTGTAAGAGAAATAGGAGGTTCAGAAGTTTTGAAACTGACAACGATTTGCTGATGGGTGTCCAGAACGAAAAAGCAAGTTGCCGATTTTCAAGCACAAACTCATGCGATTTGCGTGGTCAGGACCACATGATTTTTTTGGACGCCATCCGTGTTCCGAACTTGGAGATCCCTTCTTGTAAGTGTAACGAACTTGTTTCGCTATGAATGAGAATGGTTAAATCTCTATGGATTTTACGTCAATAACAATTACGACAATGACAATAAGGCATGAAAACAGGAGAATGCTGTCAATGCGGCTCCTATACATTATACATTATAAATGAATTCCTCGTAAAATACAATGCTTGCGCAAATATCCAATGAATGAGTAGTAAACGCGTCTACAATGGCGTCATCTACAATTTATACTCTTTAACTGATATGGCAACAATAAGTGTCAATAACAAAGCGGTTGGTGGACAATCGTCTCAGAATGATGAAACACTAGCTTAGTGATGCAATTCAGCTGTTCTAATGCATTTTCCCTTCTTTAACAAAGGAAGCTTCTATAAGTTTTAAGCATTTGAAGTTTTTTTCTGCCCGCAGTATGAGATGAAAACCGACGCTCTTCAGTTTCTTGAAGAAATTTAATCAGGTTAGAAAGGTACTAAAGACGTTTTGTGTTCAGAATAATCAAAGAAACGGAAAAATCCTTGTCGGTGCAAAAGGTTCCCGAGACAGTGACAGTGACAACCAGTAGTGATAACTCAGATCTCTGGTCTGTGCTAGTCTTCTTCCCTCCAGTTCACTAGCAGTCCTCTTCTTTCTTCGTGTTGCATTACTTTCTGAACAACACCTTCCCCCCAAAAAAAAATACGTTGCAATTAAAGCCAAACTCTTCACAAGATGTGACTTGTTACAAACGCACCGAGTACCGAAAAAGTAATAAAACTTAAAAGCGTCATAATGGAAAACCTGAGAATGTCACGTACAAGCATTGACTGATATTTATGTTATCTATTAGTATCCTGGAGTTTAACACGCACTCGCGTTTATCAGATAATAAATGCCTAACATGTTTGAGAAGACCCGAAACTGTACTTGTCATATCCCGAAGCTGTAAAACGCAATTAGTAATAGTTATAGAAAAATAATGGGCCAAGTCGGAATCTAACACCTAGAGCGGACATGTAGTACCGTATACGTACACCTTACGAGAATTAGCATGGTTGTAACTATCCATAAGCGTAATTGGTTGTCATGTTTGTTGGTACGTAGCAATTTTTCGTACGGAGGCTCACAGACGCCTAGAAACTACTCCCACTTGTTTGGTTTTCGAATTAGAACTTCGATCTGAATTGGCCGCCGACGGCGAACGGATTATTTTTTACGACTGCTACTGTCAAACAGAAAATATATTGCGCCTAGATGATTGGATCTCTGGAAACTTTAAAATTTGATACACAATGACACAGAAATAATATGCAGTCAAGTGTGTTGTCCCACAAGGAACAGTCTTAGGTCCACTGTTATTTCATATACTGCGAAAGGTTGGAAAATTCAATGTTTGTTTTAGTTATATATTTGTCTATTTTTTATATGTCAGTTCGATTCTGCGCTCCTTCGTCGATCACCTTCCCGTTGAAATTTTCCATGGTCGAAATAAATTCCTTTTCAATGGACAGCATCGACAACGCTGTAAGGCGATCCTAATCAGTCCACGAAATATTCCCGGGTTTTGGGAGCTCTCGGTTTCGTAGCGCCAATTCAAATGCTCCGTAATCAGATATCGTACTTCGCATTAGATCTGTACGGATCTGTATAACGTGCAGCACATGCTTATGCTTAAATCGCGCATTTGATTTTGTAGAGAGAGACAAAAGCAAGCGCGTGCGGCCTGTGTCGAAGTAGTGCGCAGACCCTTTTCAAGTGGCCCGCGAATAATGTTACGCTGCGGTCGCGACGGAAATGACAAGTACACAATTGGTCGATTATAACGCTTCCTCGATACAAAACTGACTCGACGCTGTGTCTTGCGGGAGCAGCGTTGCCGATACTGTTTCTATTTGTGTGATAATATGGAAAATAAATAATGGTCAAATTACTACTGACAAAAGTTTTGGCAGCTCTGCATAATAATGTTTGTTATTCTATCTATCTATTGTTCTATACGATTGACGTGTTCTATGTCATCCTTTGATGATCTGTCAGAACCAATCAAAAAACTTAATGAAAATTCAACATATGTGGTTTCATTAAGCATCCAAAACAGACGGAGTTCTTACAGTGTTTAATTGCCTACTTTTTCGGGAGGCTACAGAAAAAGATCTCGTAAAAAACAGCCGCTTTTAATAATGTCTGTCACGATCATTATGCAGCCTGCCCTCCTGAATTATGATTGGATTATAGGTTCTTTTTTATCCCGAGCAGCGATTTCAATCAGATGTCCGCGGCCCATACAACCCGTACAATGGTCGCGACGCGTGAACAACGCAGGGCCCCAGAAGCTTATCGAACGTTAAAACCCCGAATTAAAAAAGAACTAGGTAAAGCCGACTAAACAGTCAATGTCTGGCATCCCGTCATTTCCATCTCCTCTTCGGTACAATCGTTACCGACGGTGAGTTGGCGTTTCTCGGTAAACAGAAAAATGCGCTTGTTCGCATAGGCGCAACGACCGGGACGAGTTTCCGATAATGGTGAAATTGAAGCTGTCTTGAACTGAAAATCTGCAAGTGCTATAGAAATTTTCCCTCAAGACTGTTAAAATACGGTATCACTCGATCCCCCTTTCCATTTAAGGTGTCACCCCCGCCCAGGGGGCTGCACGTGTTAACGTGATTTTTTGCCAAAGCTTAAGCTTTTGGGACACTCGTTATATTTGATATAGCTAAAAATATCAATAATGAAGTTATTATTATACAGGGTAACTTCGAAGTTGAGTCATTTATTTTAACAGTGAGTAGATCTGATCAATAGAAATGTTTTTTCCTTTACCATTTTTCTGGTAAAATTAAAGTAACAAAGTTATAGCCCTTTGGAAGTTTGAGTACCGCCCTGTCTCAATAATAATATCATGTGCTCGTGTTTGGCAACAACGGATATAATCCGCCTTATCGGTTCATCGCATCGGAAACAAAAAGCGAAAGAATTTGGAACGATGTTTTTACAATTATTTCATTCAGTTCAGTTATACATACAGTCAGTGTCAGTCGAAGGGTTTATCTCTGGTCAGTCGGTAACGCGTGTGAATAGTGTCTGTTGCGTGGCTCAAACGAAATAAAATATGGCACATGTTTATGCGGATCGGTTTCCCAATCGAGTGCAACCAACCCCTCGTGCCTTTGTTAATGTAGTACAACGGGCTCGTGAATCAGGTGACTTAAGACCTCACAGGGGACCTCACGATCAAATACAGGTCCGCACTGAAATACTTGTCGGGAGGATACTTTATAAAACAAGGTAAAATTTTTTTTTTATTTCTTTTTTTTATTTTTACACACATATTTTGCTTTATCTTCCTTCTACAATCATTATCTGAAAATTAATGACTCAACTTCAAAGTATAAGTAAATTCTAATCGCTAATAATTTTGAAACTTGCTTTCAACAAGGATATGTCCTTACGCTTTGTAGTTTTTACTCTGTGATTCTTTCAAATCCGCTAAACTTAATGGCCCACCCTGTATATAGCGATTTCATAGACAGAATGCATATTAAATTGTAGGGGGGGGTCTATGCGCCTATGTTCTCTTGACAAAAAAAAAATGCGCGGACTTCTGAGTTTGCCGGGTGCTTAAATCTCCACGTTGGCTTCTCGGACACCTGTAATTTCTGATTCCGCTTCTATTTACGTAATTAAAATGAGCCGAATCGCCGGCGGACCAACCGCTACACGTCGTCACTGCTTGCCTCCGATGCTTCGACAGAGTTGTCGGATTACCGTCGTGATTCAGAAGCTCTTGTGTCCACTTGTGTTATGCGGCCAGTTAACACGGGAAGACCCTTCGGACGTTACGAGATCCGGACATTGACGACTCGAAATTTCGCAAAATTGCTGAGTTATCCCACCTTGATGTTAATAATGTGTTGAAGCTCCTCTGAAAGTGTAAAATGATACGATCAATAAACTGTGGGATTTACCAAAAGAAAATCATTGAAAAGGGTTTGGGCTAGGAATGGGCACTCTACCGGAAATTCAAATTACTAGTAAGTGATCAAAATAGTGAAAAAAAGTAGGGACTCGGCAACCAGCAACCAGGCGGTAATCTCAATTTGACCCATCATTTTATCACTCCACGCATTTTAACAGTCCATAACAATTATTAATATCGAAATGAACTGCAACTCTTGATAGCCGAATAAGGTGATTTTTAGATGCAGCAGCAGAGAAATCCGCGGACTTGGCAACGTCGTGTCCGATCTGGCCGCTGTTTTTATCGACATCGATTGTTTATTCCCGTTCGATAATGAAATCGTATTTTCCGGCGTCATTGTGCCCAGCGAGCAGGTAGCCCGTCCGTCCGAGTCGACTGTAAATTGATTTTTTATTCACGGCCAATATCTGAAGCAGATTAGTGGAGACGAAGTAAAAAATCAACGCTACTCGCCAAAGGCCGTACGTTAGCCAGTAAGAGGAAGAGTCTTGAGTCTCGAACTTGGTGGATGTCTTGATTATCGGTAGCGAATTACCGGATACGGTTGTGGAATAGTGATGATGCGACGTTAGATTTTACGTTTGCTCGAGGGAGGAACTTAAATTGGTGAATCGTGTATAAGGCCGCGTTGCCAGACGTACGATAATTATCGTTTCTGTACGATAATTTCAAGTACTGTATGATGTACGATACTATGTGTAGGTGTACGATAATTTTACGAATGAGCCTTTTTACTCTCAGATGTTGAATCGATCTAACAACTACGTTCAATTAACAACAGCAAGCAGTTGTCAGTGTTGCCGCTTGGTAGACAAGCGCGCGTACCTCGCTCTGTATAATGGGTTGCCTATAGCATTACGCGGACTATCTCGGCAAACATTAACGCAGCGTTGCCAGACGTACGGTAATTATCGTTTCTGTACGATAATTTCAAGTACTGTTCGATGTACGATAGTATGTGTAGGATAATAGCTGAGTGTACGATAATTTTGCGAATGAGCTTTTTTACTCGCGGATGTTGAATCAATCTAACAACTACGTTCAATTAACACCAGCAAGCAGCTGTCAGGGTTGCCGCTTGGTAGACAAGCGCGCGTACTCCACTCTGTATAATGGGTTGCCTATAGCATTACGCGGACTATCTCGGGAAACATCAATGCAGCGTTGCCAGACGTACGATAATTATCGTTTCTGTACGATAATTTCAAGTACTGCACGATGTACGATAGTATGTGTAGGATAATAGCTGAATGTACGATAATTTTGCGAATGAGATTTTTTACTCTCAGATGTTGAATCATCTGTGAGGAGGCATTGTTATTGTATCAATAAAGCGAATATCTTGAACAAAATTTCAAAAATGGAGTAATTGAGGTAAGTAAGCTTATGAATATAACATAGTAAATGAAATTTAAATAGATTATGTATAGATAACCATTTCAATTTTATGGAGGCGGTCATATTTTTTCAAGATGCAGATTAATCTGCAACATGAATTTTGAACTTTTCGCAAACGCTTGACAGGTACTGAAATGGTCAAGTAGGAAATAAATTTGTAAAAATACTGATATCCTTTTCGTACTCGGTGAAACCTCTCACACAACACGCGCTTCGAGTATCACTTGCGTCATTTTTAGGCGAGCTACCTAGCTATCGAGACAAAAGCCCTCGTTGTATTCGTGCACCGAACAAAAAACTGTGATGTGCTTTTATTATACAGTAAGTACGTACTCGAGGGTATTTAGGGATAATCTTACATGGCTCTTCAGACAATGGATGGTTTCAACATCGATTGTTTTTTTGAGTGTAAGAAAGGAAAGCACTGTTTAAAAAAATGAACCAAGATATACTCCAGGACATAGATCTTCGAACAAAATCGGAGGAGCGGAAAATTTATACCCAGAAAAAGTAATTTCTTCAATGATTTTTTGGCAATAAGTTAGTCTTATATCAAGAATAAAACAATAAAATTCTCATATTTGGTGGTATTTCCAGTATTTAACGTGTCATGAAAATTTTTTATAATGACTCAATATGTTTATCGGATACGGATTGGATAATTATCTCTATGAAACATTCCAACAAAGATTCCTGTAAGCAGTTGTTAGAAATGGATATAAGGAATTGTTCAACACGCATTTTCTTATTAATTGGACATTACTGATCTTATTTCTAACAATTTCCCATGAACTAATTATAAATGTGTTCTTTCGGAACAGATGGCGCCATCTGTAGTCATTTGTAGCTAGCTTACTTGCTGTGTATAAAGCGGTGCTAAAGAAATCGGAGTATTGATTACAAAAGAGTAGAATAGTATACTAGTTCAGGATATAGATGGCGATACGAGGCCTTATCAGGGTTATTTTAATTAAGGTTTCTTTGCAGCTATTGCAAAGTCGAGTAGGATTTTTTTTATCATTTATTTCATTATTGATATTATTTCTAACAACTTTATAACAGAAACCATACCCATACCTTGCATATTTTGCCTGAAATAAAAATATGTGCTTTTGGTACAGACATCGCCATCTGTAGTGGTTTGTAGCAAGCTCACTTGATGTGTATAAAGCACATCTACTGACACGAAAAGCAACTTATGCTAAATCTACCACAGGAAACTGTGCTTAAAAAATATACAGTTTTTCGGATACCTACTTTACTTTTGAAGAAATTTGAAAATGCCGACTTGTTTACATATATCCCTCTTAACATCGAATTAGAGAATGGACGGTTCATTGTTTCTGGACAATGATACAATATATTGTTAAAAGGTTGTTCAATAAATAGAAAAATTTAGATGCCAAGCATATGAAATCATTATACGCTGGATAAATCAAAGATGCCAAAGTACTTATGCAGCGCTAAACAAGTATTCCAAGGAATCACCATATGTTATCTCGTTTTACCTCTTGTCTTTTTGGCAGTCAAGGGTTACCTACTATAGTAATTGTTTCTGCATTTTATCGGGATGTATAGATGGTTTGACTGACTATCATTATAATAATTTGTGGAAAATGAATAAACCAACATAGTCCATTGTTGATTTCAAGAAATCAATGCTTCTAGGCCTCAGTCTGGTTGATTTGGATTTCTTCAAATATAAAATATCGCTTTAGAAAGTAATTTTATTTTCTTATCAGTGTACAGATTTATGATTCTGTGTCAATATACTCATATACTACATATTAAACAAAATATTGCGTTTTTGTTGTTCTGCAACCAGTATTCTCTTGGCCTGCGTTATGGGTTGCATACCAAATAAATATTAATTTAGAAACTATTTATCAGAGAAGAAAAGCATAGGCGTATCATATAAGCTGAATAAATGAGAAAAAGGTTTTTATGGATATATTTTAGAAATGAAGGAACACTCATCAATCAAGGATATATTTCTAAAAAAGTATAAAAATACAAAGTACTTACAGCTAAATGAGTATTTCAATAAATTAATACAATATATGTACAAGACAGTTAACTATAATCTATAATGCATATAAAATATGTAAGACAAAGTTGTTCACTGATTAATCAAAATACTGATATTTATTTTCGAGAATCAGTGCCCAAACTTCTTCTCTATGACTTGGGGTTTTGAAACGTTTTTTTACAAACATGCATACGGTACAACAAACATGTGAAATGCATGGAAAAAAATTATTGAAATGAAAAAATGACATTGTTGTGTTCTTTTTATAAACGGTGACTCCGATCTGATTTTTTTTTTGCAGATCAAACTGAAATACGCGATTTTCTAGTGATGAATGTTTGTTAAATCCTCCTGCTGATGTCGTATTAGAAATAATATATTGTTGGATTTCAATATATAGAGAGAAATAGACTCATTCAAAATCTATTTGGATGAAGTTTGCAAAAAGAACACATTTCAAAATATATTCATACGACCTTAAGACGAAAGTAACCTCATTTAAGAGTAACACGAATTTTTATTTGAATAACGTTCGAGTCTTAAGCGCTTCAAGCAATGAGAATGAGGTTACTCTCATGATGGCATCAATTCTTTATACACAAAAACAAAATCCATATCCACGTGCCTCTCAAACTTCGTCTATTTCTTGCCTAGAAATCTGAATTGCTCGTGAGGTCGTTCCGCCCATTTCGTGAGGTCTATGCTTGGGATGATTCCTGACCGACACGGAACTCTGGGGTTTCTGGAAAAAAGGTATTCAGATTTTGTCAAAAAATTATTGATTAACGTGTATACGATTTTTCGTGTAATTTAGCAAACGACAACTCGGAAGAAAGGAGAAATAGACGCCGACGGGATTCGAACCCGCATTTCCTCCATCCCGTGAACCCCATCTTTGTACCAAACTGATCGCCCCTCGCATTTTCGATCACATAACGGTGATTTGGGGGATGTTTTTTTTTTTTGGGAAAGTAGCAAGTCTGAAGGATTTTTGTACTTGTTCTAGAGGAATTCTGTCCACCAATATGGCAACGCTGTGGTTTGACAGATCCGCGATACGAACACCTTCCTAGCCGTTTGGATCTGCAGGTTTCTTTTCTAATTAAATGAAATTTGATTTTTATGATTGATAATAATAGAACAGATTACAGCAGGAATGCTGTTGCCAGGCCATTGAAAGCAGCAAATCTAAAATAAATCGCACAGCAATAAATTCAGTTATTTATTTGTTTAACAACAGCCAAAGCCAATTATATTACTTTTTTTATGAAGTTTCTGAGACTTTTCTGGAGTCTGGCAACGTCGCGTGCGTAGTTCTACGTCAACTGTCATACTTCATCCAAAATAACAATTCGACGTGTTGTCAGGGTTGCCATATTGGAGGACGTGTCGCTAAATTTGGGGAATTTTTAATTACATTGAGGAATATTGTCTTGCAGGCAAAATAAAATCGTTTCCTGGGCATTTTCTTTTTTATGTTTGACCCCTTAAAACTGTCCAGTATGAAACAACAATTCCACCCCTTTGTAATATCTTTTGTTTTGTAATGTCCACAATACACAAATCCATGTAGGATCATAGCAGGTAATGTTATTTCGTTTTTGAAAATCAGGTGTTATGAGTAAAAATTAGAATCTTTATGAAGAGGGTTCAATTTTTAATAATTTCGAGAATTTGCTTTCATCGTTTCCGTTAGGGCATATTTAAGAACATTATGGAGCTCGAACATTTTGTCATAAATAAAGGACTACTCGCTATTTCAGGTAACAAATTCGTCGCGAGTATGCTCATCCGGCAGCGGCTAGGACATTTTATACTTGTAAAAACTAGTCATAAGGACAAATATACGGCAAAATATATGAGTGAAATATTCCTAAAAGGCACGTAGAATTACTGAGGTTAAAAGTTAGTAAACATACAGCCAAAAAATTGTGATGTAATAAAAAAATGTATAAGTTGAAATAATGTCAACGATCAGGAATACAAAACTACAAGGTGTCTAAAAAATATCGCAAGGTAAAGTTTTTCTTGCCAGCAAATCTAAAATAAATCGCACAGCAATAAATTTACATAACTTGACCATTTATTTATTTGTTTAGCAACAGCCAAAGCCAATTATATTACTTATTATTTACTACCACCTCATTGACCTTGGGAGTCATCGTAAATTGTTACATCATCGCGTACTGATACGATAAAAACTAGTCACGTATTTTGATTCTAAACAGCACGCTTGCAGAGTTAGAATATTTACTTACATTTCATGATCAGGTAAGACCATAGGATACAGCTGGATCGTGTCTATCAAATCCGTGTTATCACAGATTATTCTGGCCATTCGTGCTTTCCTGATTTCTTGCAGTTGAGCTGGTGTGAAAGAAGACGGTTGATTTGGCAATTCGTACCTACAGAAAAATGAAAATGTCAAAAAGTTGATAAACGTCATATTTTTATAAAGCTCTAGTTTCTCAATTACTTTTAACAACGAAGATTCAATAATATTTACCAGAATCTGTCTCCTCTTCTGGAGTAACTGAACTGCGTTGCTATGATGCAGGCGAAAGTGGGTCCAAGCATACTTCCTGGAAGAGGTCTCTCAGAAACACCTCCAGACCATAGATCCACATCACCTGGATGCCTGTGTTAAGAATAATATACAGGGTCTTAAAACAATGATAGAAACAGTGGAAACAGATCTTTAATTACATTTTTTCTAGCTGATAGGCGTCTTTTATCTGACCTCGACCTTCAAGGTTATGTACAAGGTTTAAAGCTAGAAGTTCGAATCGCGGAAATGATACCCAAGGTGACATGAAATTATAGGAAACAAACATCAAATTTAATAAAAGCATTGTTTGTGCGTAAAAACAGTCTAAAGCTGATCTGAACCATGCAACATAATTCAAGAAAATGATCTAACGTTTGGCAACGCCGCAAGTCACAGCTGCGCTCCGCGCCCTCCCCCACTGTCGCATGCTTATTTACGTATTGGATGGTATTGCACGTCCCCTCTCTCTCTCTCTTCTGGCGTATATCGCTGTATATAGACAAACACAACATCCATGCCCAGCCCGATTACTCAACCACCGATACTCACTCGAAAATGCTGCTGTACTTCCTCACGGTCTCGTTAGGCATAGCGCCGAACAACCCTTCGAAGTTATCCGTCCACGGCAGGCCGCAAAACTTCCTGAACTCCATATACCCGGGCAGTCCGAACTCCCTGCCTCGCTGCATGTTGAAGCTGACCAGATCCATGCCGAACCTGGCGCCAGGTTTTTTGAACAGATGGTTGGTTACTTCTTGGGTGATCGAGTCGTCCATCGCTTGGGCTACTTGATTCATTAGGCCCATGACGTATTCGTCCAAGATGCCCGCTCGATACAAATCGTACGGGCGCCGGATGAGGTCCGACAAGCGTTTTGAAGCTAAAAATAAAAAAAAAAAGTGTCCAGTAGTTTAAATGCCCAGTAGATCGAACATACAGCAGTTCAAATGCCCAGTATCTAAAATATACATTAGTCCAAGTGTCCAGCATTTTAAATGCCCAGTAGTTCAAATGTAGCAGTAGTTCAAACTTTTTTGTTTTTGAAAACGTCACAAATTGTGTCAAACCCGCTGCGTATACGAGGGTTGTCTCAAAATTAGGGTTGCCAAAGCTGTGTGATTGCCGAAATCTGGCAACAGAGTCGTGTTTGTCCGCTCGCCCACCACCGATCCCAACAAGAAGCGACTATGGAGAAAAATACCTTAAACGCCATCGTTTCTGATGGTGAATTCGTTCTTTCGAATAAAGAATTCCTTGCGCTTGAAAAGAATGTGAGCACCTTATCTTTGAAACAATCCTCGTAATTTAAGCTTTCTATTAATTACCCTGTAAATAGTTAGCTGTTGGGTAATAAGGCTTATCATTACTATTATTGTGTATACATGCCTTGAGATGATGTGCTAAAATTTGTTAATTTATGCAAAATATAGTTGTTGGAAATACAACAATTTTTGTGTTGTTGACATGGTGACTAAACAGCCTGGATCCTGTTTATTAAGTGCACAGAGTAAAATACCCATACAAATAATCATGTAGGGTAAGCTTCAGTTTCTAATTATTGAGTTGACATTCAGGTAGATTCCTTCTGTTCTCAATTTTATATTCACGTTGCAAAATATAATACATACCAATGAATTTATGTGCTTTACTCCATCTTTCCACAGCTGTAGGTAGAAGCGAATGTCCGAATCTGTAAGCTGCGGCTGCAAAAGCATCGATTACGCTTGGATTCACGCTGGAATCGTAGCCGTTCCAATAACCCTGAAAATACGCTTATTGAACGCCAAAATAACTATATTTTTATGAAGTTTCTGAGACTTTTCTGAAGTGTGGCAACGTCGCGTGCAATGATGTTGTTCTACGTCAACTGTCATACTTCATCCAAAATGACATATCGACGTTTCGTCAGGGTTGCCATATCGGAGGACGTGTCGCTATATTTGGGGAATTTTTAATTACACGGAGGAATATTGTCTTGCAGGTAAAATAGAATCGTTTTGGGGCAGTTTCTTTTTTATGTTTGATCCCTTAAAACTGTCGAGTATGAAACAACAATTCCACCTTAAGATGGAGGTTAAAATCGCCGACACACATTTTTAATAAAAAAATGTACAAGTTGAAATGATGTCAAAGATCAGGAATACAAAACTACAAAGTTTCTAAAAATTATCCCAAGGTAAGGTTTTTCTTACATCTTTTTGCAACAGCAACCCAAACTTCTCCATAACGTCCTTCCCGAGAAGAATGGGCAGGAACTCGTTGTACGTGATGTGCTGAACGATAGCGATATTGATACGTCTCGCCTCTTGGAAAAGAGTCTCATCGTCCCAATGCGGGTTGACCTCAGCAAGACCTCTGGCTAATCTGTTGTGCTCTCTGGCCATCAAAGTGTGCATCACCGTCAGGATCAGCTGCTCGTTCACTCTTATTTCACCTGAAAAATAGAGTCAAAATTAAGTCAGTTTGAATCAAGTATCTTTTGTGGCTCAGAAATACACAAATTATATTGTTTTCAAA
The DNA here is from genome assembly GCA_963669975.1 of Acanthoscelides obtectus. NCBI lineage: Eukaryota > Metazoa > Arthropoda > Insecta > Coleoptera > Chrysomelidae > Acanthoscelides > Acanthoscelides obtectus. Next base: position 8,433,433 of record CAVLJG010000010.1, read on the forward strand.
AGAAAATTGTTTATCCTAAAACATGACCTTTTCGTACAAATAACAACGTATTTTAATGTAGAAATGATTACCTGCTTCAAAACAGTACATTGTGGAATTTGGTCTCGTACATCCTTCATCTGGATAGTCCAGCTTCAATGGCAACAGGTCTTTCAGTCCATACTGCTCAAAAGCTGGGTTCATCCTTAACAGTCCACCAACACCTGAACGAAGCTTTCTATGAAAAGAAAAACTCAAGTCAATCAACTTCATTGTAAGTCATACTATACTCAGTTCCGAATGATCATCCATTCCTATTAATATCGACGCTTAGGCAACCAGAGCTGCACCGCCGTGCATCAAGAGCGGTATAGCTGGCGGCCAGATTGCTTGAGCGTTCGACACCGATCGGGAAGCATCGATCGACATCTAGGTAACTTCGATGGAGCGCTGGAAATATCTGGATTGGCCAATTTGAGCATAAAAGCTGCTGCGTCACAAATAAGTAAATAAAATATCACGTATAGTTTTTTACCTGGCAAAGCTTTCTTTAACTCCATACACGGTATTACCGTCCAAAACGCCGGTGAGGGTATTGAAAGGCACCTTGGACCCCAGTCTGCAACCTGGTCTGGCAGACGGGAATGTCCTCACGAAGTCGATGCACTTCACGCCCCACAATCGGTAGAAATAGTCGTCTTCGGGGATGACGATTTCGTTACAGTAAGGGTGTTTCAGGTGTGGCGGTCTGCCGCAGCATTCTTCCGGGTCGTTTTTGCTGAAAGGATCTAGAAAATGGAAATAATTAATTTCATTTATATTAAAGATCGATTTCCAATGGCGTTCGTTAGGGCCTAAACTGTATCATATTATGAGACACCTTATGCAGAGTATCATGTGAATTTAAGGGTAGAGATTTTTCGATGTCACAGAAGGTTTTGTCTGCGTTCAACATCAAATTCTGTTAGGAAAGCGTTGATACTGCAATTTCGATAATAGTAGCGCATAGCTCATCTCATCATATTTGTGCAACAGATATCGATTTGTATATTTCCACAGTTCAGTGCCTTCTCAACTACGAGTCATAAGTGGAGTCCCACAGGGCTCAATTCTTGGGCCAGTTCTTTTCTTCATGAATATCAATGATTTGTCCAGGATGATTAATAGTCATACATCAACTGGACTCCTCTCAGATCAAAGCATAACAACTAAATTGAAAACTTGGTTTACGTCAAATTAACTAGAACTCAATGACAATGAGTCACAGTCAAGTTATCAGTTTATAAACATTACTTTTGTCATACTATTTCATTGATCTTTTGTATACTTTTTTCCTATTTGTCGTTGCTCTTTTTGTTACTGTTACCAAACACGTACTGGGTACTTAGCAATAAATAAACACACTGATCTACTGATACCACCGCTTACGTATTCTGGGACGCCCTGTAAAAACACCAACGTACCTAGCGGAGTCGCTTGAAGGGTAAAGTCGTGATCAATGAACTGTCCCCATGCGATGATCATGATTGTTCCAGCATGATCATGGAAACCTTCGTCAGGATGCATCGTCCTGGATACGACTCTAGATGGTGGCAGGTTCCTTCCTGAGCTTGCTATCCTTGGCTGGTGCATTCCGTCTGAATACAGAGGACCCATCAATCTGGAAACGAAGAAAAAATACTGTTTTTTCACGTCGAATCGGCGTCAGTGATCAAATTGAGGAAAGTGGCCAGCGCGTTCCCCGGATTTAACTCGTCTTGACTTTGTTGTTTGGCGTTTTGTTGAAAGCCAAGCATTCTTTTGAAACTAAGCAGCAGTTGCGAGAATGTGTAATGGAAGCATTTGTTATCAGGAATGTATCGTGATTTTTTTAATCCTACTGTTAGAATATCATATTTATGTTTAGAAAATAATGGCACCCTATTATATATATATTTGTTAATCATGTATTCGTTATTCTAAATATCACTATATTATGCACCATTTTATAACATTTCACCTCATTATGTAGTATAGAAAAATGCTATCAGATACAGGGTGTACTTTTTACATATAAAAAATGAAGTCAATGATGGTTTATCAATAACGAAACGTCGAACACGAAATTTCAAAATACCATCATGCAGTGCCTAAAAAGTGCAAATGAAAGTCCAATTTTTATTGAAGATACCTTTGATTTCTTCAATAATTCGCAGATTTTTTATTTACCTTGTGAACGGCGTGTTTGTCGCTCCCCATGTGGGATGGTCCAAATTCGTACAGAGTCCATCGAATCTTCTGTATTTTCCAGCTACACATTCTACGTTCGCCAAAAATGGCGGACACACTTCACGTATCAACGTTTTACTTGTATCTATCAGAGGCAGACCTTTTTCTATATCCTCGTAGTTCAAACCGTATCTAAAGATTGGAAAAAAACATGAGTTATCAAAAGCAATGCGAAAAACCGAAAACAGTGAAAATGAATATTTTTCTCCTTCATAAGGCACTCACGTTCTGGCCAGATTCATTGAGATATCCAATAGCAATTCACCAACGGACCCAACATCGTGTGGAGACCAATCTCCATGAGGCTGAGAAACACCTACAAAGATAAAAGTATTATAGTTATTCAAGGCACATTCAACATCTAGTATCTACACAAACCACAAATTATTTACGAACAGATCATCGAATTCATCGAGGGAAATAGAATTTTAACCAAATTTCGAGATGGATTAGGAAGAAACACTCAGCTGAATATGCAATACAGATGGTTGTAGAGGACTGGAGGAGATGTATAGACAATAGGAAACATTATACTTCAAAAGGGCGTTTTAAACTTTTGGGATAAGTTACTTATAAAATTCCATCCCTATGCATTTGAAGGATCTGTATTCAAAATTCAACAAAACTGCTTAATTGACAGAAGTCAAAAACAACAGAATCGAATCTACATTATCCAGCTCCAAAAATGTTTCTGCTGGTGTACAGCAAGGTAGCAAACTCGGGCCACTACCATTTATCTTATACATTAATGACGTCTGTAACATTTCAGATATTTTCATTATTATTCAGATGAAAATATAGACACTGCTTTAAAGATGCTAAATTGTGACTTGGCAAAAATCATAAACTGGTTAAATGTAAATAAACTAAAAATGAACGCTTCTAAAACAAAATGTATGCTAATAGGGAAATATGTCACAAATGGTGAAATAATTTAAAAACTTGAATTAATTAAATATTTGGATTTTTTGGAGGATCACTATGGATACCATTATTTCAAAGACTGCAAAAAACAAATTACTTTTACAGGGCTTCTGAAAAAAAAAATTGTTTATAATACAATAATTCTACTGCTTTTCAATGTCAATGTAGCTGTATTCTCAAAATTACAAGTCCTACAAAGTAAAGCAATGAGAATAATATTGAATAACAATAAGGATATATATATATATATATATATATACAGGGTTATCCAAATTAAGTGTCCACCATTGGTAACTTTGTTATTAGTAAAAATACAAAGTTGTTTAAATTAGCAAACTAGTAGCATTTTTAACACTGGTAAAAATGAGAAATAAAAAAAAAACAATTGAGAGTCGTTATTTTGATTTTTTTCAGTAAAATAACATTTTTTTAAATGGAAACCCCTGTATATTATATTTTTTTCTGTTAAAGCATCAAACTTTAAACAAAAAAGTTCATAATGACTTTTCCGCTAAAGTCAAAAATAAAGTCAAAATAACGATAAATATTTTTAATTATTTGCAGTATTATAATATTAAGACGGCTATGAAAACAACATGGCGTTCGCGATTTGACAGCATTAAGATAAGCGACAAATTGTTAAACTGGACATACTCGCAACTAGAAGGCTTTGGAAAACAATGATAAAATCAAATAATGTCAAACATTAGTGTAAATACTTGTTTATAAGCTTTATTGTGTCATTAATTTAAAGAAAAATGTTCTCCCATGAAGAAAAATGTGATATGTTAGAATGCTATTTAGTGTGCAGAAAATCCTCCTTGAGAGCAAGAGAATACTACAGTGAATTATATCCCGCTCGCATTCAACCGTATGAACGATATTTTCTGAGACTTTATCGAAAATTTAGGGGCAACGAAAATGTTTTTGCTAAAACAAGGGCAAAAAAGAATTCATAATAAGCGAGACCACGGAAATTGCAGTTATTGGATATTTTGAAGCTTATCGTGAGAATTCAATAGCAGATATTCTCAAGGACTCTAATTTCAGTTATGGTACTGTTCAAAGGATTTTCAAAAAATACAAATTTATTCCGTATAAGTACCGACCAGTTCAAACGCTTTTGGCAGGGGATCCAGAGAGAAGACTTGTTTTTTGCCATTGGTATCTTAGCTTCTGTCGCCAAAATGTAAATAACTTTCGTTACCTTTTATGGACAGATGAATCAAATTTTTCAAATTCTGGAATGTTTAATAGAAAAAACCACCATTATTGGTCAAGAGAAAATCTTTTGTTAGTACATCCAAGAGGCCCACAAGTCCGTTTCAGTTTCAACGTTTGGTGCGGTATAATTGGTTCAAAAATTGTTGGCCCGTTCTTTTATGAGGGAACCCTAACTGGTGAAAGATATGTGGAATTTATGTCAGAAATTCTGACTAATTTCTTAGACGAATTGGATCTTGTAAGTAGACATCATCTGCATTTTCAGCAAGATGGCGCACCTGCCCACAACTCCAGAGGTACTTATCATTTTCTAAGTACTACTTTTAATGATCAGTGGATAGGAACAAATGGCCCAATACAGTGGCCTCCCAGATCACCAGATCTAAACCCACTTGATTACTTCTTGTGGGGTTACTTAAAGAACCAAATTTACAAGCGAAGGTACGATAACCTTGACGCGTTAAAGACTGCAGTTAGGGAAAAGATAACCCAGATAGATGGTAGGACCATACTTAAGACAGTTCGAGCAGTTGAAAAACGTGCCCAAAAATGTATTGACGAACAAGGTGGTGTTTTCGAGCATCTTCTTTAAAAAAAATTGTTATTGTATTTTGTAAGATTATAAGTTGATGTTGAAAATAAAGTTTGTCGATACAATTTAATTGTTTCAGATTGGAGGCCATAACTTCAACAATTTGTAACCTAGGAGAAAAGTTATTGTAAGCTTTTTTGTTTAAAATTTGATGCTTTAACAGAAAAAAATATAATATACAGGGGTTTCCATTTAAAAAAATGTTATTTTACTGAAAAAAATCAAAATAACGACTCTCAATTGTTTTTTGTTATTTCTCATTTTTACCAGCGTTAAAAATGCTACTAGTTTGCTAATTTAAACAACTTTGTATTTTCACTAATAACAAAGTTACTAATGGTGGACACTTAATTTGGATAACCCTGTATATATATATATATATATACAATATTTTTTTTCATATTTAAAATAAATAATCATCTTTTGCCGCAACATTTAGAACATTAAATAGACCTGAATAATTATTGCCAAAATTATTATATAGATTATAAAATCACAATAGTAATATAACTATCAAATCAATATTTCAGAACGGATTACTTGCATTTAGTAGACTAAATAATAATATAAAGTCTACTTGTAATTTAAAGATGTTTAAAAGAAAATTAACGGAATATTTCATGGACAGAAAAAAGTTTTGTAGTTTTTTAGAAGAATGTAACTGTAGCGATCATGCTAAACAAATATTAAACTATGAAAAAATCTTTTTAAAATGCCTTCACCATGTTTCAAACCACATCCATCCACCTCGTTTTCAAAATTTCTAAAAATCATTTGCCATCTCACTTGGCATATACCTATTAACTACTATTGTTTCCCATTGTTTCAACTTACGCATCCGTTTCCTAGCGTCTAGATATGCAGCGTTGACAGCATCGTATGTTATACACGTTTGATGCCCATTGAATTCTCTGGAAAAAGTACTAGTGTTAAATATTGAATCAGATGTACATAGTATTATTATTATCAAGGTCCGCGAAACAGTAATTTTCCTGGTATACTCCATTTTTAAATGCACTATGCTCAACTTTCCCATAAAATCAATATCTCTATATCGCTTTGATTCATTTATTTGTATTTCCAGATTCTTGACTCCGTCCCTTGTTTTCGTATTTTCCGAAGGCTAATTTTCAAAACATTTCTGCTATCACTCATTGTGACTGAGTTTATTATTAATTTCGGATTTCTACTTCCTTTGGGGTCTCCTAACGCAAATTTGCTTTGCGATCCAGCTCATTGATTATAAATCTTTTGACCTCTATGTCCTATATTCATAAGTTTTTTTTGTTTGAATTTTATCGCAGATAACTCCGCATCTTTCGCTGCAGCTTTGGAAAAAGTAGCAAACCTACTGAAATACCCCCGACTGGTGCACAATTGCGCTGTTGCAGTGTCTATCGGTCGTTGCGCGACGGCTGGAAAGATTCTCGGATCGCATAAAATCGAAACGTTCCTTCGCCGATTCAACTCGACAGCTTCTCGATATAATATAGTTGGCGTTTCTGAAACTGATTTACAACCGACGGTATGCCGTAGTTGAAAGTCGTTTATTATTGTTATAAAGGCGAGATATCGAAAATTACAACTACAAAAACAGAGCGGTGATGAAAGTCCGAGGTGGCTTAGAATCATTGATTCTCAATGGGAAGCAGCTACCATACTAACAGGACTGTTTATAAACAAATCTTAGGTGAAAATCTATCAATTACAACACTTTATTTTCATACATATTCAACGTGTATCACTCACTATTAACATGCTGATATTAATCGTTACAAATAATTATAAATCGCTATCTATTATTATTCATTCATTTCCATTTCATCGACTAGGTACAAACTGTTAATATTTACACCGTTATGGTCTCGTATACGGTATTAACATTGTTTTTTTTCAATCTTCGTGTCAAGTGATGTAACGCTATACGGCGATTCCATTACATAAGCGATATTCTTTAATGTTGAGGTGTATTTTAGTATCAAATGCTCCGTAAGGAAATAGCGTGTAGTGGTCTGTATTATTTTGTTTATATAACAGTAAATTTGTACATGTGTTATATCTAATTATTGGATCTATTCAATAGAAATAATAAATTGTCGACAGGCGTTAGAGATAGTTTATCTTGATTATCAGGAAGTCGATTTCTGGCGCTTGTCATGACTCTTGAGCACAGCAGGCATTATGTCGGCAATTTGTCCCTGGATGTTGGTCTTCAAATCTTGTAAGGTCCTTGGACATGAAGATCATCATGAAGAATTTTTCTTACAGATCGATCGGAAAGCAGAACGGAAAGACGCATGGAATGCTGCCCCACGAGGTTTACGATAATTAGACTTCCTACAATACCTTGGGATTTTAATAATGGGTGCTTGAAGCATATTTGAGAAAAAGTTTATTCTTTCATATTGTTGTATCGCTTATATTTCGACAACTTATTTGTTCAGAAGGACACTTAAAATCTAAAATAACCTTTGGCCACCATACTTACGTATTTCCCCCTCCTCTAAGCAAATTCAGCGTATAATCAAAATGGCTGCTCCTTCCAGGACCGTGTATAACCAGCGCACATTCACCGTTGCCGTTTCCGGGAAGATCCAGTTGTTGGAACTGGATACACGAGCTTAGATGAAACACTGTTAACGTCACTGTAGTCCATATTGTCGGGGATATGCTTCCCCTGAAACAAAAGAAATTCTTGATTAGACATCATCACTCTAAAATGGCAAAATGTTGCTGAAAAGAACGTTTAATGTATAGATAGTACCTATGATGATTTAGCTAGTCTTACATCACAATAATATTCTTCATCAGCTGCTACTAGACGGCGTGAAAGACTCCTTAGAAAATCGACATCAAAAGGTAAATATACGCATTACAGAATCTGAAACATGTCCCGTATCTTTTGGCGTTCCTCAGGGATCAGTGCTTGGGCCATTCTTTTTTATTTTGTTTGCGAATGATCGTAGCAGCAGAAGTATTGATGTTTGTAGTTGATACATCTGTAATAGTGTACGGGGAATCCCGCGAAGAAAATAATCCGCGATATTGTCATTAAAAGGCAATTACGAAACCATATTTTTAATGACAGTGGGGTATATTTCCGATCCGGTATATCTTTGGATCCCAAGTTAACCAGTCACATAAATCATATCAGCTGCATTATTTTCAAAATGGAACCCTTTCTAAACCAGGATGGCCTTTTAAGCCTATACTGTGCATTTGTTTTTAGCCATTTGTCGTTTAATATGGCCACTTGGAAAAGAAACTAGTTAGGTTCATTTTTGGCTTAAGCTAAAATGAGTCATGCAGGCAAACTTTGAAAAGCACGGAATTCTACCACTTTCGTCAATTTTTATATTCAAATATGCAACATTTTTCAAAACTAAAACGTGATCAATAAATGTCTATCTAATAACACTTTCAACTGTCCAATGCCAAATTTATAACCATGTTGACGCTGTTCGTTGATTCCACTGTCGTCTTGCCCATATATTTTGAAATCGACCAATCCAGAACCTCTCCTGAACACATCGCTAACACAGGAAAATTGGCAACGTTTCTTGCAGTGTAAACACGGCTGGCAGCACTGTAAATAATGACAATGTCACTTGTCTTTCGTCGACAGCGTCGGCCACTCTTCCAACCACCAACGCCATAGACCAACTGACCAAGTCTTTGAGAAAGAAAATGCATCCGCCTCTTGGAAATGTATAAATTTTAAGGAAACAACGGCGAAACCTGAAGTTCTACATAGGCACATCATTTGCAGATAGGGATCTGCATTTCAGAAGCACATCAACTGTTTAAAAGCACCTCTATCCAAAACATGCAGGTAGACAAACGACTGTTGCCCCAAAACAAATATTTGTTAGGTCAGATTATCTAATTGCTGAAGCATCACAGACAACAAAGTTTATTTATTTTGATTGCTCACTTCTGTAATAGTTTATATAGTTTAAAACAATATGTTTCTGCCTTATATACTTTGAAAAGTCCGATTCGTTTTTCTTAATCGCAAAGCTGCATCAAAGAGAAACAAATTGAATATCAATTTCGCAAATGAACGACAAGCGACAGGTGATATGGTCGCAAATGTCATTCGTGTTCTGTTCTGAGTAGGCGTTGTTTCCGTGTATTCGTGTATGTTTTGTGTTATTGTAAACACGTCTTCAAAATGCTCAGTTCTCCTAACACTATGATGTCGTACAACGTACACAAGACGTCCTTACGACGTTTCTGATATCTAAAAAAGACGTTTTTAAAACGTGATTGTGCTATTTGGGTTTTTTGCTTGGTCTATCTGTCTTTAATTTCGCATTCGCTCTCTTCTCGTGGTATTAATATACAATGCAGTTCAATAATTGTATAAACAGCACAGATCTTCAATGTTACTTCGTCGATCCTATATACCTCCAGGCTCCAGATGCTGACTCTAAATGACGTAATTAAATTCACGTACATCTAGTAAGCTTGACCTTCTTTCTGCAACAGGAACTTTTGTTTAATTCAGCTCAACCGGTATCGGTATCCGAAAGTATCGACTTTTTGTGGGTTAAGGAGGTTCAGAATATTACGATTGGAATTAATTAAAGTGGCTTTATTTTGGACTAGTTTGATGTCGCTACGGGGTATGATTTATATCTTCATTTTGAAGGCTCACAGCGAGTGACATGAGCGGACAAGAATGTTACACTGACTTTACAACCAAGGTTTATGGTAGATCAACGGAAATAGTCAATGAAAAAATTCGAAATCTATAAAAAAACATTATATGTATCTTGAGAATCATCGTATGCAAAATAACATTCATAAAGGTTGTGAAACACTTATGTGGGAAGTGAAACGATCGTTCCATTACGAAGAACAAACATCATCGACTGCCTATCCTCATTAACATTGCTGCAATCTGCATGCATAATCCAGCTATCTATGAGGGCGTTGCCAAGTTCAAGGTCACAGTTTCAGATCAGTCACTATACCGTTCAATGTAAAACCACGTCATATAACTGTTACCCAACGTAAGTCGTCGGTGCGTTTTCAAATGTTTCTAGAGCGTGTGCCTAATAATCAAGAGCGCCGATCAAATTAGAGGCGTTCAGACGACGTATCAATCGCGGTTCGCCACGGATTGGGCCGACAATGCACGGATTTTCTAGTACAGGGCGGGGCAAGATGAAGGAGACGTTTTTGAATAGGCGGTGCAAGGTTACAGAGAGGGATATAGAATCACGGATATCATTTGTTATGCACAATAGGCGTTCCCAATGTGTTACATCAGTTCCTTGAGTTAAGATGCACGTTGAAAATATGCGTTAGTTTGTTCTCTGTCGCTGTCGCGAAATGTAGCAATAAATAGGATTTTATTACGTTTTGTCAAAACGTTCAATGCTTTCGACGTTTTCGACAATTTTAAAAATTCTCATAGTTTACAGAGTTTTACCTACTTTCATAATTTTCTCAATTCACAAAATCTTGAAAAATTGCAGGATTTCAAATTTGAAAATTATGAGAACTTTGAAAGATGCCGAAAATTTTAAAAACATTGAATATTTTAAAAATTTGCGAGTTTAAGATTTTTAAGATTTTGTACATTTATAAATTATGCAAATTTTGAAGATTCTGAAGATCCTGAAAATTTTGGAACTCTTGGAAATGTTGAAAATTTTGCAAATTTTGAACACTAAATTTACAGAATCTTAAAAACCTCCAGTTTACATGTATTCAAAATATTCAATGTTTTCAAAATTCTCATAATATACAGACTTTTTGATGTCTTCATAATTTTCTAAATTTACAAACTCTAAAAACCTTTTAACTTCAAAATGCCGAAAATTTTGAAAACATTGAATATATTAAAAATGTGAAATTTGGGAATTCTCAAGATTTTGTAAATTTAGAAAATCATGCAAATTTTGAAGATTCTGAAAATCCTGAAAATTTTGGAACTCTTGGAAATATTGAAAACTGAACATTTTGAAAGTTTTACAAATTCACACAATCTTAGAAATCTTCAGCTTATATGTATTCAAAATAATCAATGTTTTCAAAATTATCGGCAATTTTCAAAATTTTCATAATTTACAGACTTTTTCATTTTTTCATAATTTTCTTAATTTACAATATCTAGAAAATTTTTAGAATTCCAGTTTTGAAAACAGAATTTCATAAATTTTGAAAATCTTGAAAATTATGAGAACTAGAAAATGCTGAAAATGTTAAAAACATTGAATATTTTAAAAATGTGAAAGTTGGGAATTCTCAAGATTTTGTAAATTTAGAAAATCTTGCAAATTTTGAAGATTCTGAAAATCCTGAAAATTTTGGAAGTCTTGGAAATATTGAAAACTGAACATTTTGAAAGTTTTACAAATTTACACAATCTTAGAAATCTTCAGCTTATATGTATTCAAAATAATCAATGTTTTCAAAATTATCGGCAATTTTCAAAATTTTCATAATTTACAGACTTTTTCATTTTTTCATAATTTTCTTAATTTACAATATCTAGAAAATTTTTAAAATTCCAGTTTTGAAAACAGAATTTCATAAATTTTGAAAATCTTGAAAATTATGAGAACTAGAAAATGCTGAAAATGTTAAAAACATTGAATATTTTAAAAATGTGAAAGTTGGGAATTCTCAAGATTTTGTAAATTTAGAAAATCATGCAAATTTTGAAGATTCTGAAAATCCTGAAAATCCTGAAAATTTTGGAACTCTTGGAAATGTTGAAAATTTTGCAAATTTTGAACACTAAATTTACAGAATCTTGAAAACCTTCAGTTTACATGTATTCAAAATATTCAATGTTTTCAAAATTCTCATAGTATACAGACTTTTTGATGTCTTCATAATGTTCTAAATTTACAAAATCTAAAACCCTTTCAGAATTTCAGTTTTGAAAACAAAACTTTGGAAAATCCCGAAAATTATGAGAACTTTTAAAATGCCGAAAATTTGGAAACATTGAATATTTTAAAAATGTGAAAGTTGGTTATTCTCAAGACTTTGTAAATTTAGAAAATCATGCAAATTTTGAAGATTCTGAAAATCCTGAAAATTTTTGAACTCTTGGAAATGTTGAAAACTGAACATTCTGAAAGTTTTACAAATTTACACAATCTTAGAAATCTTCAGCTTATATGTATTCAAAATAATCAATGTTTTCAAAATTATCGGCAATTTTCAAAATTTTCATAATTTACAGACTTTTTCAGTTTTTCATAACTTTTTTAATTTACAAAATCTAGAAAATTTTTAGAATTTCAGTTTTGAAAACAGAATTTCATAAATTTTGAAAATCTTGAAAATTATGAGAACTAGAAAATGTTGAAAACATTGAATATTTTAAAAATGTGAAAGTTGGGAATTCTCAAGATTTTGTAAATTTAGAAAATCATGCAAATTTTGATGATTTTGAAAATCCTGAAAATTTTGGAACTCTTGGAAATATTGAAAATTTTGCAAATTTTGAAAACTGAACATTTTGAAAGTTTTACAAATTTACAGAATCATAGAAATCATCAGCTTAAATGTATTGAAAATAATCAGTGTTTTCAAAATTTTCGACAGTTTTCAAAATTCGCATAATTTACAGAATTTTTCATTTTTTCATAATTTTCTGAATTTACGAAATCTAAAAAAATTTCGGAATTTCAGTTTTGAACATAGAACTCTAGTAAATTTGAAAATCCTGAAAATTATGAGAACGTTGGAAAATGCCGAAAATTTATTTAAAAAATGTGCAAGTTGGAAATTTCTAAGATTTTGCAAATTTAGAAAATTATGCAAATTTTGAAGATTCTGAAAATTCTGAAAACTGAAAATTTTTAATGTTTTACAGAATCTTAAAAGTCTTCAGCTTACATGTTTTCAGAATATTCAATATTTGAAAAATTTTCGGCAATTTTTAAAATTCTCATAATTTACAGAATTTTTCAAAATTTTCCAAATCAACAGAATCTCAAAAATTTTCAGCTTACATATTATCGGCAATTTTCAAAATTCACATGGTTTTCAATTTTGAAAATTAAAAACCTGGAAAAGTTGAAAATTCTGCGAATTTTGCAAAATTGCGGAAAATTTTTAAAATATGTAAACTATGAACTTTTAAGATTCTTTAAATTAAGAGTATTTTAAAATTGTTAGCTTGAATATTTTGAAAGTTAAAAATTGCATCTAGCCGCCTATGCAATCTGGTACAGGGCCGGAATACATAATATGTAATAAACCATAAATATTTTGAATCAGACTAAAAGGCATAATAGTTATCTCTGAAATTACACAGGGCATTCTGCTTAAAAAATAAAACTATTCGATAGCACTTTTCTGAGACAAAATATGTAAAAACTTTTATATCTACTTCTAGGTCATATAAAAAAGTTAGAGGGGATCAAAATGCTGCATTTCATATTTATATTTTGCATTACCATATTACTTAGTAAAAAGGTAATAAAGCAGTTAGTAGCGATATTATAGGTCATAAAACCACCTTGAACTGCTCGGCAGTAACAAAAAGAGCGAAAATAGCATTGACCTCAGGTATTGAGAAATCAGCAACTAGTAAATTATTTTGATTACTTCATTTATTCGCTGTAAATATCGTTATCCAATGCGATAATCGGCACATTAAACATATTAACGATCCATTTTTATAGGTTATGATACTCATTGCAACAATTCATTTACAGCTTTGTTCAAAATTGAGGTGTGGAATATCTATAAATGGTTACTAAGATAGAGTAAATATAAATACGATATATGTATGACAAGTGACAGTTGAAGATTAATATTACGACACGTACTAGACCGAACATAGGATTAAAAATATCGGTTTTTGTTGCTGTACTTCGTTATGATTTTCCTTATTTCGATTTTATGCTAGATTCGCTATCCAAATAAGAATGCTACGTTAGTTATACAGGGTGACTTTGAAGTTGAGTCATTAATTTTCAGATAATGATTGTAGAAGGAAGATAAACCAAAATATGTGTGTAAAAATAAAAAAATAATGTTACCTTGTTTTATAAAGTATCCTCCCGACAAGTATTTCAGTGCGGACCTGTATTTGATCGTGAGGTCCTGGAGCACCGGCATGCAGTCCCCTGTGTGGCCTTAAGTCACCTGATTCACGAGCCCGTTGTACTACATTAACAAAGGCACGAGGGGTTGGTTGCACTCGATTGGGAAACCGATCCGCATAAACATGTGCCATTTTTTATTTCGTTTGAGCCACGCAACAGACACTACTATTCACTGACATTGACTGTATACAAATGAATAAAATAATTGTAAAAACATCGTTCCAAATTCTTTCGCTTTTTTGTTTCCGATGCGATGAACCGATACGGCGGATTATATCCGTTGTCGCCAAACACGAGCACATAATATTATTATTGAGACAGGGCGGTACTCAAACTTCCAAAGGGCTATAACTTTGTTACTTTAATTTTACCAGAAAAATGGTAAAGGAAAAAACATTTCTTTTGATCAGATCTACACACTGTTAAAATAAATGACTCAACTTCGAAGTCACCCTATTTTCTTTGTTCAGCGCTAAAAACTCTCTAATGTTTGTCATTTTCTTTAATATCCGTAAGCGCATTGGCTAAGTGGCGATATGATCTCGCACCAAGCGAATAAAGCTTTGCATTTTGGGAAAACTAAAGATATTGAAGCAGGGGCACATATAGGGTGTCCCAACGAAAATGCAACGTTGTTGTATGAGCAAGCTGGAAAAGTTACCAAATATCTGTTTTCGTGGCAAGCTTGATATGTTATTAGCGTATATTTTAAAATTACTTTAATGGATACAGGGTGTGCCATAAATGTGGGGCAGGAAAAACATTTTTGTTTGAATAGATCATGTATTTTATTGCATATTTGAATAAAGTTTCCATTGTCAATTGTTTGTGGGGATATTCAGAAAATTAATATCGTCGATTGTAAGCTAATCTAGAAAAAATGCTGAAATTTCTTTCTATTCATACAGGGTATTTCAAAACGGCAACTGTATATTTTTCAAACATTTCAAATAAATAACATAACAATTAAATAGTTTTTTTGATGAACTTTTTTTGATATAAGGCTCATCTAATCTTCTATCAAAATAGTAGCTTTTTTTAAGTCGTTTGCCAAAAAATATCATTATTTGATTTCAAGTCTGAATGTGGAATACGTTTTTCTCCTTAGGATCAATAGCAATAGCTCGAAAACTGTTTGAAATAAGTGGTATACACCTTATATCAAAGAAAAGTTCTAAAGGATAGCTATTCAATGATGTAGAAATATACAGGGTGTATTTTGAGAAAAGGTACATTTTGCGTTTTGAAATATCCTATATAAACAGAAAGCATAAAGTCTAAATCATACGTTAATTGATATCAGACTTCTGTTTGTCAGACACGAAGTTTTGGAAGACCCTGTATATATCGAAATAATTTTAAAATATGCACCAGTAACATATCAACGTTACCACGAAAACAGATTTTTGACACCTTTCTAGTTTGATTATGAAGCTACTTTCCATTTTCTTGGGGACGCCCTGTATATATAGACTGAGAGTAAGATATGTATAATGTAATAATTTCTGCACAATACTCAGTTGACACTTGCTGTTTCTATTTAAGGACGGACTGTGTGGTCAGTCGTAAATTTTGTCTCTCTAAGTAGTTCAGTGATAGGTTAAGTAATTTTCGTAACCGATGACGCGTTGCTTGCGGTATTTAAGAACATCGCCTATTATTATTGGTTTATGTTCAGCACGTCTAGAATTATGAGAATTTATAATTTATGAATGGCTGTTCGCTAACACTGCATACCATTTGCGACTCCGTCTTCTACCGGTATGTCAGTTCTTATTGACGCATATCGCGTGATGCGTAATAGAGATTTCTGTGTCAATAGGTCTTAATTACTAAATCAATGTATCATGCTTACATAAATCACAGGGTGATTCACCAAGCCAAGGCAATATTTACACCCTTTTTCGCTTTTTGTCTCCAAGCCTACTGGCGATGTATTTTAATCCCGAAAAACTAAGATATGCACACTATAAGCATATGAAATGTCTCAAACACATTTTGAATGCGACTTCAACCCCGAAGCACACGAAATCTTTCCGGAAGGCTGACAAAACTGGGTGCTCGTTCCCAAGATAAACTTTCATATACACGCAGGCGGGTATAAAAGTCGCGTCTCAGATCAAGTAGTGCGCGTCGTGAATCTAATTACGGTGATGAAAAACCATGCCAATTTTTAATTCTCAAACAGCACTTTTTTTAAGGGGATTTTTGAAAATTACGGAAGTGATTGAAGATATTCCTCCCGAAACCTACTAAGATGAAAAGAATAGTCGTATTTTATATCGTTTCACAAATATTCAGTCAGTCACATATCGGCCACCCTGTACATTAAGAACAAATAGTAAACGAGAAAGATGAAAGTGGAAAGCATAACAACTTGCTGACCCTATTCCAACGAATGATTAATGGCAGATCTATAAAGCATACTTAATGTATGTCACGATCGATAAAAAAATGTAAATCCAAACCATTTTGGTGTATCTCACCCACATAACCATTCATAGATAAGCAGGGCAGTGCGCCGTTTGCTGACATAACCGGCATAACTAGAACAAATTCTTTAATTGGCGATTGACAATTGCGGATTAATTACGCCTACTATTGATTATCATAGACGTAGTCAATGGGTGTTTTTAAATAAACGTATATTATGCTTGAATCGTTTCAGGACAAGGGATCGCTAAAAATTGTGCAAACATACGACACAAATTTTTACATACAAAATACGTTGGTGGAAAGGGACGCGTTATAGTTCACGACAGACTTATAGTGTCTATTTACGGTTTTAAAAGCCATACAGATTCGCTACGTCAAAGCAAAAATTTATTGGCAAATATATCCGCACATGATTATGACTACAATTAAGGCACACATCCCGTTGATTCACGAATCAAGCAGAAGAAGCTTGAAGAATTCTTTTACCTCATTTTCTACTTCTCCGTTCGACTGGAAATGCTTAACATTTTAACGCCTTTTTCGGTGCCCCAGAAATGTTGAAATCACCAGCTGATAAATCGGGACTGTAGGATGGACGCTCTAATATCCTCCATTTCTTTCGATGTAGGTTTCCTTTCACTACTCGGGCAATATGAGGCCGAGCGTTGTCGTGAAGAGGAATGACATCACGCGAGAGTTTTCCTGGACGTTTTCGTTCTATTGCTTGATAGTTAAGTGATTAGAGTCGTTTCTAAGGCTAGCCTGACCAAAGATGGGCTTCAATTGAGCAAGACTCGTACATTTGGCATGGATCGCTACTTACCAGGTTGATAAGGGATGTCTAAGTATATACGTCGTTTTTCATATACAAAATAAATGGAATGATATGCTGTTTTTTATATAAACCCAGCTAGACAACATTTTACGTGGAATTGGCATTAGCTCAACAACAGTCTATTTTCAATTGAGTTTAATACCAAAACAGAAAGCCCAGGAAATTGCAGGTGTTCACCAAGGATCCGTCTAGGCGCCAACGTTGTGTCTATTGATTATTGTCGGTGAGGGGCACCGTTAGCACCGAAAGTCCAGGTTCTCTTTCAGAACCAGAGTTTTCATTGTATCATACGTCCATTCAACTACGTCTATGAAATATTAACAACAGAACAATAATTTTATCGAAGAATCGCATTAGATTTCCTTGTTATGTTACATCGATCGAATTGTAGGCGGTTTTAAGTACGAGATAATTAGCGTTATTCATACTTGATAGAGTATGTTATTACATTGCTGCGGTTGGTCTATCGGTTACGTTATCGAGATCTGTATCTCTTGTTCTTCGTCGTAAATACGTGGAATTGAACCCGAACACGGGCATACGGCAAGTAATTGGTATGATTGTATCTACGAGGAATCAATGTCATTCAAAATGAAAAGGATGTACGAGGAAACATATTGTAGATTTGATGCTCAAAGTGCTTGGGAGAATTCATCAAGTTTTTTAAATTGAATAATTTTAAGACAAAATGTTCATGCAAACATAAGTCCGAAAATTCTTCGTTCTCAAGATACAGGGTGTTACAGTTTAAGGATAAATGCTTTCTCGTAAATATCTTAAATATTCTTTAACTAATTCTGTTGTAATTTGGCGGTGGTATGTACAAAATTAAGGAGCTAATTTAGCAGTAACGCCCAGTAACGTCCCGCGCGTTATGTGAACGAATATTTTTGACAAAAAATGTACGCCACTGAGTTTTGTGCAATTTTTATTATTTTCCTTGGATTAAGCAAGTAGAAATAATGTCTCTTGAATTTTTTTCGTAATTGCATATCCCTAGACCACACAAGGAATATAGAGAGAAACATTCCTTTTGGACATTATCGTTTTTTATTACTAATTATGTTAATTTTATTTAGTATTTGTTGTTGTTACATTTCTACACTGGCGATTTTGAGAGCAAATTAGTTCTAACTCAAAGAAATTATCTAATATAAAATTACGCTGATGTCTGAATTATTATATAATATGGTTAAAGAATTACATTTTCGTTTTAGATCCAGACTTTCTAATTTGGATAAATAAGTTCTTTACAATTGAGACTATCACGCAAGTCATTTATGAATATGATAATCAGTTTGCCAAGATTTCATCCCTGATACGTTCTGAATACTGCCCTAAGTCTTACCAGATTTATACCCCATTACGGACTAATACGAAGATGTCACTTGCTGAACAGCTCAGTTTTTCCGTATTTTCAGACGCTTCAGCTATCTGCTACTTTCTACTTTCTTTGATTATACTTATACCTTTTGTAAGCATTAATTTGAATAAGGAAATAAATTTGTTTGTCATTTTACTTAAATCATCTCGTTTCAATTACTTCGCGATGCTGCAAATGAAGATGAAAGTAACACGAAATTATGTAATTGTTAGCGGAATATATTCAACCGTTTAAAAGTGAACGTTAATATTACATACATGTGCTGCATTGAAGATGTTTTTTTGGCTGTTTGTAGCCTACTTTTTGAACAGCGAAAAGCATACTCGAATGCTTGTAGGCAGTTTCCTCAATATCATTTAAAACAGATGAATAGGAAGCCCTTTGACAAATGGAATAACCGGTATTTATAATTTTTTTGGATGTTTGATATAACATGTACATCGCGTAAAACCGTGTCACTCATTTCTGTCGGTCTGTCTTTGAGTCTGCCAGGTCCGACAACGTTTACATCGCTAGGTGAAATCAGAAGAATCGACGACCATTTTTTAATAACATAATTGATATCTGATTCACCTTTGAAAGGTTCTAAAAAAGTTCAAAACAGATATACAAGTGAACATACAATTGAATTATATTTTCAACCATACATAGACTAGATTAGCTGGTCTGATCAATTTTAATCACAATAATGCGTTTTATTTGTTCAAAATCATTTTAAATATATAGATGCATAGAAAGCGCATGTAAAGACACCTTTCACAAAAGGAATAACCGGTATTTATAAGTTTTCTGTTTTGTTTGATAAGGGGAATCTAAATAAACAAAAAAAATGAAAAAAAAAACGGTACCTACCCAGGATTGAACCCGGGACTCCTCCTGGATTACTAATCCAAGAAATAACCGCTACGTCAAACAACCAGACGTGAGTTGTCTTCAGAAACATGTGTACGCATCCATATCAAACCATGGCCACTAGATTGTGCAGGGAGATCAGAGCTGCCGAGTTGAAACGGTGAACAAGCAGTTCGATTTTGGACGACGTGAAATATCGCCAGCCGTCGCGCAACGACCGACGAATACTGCAACAGCGCAATTGTGCACCGGTTGGGGATATTTCAGTAGATTTGCTGCTTTTTCCAATGTTGCAGTCAAAGAAAAAATATCCTTATGAAGATATAGGTTAAAAAAATTATATTAAAGAAAATGGATCGTTTAGAACGATGAAAGGAAACTATGGTATTTATTTTATTGCTTCTACTAAAATTGTTGAATATGCTTGCAGTATACGTGCAAAAATCACGGATGGAGAAAGAGATAAATTTCAGCCACTGCAGAATTGAAGCACACTTTACGCCAAAGGTACACTTATGAGAGATATGTCTTCTTTAGAAGCAGACAATGGCGAGATAGAGCAACTTATCATAACACTGAACGAACAGCGCTCAAATTCAAATTTGAAAGAGCCTGATAAACAATTGAGGGATAAATCACTGCAAGATGATAGTATTTTGCTTGATGAAACGGAGCTAGAAGTGTGACATATTCACACAAGGTTCCTATTATAACAAGAACGATAAAGCTTTATAGGTTTTTTGAAAATCGTTCCAGTGAACGCGTGGGGTGAAAAATCTTGATGCTTCCACTATGGACAGTCCACATATCTTGATGAAAAAAAAAATAGGAAAAAACCTCGCTTCCCCTTGATCGAACCCGGGACCGTGGACAAAAATGATTTTAAAAACTTAAATCGTTTGATTATCATAAAACAAAATCGCAAAACACAACAGCCAAAAACCTGAAATAAATATTCGTCAAACTGTTTCGAAAATTTTTCACTCTCAAATTTTCTAGTTGCGCAACACGCGTCCGCGCCACATTTCAGTTTGCGTGTTGGCCGTGAGGGGGCGCGATTTCGGCAATGTTGCCGGGCGGCGTTGCTAATTTAACAGACAATTACATCATAGGATAGGTGAAAACAAGTCAGCTAGCGTTTTTTTAGCAGACTGCCTCAGAAAGAGGGTTATGTTTTTCGCACGTGTGTTTGTGGGCTAACTTGTGATTTTTTTATACTCCAACTACCACAAAGGGCCTAAACACCCATGGGGTACCGTAGGGCTATAGGGGAATACAGGGGAAATGCCACACGGACTCTGGCGAGGAAATACGTGTGCATGCAACATGCACACATTCTGGCCTCGCCTACGAGATCCGCCGGGTGGTACCTCCGCGTTCGACACTCAGAGACCGTCTACCACCTACGGACAATCACAACATCCATAGCCGAGAGAAAAATTTCCCCTAGGACGGGATTCGCGCACGGCGACTGATCAGGAGACCGAAGAGTCTGCCATTGCGGCCTCCGCTGCAGCCTGTTGGAAGCATCAATATTATTTATCGCGCATCCTTGACGGCAACATTGTAAAAAGTACGAAATCTACTGAAATATCCCCAGCGCACAATTGCGCTGTTGCAGCGTCCGTCGGCCGTTGCGTAATTTTATATTTCTGACGCTGGGTCCGTTATTAAAAGCCGCGCAAATTAGGCATATGCAAACAACGAACGACCTTTCAAAAAAGCTACTTTATTTAACAAACGTTCGTATTCACATCCTACAAATACCTACTATCTATAGCCTAGGCTACAATAAGGAATTGGAAAGTGTTAGCCTAAGCATCTGTGAATATGGGATCATCATTATAGCGTGCCGTAAAAATTGCACTATAAACCCTTTCTGAGGGCATCACTTTACGCGTAAAAAGGTACTGGATCAGTGCAAGGTGTGAATCCTATCATCAAGTATTTTTTATAAACGTCAACGTGACGAACGATAGAACCAATAATATTAGCAATCGTCCACGATGCCATATGTTTCTAGACGTACTAGATCAGTACACTCGCCACAGGCATCGCCGTACCGGCAAGGTCGTACCTAAATAAAAAGAGAGGGTACCACCTCACGAGACGCGTTTAGAAAGTAATGAGGTGTTAAGGTGCAATCATCTACGATATGACGCAGTGTGCGGTACTGCAAAATTTTACGTTCAGGTGTCTTCTAAGAATTCGCGAAGCGTCTGTTTTAAGACTGCTTAAATTAGACTTTCACCATCGTAAAAGTAAAGGATTCGAGGTTGAATTGTAACGTAATTTGCGATACACGTTTTCGGAGTCGTTGTTTTTCATCGGATCATTATCGCTTATCCCCTTTCAATCTGACTAGTCGTGTCAGAAACCGTCTTTTCAATTTTGTTGACGAATTTTCTCCATTCACCAAATTTATTTAACGATGGTTCTATTTTAATAAGCACTGATCTCTATTCCTGTATAGACGAGATCTAGTTAAACGTTATCGCCTAATATAAATTCGCAACATGACTTTCTAAAGAATTCTGATAGTAACAACGTACACGTATAGCACATACCCGTATCTTGTCGAGCGCTATTGTCTGATAATTGCTCTTGTAGGTATTCGCAGGCGGTGTCTTTATGCCATTTCAATCCACCAATTGCCCCACAAAACGGGAGTGAACGTGACGCCATAGTATGGGCTTGTACGTTCATGAGTATTAGTAGAAAAAATGCGAATACTAATTTGATTTCGAAAAAATCTGATAAAGTCAGGATCATGTTGCTTTCACCAATCTGTTGACAGTTTTAGATCAATTCAAACAATTTTTATTGTCAAAAGTTTGATCAGTTTAATGCTCTAGATAGGAATTATCGACAGTATAACATTTTTATTGTTGAACTAAGTTAGACATAAATTACCCATTTTTGAGAACACAAAGATCCTACAATCAATTTTGTGAAGAATACCTGTTTTGTGATAATACCACTATCTTCAAGCGTAAAATCCGAGCTTTTGAATCAAAAGAGCGATCGACAGCCCAGTACAGGCCACACAGACAAAAAAGAATCATTTATTATTATACCACCTAGTTGTAGATTTTTCCGATAGAAGATATATGCATATCGACGAGAGTTCACCCACGTTATCGTAAAGCACAATGGCTGCAACAATAAGGAATAAGCCGATAAATCTTTTCAGATGTAGGCTACGAAATTATGCAGGCGTACCACTAAGACACTAAACCACATTTCGCAAGTTAGCGTTCCGTATAATGGTTCTTAAATCGTTCAGAAACTGAATGAGTTATTGTGCAATGATAAGTATCGTATTTTTTATTACCAAAAGCCGTGGGCACAACAAGTTGAAGAATCTAGTGACCAGAAACACATCAAGTTTTAATGTCACATAAAATTATATTGAAATATCACTAACAATAACAGCAATCTTTGTTTGTAAATACAAATGTATATAAAAGCGGTAAACCTCTGAATGCAAGTAGCAATAAAATCTTGCTCCACGGCACAAGGTTGCGAAACATAATTCCCCAGAACAGACACAAAAATCGCCAGATTTGAAACTTTTTTAAGAAAATCCCCCAAATCGTTATCGCATTCTGCCTCGCAATGTTCCCATTCTCTGCTCCAGTTCAAACCTACGTTTTTCTCCAAACCATTGGTGTGGTACGCCTCGGTCGACAAGTTGGCCTTCTTCTCTATGGCGCCGAAAAAGCAAGTTCAAGAAATTATTTTTTCTGGGTACAACACTTCTACTGTATATTTTATTACAAAAATTTCACTAGGGTTTTAGAATAATTCATAATTCCATACTTTAATCGGATTCAAAACTTTAGTGGTACACAACTTTCAAAGTTTTTCTAACAAAACATTTAGCGATAATTCTAATAAACATTATTGAGCTTATTTCTGGAATAACAATTGACACAATATTTTAACTTGCCTTATATCAAGTTGTAACGGTTTCACCGTCCGATCATATTTATTAAATCACTTCTCGATTATCATTTCGTTAATCCCATCTCTAGCTTTTCTACTTGGAAAATTTTCCGCTTGGAGCGCTTGATGCGGAGTTCCTGATCTGCGATCTTCCTCGCGCTTCCTTTTCACTTGAGCCGCCGATCGAACAACGGCTAGAAATTTCTTCTCAGTAGCACCAGGTTATATAGCACCATGTGCTAGATTTCTAAAATGTGTGTCCGTATAGGACAAAAATGGTGAGTTTTAGAATACTATATAGTTTTATTTCTGGATCAGCCTGTAGTTTATAGATAATCGATATGTAAGTGATTTATTTCTTGTACGATTTTAAAATATCCATCGAACGTCATTTTCGACTACTTCGATCATTCGCCATAACTTTAATCAAATCGAGGTGGAAATCGATCCACATCGATTTTACCTCTGTGCGCGTATATATATTCATAGTTCAGTGAAATTATAAGTACGTTGATTATGAATATTCGATGATTGTGTTTTTATATCAGAAGCATGTGGAGAAATTTTTGATGACCACCATCTTGTTTTACGCTTTTTTTTGCTATTTCATGATTTTATTTTATGAAAGGCATTTCCAATTTTCGGTTTGATTTTATCAAACTATATAATATAATTCTAACCTAGAAAATCGTTGGTTCTCTTTTGAGGCAGACTGAGATTGGAAATGCCTTGACCATTAGGGCACGTTGCTAATGCACACGGTTCTTTTTCACATTGGGGCCACCCCCTTTCTTTTTCCATTTCACTTTGCCTAGCCTTGGCCAATATTTTCACCCATGCATGTACCTTGGCAGCGCCATCGCCTTTAACTTCGCCTACAACTGGTTGTGAAGCCACTATATGGAGGTCACCCCTCATAACTGGGACCTCCCCTTCAAGCCCCTGGCCATCCTGGCTTCAGTCGAGTAAAAATGGACCAGCGAAAGATAAGTCGATAGCGTTATAGCAGCGCCAAAGATGTAAAACTTATTTTGTTATTTTTGTAAAATTGTAATGTAATGAAAATGCCTTTTTTTTTGTTAAATAAAATCTGTTAAATTTTTGTGTTCTGTTTGTTCTTCTATCCTCTAGCCATGCCATGGTCGACACACAGCTACACGCCTGTAGATGTCTTCATGCCACCGACTGAGCTACCGGAAGCTAATTGTAACCCCCTTTGTGTGATTGTGCAGAAAAGTTGGAATCTTCATTGCATTCCATCTTTTCTGGACTTTTTGCGGAAAGGAAGTGTTACAAAGTATCATTGTGCATATATCAAAAATCGGATAAAAACAGGATGCCTAATTTTTTTATTTATTTTCACACGAAATAGCGTTGATCTACCAGACAATATTTTAGGCTGCCTTATATCAAGTATCATTGTGCATATATCAGATACGTCTCGATTATCGGCATACGCTTTATTATCTCCTGAGTCGTGACAGAACATTCAAAATAGATCGACACGAAGTGACCTCCGATATTCTAGAAATCGCTTTGTGGCTCACCAGACCTTTCTCGAAGCAGCAATTGGGACTATATATAACTCGGCGGCCGGGAGATGGAAGCAGATTTAGCGATAATTCTAATAAACATTATTGAGCTTATTTCTGGAATAACAATAGACACAATATTTTAACTTGCCTTATATCAAGTATCATTGTGCATATATCAAAAATCGGATAAAAACAGGATGCCCCATTTTCTTATTTATTTTCACACGAAATAGCGTTGATCTACCAGACAATATTTCAGACTGCCTTATATCACGTATCATTGTGCATATATCAGATATGTCTCGATTATCGGCATACGCTTTATTATCTCCTGAGTCGTGACAGAACATTCAAAATAGATCGACGCGAAGTGACCTCCGATATTCTAGAAATCGCTTTGTGGCTCACCAGACCTTTCTCGAAGCAGCAATTGGGACTATATATAACTCGGCGGCCGGGAGATGGAAGCAGATTTAGCGATAATTCTAATAAACATTATTGAGCTTATTTCTGGAATAACAACTGACACAATATTTTAACTTGCCTTATATCAAGTATCATTGTGCATATATCAAAAATCGGATAAAAACAGGATGCCTTATTTTCTTATTTATTTTCACACAAAATAGCGTTGATCTACCAGACAATATTTTAGACTGCCTTATATCAAGTATCATTGTGCATATATCAGATACGTCTCGATTATCGACATACGCTTTATTATCTCCTGAGTCGTGACAGAACATTCAAAATAGATCGACGCGAAGTGACCTCCGATATTCTAGAAATCGCTTTGTGGCTCACCAGACCTTTCTCGAAGCAGCAATTGGGACTATATATAACTCGGCGGCCGGGAGATGGAAGCAGATTTAGCGATAATTCTAATAAACATTATTGAGCTTATTTCTGGAATAACAATAGACACAATATTTTAACCTGCCTTATATCAAGTATCATTGTGCATATATCAAAAATCGGATAAAAACAGGATGCCTTATTTTCTTATTTATTTTCACACGAAATAGCGTTGAACTGCCAGACAATATTTTAGACTGCCTTATATCAAGTATCATTGTGCATATATCAGATATGTCTCGATTATCGGCATACGCTTTATTATCTCCTGAGTCGTGACAGAACATTCAAAATAGATCGACGCGAAGTGACCTCCGATATTCTAGAAATCGCTTTGTGGCTCACCAGACCTTTCTCGAAGCAGCAATTGGGACTATATATAACTCGGCGGCCGGGAGATGGAAGCAGATTTAGCGATAATTCTAATAAACATTATTGAGCTTATTTCTGGAATAACAATAGACACAATATTTTAACTTGCCTTATATCAAGTATCATTGCGCATATATCAAAAATCGGATAAAAACAGGATGCCTTATTTTCTTATTTATTTTCACACGAAATAGCGTTGAACTGCCAGACAATATTTTAGACTGCCTTATATCAAGTATCATTGTGTATATATCAGATATGTCTCGATTATCGGTATACGCTTTATTATCTCCTGATTCGTGACGGAACATTCAAAATAGATCGACGTGAAGTGACCTCCGATATTCTAGAAATCGCTTTGTGGCTCACCAGACCTTTCTCGAAGCAGCAATTGGGACTATATATAACTCGGCGGCCGGGAGATGGAAGCAGATTTAGCGATAATTCTAATAAACATTATTGAGCTTATTTCTGGAATAACAATTGACACAATATTTTAACCTGCCTTATATCAAGTATCATTGTGCATATATCAAAAATCGGATAAAAACAGGATGCCTTATTTTCTTATTTATTTTCACACGAAATAGCGTTGATCTACCAGACAATATTTTAGACTGCCTTATATCAAGTATCATTGTGCATATATCAGATATGTCTCGATTATCGGCATACGCTTTATTATCTCTTGAGTCGTGACAGAACATTTAAAATAGATCGACACGAAGTGACCTCCGATATTCTAGAAATCGCTTTGTGGCTCACCAGACCTTTCTCGAAGCAGCAATTGGGACTATATATAACTCGGCGGCCGGGAGATGGAAGCAGATTTAGCGATAATTCTAATAAACATTATTGAGCTTATTTCTGGAATAACAATTGACACAATATTTTAACTTGCCTTATATCAAGTATCATTGTGCATATATCAAAAATCGGATAAAAACAGAATGCCTTATTTTCTTATTTATTTTCACACGAAATAGCGTTGATCTACCAGACAATATTTTAGACTGCCTTATATCAAGTATCATTGTGCATATATCAGATACGTCTCGATTATCGGCATACGCTTTATTATCTCCTGAGTCGTGACAGAACATTCAAAATAGATCGACGCGAAGTGACCTCCGATATTCTAGAAATCGCTTTGTGGCTCACCAGACCTTTCTCGAAGCAGCAATTGGGACTATATATAACTCGGCGGCCGGGAGATGGAAGCAGATTTAGCGATAATTCTAATAAACATTATTGAGTTTATTTCTGGAATAACAATTGACACAATATTTTAACTTGCCTTATATCAAGTATCATTGTGCATATATCAAAAATCGGATAAAAACAGGATGCCTTATTTTCTTATTTATTTTCACACGAAATAGCGTTGATCTACCAGACAATATTTTAGACTGCCTTATATCAAGTATCATTGTGCATATATCAGATACGTCTCGATTATCGACATACGCTTTATTATCTCCTGAGTCGTGACAGAACATTCAAAATAGATCGACGCGAAGTGACCTCCGATATTCTAGAAATCGCTTTGTGGCTCACCAGACCTTTCTCGAAGCAGCAATTGGGACTATATATAACTCGGCGGCCGGGAGATGGAAGCAGATTTAGCGATAATTCTAATAAACATTATTGAGCTTATTTCTGGAATAACAATAGACACAATATTTTAACCTGCCTTATATCAAGTATCATTGTGCATATATCAAAAATCGGATAAAAACAGGATGCCTTATTTTCTTATTTATTTTCACACGAAATAGCGTTGAACTGCCAGACAATATTTTAGACTGCCTTATATCAAGTATCATTGTGCATATATCAGATATGTCTCGATTATCGGCATACGCTTTATTATCTCCTGATTCGTGACAGAACATTCAAAATAGATCGACTCGAAGTGACCTCCGATATTCTAGAAATCGCTTTGTGGCTCACCAGACCTTTCTCGAAGCAGCAATTGGGACTATATATAACTCGGCGGCCGGGAGATGGAAGCAGATTTAGCGATAATTCTAATAAACATTATTGAGCTTATTTCTGGAATAACAATTGACACAATATTTTAACTTGTTTTATACCAAGTATCATTGTGCATATATCAAAAATCGGATAAAAACAGGATGCCTTATTTTCTTATTTATTTTCACACGAAATAGCGTTGAACTACCAGACAATATTTTAGACTGCCTTATATCAAGTATCATTGTGCATATATCAGATACGTCTCGATTATCGGCATACGCTTTATTATCTCCTGAGTCGTGACAGAACATTCAAAATAGATCGACGCGAAGTGACCTCCGATATTCTAGAAATCGCTTTGTGGCTCACCAGACCTTTCTCGAAGCAGCAATTGGGACTATATATAACTCGGCGGCCGGGAGAAGGAAGCAGATTTAGCGATAATTCTAATAAACATTATTGAGCTTATTTCTGGAATAACAATAGACACAATATTTTAACTTGCCTTATATCAAGTATCATTGTGCATATATCAAAAATCGGATAAAAACAGCATGCCTTATTTTCTTATTTATTTTCACACGAAATAGCGTTGAACTACCAGACAATATTTTAGACTGCCTTATATCAAGTATCATTGTGCATATATCAGATATGTCTCGATTATCGGCATACGCTTTATTATCTCCTGAGTCGTGACAGAACATTCAAAATAATAAAAGCAAATCAAAACGAACAGGTGCCTTTTATTTGCCTTGCAGCGAAAGTGGTGCGACACAGATCGTTTATCCGTGGCGTTATCGATGTGGAGCGAGTTCAAAAACAGGTTCGGCTTGATTATTTCACCGTGATATGTGATCTACGTTCAAACAAATGGCCATATACCACATACCGAATAAATGCAATCTTTGGAACTCAGGTGTAAAACTGTCTTTGACGCCAGAGTGACATGGGAGGTAGATTGGTTTCAGATCAATCAGATAATACCAACATGACCTTAGTAAAAGCTTTCTAGTTTTCAACTTATGATTCATTTCCCGGGCTGCACCCTGTATACACATATTTCCTCAAGAAATCAATTGATATCATTCAATCACACTCCAAGCACAATGCTCGTATGTGCATATCACCGTCAGCCGTCTGCTACGTGCTTTTAAAAATCACTCGGAGAGACTAACCACAACCCCGTGGCGTACGGCAAATGCGACCGATAGGTACGCGATCCGTTTGCTGAGAATATGTTTCCGAGTTTTATCTGTCTACTACGTGCGTTGAATTACCGGGTATGTATTGATACATACATCAAAACAGTACCAGCTTTGACATTGAGAGTCAAACGACTACCGATTTTGGGGGAGAATAAACTGTGGATCCTCCTTTGCGTCCCACACACACGGAAAATGTTCCTTTCTACAGAGCATAATTAGGAATTACACGCCATTGTTCAAATGATAAACGAATGTAAAAGCAATTTATCTTATGCTAACAACAAGAAGAATAAAGATCGTATCGGGTTAGCGAAAGATGTGCACGATTCAGTCTCAAGGTCTTTCGAGATGTGTCGAGATCGGTTTCAGAGCAGAGCCCGAGGCGAAATAGCATAGTGCCATTAGAATAAATAGTTGGAATAAACTTCACGTCACTTTAGTGGTCATAAAAACACTTAAACATTCTCATTTGTTACCGCTGTTAAAAATAACGTAACGAGAAGAGCAACGGTTCGTTATTTTTGTTGCAATAATAATAATAACAACAAACTAAAATATGAACATCATTGTCCCCGTCTCTATTTTTTCGAATTCAACCGTACTAATGAATGTAAGTGTTTAAAACAAAGGACGGTGCGGCATGCAAGCAAAAACTGGTATAGCGAGTGATGCGTGAAAAGTTGCACCACATTTACCTGCTCCTCAGAAATTTTGCAACTCTCTTGAAGGCGGATTCTTTTCAAATTTCAATCGGTCAAGGTTAACCAACTGTTTCGTCGCTAAGCGATGTGCATTCTTACACCAATTATTACATTGAGACTGCTTAAAACATATACATCCAAATCTCATAAATCTAGCTTTGCTGTTTTCAGCATATCTCCCCATACACCTGGGCCGTGTGCTTAAATCCTATGTTGTCGTCGTATCCTATATTTATATTTCGACAAACAGTTCTGGCGCCATCTGTTGGGCGAGTCTCCTACTCGCCAGAGACAGTGAATCGTCTTCTAGATCGACGCGAAGTGACCTCCAATATCCTAGAAATCGGTTTGTGGCTCACCAGACCTTTCTCGAAGCAGCAATTGCGACTATATATAACTCGGCGGCCGGGAGGTGGTAGCAGATGGTACAGATTACACCAGAGCAGAACGGAGTGGATGGTAGTGCAGTCAATGGCGACATAAGAATTAGTCGGACATAAATAGTGGTCTATATAAGTGTTCTATCAAGTTAAATAAATTAGTGCATTTCCTTTTGCGGAATCCAGTGTTTTAATCCACACTCAAAAGAACCCAGAAAAACGGTACAATATAAGCGGAATATATAGTTTAAGATAAAAATAGCATACTCATATGTATTCCTCACGAGTAAATTGGTTTAATCAAGTCTTTCAATTAATCTAGCTCTCGCTAAAGGATTGTGTGTGAATGATAATTGAATTCTATAAAAATCTTTCAAAATCAATTAAACTTCAATTGAAAAAGATTGGAGACAATCCTCGATGATCTCAATATAGTGTTTAAAGTAATTATATGATAAATGAATTGCCATAAAAACTATTTCCCAACAGGTAGGTACTCGAGAATATGCATTATAATTAAAAATTTAAATAAACCCAATATGATACAGCAGTCACGATTTGTGTTGAACTGGTTCTACCTATGCATACTGTTACAAATACAGTGACGTATCAAAAAGATCGTAAAGATATTCATTTATAAAGCAGGATATCTAGACTTTGAGAAGAAGATTATATTTTTGAGGAAGCAACAGAAAAATGTTCTGGGTAAGTTTTTTATTAATCGCAAAGATGAAAAAAGGATATACTACGTGAACGTCTTTGTAATATTTTTACTTTATCTTGAGTTCGGATATGGTATAGAGAATATTTTCTACCTCACTGGAGTCTCACCCTGGCTTGCATCCGCTTTAACAGTGATTGACAAGCGTGAAATGTTTCTCGACCGATCGGATAACGGCGTATCTAATGATAGTGGACGTTCAATTTACATGCTTAAGCTGAAATTTGTTTATGGTCAGTCAGACAGATTGAAATTATTTATATATATCGTAAGCGGATTTCAGTCGATGAAATTGTTTGGTACAGTTGATGGATAGTTTGGTTCCTTTAATATGACGCTACTGCGATGTTTGTGGGCTCCATATATTGTACATTATCTAGAGAACAGTGTCCAGCTTTGAAAGCAGGATTTGCTTTTAGCTTTCCGCTTTTGGATTAACGATTACATATATGTGAAACCTTAGCCTTGCCAGGTGTTCGCAGTGTCACAGTATGTGTACCCTTCAAAATCATCAACACGCTCATATGTCGATCCAAACGGCTGTAAGTATACGAAATATTTCAAACATGTTTTTACATGAGAGTTCATCCTCACTAATCTTGATGCTTTCACCATCGACAATCCACATGTCTAAAATAACGTTCATGTAAACATAAATCATCCGATTATCATCAAACCAAAGTTTATTCCAAAGCATGCAAAAACAAAATAATCACAATTTCGTACCAATCACCATACATCTCAAGTATCTAATCATCAAATGTACACATATCACAAAAATATTCAAGAATTCACAAACAAAATCACAAAACACGGCTCGACCCAGGCTTTGTTGAATTTTTATTGCTAGGAGAGGAAATTAAAAAAACTGTTGAAACATACAACGTACTACTTGAACTTAGCAGTTACATGATTTTTTCCTGATAAATAATATTGTTTTGAATAAAAAAAGCTACCACAAACGCTACTTTAGTGCCAATTTCTTTGACAGCATTTGTATCTACCACATATTAGAGCCATTAGAGTGTATTTTACGTTTGAAGTGACGTCTACTAAGCAGCTCAAAATGCTGACTGTTTCAATACAAAACATGAACATAACTACTAAAAAATCAAAATCCAGGGATTTCGTAATCATCCGCACCTCAAAACGCATTTTTTTTGCTCAAAATCATTTAAAACAGCGCATGTAAGTTACCGTTCACAAATGAAATAACAGGGTTTTATAAATTTTCAGTTTTTTTCTGACGCGAAGTATCTGATGAGACAGAAAAAGCAAAAAAAAACTTGGCACCCTCCCAGGATCGAACCCGTGGACCGTTCGATTTTCGACGATGTGTGAAGCTGGTCAGCCGTCACGCAACGACCGACGGACGCTGCAACAGCGCAATTGTGCGCCAGTTGGGGATATTTCAGTAGATTTGGTACTTTTTACAATGTTGCCGTCTAGGATGCGGGATAAATAATATTGATGCTTCCAACAGGCAGCAGCGGAGGCCGCAGTGGCAGACTCTTCGGTTTCCTGATCAGTCGCCGTGCGCTGCGCGGTTTCTATTCCCGTCCCAGGAAAAATTTGTCTCTTGGCTATGGATGGTGTGATTTTCCGTAGGTGGTAGACGGTCTCTGACTGTCGAGCGAGTAGGTACCACCCCACGGATGTTTAGGCCTTCGTGCTAGTTGGAGTATAAAAAAGACATTGACAATCTACAGTCACAAGTCAAAATTACGAAACACAACAACCAAAAGCTGTAATGCTGTAATGTTCTTTCGCGAACTGTTTTATCTACTTGGTGATCGTTCCACGATTCTAGGGACTTTTTCTTAGCTCGATCATTTATGCATCTCCTACAGAAAGGCTCTGGATCTATAGAAATCATGAAGTACAATTCGCGCTTCTGAACATTCATCTGACTATTCAGAAATAATAAAGCATTCGATACGAAGATTGCAGATGATTATAACTCGCATACCTTGACACGTAATCAAAGAATCAATGCTGGCTCAAATTTCAAAATGCGAATATAAGACATCAATCCATCAAGGTTGATGCATTCCGCGTGCTACTGCACTTTCACTGTACGAACTGGGCAAGATCTTTTACAGATTTGAATCATTTGGTTACATTGTTGCTGTCTGTATCAAACAAAAGCCCATTTTTCTTTTCTGTCCAATTAGGTCAGACATTAATATCTTTATGTACTTGCATATGAAATGCATTGAAAGTTCATACACGTTTTGTAAGACAAAATAGCAAATCCTGTTCAGTTTCTTCTTCCATCTCTGGTCTGATCCACTCAAAAAATAACTGGTGTGAGAAGAATTTAAAAAAATACAATACGAGTACTACATATCATTGCACAATTTAAACGTTGATGATTCTCGTCATAATAAATAAATTTCCCAAAATATCTTCGTTGCGATGTCTTGTGAAAACATTATTAAAATATATACCGAGCGTCATTACTTGTGATATATTTAAAACAGCATAACGAACTTATTATATTAATTAGTTCTGAATAAATATTCCTTGAGAATTCTCGGTACGCCGTAACATCGATGAAACCAGAATGATATTAAAATCGTAGATCAGATAAACATGAATTACATACAAGCTCATTATTTTTATTAGGTAGTAGCGATTTGAGAAACGGCATGCCTACTTTTTAATGGACGTACTCTGTGATGTGATATAACAAAGTCGGTGACGTTGATTAGGCGGTTATCCTTAAAATAACGTCCTAAATTTTTAACATTTCGATCTAGTTTCAAGTATGGCGAACACGTTTGTTACGAATTCTGTACACGTCATAGAAAGTTGTTTGTCTTATAAGTAGTTCCATTTTGGAATAATCGTCTAAACGGATAATATTTCTGTGTAGATCGCAATTTTGTATATGTTTAGGTACTCTTTTTATGGTGGTATGGTCGATTTCTTGTAGAATCTCACTCAAACTAGAGAAACAAATAATACGTGAGCCCGTAGACAAAAACCAGGGTAAGCACAGGAGACACTGCGACCCGGGTTGTATACTAAGTTTGATAGGGGCCGTATAGTGGGACTTCGGGAAGCTGGACTTTCTTTTCGGGCAATTGCAGTTAGAGTGCAAAGAAGTGTAGACGCTGTGGTTAGGTGTTGTCAGGTATGGCCGCACGCAAAGAGCAAGGAGCACTGGACGCCGCCGTAGAACAACAGACCGTGAAGATCGCCGCCTAAGATTATTGGCCTTAAGGGACCGTTTCTCCACTACCAAATGAATGGTTTGCAGAACACGGAAGACCTATTGGCATGCGAAGTGTTTACCGACGAATGAGAAGTTTTGACTTGTTTTCATACCGGTCACACTGGGTCCTCCCTTTAACTCGAGAACACCGACGTAATCGCCTTGAGTGGTGCAGACAACGGTCACTCTGGGATCAGGAATGGAACAGTATCGTCTTTAGTGACGAGTCTCGATTTTGTTTAGGCATGCACGATGATCGTGCCAGGGTTAGAAGGCGACGTGGTGAAAGGAGGAATCCGCAGTTTTTTGTTGAAAGACATGTTCATCACACTGTTGGAGTTATGGTTTGGGGTGCTATAGCTTATGGTTCCAGGCCACCTTTAATCTTCATCAGAGGTAACATGAACGCGCAGCGTTATATCCACGAAGCTTTACCCTATCTTGACACCCTGGCAGATCCAACTTTCCAACAAGATAATGCCCGACCACATGTTGCAAGAGTCACGATAGACTTCTTTCAACATAATGATGTCACATTGTTACCGTGGCCACCAAGATCTCCCGACTTATCCCCAATTGAGCACGTGTGGGATATGACGGGTAGGAGATTGCTCAATTTGCAACGTCCTCCTCAGACTCTAGAAGCACTTCGAGAGGAGTTGGTGGTTGCCTGGAATGAGATACCACTGGAGGACATTGACCACCTGATCAGAAGCATGCCTAGGCGCGTTGGAGAATGCGTAGCACATCAGGATGCATCCACACATTATTAAAGGTCAAAGGGCTTTAAAGCAGTGCAATCATTTTGAAATTTTTATCATTTACTTATTATGCTTCGTTAAGTACTTATACAAAATTTTATTAAAATAAAACCATTTAAACTGGGTGTTCAGATTTATATGTCACTTAGTATATTTAGAAATAAACCCCTCGTAACAAGGAGCTTGAAATTTTCTTGTATATGCTCCAAGTATATAGGGTGATATGCTTCCTTAGCTCATTTTAGGAAGAAAACTTAATATGAACATATTTCCTAAACCTATTAACTTTTGAGCAAAAGAATGTTGAATTTTAAGAAAACATTCGTTTACTCATCATAACTTTGATACTGCTCTAGATATTTTCATGCAATTTGACATGCATCTATTAAGCACCAATAGGCACTTTTTTATGTAGAACGTTTTGTAATATTTCCACCAGAGGCGTCCGTACTGGAGATTTTTCAAAAAAATTATGGTACGCCATTGATTTTTCTGAATATAAATATCGTTTTTGAAATTTTCATTTACTTTGCAACGAATTTGACCTCTTGATTTTTATTCGTCCGATGCACCGTTTTCGCGTAAAACTAAAAACCATTTTTGCTATTTTAATCAATCTTTTTTAGCTAATCTTTTAACCTCCTATAACTTGAAAAGTAACGCTTGGATTTAGATGAAATTTTCACACAATCTTACTTCTATGTCGAAGACGCAAAAGCTTTGTAGTTTTTGAAAATCGGTCCAGTGACGACGGAGAAAGAGGCGAAAAACAAAAAAAAATCACTCAAAACATTTTTTTGACGATGATCTTGATCAGTTTTGGAAACTGTTTGTAGGGGTTAAATATTGGGGGGATACAGCGGGTGGGGGAGGAGTATTTCTCAATTCTTTGTCGTTGGTATATTTACAACCCGCGCATATTGGGCATATTTCATCCCCCACATTTACCCTTAAAATATCTCCTACACCACGCAGTTTGAGAACATTTTGCAAGGAATCGACGATATTCGTTTGATTCATTACTTCAAAAACACCTTTTCATTGTTAAATTTGTCAAAAATATTCGAGTTTTTTGAGAGCACATAGAAGTTACATCACTTGGTTTTAAAATATCTGAAATGTAAATGATTTACGTCCTTACATCAGTCTGCAACCTGTACTTCTGGACACACAGCGATGACTGGCAGGTGTTGTGAGGCAACACCCAGTATCTCGTTTTTCGTATTGCAAGACGGAATATTGTTCCAAGTCATCCTCTCACAACATCACCAGTTGGATAATGTGTAGAAAGTATGCGTGTATGACGTCGGATTAAGTAATATCACCCGCCGTTCAGATTTGTAACGAACATTTTATAAATTCTTTGAATATTTTTCGCGATTTATTCTCATGATACGAGGCTTGTTTAAAAAATAAGGCTCGCAACGCTGTATCTTTGCTTGTAGAAATATAGCTTAAGGATCAACGTTTCCAATGGTAAATTCTTGTTTTTTCAATAAAAATTCCTTGTACCTAAAAGATGCGCGACCTATATTTTTGAGACAGCCCTTGTATATTTCTTTCGAACACAGAAACAATTTGTTTGCAACTTGCTTGCAACTTTGTGGGTCGGTGTATCTGTTGTTATGTCTATCTAGTGCGCTTGTCCAAAAAAACGACTCTTTTTGTATAAATATTTTGGAATTAATTGGATTCTGGGTCAAAAGATACACAGTTTCTGCTTATAAAGTTGCCGACGTTTCCGAAAAGTCATCAACTTTACAGAAAACCGTGTTTCTTTACACCCCAAATCCAATTCATTACGAGAGATTTCACACTTCACCTGTTTTGTACTTATGTACAGAATATTATTTCTGGCATACTATCCGAACTAATCAAGGACTAATACTTGTATTTCGAACCTAGGGATATAAGTGATGGTACGTCTATAGCTTATTGTTCTATTCCGTAACTCGCAATCACCACTTTGAGCTCATCTTGTACGCGGTGAAAGTTTTCGCAAAATCCATCGTGAGTTGCCTGAATTCCTGATTGCTAATCGCTCTTTTTATAAAGCGATCTTTAACTATCTTTAAGTGGAAGTTCGTGATGTATTTGAACGATCTCGGGTCGTTGGGGTTAAGTTGTCGTAACAAGGTAGATCGGTAGTGCTGGAATTTGCAAAAATCCAAACATATACTAAGTGACCAAGAAAAAAATAACACCCAGTTTATCACAAAGATTTTCTAGGTTTATATATGTTTGTTAGATGTATAGATAAAGCATTTTTTGTGATATCGTATGTTCTTAAGGTGCAGATCCGCAATGAGACGTTGTCTCGTGAAGTAAAAATCCGTTGAAATGTATTATTTCGCTGTGGAAACAGGCATGAGATTCGTGTCATAATTTGGTGAAACAAAGTCTCATTGGAGCTTAATACCTCGTGTGAAAGCAAAAAATTCAAGTAGCAAAACTCAAATGTTTCAAATGTTGAGATTTTAGTCTCCTTGGGGACACTTTGCTTAAGAGAAAGTATATACCAGAAATTGTGGTAATAAGTTCATTATTACTAGGTGTCCTTTTTTCTATGTCACTGATATTTAGTACTATACGGAATACCAACAAGCTGGAAACATCAATTTCCAGCCTCCTATCAAAAAATAAAAAATAACGTGTGTTTGAAATGCTCGGTATTTAATCAGCTTAAGTTTATAGATCTCTTTTTCTTTCGACTTGTAGATATCTAAGAGCCTAGATAAATAATTTTTTCTTAACGTTAACAATAATACAAATGTATTCTAGTCTATTGTGACTCTTGCAACATGTGGTCGGGCATTATCTTGTTGGAAAGTTGGATCTGCCATGGTGTCAAGATAGGGTAAAAGATGGGGTTCTAGAACTTCGTGGATATAACGCTGCGCGTTCATGTTACCTCTGATGAAGATTAAAGGTGACCTGGAACCATAAGCTATAGCACCCCAAACCATAACTCCAACAGTGTGATGAACATGTCTTTCAACAAAAAACTGTGGATTCCTCCTTTCACCACGTCGCCTTCTAACCCTGGCACGACCATCGTGCATGCCTAAACAAAATCGAGACTCGTCACTAAAGACAATACTGTTCCATTCCTGATCCCAGAGTGACCGTTGTCTGCACCACTCAAGGCGATTACGTCGGTGTTTTCGAGTTAAAGGGAGGACCCAGTGTGGCCGGTATGAAAACAAGCCAAAACTTCTCATTCGTCGGTAAACACTTCGCATGCCAATAGGTCTTCCGTGTTCTGCAAACCATTCATTTGCAATGGACCTGGTAGTGGAGAAACGGTCCCTTAAGGCCAATAATCTTCACGGTCTGTTGTTCTACGGCGGCGTCCAGTGCCCCTTGCTCTTTGCGTACGGCCTTCTCGAAGCCATGCCTGACAACACCTAACCACAGTGTCTACACTTCTTTGCACTCTAACTGCAATTGCCCGAAAAGAAAGTCCAGCTTCCCGAAGTCCCACTATACGGTCCCTATCAAACTCACTAAGTTGACGAAATCGCACAGGTCTCCGTACTCTAGGCATCGTAACCGATCGTAAAGGATGTCAAGAACCAAAATCCGCCAACGTTGATTCTTTACTGCGGCTGAAATATTCATTTTTAGAGCGTTAGTGAATTAAAAAAAAGCAGTATAAAAATCGGAATGTCCAACTGATAAGGCTGAACATTTTTTCACTTGTTATTTACATTCACCAACTTTTATTAAAATAAAACCATTTAAACTGGGTGTTCGGATTTATATGTCACTTAGTATATATTACAAACAATCGAAAGCTTATATGTGCACTTACAAAACGAAAATTACGCATTAATCGTAGAAATTATAGGTTATTTGTTGTTGACCAACATTTTTCTTCAGGAACTATTACTAAAGGTACGGTTCTGTTACGCAAAAATTAATATCTAGAATCCAATAGCGATAATATTGATATATCGAACATTGGACCGTTAAAAGCATTTATAAGAAATTGTTCACTTAGTGAGATTGTTATGCAAAGAAGACGTGCCAGATGTATTTGAATATAGGAAATGACGTCGAGTAGGTTGACTCTATTCCTCCCGTGGCTTCTAGGCAACGCTGCTATAACTCGAGATCGTGAAGCCTAGCGATGCCGTCATACGCAGACGGTGTGCTGCACGAAAGAAAGAAAAGCACGACTGAAACACGGTTTGCGTCTGTAAATATTTATTTTTTAACTATGTCTAATAGGCGCGTAGACATATACCCTCCCGCACCCCCCAAATTTTCCCACCTAAATTAAAAAAAAAACAATTAGGACCTTCCGCTTCTACAAAGCGTTATCGTTCTTGGCAAATTACCCTAGTACCAAATTTCGACTTTCTCGTAGATATGTGGAGCGTATCTATAACACCGGCAGTCAAGGCTAACTTGATTCATTCTTTGTCAGTTCAAACCATACTTACCGCTTATGGCTATATCACAAACCGTGAAACCGGACAAGAATACGAAAAAAATACCGTATCCAAAAGGATAAACGGGTATTTCGGATGGGAAAAATGACGTTGATCATTAGCTTGATTAGATGCAGTCAACGTAATTGGGTTGTTCTAAATTGTAAAGTGCAAAACAGCGAAGAATTACAAACATGATGGGCTGTTGCAAAACGAAGCGATTTTATTGGCCGAATTTGCATTCAGATCAGCCAGTCGGCGGTTAATGTAATTAAGATATCTGGAGCATGACGGCTATGTTTGGGAGGATCATGTGATTTGCTGTTCGATGTTGAAACGTTCGGGGTAAGGCGACCTTCACGGTTATCGGTTTTTCCAAGACTAAGAGTGGGCATGACGAAAGTGAACATTCAGCTTTTTAGTAAAACATAAACACGTTGTTTTCATAGAGCAGTAGCTTTGCAGACGGGTGGCTGACTTCCATGTGACACTCATTGTCCTTTGCACAATTATAAATTACCTCTCGATCCTTGTTTATAAGTAAGATAGCGTTTTCATGCTCATTCATTTGGGTATCGTCGGTGTAGGTCATTATTTTACAATTTTGTACAATTTGAGGTGTATAATGTGAATAGTAGTGGCCCTAAAACAGAACCTTGTGGTACCCCAGATTTCATAAGCTCTAGTGATGAAACTTCGTGGTTAATTGCATCGAAAGCTTTTGGAAAATCACGCGACAATGAAAAGCAGTGATGATATCATCATTTATCGCTAGAAA
Organism: Acanthoscelides obtectus; assembly: GCA_963669975.1. Classification (NCBI taxonomy): domain Eukaryota; kingdom Metazoa; phylum Arthropoda; class Insecta; order Coleoptera; family Chrysomelidae; genus Acanthoscelides; species Acanthoscelides obtectus. Next base: position 8,473,905 of record CAVLJG010000010.1, read on the forward strand.
CCGTCCCTAAATCCAAATCCAGATGTGCTTTTAGGCATGATCTGGTAGCACGCCATTGTTACATCTAAAAGTGGCGAGTATACGCGGAAGAAACTATTTTAAACTTGTAAATCGGACAAAGTGGGGACCTACTAAGTGCCTAACATGACGAGGTCCGTATATTGAAACGCTTACAACAAACAAAGTAAGGATTTTTCAGGATATATTCTCACTTAGCGCATACAGAAATATATATAAAGTAGATTGGAATGTCCAGCTCGTATGGCCCACCTTCCGAGGTCCGACCATTGTTGCCTTGCTTGCGGTCCTCACTTGGTAGATCTATCGATTGCAAAATATACACGTATGAAAAATATATTTCGCGCGCGCAGCGCCGGATGCGGCGATACGACCAAGTACGATATACAAATTTTAAGGTACCAGGTACAAACTGAGGACCATTTTTTGTTCACGTTTTCTTAATGATTAAGGGTTGGGGAACACGATATATAATGTCTGTATCGGACCTCACTTTGTCGTGGTCCTTACTTTGTATGAAAATTTTACATGGGGAGTCCTCACATTGTATGGTGAGCGAATATATATTTATATATACATATACTCGTATATATATATATATATACTCGTATATATATATACTCGTTTATATATATACTCGTATATATAGTAAAAGAATTTCTAATATTGAGCATGGTTGATATTTTAGTTAACTCTTTTGAGGATAGTATCAAACTTTCGGCAATATGGAGCCTTCATCAGGATTCGTCGTTGAGGTTGATTCAAAACGAACCCGGAGATGAGAGCACTTGTTATAAATACAAAACCAATCGGACGGACACATTGAGCTTACTGATAACGACGTATAACATCGTAACATCATAACACTATAAATCAATACACCCAAACATATCAATTTTTTTTTAATTAACGAGAAGCAATGTTGGGGACAAAATCGGAATGTAGTTTCTAACATATATATATATATATATACATATAACTTGAGACGTGGTCATTGTCGTCTAGACCAGTTAAGTGAAAAATTAAAGCTTCCGCCTTTTGTTGGGTACTTCGACAAAATTTAAGCAAAGAGGACTCTTTATATTTTTTTAATTCTCTCTAGCTTTCAATGGACTTTGCCATCATCATCAGGAGCTGCAATTGCTACTGTTATCATTGTAATTGCAGCTCCTGATGATGATGGCAAAGTCCATTGAAAGCTAGAGAGAATTAAAAAAAGTATAAAGAGTCCTCTTTGCTTAAATTTTGTCGAAGTACCCAACAAAAGGCGGAAGCTTTAATTTTTCACCTATATATATATATATATATATATATACTTTATCCAAAAATTTCAACGCGGGTGCTCCTCAGGGATCGGTCTTGGCCCCATCATTGTTTCTTTTACACATCAACGACCTCCTTTCCTGTACGATCAATCCGATCCTGTCTTTGTCGATGATAGCACTCTACACGCAGCAATTCAGTGTGACAAGCCTATCTCGGCCGGTAAGCCTTTATAAAAAAGGCAAGCAGCGAGGGATCTGGAGGTTATCACTTCTTGGGGACGCAACAATCTGATACAGTTTGATGCTTTCAAAACACATGAAGCATCGGCACCGCGTCTGCTATAAGGAGCCTTATAAACAACTCATAACTTTTCAAAATAATTGTTAAACCATCTTCCATTAGTGACCACTTGCAGACCTTGCTTTACATTTGCAACTATTACACATCAATATATATATTTGAAAGGCATAAGTGATACAGAAGACTTATAAATATAATCATAATAGCATTTCAACGGGGGATTATTAATCCATATATGCATAAATACCAGAGCACTCAATTTACGCGGATACAGAAGGTCGTCGAGTTTTCTCAGTTCACTTCTAATCCACTAGAATGCGGCCGGTATACGTAATTGTATCTCTTCCTACCCAGTCGTCGAGTCAAAGCTGCTGGACTTTGCATTATTATTTATCGCTTTGGATGCGATACTCTTACGTTTAATAATAAACTCATACATATTCAGTACGTGTATGATTTGTATGTATGGAAACGGTTTTTCATAGACCTGGATATGCGCGGTTCGACTCATCCCTTTTCTGCGAAACCTGCAAGGCTTAAGTAGTCTAGAGTCAATTAACTTGTAGCTCATCCAGTCATTTGCATTATTTAAGTCACATGATGTGACGCACGCTTTCACTGAACTTATATCACCAGAAAACGATCAGCGAGAATCCGCTCGAGAATGTAAAATGAAAAAAATGTGCGCTAGTCGTTGTAATGCAATCGCCTATTGTTTTCGAAATCCAAATCCGCCTTTATAGCGAAAAGAACGCAAGTGTCTCCTTAATTATTCAAGTAAACTGGAACGCTCGCATGCAATATATGGCAGTGTTGGTATTCGTGGTTTAGAACATGGAATGCATGTTACACTAGAAAATATTGTATGCAGATGGCAAAAAGATCGTGCTCAAGTTAGAGTTATTTTATGGCAGAAAAAGCCGCGATTGTTTCCTTTCTTTGCGTAAAAAATGATACGGTTATAAGTCCGTCGTCACTTTTTCATTTTACAGTAGCTGCCAAGACGGCGAATTATTAGAAATATCCAGAGTCTTACACTCCAGGCAGAAAGCGCATAGTGGTTGTTTTCCCTTTGCAACTAAAATTTCAAAAAACAGCGATGAAAACAAGTGAAAAAATCATTAACGACGACAACTGTGTTTTCATAATAAAATCAGTTTCGCCGTTAGATGAGTAATTGCTTTGACATTATACCATGACGAATGATTAGAGCGTCTTACACTCCGGGCAGAGAGTATATAATGTCAATTTTTCAAGTATTTCCCTTTGCAACTAAAATTTCAAAAAACAGCGATGAAAACAAGTGAAGAAGGCATGCTTGACGTCAACTCCGTTTTCACAATAAAAGTAATATTGCAGTCTGATGAGGAATGACTTGGATATTATTCCATGAAAATAGTGATTCCAAATGATTAGACAGTCTTATATTCCGGGCATTTTTTGAGTTTTTAAACCTTTGCCACTAAAATTTCCAAAAACAACGATGAAGAATCAACAAAGGCGCCAACCACGTTTTCACAATAAAATTACTATTGCAGCTGGAAACTTTGGCATTATACCATGTAAAAAGTTATTCCGAATGACTAGAGAGTCTCACTCTCCGGGCAGAGAGACCATAATGGCCAAATTTTCGAGGCGTTCCTCTTGCAACTTGAATATCAAAAAACACAGTTAGATGCTCTGACAATATACCATGAAAATAATTATTCGGAGAGTCTTACACTCCGGGCAGAAAGCGCGTAATGGCCGTTTTTCGACTATTTCCACTTTTGCAACTGAAATTTCGATGAACAACGACGAAAACAAGTGACGAACGTGATATATGTCTACATAAAGGCCAACCGCGTTTTCACAATAAAATTATCACTGCAGTTAGATGAGTAATTGTCTTGACATTTACCGTGAAAATAGTTTTACAGCTGCTAAGCTTGCTTTTATTGTGCACGCAACAATGAGCATCCAATAATTGTGTGTGTAACAGTGAGCTGGAATATTGGCGTTGAAGTTTTATGAATATATTCATGCCATTATGTAAATAGCCCGTAAAAGGTGCTTTAAAACGCGTTCGGTTTATAGAAATGGACCGTATACGGATACACATCGGTTTACAAGAGATTAAGGTATGCTGAAGGCGATATTAAGACAAAATATCGGTTTTATGACTTGAAATTATTCGTTTTACATACATCGCGCTCGGCTTTTATGACTGAGGGAAATACTATGAAAATCATGAAGCGTCCTACAATTGTAGGAACAACGATATGTGACGTCATAACTGTCGACATGTCATTTGATTGTATTTTTGGTTAAGGTTACTGCCGAGTCTTTACTAGTTAAAAGATGTAATGTTATGACAAACGCTGACGATACGTAGATGTATATAACCGGTGATTTTTTAAGAGGTATAGGATTAATAGCCTTCTCAAAACCTCTGAAGATCACTCGTTAAAGATAAACCCTAGTAAATCGACGGCTATATTGTTTTGTAATTATTCCTGCAGAAACGTTTTAGAAAATAATATTAAGCTCAAACTAGGGGACAAATATCATTTAGGGATTCCGTGAAGGATTTGGGCGTAGTGGTTGACTCTAAACTTAAGCTTAGAGTGCACATTAAAACATTATTATTTATGAATGTCTTAATAGCCATTTGTCGTACTATAGGATTGTTTAAATTTGTTTGTTTTTTTTTTGGTTCTAGCAGCTGCTTCTGTAGCCCTTTATCCTCTTGAGGCTTTTTTTTGGTTTGTAAACTTTGTATATACTGTTTAATGAGAGCAATAAATATTATTATTATTATGATTTGAAAACAAAAGTAATACATCGAATAGAGAACTTTTCGTAAAGTAAGCTTTATGAAAAAAGTATAGAATATAAAAAGAAACTATTCTCTGGGTACTGACCTTGGTGTCACCATCATGAGGCTTCCTGGAAGCAATCCAAGTCGGGCGACCGCGAAAATTCGAAAATCCACACGCGCGAAGTCTAGATTAAAAAAAAACGAACGAAGATCGTTCGCGTTCTTGATTCGCGGACGTGCTCTTCGGCGTACGTATGTCGGTCAGCGTGCGACGCGTCGCTGGCGTTGTTCGCGGTCTGACTGTCACTTCGAACAAACGCTTGGCCGTAAGGTCCTACCGGCGATCCAACATTCGCCAAGAATTCGCCGTTATTGAAGAACGATAAGAAGGGGGATTCGAGAACACGTGCCGAAGCTGGTTTTTTTACCTTGACTGCATCTCGAACAGCGGCTGAAAAAAATGACGTCAAGTCGGTTGGACCACCAGGAAAGAATGTACCTACGTATAACAGAGCAATTGAACGGATCAAGTCAGTCGAACGGGTCCATACAAGTACGTCGTAGACATTCTTTCCCGCAGGTTTACGTCAATGTTGTTTTTTCCAACAAATTTTGCTTACACTTTTGTATTTTAACTTCTAATTTGACCTGTGTTAAGCCCCAATGAAGAAATGAAATGAGAACTATGCGACATTGCGACTGGAGGGTGCTAAAAGTCAAGTTTCTGTATCGGTGACTATATGCGAACGATGCTAGGTACATTAAGGTAACTCGGGGCGTCAGTCCGCGACTGTTGTATATCAATGTGTCTTGAATACTGAGTCTATCTACTTGACGAAATATTCGAAGAACCACCATAAACTGAGTAATACAAGTTTAGGGTTAGGCTATATGGATGGGGTACATCTAAGAATCTTAAATACATATAAAGATATGTATAGATATAAAAACAATTAAGTTAACACTTAAAGTGTTCCTGGTTCCAATAGAAACAGGCATTACCTTCAGAAAGCATCTGCCTCAGACCGTGTTGTGAGGTTTATGAGTTCAGCGAAGGCAGATGTAAATTGCCGTACGTTTTATTAGCAGATATTTCAAAGGAAAATAATCCGCAAAATCCGTAATCCGATCGTCGGATGTGATTTATAACAAGAAGATCGCCGTCTGAGAAGATGATCGGACGCCGAAAGTGAATGTTAGTTGTGTTACCGTTCGAGAATTGCGTAAATGTGCGCGATAAATGTTAGAAAGTGAACTCGATCGCCAGAATGGATGGACGCAGAGATGAGTCAATGCGGGGACTGAACACCAGTCTGTGGAATATCTGTTCGTCATCGCAGTCGAAATGGTGTTTAGAAAACAATTATACTTGCAAAGTGTTGGAAATGACCGAAAAATGAATATTAACCTGGGCTTCGTTTCTGAGCTAGCATTAGGGTCACCAGCCTGTCGGTGTACAGCGGTTCGAAAAGCTAGAAAGATTCACTCAATTCCACCGAATAACTTTATTCGTACGAGGTCTATAACATCTGGCTTTCAAATTTTTGAGGATTTTTAATATTTTCCATAATTTTCAGATTTTTCAGAATTCCCAAAATGTTCAGATCAGTCAATTTGTGGTATTTCTTTGTACGTCAGAAACTCCCACCTGCAGAAAGTAGCACTTTGTACGCGAATATACTCAATTTTGAAAATTCTCAAAATTTCAGGATTTCTCATATTTTCCAAAGTTTCCAGGTATTTTGAAATTTCCAAAATTTTCACGATATCAGCAAAATTTCCAAAATTTTAGATTTTATAAAATTTTCAAAAATTTGATTTTTCAAGATTTTCAAAATTTTCAAAATTCTCAATATCCCCAAGATTTTTAAAATGTTCAAAATTTGTAAATTTTGGAAGGTTTCCGAGAATTGAAAATTTCCAAGATTTGCATGAATTTAGAAATTCTCAAACTTTCTCAATTTTACAGATTTTGCAAAATTTGATAATTTATCAAAATTTTCAGATCAGTCAATTTGTGGTATTTCTTTGTTCGCCAGAAATTCCCACCTGCAGAAAGTAGCACTTTGTAAGTTTGTACGCAAATATATTTGCTTCAATTTTCAAAATTCTCAAAATTTCAAGAATTCTCAAATTTTTCGTGGTTTTCAAGGATTTTAAAATTCCCAAAATTTTCACGATTTCCGCAAAATTTCCAAATTTTTAGATTTTACAAAATTTTCTGATTTTTCAAGATTTTCAAAATTCCCAAAATTTTCAAAATTTTCTGATTTTTAAAAATTTTCAAAATACATATTCAAAATTCTCAGATCAGTCAATTTGTTGTATTTCTCTGTTCACCAGAAACTACCACCTGCAGAAAGTAACACTTTGCAAGTTTGTACGCAAATATACTTGTTCAATTTTCAAAATTCTCAAAATTTCAAGATTTCTCATATTTTCCAAAGTTTCCAGGTATTTTGAAATTTCCAAAATTTTCACGATATCAGCAAAATTTCCAAAATATTAGATTTTATAAAATTTTCCAAAATTTGATTTTTCAAGATTTTCAAAATCTCAATATCCCCAAGATTTTTAAAATGTTCAAAATTTGTAAATTTTGGAAGGTTTCCGAGAATTGTAAAATTTCCAAAATTTGCATGAATTTCCGAATTCTCAAACTTTCTCAAATTTACAGATTTTGCAAAATTTAATGATTTTTCAAAATTTTCATATCAGTCAATTTGTGGTATTTCTTTGTTCGCCAGAAACTCCCACCTGCAGAAAGTAACACTTTGTAAGTTTGTACGCAAATATACTTGCTTCAATTTTCAAAATTCTCAAAATTTCAAGATTTCTCAAATTTTTTATGGTTTCCAATGATTTTAAAATTCTCTAAATTTTCAAGATAACAGCAGTTTCCAAATTTTTAGATGTTGCAGTTTTCAAAATTATCTGATTTTTGAAAATTTTCAAAATTTTCATGATTTTCAAAATTTTCATGATTTTCAAAATTCTCAAATTTTCTTAAATTTTCAGATTTTACATATTTTTCAAAATTTTCTGATTTTCCAAAATTTCTCTAAGAAATTTAAATTGTAATCTCTTCGTTGAGCTTTCTATTTGCTTGTCCCAATTTATATGGCTGTCTTTAATAATTCCTATGTGTTTTATGATTTGCTGGCTTTAGGACTAAATTCACAAGTTTTCTCAAATGTTCAAATTTTACAAATTTTCTGATTTTTCAAAATTTCCAAAATTTCAGATTTCTCAAATTATTCAAAATCTCCAAGATATGAGAATTATAAATCAAAATTTTCACGATTTCCAAAATTCCCATTGCTTTGTATATGGTGTATATGTCTTTATCAGAAAGAATTTCCCTAAAAAGTTTAAATTTTGGTATGAGATTAATCTCTTAGTTGAGCTTTCTATTTACTTGTCCCATTTTAGATGGCTGTTTATGATCATTTCCAGGCGTTTTAAATGATTTGCTGACTTTAGGACTACTACTTCGTCTATGGGTAGTAATTTGATACGTATGTTAATGAATGTTCCTATCGTCAGAAAGTCTTTTTCTTAATTATTACTTGTTGATATTTTATTATTGAAGAAGCTTATGACGTCTTTGAAATCCTCTACAATATGAGTCTTTAAGGTATTCCAACTTTTTTCACTATAAAACACAGCCGTATCATCTGCGAATCGGATAATTTTACTGTGTGTGTGTAGGTTAAAAAGATCATTTACATGTAGGTCGAAAAGGATAGGTCCTAAGACTGTACCTTGTGGGATACCGTATGTTGCATGGTGAAGGTCGCTGATGGAATTATTAACTTTCGCACACTGATTTCTACCTGTAAGGTAGCTTTAGGGTAAGTATGTGTTTTGCCACGAAATCCTAGAATGTTAATAATTCTTTGTGGTCAAGTGTATCAAATGCGTTCTTTAAATCAAAAATCCATTCGAAAATTTCGGCTGGTTCAAAAATCGAATTAACAAAGTTTCTTTAGGATCCTGATAACAGCCGCGGTGTAAAAAAATCTTGGAATTTTCAACTGTTACGCTTAAGTTAAAACACAGCATTGAGGCGTCGTCGCGTTTAAGAAATATCTAGGGGGGCCTTTCTGAAACGCACTGTACAAGGTTCTGGGTAGTTAACCAATAATAACTCCTTTTCACGCTCGGCATAATTCCTTAACCACCCATATTTTTTCACCGATCTAGTGACATTTAAACAACGGCCAACTCCGATCGACTTATGATAACCTTTTAATGTTTCGCAAAATTTTCAAGGCAAAGAACGAGACATTTCTTTTTCCGGTTATAAACGCTAAAACTGGTATTGTCATGCCCTACTTGATTTGACCGCTCGGATTTTGACTGGTGGTTGCTGTGCAGAAGGTTGTTATTTAACACAATATGCATGGTACAAAGTATACGGGGTGTTTAAGCAAGAGACCCTTGTGCTTGGTTATTAAAATTAATATTATTCTTTTTTGATCTGCTTGAAATTTAGTTTGCCAACGAAACACCTAGCCCAGCCACATACTTGAAAAATGAAGAGTATCATCTTTAGGGGAACTTCGTTACTCAGAGTTTAAAAAGATGATACAATGCAGAAAGCAGAAAGAGAATCATTGAATATTTTCTGCTCCATCCTGGAATTTGACGTCCAGCTTGGAACAAGGTCATTTCGCCCCAAACAAAGAAGGATCTTTAGAAACGATCCGCATGCACTCGCAAAGCCTCGGTAGCATTCCTCACTCATCGTAAATCAAAATAGTACGGACAACTCCGATATTTCTGTAAGAGTGCGCCATTTTTTTTAGTACTGATTCTTTAGGGTGAGTTTTTTTATTGATTTTGCGATGCCCGACATCTCGGAAATCTTAAGACTTTTGTATATATACGTATGTTATTAGAAAAAACTGCTGATTTTTCCAAGACCTATACGCCGTGTAAACTTTAAGGATACACTGTATAAATGTCAGAAGCATTTATTCATCGATAGGTAGCGCCACTTGTTATGATATGCATCAGAATCCGTTCGAGGAAGGTCGACATTTTTCAATTTGATTGATGTTTCCGTTGGTCTAGAATGCAAAATACGCATTCAACCTAACCCAGCTCTCGCTCTACATTAACTAAACAGATAAACAACAGTAAATCACCCTGGTCTTAGGCGTTGGTATTCCTAATTTCGCAACGCCTTACCATTAGAAAAGAACTTCCTATACACGTTCACAAGATAAACAAATTAATTCAACTTTACGCAACGAAATTTCGTATTGATCTTCGGCAAAAGTGAGAATGCTCATTTAATCAGAACCAACAACAGCTGCTGAACAGTCGAAATCCAGCCGCGATTTTTATCTGTCGGCATCAATTTCAAGAAGACAAGGACAATAATTACTAAATGTTATCGTGACCTGTTTCAGGCATTTCGAGTATTTATTGGTCTCTCACGTGGTGTCAGACGGAGAAAGGATTTATGTCCTTTTCTTTTGTTGTATCATTGCCCAAAGAATAGGTAGACTTTTTATTCCTTGTGTAACCGTGCTGCAAATTTATGTTAAGCATTGAAGTTTTTAGTCTCTTCTAATTGCTTTAAAAATCACTCTTGCATCAACATTTCTTTGTAAATTAACAAGCTCCTTAATTTTCAACAAGAATTGTACATTAGGATACGATACGCATATCAGTGGCGAGCACCAGACTTGTGCAGTATTCGAATACTTGGTATTTTGAGTTCTATTCAGAATATGTATTCGAATACTATTCAAATACCATTCGTAAACTATTCGAATACATTTGTGTGCTTGGTATTTGGTATTCGACTGAATGTTTTTTGTCAGTACTCGGTATTCTGAATAATGAATACTGTGTTTGAATCCCAATATTCGAATTCCCAGTTTGTATTCAAATACTGGTTATTCGAATACTGTATTGGAATACTGTGTTCGAATACCGTTAGTCTATTCTTATGAATATTGCGTGACGCATAACGCAAATGACACAAACAAAATAGATACGCAAAGTTATTTTGCTTGTGTGTATGTTTCTCGGCAAAACTGAGAATGCTCATCTAATCAAAGCCAACAACAGCTGATGAACCTGTCTGCATCAATTTCAAGAAGGCAACGACAATAATTCCTAAACGTTATCGTGACCTGATTCAGGTATTTCGAGTATTTATTGATCTCTCGCTTGGTGTCAGACGGAGAAAGGGTTTTTCTTTTGTTGGGCCGTTGCCTAAAAAAATAGGCAGACTTTTTGCTCTTTGTGTAACCGTACTGCAAAGTTATGTTAAGCATTGAAGTACCTAGACTCTTCTAATTGCTCTAAAAATCACTCTTGCATCAACATTTCTTTGTAAATTATTAAGCTCCTGATTTTTCAACAAAAATTGTACATTAGGATACAGATACGCATATCAGTGGCGAGCACCAGACTTGTGCAGTATTCGAATACTTGGTATTTTGAGTTCTATTCAGAATATGTATTCGAATAATATTCAAATACCATTCGAATACTATTCGAATACATTTGTGTGCTTGGTATTTGGTATTCGACTGAATGTTTTTTGTCAGTACTCGGTATTCTGAATTATGAATACTGTGTTTGAATCCCAATATTCGAATACCCCGTTTGTATTCAAATACTGGTTATTCGAATACTGTATTGGAATACTGTGTTCGAATACCGTTAGGCTATTCTTATGAATATTGCGTTACGCATAACGCAAATTGCACAAACAAAATAGATACGAAAGTTATTTTGCTTGTGTGTATGTTTCTCGGTAAGAGTGAGAATGCTCATTTAATCAAAGTAAACAATAGCTGTTGAATTTTTACCTGTCAGTATCAATTTCAGGATGGCAAGGACAGCAATTTCTAAATATCGTGACCTGTCTCAGGCATTTCGAGTTCTACATTAGGCCACAGATACACACATGGGTGGCGAGTATTCGAATACTCGATATTTTGAATCCTATTCAGAATACATATGGCTGGTATTCGAATACTATCTATATGAATACTATTCGAATACATTTGTGTTTTTGGTATTCGATATTCGACTGAATACTTTTTCGTCAGTACTCGGTATTCTCGGTTCTGAATACCGTTTTTCGAATCCCAGTATTCGAATACCCACCTTGTATTCAAATACCGATATTCGAATCCTGTTTTCGAATACTGTTTGGCTATTCTTATGAATATTGTGTTACGTTTTACGTATGTCCTTGTGTAGTATTGACATTCTGTTTAATAATAATTTTTCATAGATGTTTGTGTATGACATCAGATAAAGTAGATGTACGAAATGGTAAGTTTATTTATTAATGTAGGTTCATTGAGTAAGTTTCATTCCATCTTCAAAATCACCATGACCCTAATTTGACCTTGTAAAGGTCATATTCAAAGACAAGGAAGCAACCACGACTTTTTTGTGCCCTTGAAAGGTTACCTGTTCTATTGAGCTTTCTAAATTCTCGTGTCAGGTCTATTCCAGAATAAATATTTGAAAATCAACTTGTCTCAAAAATGACCTTGTTAGGATCATGGTCACGATCAACATGACGTCTCCCAACGTCTTCCGACAAGGTGTTTTAACGAAATATTTCTTTTTTCTACACACCGTTTCTTTTCTCAGAAACTAGTCATAGGATGATTGCTTTGGTGCTATTGACACTTGTGTTAGGAAAGGCAGGAAGTGTATCATACTGAATTTTTAAGACAAATCTGCTAGGACCCATTTTTCATGTTTGGGCCTGGTCCTTTACCAATTAAGCACTGCTTACGGGTTCCCGAAATTCTGCTAAATATCGCAATTTGTATTCATGGCCGCAATATAGTCGTTTTGCGTGGTTAATGGCCACAGACCCTGACTTATGCTCTCGCTTTCTTTGAAAAAACTCGTCGATTCGGTCACCGTTCTCATATATCAGCGAAACTCGGTCTACAATCTCTCCACCATACCAAATTTTTTTGTATAATAAAATTAAGTCAGTCTGAATATTATGCGTACGTAGCATTTTCGCAATTATCATAAACAATTTAAACAATTCGAGCGTTCCATGTGAATTTTATGCTCCTTGCTTATGTCGGTGGTAATTTCATCATATAAACATTATCTAATGCCTGGGCGGGTTTTTGTGTGGAAAGAGGATTGTAAATGTCATTTACTAGGAAGATATGCATCGGTAAACGATTTAGAAACGTACGAATAAGAGTGCATACTGCTTTTTGCGGCCTTCTGTCGCTATGTTAACGGACTTTGATCCTTTGCTGTATCTTTTTTCATTGTTTCTCTTCGTCTCTAAACTAGGAAGTATGTTTTATCAATCTTCAATTAAAGAAAGTTCTTAAAGTTTTATCAATTCACACATTTTAACGGTTTATAACAATAATAAATTTTATCCAATAAGAACATGGCTATGAGCACTTTCCTATAACAATACCACAATACAATGTATGGTAAAGTGACACGGAAAAATAAAAATAGCAAAAGTATCCAGCTGATTACTGTCCGAACAGGATTTAGTCGTAATTCTGCACTGGGCGTTCGTGTAAATAATGTTATAAATTGTGCACACGGTGTATATAATAATGATAAACGGCGCACTTGATGACGGTGATCAGGTTCGGAAAACAGCGACCCGGACTCGCGGGTAACACGGCGTTTAAAATCGATGGCCGGTCAATGAATACTGCAGTCAACGTGGGATAAGGTATAATTTATGTTACTGACGTAAAGATACGGTCGAATCATGTATAGATGCACTAGACAGAGAGAGATGCAGTGACAATTATCACATCGATAGAACTGCATCGAATTTTTATTACAGTTTTGTTTAATATAAATGAAAAACAAGAAAATAAGTTTCCGTCTCCCAGGATCGAATCCGGAAACGTGGAATAATTGAACACAAAATCATGCTAAATATGCAAATTTGAAGGTCCACCCAGATTCTCAGGGAGGCACGACCGCTGCAGTGTTGCCGAATCTATCGATTTTTCGATATTTCTATCGAAAACGTCCTCATTTTTCAAAACTCATCCAGATTTTTTTTAGAGTTCTGGAACAACAAAAAAATTCTATGTAGTCTGTGTAGTTTTATGCTCCATACCAGTCTCACATTTGGGCAGTCGGGCACACGAAACGAAGCTGGCCAGCCGTCACGCAACAACCGACAGACACTCCAACAGCGCATTCGGGCACTTGGGGATATTTCGGTAGATTTGCTACTTTTTCCAATGTTGCAGTCAAGGATGCTTGGCTATCCGAAAATATACTTTTTTCGTAGAGGGCGCTGCGTGACGTAAAGTCGTTTGATCCATCGCTGATCATGTGACCGCCGATTTTTTCTTACAGGTCTTATCGAATTTGAACGACACTGTCTACCGATCTCGTCTTGTTCGGCTCGGCAACACTGCACGCAATATCGACAATGTTGCCTTGTTGCCTGGCGGTATGAATGTCGACGATTCCTTTATGAAGTAATAACAACGTTTTTTGAGCGTCTGAGATATGGTTTAGTTTCCAAGAATTTACAAATTTCTCTCGACTCCTTTCATCGAATTTAAGATGTCTGTACTATTCTACACGAAACTGGCCACCTTTGAAAATTGCGACTAGTACACAATATCTTGATATACTTTTACACTGGCCGCGTGTACCCACACAGACCTACATTTTTCTAGCTATGTGATCTATCGCTGGCCCAATTAGTAAAAATGAGGTTGCGGTCTCTTGTAATCTTACATAACCACGCGTTAAATGTTCGTGGTAAATGTTTAGCCCCTAGACATGTGTTTCAGATTTATCTATTCGCATTTTTTAGATTACACAAAATATGTGGGTGGTATTAAGAATGGAAATGACGAAGAATGACCAAAACATTCTATAACCAGCTAGATCTTATAGGTAGTCCTGTAAAAAAGTTTTTGTCAAGTATACATTTATTATTACTTTTCCGTGCGAAAAACTTAAATGGCCACTGGAACTGCCGAATTTCGTTATTCGGATATTCAAATGTTTATCGACGGTCAAATTTTCAAAAATTACAAGATCGAGAATTTAACATGACTTATACGCATACGCGTACGTCAACAATTTCTTAACGAATTTATTCGCTTGGATTTCTTCAAGGTCATCTTGATTTTGTTTTGCAGTGTTTTCAATCAACAGACAAATTCACGGACCTGTCCAACCACACAACAAATTTTTACTAGAAACATTTTGAGTTTTTACGTGCATTGTGGCTTCGATTTTGAGACGAACCTCATAAACAGTAACCATATTGTTGAATACCTATCAAAGTTCTATACTTGACTAAAAATGTTTGTTCCATATAGTGCAAATGAAAACAAGGTTGGCACTATGTATTTTGACGTCCAACTTGGCAACAATAAGAGCAAGTTCTAATTTCGTGAAGAAATCCAGGAAGAACTTTATCTATGATATGTGAAACATGGTTTTACAAAACGAACATTTAAATAGTTTTTTATCGGTACCAACCTAGATCACTCTAGGATATTATAATATGCAGACGCTAATCTTTTAAATAGGCGTATTGAGATTTATCGTTAACATTTCCTTGTTTTGATTAGACTTTATTGACATTTGTAGACTAAATCCCTTTACAATAAAGGCGGCATAACTTTTAATACCACTGTGATTAATGATTACTATTATTTATAATCTCTTGAGACGAATTAACTTGACGGTAATCATATTATTACCACACCGAGATAGTTATTGGAATGCTCGTATGTCCTTGTCTTTATATAATAATTTCTGTTTTAGTCGTATCCAACTTTATGTGAAACTCTTATGAAGATGTCTTGTAACAACCTTTTCTATCTATATTTTATTGAACACATTCAAAAACAAATTTAATTTAAACGGCTGTTAGAACCGTCAATCGCAAGCGGGAAGAGATGGATTTTTATATTCGATATCGAATGTTTTTGGCGCACCGCTGTCTTGAAGGAACGAAAACGTACGTCTTAGATTATTTAATCTGATTGGTACAACCACGGTAACCAACACTGACATTATAAATTCCCTAGAGCTTCCCTAAAACTTAAGACAAGAAAATGAAAAAAACAATAAAAGTCAGGTTTTTGTAATGTCACTGGATTCTGACAGGTGCTTGATTTTTGCAAAATAACGAGTTTGCATATATGCATTTATTTATTATTTAATTTTTGTTCCTGGTTTTACTGTTCCTGACTTAACTATGACTTGTTCCATATGTCTTTGAGATCGACACAATGAATAAAGAATTTGAACAATTGTAATAATGTATGTAGTGATAGTGAAATGTTTTAAATGCCGCAAAAATATATTAGCTCTGTGGTTTCTAGCTCAATATGCTTGTGTAAGCGACAATTGTTAATTCTTGAAGTCTCTAGAAAGCAGAAAGAAGCAGTGGCATTATAGCTACTGTATTTAGTAGAAATATCATTAAGTACATTGGTAATCTGAAAAGCCTGTTGAATAGTTTCTTGTATCATAGTTCATAACTAAGAACATAAACAATTAAACTACCTCACAAACAGCTTCTCTCATTTGAGTGCAATGATTAAATTGTACATTAAACTTGTACATCTTATAGATAAGAGTTACTTAAACACTATTTCTCCAGCAAATAAAAGTCTCTTCAGTAATCTTGTCGTTTATTCCATAAACAACTTTTTTGCAGACATCACCTGATCAATTATTTATTTGGTGTTATTATCTATAAATTGGTTTACACAAGACTTATGTACATATACACATATATATTATATATATAGAAGATTGCAGATATTTCAGAACAACAAAATTTAAAAACAACACACAAGTTAATCACATAGAACAAATCGTTAGGAAAAAGCAGTCAGCACTCCAATTAATGAACACAATTAAAATTTCTATTAGAAGGAGCAAATTGGTAAATCAAAATCAAATAAACATTATCAGATATGGGTTTGTTGTTTATTTGCAAAAAAAATGTAACTGTCAATCGCAAGTGACAGGTATATAGATTTTTCTAATGTAGTGATGGGTTTTTACCTTCGATATCGAATCTTTTTTGGGCACCGCTGTCTTGAAGGAACGAAAACGTATGTCTTTGATTATTTAATGCAATGTGATCATGGTCACCAACACTGTCATCATAAATTCCCTAGAGCTGTCAGTGAAATGAAAGAATCCATAACCTCAATATTTCAAAAACGTAAACATTGCCGGAATATGATTACAAATATGAAAAATCCATATTTCTGATCTATTAAATCAAATATGAGCAACGAGGTTGACACGTTAGATTCTTTACTTAAATCTCTGCACGTCAACGTCTCTCGGATATGGCTCGAAAGTTGTATCGGCTGGTGCAAAGAAGAAACATTACCGCCTTCGTACACTTTGAAACAACTTCAAAACAGCGTCTTAGAACAGTGGTTGCTGCTCGATCTGCGAGACTTGGAAATACCTTGTTTGCCGCCTAACATAGCGCAGAAAAAGAAGTTTATTTTGAACGGGACCTTTTCCTTGCAGCTGATGTACGTTACGGACGTTTCCAAGCCGAAACATTGGCAGTTACAGAGAATAAGGAACGGTATACCGAAAAATTTGGACCAAGAAGCCGAAAACTCCAAAAGAATGTTGATGTTGTGCCTTACGGACGGTGTACAAGAAGTTTTCGCGTCAGAATACCAACCGATACCTTGCCTGAACATAAACGTGCGCCCAGGGCTGAAAATGAAGCTAAAGGGGCCCATAGACGTGCGACAAGGCAGACTAATGCTAAAAGCGGAGAATGTAAAACTTCTAGGTGGTGAAGTTGATTCTTTGATAATCCCAAATGCTGCTGAAAATATACTTGCTGAACGGTTGAACCTTCCTTTCAACCCAAAACCAAACGTGATCTCTGAAAGTATATTAGCTGCAAACGAGTCCGTAAATAGCAGCGTTGTACATAGTTCGTATGCCAATGTTGATAGAAGTTTAGCTACAATTCCACAAAATGTGAATCGAGCAGTGAATGTGCACCAAGTCTCAAATATGCAGGATGATGCTGTTGGAGATCTGATTTCAGAAGATGATATGCAACTCTTGATGGAAATGCCAGACGATTTCGATGATTATGTTCCCCAATCAAAGAAAGTTCAATCCGAGTCTTCAGTGACGCAGAGAGTTTGTAAAACTCCTGATATGTTCGAAGATATGGAGTTTGATGTCGACTTGGCAAATATCGAAGTACCCCCTGTTGAAATCAAGTTGCCAGAAAAAAAACAAGAGAATAACGGTTCACAAGGTGCAAATGTAAAAACAATAGACCACAAAACAAATGAAATCAGCATGAGAACAAATGAAGAAGCAAAATCGGATAGAGTTGATGATAGTAGTATTAGGAGAATAGAAGATGAATATTTCGTATCTCCACCTATAAAAACAAATATATGCTCGATAGGAAAGTTGTCGAGTAGTTTGCCGAATATAAGCAAAGGGAAGTTTAAGATTAAAGGCAAATTTGTGACTGTAGTAGAGAAAATGACAGTAAATGATGAAGGCTATCAGATGGTGATCAAAGTTACAGATGACAGTGGTGATATTTCTTTGAAAGTGTCAGACGCTGTCATGGCAGGTACAGGAATGTTGGTTGTATACAGGGTGTTGTAGAATATGCAAGCAATCTCCGATATACAGTAACGGACAAAATTATATAGACAAGTTAATATTGTGCTGTATTTCTTTTTTAACTTTTTCTACATATTTTTGTCCTCATATTCAGACTTGTATTGTGTTCATTGCAGATAATGTAAAAACAAGGAATTTAGTTTTTCTACTAATAATGCGTTTGTTTATGGAGCAATAAAGTATGTGGAATATTGAAGTTGAATTTTTTGTTCCAGGTGTGATCGGTTACACAGCAAAAGAATTCATGGGTTTCAAGGAAGCCATTTTGAAGGAGTCTGCAGAAGCAGAATCGCAAGTTCTTGAAGCGTTGAAGAGACTGAAACTGTGGCTGACAAAGTTGGACAATATTTTAGAAGTTCAAGTGGATAAGGAGCAGAAGGTTCCTTTTGTTATCAAAGTTTTGTGATATGCATGATGATAATTAACATAATTTTTGTATTACCTTTGATTAAAAAAGATTTCCATGGTACTAACTAAAAATAGGATTGGATCCTTGCTTTTATATTTGTTTGAAATATATCTTGATACTTCTACGATTTGCTTTGGTTATCTATCAAGATCTATATATTGAATAACAACCTGGCATTTCCAAAATATTTATATACCAGTCACGCCCTTGATAATAATGATAAAAGTATACAAAAACTTGGGTCATTTTATTGTTCATGCCTGAAACAACATAAAACCTTCCAGGCTCATAATAACAAAAAAATATTTGCTGGCTTACCTTTGGAGATGTGTGATTAAAACCGGCTGATAAACGTATTTCATTTTCTATTCTTAGTTCAAATACTTGAAGACATATTTATATGAAAGGTGAAATAATACGCAAAATTATCTCTCCAACATACTTTTATTATGATGAATATGAAAATAGCATTAAAACTTACTTCCTTTTTGAAGGAATAACAGGTAATAAAAAATAAAAATACACACATAAGAACTATTAAAAGTCTAATATGTGCCCATTCATATCAATATAGTGGTTTACTTGCGTTGCCTTTTAACTCGGTAATTTTTTACTTCTGCATTTTTTGAATCATCCTATATTTACAAATAAATCAATTTGTTTCAGAAATGCAACGAGTTTATGAAATCTTCCATGTACGGATTCCCTCCCAATTTCTCCACTTCATCTTTAGCTTCCTTTTGTAATTTATTTAGCGTTTGCCTGGTATATTCAAAACTACCATATTTTTCTAGTAAAGACACAGCATACTTTTTCACCTCTATCTCCTTTGTCCTTTGCTGAAGAATATCTATGATCGTTGTTAAGAAAAAAAGAAAGAAAGGAATACTAATATCAACACTTTGAATACCTATGAAAGTCACATAAATGCAAAACGTCTAGTAGTCGATAAAAATGTTGACGAAAGTTTAAAATACGTTCTGAAATATTAAAATTCTATATACATAAAAACACAGAAAGCACAGAAAAAAAACCCAAGCTTTCCGTTGACTAAAAAAAAACGCCAAAAACTAAAAGGATACGAATAATTTGCTTATCATTTGGATGACTAGTAATGGCGTGTATTATGGGAAAACTGAATTTTCCCTCCGTTAGATCCTCGCAGTAACTCTTATGCGCCATATACTGAAAATGAAATACAGATATTCGCCGGGAGCGAAGTGCATAGAGGGGGGGAGCTAAATCGAGCGCAGGGGACAAAAAGGGAAATATGCAACATTGATTAACGTTTTCTACCTAAGCGCCATCGATGACAATTTGTCACTGATATGTTTCACCAAAGCATACCATTTTTTCCACAAATTTTCAATGCACAACTCGTACTGACGCTACTGGCAGAAATAGTAAAAAATTTTGTACATCAAAAAAAGCACCAATGTGTTAGTGTGTTATCTCATGAATGTATTCCATCTGCTGTACTGTAGCTAACGTTGTAGATATACAAGCTGTTTTCAAAGTTGAGTCATTTATTTTAACAGTTTGTGGACCAGTCAAAAGCAGTTGATATATCAAAATTCAAAGGTGTAGAAAAATTCAATGCTTATGGAAGAACATGCACAACAATTCTATGTAATATTGTAAAAAATATAGTAATGTTGACGTTTTAAAAATAAGGCTTTTGGTTTGACGTGGCGACCACTTTGTAAATTTAACACATCTTTTGTAAAAAATATTTACTATTGAAAATAGTTAAGAAATTTCTTAAATTTATATAGCAAAGTAAGAATTCCAACGCAGCAAATTCAATTTAAAACGTGCATATACATGCAATGTAACCAAGCTTACAATACAACCTAAAGCTCTATTAGCACTATTTACGATTTGAGTAACGAGAATTAATGTTTCACAATGAACAATGCCACTTATATCGTTAATAAAGAGCAAGAAAAGCAATGGTCCCAAATGCGAACCCTGCGGTACCCCTGACGATGATGTATAGCGAAATGGCGCCATTGTAAGATGCGAATATTCTCATGGTACGATTTTTCTTATGTAACCTTGTTAGTAGATGCAAATACTCTCAGCATCTTCTGAGTAAATCAATGTATTTTATTATGTTTAATATTTCCTTCTGTTAATATAATATATAGTGTTAGTTTGGATATCTTCAGGTAGAGCGCGTTAATCAATGCTAGCATAAATATTTCAGTAACTGTGAATACATTTTCATATACTCACATCTTTGGATACAAGGTTTATGTAGTCATCCCTTATTTGGAAAATTAAGCCTAAAAAGGCAGTTATTTTCGTAAAGTCCGCTTTGTTATCACTGAAAAGTTGCATAAGTCTAATGGCCAACATAAAAAGGCCGCCAGTCTCTAAAACAAAACGAAAACATTCAATTTGACAATGATTTATTTTGCGTCGGGCATTACTTTTACAAATTGAAATTTGAAGTAATGAATACTAAAAGGTGCAGAATTTTTTTTAAATGATTTGGATGCCTAAAAAATTTTCCTGAAAAGAAACTCGCGCCGCAAAATTGCTTGACTAAGTAGATGTTATTTGGGAAACAGTTTTTTTTTCTGAAAATGTTGAGTATCCCCACTTACTTCTTATGACCATTTGTCTATATTCCTCTTCAGATGGGCACCTAAAATTATCTCTCCAATAGATTTCCATCCCTTGCCCTCTGTATAATTCCAATATCTGCTCTAGAGCTATAGTCACAGCCTTAAAACACACATAAAAATCTTGGAAGCAATAAACACTTAACCTGTGAATTGTTTTGAGACCCCTCAAAGTTTGAACTACAGACCAGTATGATATTTTTACTAATTTTTTTCAAAATAGCTCTGTTGCCTAGGATATCAATAAAAAAATTAGAGTCCAAGACAGGATAAATATTCATCAAAACTAATCATTTGGGAAGCTTGATAAAAATAAGAACAATATTTTGACCGCAATAGTTGAAAGCAAACATTTTATAGTACCAAAAGAAAGATATGCTCTTCAACAAGCTATTTTGTTATTATCATTTATATCATACCTCTGGATGCTTAAGATCCATAATCCTTTCTAAAGCAATAAAAAATGTATAGTTAGCACTGTTGATAGTACTTGCAATACCATAAATAGAGTGTGCCACAGGTATGCCTCTCCTCAATATTGAGTTATCTTGAATGTCATCTATTCTGAAACGATTTAAGGATAGTGAGGCAACAGCGATCCAGATTCCCCCTTTACAAAGAAGATAAATTAAGTATGTAGAATCTTGTTATTCAGGTAGGTACTACAATCTACAAGGAACTATCCCAGAACATCTTGCTGTTAAACAGGAATTAAAACTGGTGGAACAAACATTTGCATCAACTTTTTTTACTGAATAGAAGGCTGCGAACTTAAATTAATACATTTGATCTGTGACCAATGGAACGGCCCTTATTGTAGGCAAATGCATGAGTGTACCAATTTTCTGTGAATGGCGTCATTGTCGATCTATGTTAAACGTTGTGAAGAATTACACACAGATTGATTTTAGTTTCAAGCTGGAATGCATGTCTGTCCCTATTCTTAATATATAAATAAATGAATAAACAAGTGTCTAAAAAAGGTTTTTGCAATAACTGATGCAATTGCACATTGAATAACTTGAAATACTAATAATCTTAATGTATACTGCACCGATGCTTAGAATAACTTTGATTTTCTTTGTTTAGCTAGTAGAAAACTTCAGCGTTACTACCAGGTATATTATATTACTAATAAATGAACTTTCTGTTGCGATAAAATGATATCAGTATTATTGTTGATAGTTCTGGGATTGTTGCCTCTAAAAACCCGAATGAAGCTGGAACCCAGTCATGACAGTCTACGCTCTAGGCAAAGACTGAAAAAGGAACCACTCGTTGAAAATCGAAGGCAATCTACAAGGTACTTACAGTAAACTTGCATTGTGAAGAATACGAACTATGTCTGTAATTTGGTTCAGTTTTTCGTCTGGGATAAGAAGCCAATAATTAAAAGCACGTGTTAGTTTGGCCCTTATGTTTTTCCCGGGAACTTGTAAAATGTAGCTCATCGGTTCCAAGAGCAACTGGAAATAACCAAAGAACGTAGGAAAGCAAGCGATAAGATTCAAAGTTTATTTACCTCATCTTGTTGCTTGTCGTTATTTTTGCTGTATGGAAAAAGTTCGGAATTTGAGGGTTCAGACATTCTAACTCGGATTTTCACAAGTTTGAAAATATTCAGCTACAATCTAAAATAAACAAATGATAATAATTTAAACATAATCTTATAGATGGCGCAACGAACGCTGAAATACCCAACTGCATTTTCGTTGCCTAAAAATTCTTACGACTCCTATATTTATTTAACTGAAGTTTGGCTGCTAACCAAGAGATGTCGCTACCACAAAACTTATACAGCCATCTGTGTTTTAACAATATAAACTTTTAACGGAACGGGTTACAGGAAACTGTAACGTTTCATCTAAAGCTTCATTATCCAGATGATAGATGTCGCCACATAATAAATACATCCTGACATCTAGCGACGAAGAGTGTAACATCAGGATACTTATGGTGAATCCAGTTAAAGGAAAGTATAACGCATAGTGCTTAAAAACACTAGGATAGTTATCCTAACAGTAGATGTCGAGAGCATTAGCTTTTCTGATTTTACTTTTGAAGAAATTTGAATATGTGGACTAGTTTACATATATCCCGATTTCACGTTCTTATCATTTCATAATAAAACATATGATTCGTAATTTGCTAGTTGATTTAAATTTTTGAAAACAAATTAGTTGATAAATCTGTTACTAGTTACTAGCAAGCATTTCAAAAATAGTCAAGTTTTTACCAAGAATATAACATTTGTCCGACGAATGGTAGTATAGTATATAGTAGGTTTGAAAAAAAAATTTGATTTGAGCGCTGGATCACCATTTAGATCGATACCGTTACTGATAATGACCTGATTATAACAGAATTCGACGAAAACCAACAAACAACAAATTTTATGCAACTTCAAGTAAGATACAGAGTCAGCCTTCTTGACATCGTTTGTACAGTTTAGGCGGGCTTTTTACACGAGCTTTTCGGGAGCGTCATTTTCAGTGTTTTCAAAGTGAAACCCGGCCGCACCCGGAAAATGTGTTTGTGTCGTGTAGATTAATAAGTGCTTGTCAGTTTTTATAGTGGTTTGCACCTTTGATTACGGGAAGAATGCAGGAAAACTTCGGAGATACAAGGTAAATTTTCTAACCTCAAAAACTCAAACAGACTTATTTCTAAATATTTTTTTCAATTGGGCCAGGAAAAATAATGACCCAAACAAGCTTTATTCAAAAGGATTTAAATATTGTGGCAGATTCAAACAGTTAATTCAGGTGATATCAAAGCTTCCAATGTAAATGCTGCGAATATCTAATTATTGGCGCCTTTATGGCCTCCTTGATTGTCATGCTTTTCTACTTCTCCGTGTCAGCGCTCTATTTTGAGGTTATGTCACAAACATCTATTTGCATCAAATTGTGCTTGCTTTTGAGTTATATCATGTTTTATCAGCCTGAAATTTCCTACAATTTAAAAAGAAAACATATCTTCACAATAGGAGAGCGCTGACGCTGACACGGGACAAGTGTAATCTAGAAATTTTTGAAGGAGAGAAAGAAGTATGACAATCAAGGAGGCGATAAACACGCCCTACAATTGTAGGGACGACTGACGATACGGGCCTTAAATAACGAAAAGTGATACATATTTTTCATATTCATGAGCAGGCACAAAGATGTGCAGTGCTTTGCCTTTCTTTACGAAGATTAAATTTTGATTTCCTTCTCTGGAGGAGTGCAATTGTCACTGACGAACATGATCTCCGGTAAATCTGCGAACTCTAGGCATGATAATGCAATGAAACAACAATGGAACAAACGGAACCAAATCACTGAACATCAAGTAAACATATTCGTATTGTTTTTATCAAAATTCCAAAAATAATTCTGGGTGATGCATTTCATATGTCACTTAGTATATCTCCATCTCCTTCGCGAACACCCTGTATAAAAAATAACCCTCGTATACACATCTGTCTGAACGCCTGAATCTATCATTATCTCCACCATAATTATTGCGATACCTTCGCTGGCAGGCAGCGTGGTATAACGAATATAGACCTATTATAGACATGAATACATTTATTTCATGATTGCTTTCTTCAATTCCGGAATCTTATTGCTTATTTATACCGAACGTTACATGTATAGAAGATTATTACCTTGCAAAACTAGGAAGTGTTATTATGTTTCCAGTGCTCCTGAAAATGATGGAATTGTTCGCCGCCGCATGGACTTGCACAATGAACTGGAAATAATGGAGAATAATAGCAATAACGCTTATTGCTGCTCGATTATTACTTGTGCGTTTGTATCTACGATCAAACCGACGCGACGTTTTGGGTGATTTTAGTAGATGTTTGTTACCACCCGATGTGACTTTCGACGTCTCACATCTCAATGTTATAAAAATATAAATGATCTTCCCTACGCTTTGTAGTGATGTCTCAAAAGTGCATAAACGATTACGACTATCACCGAAATATCATACGTAATGTTATGGTATAAGTTTTTTTCTAAGCAGGCCATGATTTATCTGTCAGAAAATAAAATTAATAAGTAGCGCATTTTTTCATCTAGGGAGGCTCTGACTTTGACGTTAAATAACTCAAACTATTAAAATTGTGTTTTAACAAGTAGTAGGTACGTTTTCTGTCATTGGAATCATAAACGTGATTGCCAAAACCTGTTGAAAATGGCCGGTATTCCCTACTGAAACATCTCGTTTAGAAATTAAGATTAAATCTAAACAACGCGCAGTTCGGAAATGACAAAAGTTGATCAAGAATGCACCGATCTGTGATTGGTCGCGGAAATAGGTGTATGTTCAGTGAGCCGGCATAATGCAGGGAATGTCAACAATAATACTCTCTAATCATGTAAAAAATTGTTTATGTATGCCATTGTATGTAAATCGAAAACAATGTGGTCTCTACCGGGGCATAAGTAATGCCTTAGCCTGTGCCGGCATCTGCAAGGCTGTAATCGATGTTTGTACAGGGCGCACAAACTGTATTGCATATAAGAAAATAAGTACTTAGGTACTGATGGAAATGAGATCGACAAGGTATGATAAGGATCAGAATTATTGAGTTGTGAGAAAGACATTATTTATATAAATACACTATGTTCTCATTGAATGTATCAACCTAACTTCTCTTGTGTTTTTTACATAAAGGATTCAAATTGCTTTGTCAGTTTGTCAGTTTTTTATTGTGAGCTTTTTTTCGGAATATTCCTATACGCTGCAATTTTTAGGGGTTTTCGACATTTTCGTACAGTATGCTTAAAATAAATCGAAGAAACTATCTTGTCGCCATTTTGTATCCAATACGGCAGTTGCTACAAAATGGCGACTCACCATTTCCATAGTAGCCGCTATGATGGGGATATCAGGTGAGAGAAACATAATAAGCAACGTGACGTCATTCTAAATCCAATATGGCGACCGCCCCAAGATGGGGTTTATAATTACGATAGGTACCCCTATGATATGGATATCAAATAAAAGGGATTGATGACAGAAACCATCATAGTCACCCCTTTGGTATGGGTATCCAATAAAAGGGCTTTGTGAGACAGATGCGATAAGAAAAGTGAAGTCATTCTAAATCCAATATGGCGACCGCCACAAGATGGCGTTTATAATGATTAAATTCACATTCACCCCTATAATATGGGTATCAAATAAAAGTGCTTGATGATAGAAACGCGATAAGCAAAGTGCCGGCATTCTAAATTCAATATGGCGACCGTTCCAAGATGGCGTTTAAAATCATCATAGTCACCCCTTTGGTATGGGTATCCAATAAAAGGACTTTGTGAGACAAATGCGATAAGAAAAGTGAAGTCATTCTAAATCCAATATGGCGACCGCCACAAGATGGCGTTTATAATTATTAAATTCACCCCTATAATATGGGTATCAAATAAAAGGGCTTGATGATAGAAACGCGATAAGCAAAGTGACGTCTTTCTAAATTAAATATGGCGACCGTTCCAAGGGCTTTACGAGACAAATGCGATAAGAAAAGTGACGTCATTTTGAATTCAATATGGCAACCGCTCCAAGATGGCGTTTATAATTGCAGCAGTGACCCCCCATGCAATGGGTATCAAATAAAAGGGCCTAATGAGAGAAATAGAATGAGCAAAGTGATGACATTCTAAGTCCAATATGGCGGGCGCCGTAAAATGGCGATCTATATTATGCATAGTCATTCCTATTATATGGGTGTCAAATAAAAAGGCTTGGTAAGATAAGCAAAGTGACGTCATTCCAGGTCCAATACACCGACTGCCCACAAGTTTTTAGATCAATTTATTAACAGCTAAACAAAAGATTGTTCTTGAAATGCTAGCGTGTTAAAACTCTATTTTTAATATATCAGCTTCTGAAATATACATATCGGCAAATGCTCTAAATTGGTAAGACTTTACTTGAAACCCAACATCACTCTTCAAAAAATCGGTATCCACTTTTGACAGCGACCAAACCTCTTCTATAAAATTACCATAAAATTTAAATATCCAAACATAAACGATTCATACTTATTCAATATTCTGAATTTCAGATTCGACATTTTCGCGAAAAAAAAATCTAGCACGATTTGTACATAATTATTGTTCATGACTCATAGATATGTCAAGGTAGCCTACCGGGTTGAAATTCGGTTAATTCGATTTTGGAAAATTTGCAATTCAATGTTCCAGTTTTAGCATTTATTATTAATTTTTTTTAGCTAGTAGACCGGTTTACGTGGATGTCAAGATCAACATTACCGGGAACTGTTCTATTTTTGGGGAATTTATAGTTTTGTTTGTCTACTGATGTCTCTAACGATTTACGTGCATTATCATACGAGGTAATACAAATATTTTAGCAAATTTTTATTTTACTGAAAAAGATATTGCACCATGTTTGTAGATATCGACACTGTGACTTTCGATAAAATAAAGGATAATCCTAGAACTATGGATGAAACATACTTATTGCAAAGATTCTTTTCAGTATAAAACACACAGATTTAGAGAGTTTCGACATTGATTTTTTTGTAAGAAATCGGCCTGCTTTCACTGTAGGTAGTTAATCCTAAATATCTGCATATCAGGTTCTGGCAGCTTTCCTGGAATAGAACGTTTTATTTTTAATGTTACTTAATTAAAATTATACCACGTGTAAACAATAGAGATGCATCTGCGTTTCAGAATTATCACCTAACTAGCATTTCACAATTCTTATTAATGCATATCTCGCTCTATAATTTTATTCGCCTTGGGTTAACATATATTTGCATATGAGAAGGAAAAAATCGATGAAAACGTTGACGATATCCTGTCTCCATGACCCCATGCTGCTCTGGCTGGTTTCTAAGGCACAAGATACAGGTGTGAATATTGGAACACCCCAAATACTCGACAAAAAATGACGTCAAATAGACTCACTCTATTTCTGTGAAACAAAGCCCAATTATTATTATTATAGATTCTAATCTTTGCAGTTTGAAACTCAAAATTTCGTTCGAAACTATATATTCTATATTTCATCAACAGCGCTCCTTAAATAGAATGTGTTCGTTACGAATAAGAAACAGTAGATATACTTATCACACGTGTAAACAACGCCTCGTACTTTCAGTGTAATCTGCGTATCTCCGTTATCATTGGCCATTTGCTGAATAAATACCTGCACACGCTCCGTAGTTTTTCTATAAATATCATCCAGTTTGAATGCATTAAGTACCGGTCTCACCTCTCCTGATATCAACGCAATTGTTGAATTATTATCTAATGGAAATGACGGTCAGTGCTCGTGTTGCGAATAATCTCGCGGATTTGCATACGCTTAGACGACGGCTTACCTGATGCAACACATGATCGTCGCTTTCTAAACGCACAGTATTTTTTCTTCCGAGATTGAATCACATATTATTCGTATTATCCGAGATGTCCAACCATATTTGTGTATTTGGATGGTCACCTACAATTTCCGTCGCTTTATTATTACTTCTAAGATCATTTTTACTTTCGCCGGTAGCGTAGGTTCTCTCTGGATTCATGACGAAGGAAAATTTCCGTCTCGCAAAATTATCGTACATTCAGCTGTTATCCTACACGCAGAAACGATAATTATCGTACGTCTGGCAACGCTGCTCACCGGAGGATTCGGTATTCTCGAACAGTGTTGCCAGAAGTAGCGGAATTCCGCTACTGGTAGCGGAATTTTCAAGTGGTAGCGGCGTAGCGGCGGAATTGGATTTTTTGTTAAAAGTAGCGGAATTTTGCAACTTAGGTACACATGATGGATATTTTTACCAGAAGAAAAAAATTGAGTGTAGTTAGTAACCAAATCTAAATACAGGTATATTTCCAATCGACAGTGGTAACCACCGGTCGACAATTCTTATTCAACGGAGACGCAGATTGATGGTAGTAGATGGTAAGAACACAATATGTGAAGTAGTCTAATAATATTAACATTTCCCACATGGTAATACAGATATCGAGTGGACATTCTCATATATGGGGATAATCAAAACAAAGAAAAGGAATCGTATTGTACCTCCAAGTTTGCTCGCGATACGAAAATGTTGCTGCTTAGACTTCGAGTTTGGTGAAAAACATTTTAAAAAATACACAAATAATTTATACAGGGTGACTTCGAAGTTGAGTCATTTATTTTAACAGTGAGTAGATCTGATCAAAAGAAATGTTTTTTTCCTTTACCATTTTTCTGGTAAAATTAAAGTAACAAACTTATAGCCCTTTGGAAGTTTGAGTACCGCCCTGTCTCAATAATAATATTATGTGCTCGTGTTTGGCAACAACGGATATAATCCGCCTTGTCGGTTCATCGCATCGGAAACAAAAAAGCGAAAGAATTTGGAACGATGTTTTTACAATTATTTTATTCAGTTGTATACACGTATACAGTCAGTGTCAGTCGGTAACGCGTGAGTGAATAGTGGTGTCTGTTACGTGGCTCAAACGAAACAAAAAATGGCACACGTGCCTTTGTTAATGTGGTACAACGGGCTCCTGAATCAGGTGACTTAAGACCTCACAGGGACGGCATGCCGGTGGTCCAAGACCTCACGATCAAATACAGGTCCGCACTGAAATACTTGTCGGGAGGATACTTTATAAAACAAGGTAAACTTTTTTTTTTATTTTTACACACACATTTTGGTTTATCTTCCTTCTACAATCATTATCTGAAAATTAATGACTCAACTTCAAATTCACCCTGTATAGGATAGAGAGAACAGAAATACAACAAGAAGATACAGACAGTGACTAAGTATAAGTAACTCAAAAACTTCAATTTTTGTATGCAAAACAGAAATAGTCCTATGCTTTTTATTTTTTAGTTTCATGTGATATTTTTTTAATATGACTGGGTGATAAATGTTCTGTTGTTTGACAGTTATTTGTAATATTGTATTGGTTTTTATAGTCAAATGTTTTTTTATTACAGTTTTATGTTATATTTTATCACGGTGTTTGGTTTTTGTTTTTCTTTTTTGGCACAACCTGTATAATAAATGCCCCCCCCCCCCCCCCTGTTTTATGATAGTGCGCCAACCTCCTTCCCTCCGACGATAATCACCGGGGTAGCGGAAAGTAGCGGAGTTTTTCGATACCAGTAGCGGAATTTTCAATGTTGGCTCTGGCAACACTGTTCTCGAAATTCCCCAACCTCGGACACAGGTCGGGTGGATTTTGGTGGAATATGACATACACACATTGTATCTAAAAACCCTATGTTACAATTTGAAGTCAAATTATCCTGTACCTATAAATATAACATCACTGAATATTAAACAAAAATGGTTCGGTTGTGAGTCACTTCATACAAAATGCATACATGTATATTGCACATTATTATGGTTATGATCACGATTATTTCAATGTATAATCAACTTCCACGTTGTTTACACTTCCAGGTTGTTCTAGATTGTAGAGAATCAGAAAGACCACCGACCTCGTAGCTAGAATGTTATTTCATTATACAGAGTATCGTGGAAGACAGTAACGTAGAATGATACTCCAAAAAAAAAAATTAAAAGATCGCAGACGCATTTCTGCCTCGCCACAGCACAGTGTTTCCTATGCTCTGAATCTGTAAGGCAGGGAAATAATGTCTGTATGCGCCTGTTTGACTGACTTTTTTCTGACACCATCTTTTCAACAATGTGTTCGTGAAAGCGGTAAGCCTCCACCTTTGCCCCGCATCATCGTTAGATACTTTAACGACATACACGACCATAACGTCGTTTATGGTTCTTTCCCCCGACGCAGCAACATTCGAACATAAACATTTAGCGGTGTTTTAACCTAACGGGAGACTCGTAAAACTCGTCCATACGTCCGTTTGTCCATAATTCACAGTCGGATTTATTTATTTGGCTTTTTACGCCTTTCCGGTGTTTATGGCTTTCCTGTACTATGATGCGATGCTCGCGTCTGCCTACATCTGGCCGACAACGTTGCCAAGTCGTCTCAAATTCGAGACTTTTAACGAATGATTTGATTCGATCGAGTCAATCTACTTGACGATATTTTTGTATGTCGCTCTTCTGTAGTTTCTGATTGGATTATTGTGAATGTAGCTGCATATGTTTCATTGATGCTATTATTATTAGGTTTTTTATACCTAACTTACACATTTCCGAATTTTATTTGGATCAATTTTTTTGAGTCTCATTTCCGAACTTTCTCGAAAAATATCGATACCAGCGAGTTGAAATTTCGTAGCCAGATGAAGTTAAAGTATGTTCATGTCATGAGCTCATTGTTTTTTAAAAAACCTATTCTCTCAGACAACATGATTTGATAACTTTTCTACAGGACTTCTTCTGGCCTTGCTAGGGTTGTGGCAAGGATGGAAAAGTGTTGTAGTTTTTTAAAATAACTTACAATTATGTGATCTACCGATGAGCGCTAAGTGGGTACCGACCAAAATCACTCATCTATGATCATGGAGGTGGAAAGCTTGCCTTGGAATGTACGAGATGCGGTGTTGCCAAGCGGACCACTGATGCAATTTTGCAGAATTTGTGCGGAAAATGTGTACGCTCAAAATAAAACGATTATTTGGGCGTTCTAAGTGCAATTTAAATAGTGGACTTAAGAACGTTTGGTCGGTACTTCGTGACGGCAGGGTGGGCAATTCAAATCGGAAGACGTGAAGTCGTGATGTGCCTGCAGCATCTAAATATCTGCATATCAGGTGGGTACTGACCAAAATCACTGATCTACGATTCAGGGAGGTGGAAAGCTTGCCTTGGGATGTACGAGATGCGGTGTTGCCAGGCGGACTACTGATGCAATGTTGCAGAATTTGTGCGGAAAATGTGTACGCTCAAAATAAAACGATTATTTGGACGTTCGAAGTGCAATTTAAATAGTGGACTTAAGAACGTTTGGTCGGTACTTCGTGACGGCAGGGTGGGCATTTCAAATCGGAAGAGGTGAAGTCGTGATGTGCCTGCAGCATCTAAATATCTGCATATCAGGTGGGTACTGACCAAAACCACTGACCTATGATCATGGAGGTGGAAAGCTTGCCTTGGGATGTACGAGATGCGGTGTTGCCAGGCGGACCACTGATGCAATGTTGCAGAATTTGGGCGGAAAATGTGTACGCTCAAAATAAAACGATTATTTGGACGTTCGAAGTGCAATTTAAATAGTGGATGTAAGAACGTTTGGTCGGTACTTCGTGACGGCAGGGTGAGCATTTCAAATCGGAAGACGTGAAGTCGTGATGTGCCTGCAGCATCTATTTCTGTCCTAATTAGTTTTTAAAGATGCAGGGCTGCTTCATTTTTCACGGTCCGTGAAGCAAAAGCGTCGTCAGTTATACTCGCGTACGGTTCTCCATTAAGCGGGGTATATAAATAAGACGATTCCCGGAAAACGAGGAAAGCATCTACCGCAGATAGGGTGCAACGTCTATAATTTTGCTTTTAAATAAAAAATAACGAATTTGGTATCTACTTCTGGTACAACTAGAAATGTCACCGTTTTGAAAACGAATCATTCATACTACAGCGTGTCTCAATATAAGCCGGCTTAACTCCCTGCGGAAGTGCTTCGTTTTTCCGTGAGAGGGTGTCTAAGTCTTTTTAAAAGCACACTTTTTAAGATATTTTTCGAACCGATAGTTTGATTTGAATGTGTTAGGATAGACGTTCTAATATTCAACTTTTACCAACAACCCGGAAGGCATGACAATACAGGGTGATCCAAAATAAGATATTGCGGTAAATCATATCCAATGGATCTAGAAATATGTGCTACTTCTATGTCCACCGAATGCTGGGACACGCTGTGTAAACCCGAAATTTCGCAATTGCCTAATGTCAACTTTATTGGCGCAAGTCTGCGTAGAACACCCTGTTGATATTGTAATAACTATTTTTTATGCATACATATCTCTACGGAAACTATGACTGTCTTTGGAACAATACCGCTGATTCCAATACTCTCCCAAGGATTTATCCGTAACAGTACGCGCTATAAAAATCACGAAACTACCATAATTAACAAGCGACATAACTTCAATGCAAACCGTTAATTATCTC
Source organism: Acanthoscelides obtectus (assembly GCA_963669975.1). NCBI lineage: Eukaryota > Metazoa > Arthropoda > Insecta > Coleoptera > Chrysomelidae > Acanthoscelides > Acanthoscelides obtectus. The sequence goes on from CAVLJG010000010.1 coordinate 8,507,078, forward strand.
GGATGCTTTTTTCAATTTCTGCCGAACCAGAATCAATAAATAGAGAGCTGTTAAACAGCGGCAGTCACGTACGCCAATTTGTCAAATGGAGGATTATTTTGTCTAACAACCGTTTTTAAACTACCCTTGGAGTACAACTTTTTTTAAAATAATATAATAATCTATACAGTTGATCTCCGGTAATCCGACAAACATTATGCAGATCAGTGTCGTACTATCGAATTTGTCGGATTATAGAGGACTGCCTAAGACCCCCTATAGTCCGGAATTTTTTACAGAAGAGTACCTTGTAATCCGAAGTTGAGTCATTTATTTTAACAGTGAGTAGATCTGATCAAAAGAAATGTTTTTTTCCTTTACCATTTTTCTGGTAAAATTAAAGTAACAAAGTTATAGCCCTTTGGAAGTTTGAGTACCGCCCTGTCTCAATAATAATATTATGTGCTCGTGTTTGGCGACAACGGATATAATCCGCCTTATCGGTTCATCGCATCGGAAACAAAAAAGCGAAAGAATTTGGAACGATGTTTTTACAATTATTTTATTCAGTTGTATACACGTATACAGTCAGTGTCAGTCGGTAACGCGTGAGTGAATAGTGGTGTCTGTTGCGCGGCTCAAACGAAATAAAAAATGGCACATGTTTATGCGGATCGGTTTGTGGATCGCTGATCGATGTCATAGGCACCTTATTGCTCCGATCCTTTCATTTTCTCGTTCGTTCGTTCTTTAATTGAGCCAGAACCGGTAGTTGCTACTCACTGGCAGTCACGTAGACCGTCGTATAAAAAACTGATAACCGCGACAAGTCTAAGACCGATTCGGATATGTGTATCTAATTACTTCGCGATTACTCGGATAATTATGTTCTATTCCATTTCGTTTGATAATGATATCAGCGTCCATTTTAAAGTCGATCTAATTAGAGGCAATAATGGCTAGGAGGAATATGTGAAAAGATACAAGATAGAGGTAAATGTAACTGAAAATAATTATTCTGGTTAGAAGCGTCTTTCCCGAAAACAGGTGCATCTCATTGATGCATTTTGACTCCCCATATTATTGGCGAGGAAGTATCTTGATGACGATTCCTAATAAGGACAAAACAGCTACTAAAAATGCAATAAATTGTATATTGAAGCTCTTCTAGTTTTATTTGCCCTGAGTGTATTTCTTGGATCAATTTAAATACCTCGCAGACACAATTTACAATCCTCATACCAAGGTAAAAGGATTTTTATCAAATAGTAAAAATACCACAGTATCAAAGTTGAAGGCTACTTATCCAAGACTGCGTGGAAGTAAAGAGTCAATCTACTTGACGTCATTTTTTACCTTAGTTTAAATAGTTTTTAGATCCTAATAGTGCCCGTGACTTATACCTTAGTAACGATTCCCAATAAGCATAAAACAAATTCAAACAACTCCCAGACACACTTTTTCAACCCTTTTATCGAGGTACGAGGATTTTTATAACTGTCGAATAATAAAGATATCAAATTTTGTAAAAGTCAATCTACTTGACGCACTTTTTCACCTTGACTCGTGTATCAGTTGAACGGTATTTAAATCAAAATAGTGCCCGACTTACCTTAAGGACGAAACAACTATGAAAAATGCAATCCTTGGTACAAAAAACATACATCTATACTTTTCAATTTGATTAATTCTCGATTAATCTTATTATTAGCTGTTTCCAAGTCATTACTCTGGAATGAATAGAAAATCTGAGCATCGTCAGCAGAAAATTGTAAGCTGCACGATTTTACCTCTGTTTCTAAATCTGAGATAAATAATGAAAATAACAGGGGTCCCAACACAGATACTTGTGGTACACCAGAACAAATTTCTTGTGCGGCAGAGTACTACTGATTTATACAAACTTTTTGAAACCGATTTTTAAGCTGGGTTTGAATAAACGAAAGAGGTTTTATTATTTATACTTGCAGTATTATTGCTTCAAATGTTTCCCTACATACACAACTTTTCAACCCTTAAATGCATCAAGGCTCGCAGCTGACGCGTTGACTTACAAAGATTTATACAATGTTTATTTTGCTCCGGTCCGTTCGGAGCATTAAATCTTCTTTTATGAATTTTTCAGATGTTCGCAGCACTTGGGAAGCAAGCATCACTTTGATTTGTAGCCGCACTCTAAATCCCTACGCTCTGCAGTTATGAAACGAGATTCACAACTTATTCCTCACATCCGTTGCCCCGAATGTTCTCACTTACACAAAGTAGAAGCGAAGATTTGTGATGTAGTATGCTTATTTTCCGAAAATAAGTCAGAGGTTTGATTTTTTTTCGTTTACTAAAATCCTTCAGCTTTACAGATACTTAAATGTCTTTTTTCACACTGGAGCAGTTATAAATAAGTTAGATGGATTTTTTCAATCAGTTTTTGTACTAAAAGATACAATAAAGTTGCTCAGAAACATGAGGTGATCAATAATAGGCGACCCCTTAGTTAGAGTTGTAGTTGTTGTAGTCTTTTGAAGGAAAAGAAATAATTTACAAGATATTTGTGCTACCCTGTATAAAGCAACTGACCGAAAAATCTTATTTTCTCGTAAAAAGGTTTACTTATTAGAAATGTGTAAAGCTAATAATTTTCGATAGATTTGATTTTAAAGGTTAACACACTTTTGAACGTTCGGTAAGCCAATAAATTAAAAAAAAAATATTAAACACGATCTGTGCGTTGCTTCACAGGAAAAACGTTGTCGCTTATCATTTTGCGTAACGCATGTTTTCGATGGTTACATAAAAAATGCTGTTTGTAACTTCGGAGATGTATGTGCATACATTTCGGTATACATATTTAAATATGCATTTAGTCAATAAAGATTATTTTAAGAATGAAAGTGAAACGGAAGGTATTTTGTCATCGCTCACGAAAAGTGACACCGATAGATATAAAAAGTTTGTTCCAGAAAATCCTTCAGTTCCGGATGAAAACTAGGCAGAACGCTATCGGTGATAGGAGCATGAATCACAGGACTTTTATAAATGAAGCTAGGTTACAAATACACAAATAAATAATTCAAGCTGTTAGAAATACTGTAACGAAACCACCTTGCTATAACAAATTTATAACTACGTCGACTGGACAATTGTTCCATCTTCCGCGCCGTTTACTGTCTCGACTGTGACTGACTGCTTCCGCCATCTGGTCGGGTATTTATTCCCCAATCGACGAGTCGAGCACCATTCCAGCGTTTTCCAGTCGGAGTCGTGAAGTAACATGGAAGTAGTGTAGATGACAGCACATTCACCTCCAGCCGTGTCGAATACTCGCGATGACATCGCGCCACGCTCCGTACACGCTCGGAGTTTTTTCCCGAATGAACGCGGCAGATTGCAAAATAAGCAAACAATTATCGTTAAGATTTATAACGAGAATGTCTTCGTCTACTTTTAAGCAAAATGCGTCTTAGTTACAACGTTAGTAAACAAACGCACTTTTAGAGCAATTTAGCCAGAAATCGAAAAGCACGTAGAAGTGCCGGGCAGCCATTTTTAAGTGTTATTTCTACGCGATGGCATTGAAACGACAATACAAACACATTTTATTGCAGAACGATTAGGAGTATCGGATTTGGGTGTGGTAAATAAACTATAAATGACCCTATTTATAGATTTAGTGCACTTTTAGTGGTTTTGAGGAATATTGTGGGCTAGGTCAGATCTATATGCGACGTTGTATCAAAAAAAGAGGAGACTTATCAGCTTTAAGTGGCTTATTAATGCTTGGACATCATTTTTTTTTAATTAAAAAAAAAGAAGATACTTTATTGCTGACATTCGCTTATACAGGGTGTGTCATTCATCGTGTTTTATTTTTTCACAAGTTTTTGTTCAAACTGACATCTTTGTTAGTGTAGAATGAATGTTCGAACTGAATTTCGAACCAGTTAACACCAACCAACTGTATATACGTTTGATTTGCGTGATGATACAAAACGAATTCTACGCAGCCATTTTGAATCCGATATGGCGGACGCTAGAAGAGGGCGTTTTATCATTTTCATAGCAACAACTTTTATGGAGCGTTGATAAGATATATGAAAACTAATAACATATAAATGAGTAGAATGAAAAAATATGCTTTAAAAACAAGCTTTTATTTGCCAGTCCATAAATTTAAACTAAAATTTGAAAATCCATTTCTTTGATTAGAAATATTTAAACGACAGTGAAGCTCCTTTATCTCAAGTTTTCAAATAAAGCCGTGCTACGTTTGTTTTTAAATTGAGATGACAACATTTTTAGATGTTTACTTTATTTTGTTAACACCTAAATGAAAGCTTGTTTTTAAAATATGTTCTTTTATTTTATTCATTAAATGTCTAGGTTCCACCTCTCTGATAAAACCAAAATTATGAAAAAAATATACATTAGTTTCTTTATTCTTCTCAAATATCAAATTTTAAATGATCCTACCAATGCAGCCCAAAATACAACAATTGTTCCTTTGTAAGCGTCTTCATATATTAATCAAACAGAAACAGCGGCTACCTGACGAGGTACCCACGAACTTATTCATATTTATAAGGCTGGTTGTAATTTCGGATAAGAAACCCGTTTGTTCTTCATATTACGAAAGCAAAGTAGTCTCCAAGACGTTGAAGAAGAAGATACCTGCTACCTGCCTTACACTTACTGTCGCTGTGTTTCTGTTTACACTCAAGTCGCTTTCTCCTTCATAAAGGCGTATCCTATCTCGAGCGAGGGACGTTTTTACGATGAGATGTGTGCGCTCCGTACGCGTGTAGAGATAAAACACTACGCTCAAGTGCTATAGAAAAGGAGGCAGTCACCAGAAAGTGAAAAATACGTTGCAATAATAATGCCAACACCGGTGTTCCTCAGGGATCTGATTTAGCTACAATACTGTTTAAAAGATATTAATATGATATTCAGAACGTTTTCAAATAAAGCAGGCTCAAGATATTCTGCAATCTTTAAGGGAATCGCTGAGATTGCAGCATTGAAAAGGGTTTCCAGGCATGTAAATTGGAAAAACGTCAACTTTAGAGAAAAATTAATCAATAAGCTTTTTTATTCAGAATGGAAAATCTAAAGTGTGAAAAATTATTTTTTCGAAATCCTTTCAGGTAATAAAAAACTGCAATTTGATGTTTCACAGTTTAGCAAATAATGTACAGCATGTTTTTAAAACCTTCCACCCATAATGTTCACGTTAAAAAAGTGAATATCGCTAAGCCAAATCTGTATCACAGTTACGTTTGAAAAAACCGACTGCTACCCGGTCTATACGAGACCAAGATAAGATTTGTTCTTTATGGCCTCTGTTAAATGGGACTTGTGGGCGTTCGTTATTTCAGTTTAGGTAAAGAATCAGCCTTGGATGATTCTTTTTTTTAAAGCGGTGAAGTGACTAAAATTATCTAGCTAACATTGGTCATTTCTTTCGAAATTTATTTGTATTGCTTTTAGCTTTTACGCGAGGTTTCTTAATGGATTTTACGTCAAAGTGGGCGTTAAAAAAAGGGACCTAGTGAGATGATATTCGTATTCCTGGCTAATGTTTCCAGTTATATACTAATATAGTATTGTATGATATTTTTATTGGGACTTTTTACTGCAAAAAAAGCAATTTAAAAAAAATGTGGACCACCCTCGTATCTAGAAAATCTTTTTGATAGATCCATCATGACAGGGCGTTCTTTCCTCCGTCGCTCAGTATATTTCGCATTCTGAAAACTCCTAGAAAGCGACGACTGCAGATTTTCTTCACGATTTACGGCGAACCGAACCAAAAATAACCCTGAGACGTGTTAAACTATTTAAACAAGGAAAAAACGGTTAACTAATATGCATCGGATGCACGTAGGTAGATACAGTACAGCGAAAAGCGCTCTTTATTCAGATTTTTCATCATAATTTGGCAGGACGTACAGGCGTCAAAATATTATTTGAAATTAAAATTTAGACAGCTGAAAAAAGCGTACGATTAGGACAAATGACTGTGGTTCTATCTTGGAAAGCATCAGGATCGGTGGGAAAATAGATTTTAGCTTTGCTTCATGCGATGTCTGCAAAGTTAAAGCAAAATTGATTCATATATATTGTCTTTTTTTTTCACCCAAATTGATGAACGCATGTTCCACGCTACTTAGTCGACGTCTCTAACTCATAACCACGCTCTATTTTAAGCAACAAACGAAACATCATCGTGTTCAATTACACCTCCCCTAATGTTTAATAAACGAAGTCAAAGCCTGTACAGTAATTAAAATCCGGCCTGTTCATTTTTCACTTGTTTTGCTTTTGACTGGGACAAATCGCGTGTGCTTTGCCCGCGAAGGGTAAAACACTCCCGGTGAATTATTAAGAGAACAGCCCGGCGATTTGTTCAGACCGAACGGATTTGTCATTTCGGCTTATGCGATCTAGAAGATGGATATAGAAAATGAGAAGAGCGCAGACTTTACTCGATAGGGAGAGTGCTTTCGACAAGAAATGATAAGTGTCTATAAATAGCGAATAAGACTATCAATATTATTATGTAAGTTTCTCTCCAACCCTTTTTACTGATCAACTTGTAGTAAGGTCAAATCAAGGTCATGTCGACTTTTTCGAACGGGACCTTAAACTGTTGACCCTGAAAATGGATAGGGAGGAAACTTGTACATTTTGATATGGCCTTGATTGAAAATAATTGCGACCTTGAACGTACCGGAACTCATCGTGAAGAATGCTTGCTTAAAAGATTTCAGAAATTTGTCTGAAGATATCAATAAGAAAGGTAAAATAGAAGGGCTTTACGTTTCACCTATCTATTCAGTACTGGCCTTCAATTTGACCTTGCTTTCAAGGTCATGTCGACTTTTTCGAACGGGGCCTTATACTGTTGACCCTGAAAATGGATAGGGAGGAAAATTGTACATTTTGATATGGCCTTGATTGAAAATAATTGCGACCTTGAACGTACCGGAACTCGTCGCGAAGAATGCTTGCTTAAAAGATTTCAAGAATTTGTCTGAAGATATCAATAAGAAAGGTAAAATAGAAGGGCTTTACGTTTCACCTATCTATTCAGTACTGGTCTTCAATTTGACCTTGGCTTTCAAGGTCAATTCAGGGTCATGGCAACTTTTTAGAACGGGACCTTATACTGTTGATCCTGAAAATGGATAGGGTGGAAAATTGTACATTTTGATACGGCCTTGATTGAAAATAATTGCGACCTTGAACGTACCGGAACTCATCGTGAAGAATGGCTTGCTTAAAAGATTTCAGGAATTTGTCTGTAGATATCAATAAGACAGGTTAAATAGAAGGGCTTTACGTTTCACCTATCTATTCAGTACTGGCCTTCAATTTGACCTTGGATTTCAAGGTCAAATCAAGGTCATGTCTGCTGTTTCGAACGGGAACTTATACTGTTGACCCTGAAAATGGATGGGCTGGAAAATTGTACATTTTGATATGGCCTTGATTGAAAATAATTGCGACCTTGAACGTACCGGAACTCCTCGTGAAGAATGCTTGCTTAAAAGATTTCAGGAATTTGTCTGAAGATATCAATAAGAAAGGTAAAATAGAAGGGCTTTACGTTTCACCTATCTATTCTTCAGTACTGGTCTTCAATTTGACCTTGGCTTTCAAGGTCAAATCAAGGTCATGTCTGCTTTTTCGAACGGGACCTTATACTGTTGACCCTGAAAATGGAGGGGCTGGAAAATTGTACATTTTGATATGGCCTTGATTGAAAATAATTGCGACCCTGAACGTACCGGAACTCATCGTGAAGAATGCTTGCTCAAAAGATTTCAGGAATTTGTCTGAAGATATCAATAAGAATGGTAAAATAGAAGGGCTTTACGTTTCACCTATCTATTCAGTACTGGTCTTCAATTTGACCTTGGCTTTCAAGGTCAAATCAAGGTCATGGCAACTTTTTCGAACGGGACCTTATACTGTTGACCCTGAAAATGGACAGGGTGGAAAATTGTACATTTTGATATGGCCTTGATTGAAAATAACTGCGACCTTGAACGTACCGGAACTCATCGTGAAGAATGCTTGCTTAAAAGATTTCAGGAATTTGTCTGAAGATATCAATAAGAAAGGTAAAATAGAAGGGCTTTACGTTTCACCTATCTATTCAGTACTGGCCTTCAAATTGACCTTGGCTTTCAAGGTCAAATCAAGGTCATGGCAACTTTTTCGAACGGGACCTTACACTGTTGACCCTGAAAATGGATAGGGAGGAAAATTGTACATTTTGATATGGCCTTGATTGAAAATAATTGCGACCCTGAACGTACCGGAACTCATCGTGAAGACTGCTTGCTTAAAAGATTTCAGGAATTTGTCTGAAAATATCCATAAGAAAAGTAAAATAGTAGCGCTTAAAGCTTTTTCTATCTATTTAGTAGTGACGTTTAATTTGACCTTGACCTTGAGAGTCAAATTAGGGTTAAAACGATTTTTTCAAACAAGATCTTGTACTTTTGATACTAAAAACAAATTAAGTGAAAAATTGAATATTCGGATATGACCTTGAGTAAAAATAATTTCGACCTTGAATTGAAGTCATCATAAATAATGCTTGCTTGAAAGGTTTTCAGGAAGATATCTATAAAAAAGGTAAAATATTAGGACCTAGGTTCGCAGTCTTTAATTTGACCTTGACCTTAAAAGTCAAATCGAGGTCAAAACGATTTTTTTCAGGCAAGACCTTGTATTATTTACCCTAAAAACAGATAGAGTGGAAAATTATACATCAAGATTTGAGCTTGAGAAAACATAATTTCGACCTTGAACGTATCGGAGGTCATCGTAAAGAATGCTTGGTTAAAAATATTTCAAAAATATGTCTGAGGGGTGAGCTAGAGGGCTTAGCGTTTTACCTATTCAGTAGTGACCTTTAGCTTGCCCTTGAACTTGACCTTGAAGGTCAAATCAAGGTAAAGACGACTTTTTCAAGCAGGACCTTATACTTTTGAGCCTGAAAATAGATAGAGTGGAAATTTGTACATTCAGATATGACCTTGAGTGAGAATAATTTTGACCTTGAACGTACCGGAAGTCATCGTAAAGAATGGTTGCTTGAAAAAATCTGAATATAAAGCAAACTAGGAACCTCAAAGCAGCAGAAGCGTTATTTTTTGTCACGTCATTAACTGATGACCTTGGAAGTGAGCTTTATCGTTATAAAACTTCACGTTTGGCCATAACCTCAAGAGAACATTATTTTAACCTTGATCCTTCTCAATAAATTATTTGACATAACTGCAGGGATGTTTCTGAAGATAAAGCTAAAATATTGACCCAAATACAGCAAGGGCTTCAATATACCTGGTGCAATTGGGAGTGACCTTGACTGCCAAGTCAATTCAAGGCCAAAGCAATTTTTTGCATGGTACCGTATACGTTTAATCCATATGGTCAAAAAGTTCTTCTCTTAAGGTCATATTTGAATATGCATACATTGCCGTTATATTTCCGAGGTCAGAAGGATAAGGTACTATATGAAAAAAATTCTTGACCTTGATTTGTCGAACTCAAACCCAAATTCAACGCCACCTCCATAGTATAGTCAAATAAAAACCAATACATTTGTAAGAACTTAATTAATATTAATTGTCCAACAACAAAGGATTAATAATTGCCATCTATTTCCGACCTATCCTACAGAAAACTTGCTACTCTGCTCACATATATCATTCTACCTGCCAACGATTTTTTCTCCGCGGGAATTTTAATTGCTAAATGCAAAATAGCGTAACGTTCAACAAAAAATGCTTATGAAACAATTAAAAACAACTCCTATTGCCCTGTTTTTATATTAAGAGAGACATAAAATGGATATTAATCTTGGTAGTATGTAAACAGCGATGTCGTTTCTCACTGTCACAAATTATTATTAAAAAAGCCAGCTTGCCAGGACCTTGGAGTTATATTCGTCCGAAAAAGAACCAGTAAATTTTCGAATTTGTTTTATATCATTTGTCGAATGTATTTCTTATTTCCTTGAAATGTTGTTTACACTTGATTTATGCTGTAATTACTCAAAGCTGTAAATCAAACTGAGCACAATTTTAGAGCTCTGTCTAGTATGTATAACAAAGTAATTGTGGGTTGTGGGTCAAAAATAAGTATCGGGTCCGTTATTTGCTAGTAAAATGGACATAAAAATCCAACGAATTCGGACTGGAAGGGGCAAGCTTGCGATCTGTTTGGAACCAAAATTATGTAGACACTTGCAGCATCTTATCTTGCCAAAAGCATGTCATTGATGTACAACAGGAATAATATTGGGCCCCACACTGAGCCCTGTGGAACTCCGATGGACAAAAGGGAAATGAGATCACGAAAAGGAACTGCGGTGTATTTTAACGACTCCAACGAGTTCAGTATTCTATTCTATAGTATAAATCACATAACTTTTTTGATCACTTACCAGTAATTTCAATTTTTTTCCATTAATGATTTTCGGGCCAATCCCTTTTCAATGATTTTTTCCTTTGTCAAATTTAATAATTTATTGACCTATTGCACCAGAAACTACCTAATCCCTGAAGTACGTTTTGCCGGTACAAATCTTACAAAGAAATTCTCTCGTTGTTACGAAGTTAGGCTGACGTCCTGTGTCCTTCAATCTTCGCGAAGGTCAAATGCGTACTGCGGCGACTTTTGACAGGTATCGACGGCAACGTCGCTTGATCGCACTTTTTTTCAGTAAACCTCTTTTATTTTACCAACCAGTTATCGTGGTTGGCCGCGACCGGGCCCGTAGCGGATGCAAAACACGACCAGCGAAGAAGATTGAAAAGAAAAAAGCATAGGCGTAGGCTGAACGTAAATAGTCAGGGTTTGGTTTTGCATAAAGTATCCGTACGTTCTGTCCGTTGATAAACAATGTATCTTCGTGCTATTCCGAATATTGGGATCGATATTCTAAAGTGTGTATTGAGTCAAAAAGTATCCTGAAGAAACTAAATTGGCATTTTCGGGGGGCGCTAACGGTCTCAGTCTTTTAAAAGGTAACGTGTGTCCTGGGCCTCAAGGTCATACTCAACTTTGCTGGAAGGGCGAGGCTTGAGGTTTAGATACATATGTATAAGTTATTTATATCTATAATTTTATTAATTCGCGCATTTCAACGGTTTATAACACAGTTTTATAATTTTTCACGGTACAAAATAAACGAAACAACTACAATGATATTCAGTAATTGCGCGTAAATGGGAGGATGTTTCTTTATAACAGGATAAATTCGACTTGTCGAAGTACGCCTATGTGACGCGGCGACTCATTGCCGGAGGCGATGGTGCAAAGAAGAAGAAACGAGAACGGGTTTCTGGAGAGTGGAAAGAGAATCGAGAACCGGTCTCGATCCGCTGCTGGCCAAAGCCAACCGAGATAGATGTTGACGCTGTTCTGTTCGTATCTCTCCTCTCGCTCCTCGTCTCGTTCACCTCTTCAGATCCTCACGCCTGTACATGTTTTATGTCATCGCTGCCGGTCGAGATTTCATATCTCGATAAAGGCAGACATACACGTCGACAGTACGGACCCAAAATAATAATTTTCACTATCCGAAATATTTTTTTTAATTCTTTTATTCTAAGTAAATAATTATTTCTTTCAATTATACTGCATTTTCTTGAACCATTTTGATTAGAAGTAATATACTATTAAATTAATTGGCTTGAAAATAGCAAATCTTGTATTTGTTTTAATAAACTGTTTAATCAGTTTAGGTAATCTAGTTTATTTAGAGTAGGTACATTTAAAACAATTAAACTTTCGGGAGTATGCTGGTGATGCGGTTCGAACTCCTCGATAGCATTTGTGTAGTGCGTATTGGGCGTTAGGCGCTTAGTGACCATAAACATGTTTAGAATATTTAATTTAAATAAAATAGTTTATTAAAAACTAAGCAAATACTTTTAGCTAAACTGATTATGCCATATATATTGAATATAATTAAATTGTTTTGCTTAAAGCAAGTAAACTCATTTTAATAGTTCACTAATTTTAAGTAAATTGGTATACTTAATCTAAGTAAACGGGTTAATAAATTTAATCAAACGATTGCGTTTTGGCTCAATTGAACCAGTTTCATAGATTCAAGTAAACTGTTCGAAATGGAGCTTGTTAGCTGTCACATGATTAATTAAACTTTTTAATTGCCCCAAACAAATTTCTAATTGGTTCTATTAAATGTTTTTCTCAGTGTGCTATCAAGCTGTATACCAGTTTGCAGTTCCTCCATAGCTTGGTATTCTAAACTGAATCCAAATTCAAGATGAGATGTAAATAATAACAGTTAGCATTAAATTTCAAGCGGTCGCCTGGCGGAATAATGCGCGGGGCAGGGGCAGGGCAGGCAGAGTTGCATTCAGGCCACCGACCGTCGCGTGTTTCAATGCGTGCTCGTGTTTTCGTATTCACCTTGCTTGGTTGTTGCTGTTGTTGTTGTTAAGTGTATTTGAGTAATTTGTTAAGTTTCTGTTTGTTATTGTTATTCCTCGTTATTATTAGTTTTGAACCAATCCTGAACTGCTGACGAGGCTGTAGGCTACTCTCTTAGCCCTCCTAGAAAGCGATAAAAAAAAGACATCTTAGCGTAGACATGAAAGACGTCATATTGAAAACATTCAAGATAGATCGGAAGGAAGACGAAACATCAACTAACCCGAAAATAGCTCTGAAAGTGGCAGATAAAATTGGGGTATGCCAAGCGACAGTGTTGCTATGTTACCAAATTTCAAACGTTCGACAATTCATAAACTTTTGAAGCATCTTAATTTCGAATGGAAGAAACGAGGTCGTAACAGCTTACATACGGATAGAGAAGAAATTGTTCTGTGGAGGAGAGAGTACCTGACCAAAATTAAATCATTCAGGGATCAGCACAGGAAGATCTATTACCTGGACGAAACCTGGATTAACGCTGGGCACGCTACTCCGAAGGTATGGCTTGACAAAACTGTGACTTCATCCAGAATGGCATTTGTAGATGGACTGTCGACCGGATTGAAAAATCCAGCAGGTAAATAGATCGAAGTAGATCACTGTATCAATTTTTGCGCACAATATCTCTCTATCTTCGCACCTACAAGACGTGCATGTGTACTCAGCGGATTTTATCTTTCTAGGCAAAGGAAAAAGGCTCATTATATTATTTTATAGATACCAAAGGGCACTTTTACGAAACAGACAGTTTTCAATTTGAATATATTTTAATATTTCGTAAATGAGATGTCCTTTCGATGGTATATGAAATGTACATCAGCAGATGTTTTCAAATCGATGCTTAACATTTTTTCTTTTTTCATGTCAGCATGCCAGTTTTTTGTATGTCCCCGAGGAGATTTTCCTACTATAAATCTAGACAACAAATATTTTTGGGCGAATAATGAAAATAAGTTATTGTCATTCAAGGAAAACATCAGTAGACATTTAAAAAACCACGATAAAATTTAAAAAAAATGTCTTCCGCTATGTATTGTCATTGTTTGGTAAATAAAATAACTCCGGAATTTTAAGTATGTAAGACAAATAAATTTTGATTGTTTAGTTTTAATTTCTGTGTAATGTATGGCCAGCCGATTTTTTGGTCCTTTCGTGGCGGCGTGCCTGGCGTGAGGCGACTCTCCAGTCCAGCCGAGCAAAGCATCGTAAAAGCCGGTTCGGTTCGAGCGGTGTCGCCAAACCTACCGATTTTTCAGCAGCTCTACCGAAATGACAGCTTATTTACCGAAATACCGAAAACGTCCCCTCTTTTCACGATTTTTTAAAATATTTCTATCTTTACCGAGAAAGAGCTGGACATATACATACAAATACGATGGTCGTACATTTGGGTTGCCTACAGTTATATACACAAATCCCTTATTCCGATTTCCCTATATTGGTTTTTGTGTATAACAGATACATAGTTCACCGTTATTGGCGTGTCACCAGACAGCGATAATAAGGCTCGTCTGTGTTTAATTGAATATTAGATTAGAATGTCAGGAGATGAGGCTTCAAGTTTAGGGGCAAAACAGAAAAATATTCAAAAGGGTTTTTAATGATGATTTTTTTCATAGAGGGCGCTGTGCAACGCAAATTCCCTTGATCCATCGCTGATCTTGTGGAGGTGTTGATTTTTTCTGTTCTCTGTTTGTCCTTGAATCTACCGAATTTCATCTTTTTCGGTTCGGCAACACCGGGCTCAAGTTCCCAAGGCGTCCAAACGAAACGAAAACGACTTTGTGTCCTGTAGGCGTCTCAGTAATTTTCCTTTTGCTTCACGGCTACAACTCAAAACGCGTTTCGTAAACGAATCCCATTATATTAATTGTAAATTTATATTTATGACCGAAACTGCCTTTGACCGAAATTATTGCCTTGCCTAGCAACTGCTGCGGTTCTAGTCTGAACCGTTTTTGTTGGAAGCGAAAAGTTAACGTATATGATCACCTCCAAAAGCAATACTTGCGTAATTTTGAACGCAAAATTCGCAATTGCGCTTTTATCTACACTATCCGACCGCTGGCAAGTCCACTCCATTTCTTTAGGAGTGATGTAATTTTGAGCATACTTTTACATGATAAATAGAGAGCGATAAAAACTTTACCTCGAAATGATATCTAAATACGCATATACCAGAGTCTTTTGGGACAACTTTTATAATGACAAAATAAAGGTTACGGTACGAGTCTACCGCTGATCCAGGTGTAACCCCAAATATGACACGAGTTTAATCAATAATTTCATTCAAACTTTTCAATCCTGGAGCAAAAGCAAGCAACCAAGAGTAGTCTAAGTTTTTGAAAATACAATCTCGCTATCAGCATTCAGATCAGCAGCTAGGCGGCACTTGGTTAAAATGTGTCGCGCATTTTGATCACCTCGCTATCCTTTATAGAATGCAGATGTACCTGGCTAGAGACACCATTATCATATTAATATAAATTTTGCTTTGGGGGGGGGGGATCAGAGATTATGACAAACGAGCACGAGGAAACTCGATTTACATTCATACAAAGAGAACAATATGCATCTCGCTGACGATGATTACAAACACGCCGCATATAAGCTGTCATTAAGCTGTGAAACTTCGAGCGCCGCGCCGTATTTCTAATCTAGACAATAAAAACAATAGCTGGCGAGGGGTAATTATTAAAATTAAAGGTTTTTAAAACGGGTGCCGCTCACAATGTAAAATAGGTTGGCACAGGAAAAGTGTAATTCACTTGATGATTTACATCTAGTCACAACGCGCTAGTGTCAAACTGAATATTTTTCATAGAGGGGACTGTCACTTACTCTTTGTTGCTTGGGGCACTCGGCACAGCACATCCGAGGCAGATACTTTTTCAATGTAATGCAGTTAGTCGTGTAAGAACCTTAGAAGGTATTCGGATAGAAGAACTTGATTTCTCCAAGTTAGCAGGAAAAACCGCATGAAACTGTGAAGCATTAAATGAAATGATTAGATTACGAAATTATTCGTAAGACATTTCAAAATGAGGTATTGTCTTTTGATTGCTTGCGGAGAAAATTAAAAGACATCTTTCATTTGTAGTACAAAAACATTTTATTCACATTTCTTTTATAAAAAGAAGGTTCTCTTTGAGAGTTCCTAACTAATGTTTATCACACACTTGATAGCAAATTAAAAAAAAAAACTGGAAGAACTAAAAACATACTCTTTAAAAATGTACAAAAATTTCCTTATGGCTACACAAAGAACTTAATCGTTGAGATCATAATGCTCTTTACATCGGTATTTGAGAATGGAACCACAGAACGTAATACTGAGTACGTCCCAAAAGAAATGAGACAGTGTATCTGAAACTCCATCATCGCGCATAATGATTGTTTTTTACATAAACACGTATCGGAATACGATATAAGGCAAACATTCCGATATCGATTTCTGAAAGCTCGAATTTTGTACGATTGTTGATATGATCACAAGACAGATTGCACCAAATCTAAAGTGAACTTTTTTGTTACACATAGAATATTCAAAAAGAGGGATGAAGAGCACTTAAATATTATAGAAAACATTTAATTAAATTTGTTATCTAACTAATATCACAACAAATGATTAAAAAAAGAACGTTTTTTTTCAATTTCTGTACACGTTTATCACATTTTGTGTCAATCAGCGACACCTGACAGCTAGATTTGATTTTTTCGTATACGCGTCATTCCCAATAGCCTCCATCAAAAATTTTGGAAAAAGACAAATTTTAAGTTTTTCAAACTTCCGTAAAACAAAAAGTCAACTGTACGTATACGGAAAAATTCTAGCTATTCTTTGTGCCACCGATTCTTATAGCCACATTTTTCTGTAGATATTGCGCAGGCTGTGCAGGTTAAACCTTGTAAATCGTTTGTTTTTGTGTCGGTTTTATATTCTCTTTTAGGAACAATATTTCATTTTTTGAGTACAAAAAAAGTTTAAATTATTGTAAATTTTGATATTCTCAAGATTAAACAGGCATAAAAAATTATTACTACAATGCCTGTACTATAAACGTAGCGTGAATGTTAGTTCTTAGAAAAAAAAAACTGTTTCAAGAAAACGTTTGCCCTAAAAGAGAAAAAAATCGGCTAATCATAAGAAAAATACGATACTGATACCGGCACAAAAAATAATTTTTACACATGTAAGGTAAATATAATATAGTACGAGCAACATTTTTCAACGAGACAAGTTTAACAGACACCAACGTACAAACTTAACCTTAGATATTTTTTCACACGTAACGCACGACGAAATAGGGCGGCGGTATAAAAAACGTCTTCTCATATACACGCACTTTCACATGTAGTAGATATATATATATAAATAGAAATCTTCGAAAAATACTCTTTTTGTAAAATATCTGATCAGTCAGCAAGGTTGCCACGCGAAGGTACATTTCGAAAGATTTCTTCAATCGTAACTTGATCTGTATAGCTTCTTTTTCGACAGTTCGTAATCAGGACTGATCATCACTGAACCTCTGGTGATTTTTCTGAAACAAAAGAAAAGCTATTGAGCAACATCCGACAAAAAAAAAATAGTACGGAATACTGACTATCCCTTGCCTCTAACTACCCATTGAATTTTTCCCAAATTTTCCAGAACTTTCCAGATAGTGGTCAAGCTGTCTTACGTTCCAGAAAGTAAACAACGCATTGGAGCTCCCTGTCAATATCTTTCGATTCCCTGATTTTCCAGAAAGTACGCACTGGAAAGCATTGATCGCAAGAAACCAACCATGAAAATTCCTTCAGCTTCTTCAAATTTGCTCAGATTTTCCAGAACGTTGTAAATCGATTCTTCCCCCTCCCTGTCCCTGACTATGCTTCCCTAATTTTCCAGCATCTGTTTCCAGATGTTCTATAGCTTGGAAGTTCCCATGTGTTCTAGAAAGTGCAGAACATATCTATTTCTGCTTCCGCGGCTATTTTCCGACTTTCCAGAATCTGTTCCCTAATTTGCCAAAACCTGTTAGTTCCTTCAGATTCCAGAGAGTGGACTCCTATGGAACCCAATATTGTTTACAGAACCTGTTCCCTGATTTTTCAGAACCTGAATGTTGACTCGTCTTCCAGAAAGCGAATCCCGGTGGAACTTATTTATTTCGACTTTCCTTCCTGTTCCCCGGAGTTTCCAGAATCTGTTCCCCGATTTGCCAAAACCTGTCAGTTCCTTCAGATTCCAGAAAGTGGACTCCTATGGAACCCAATATTGTTTACAGAACCTGTTCCCTGATTTTCCAGAACCTGAATGTTGACTCGTCTTCCAGATCCCGGTGGAACTTATTTATTTCGACTTTCCTTACTGTTCCCCGGAGTTTCCAGAATCTGTTCCCCGATTTGCCAAAACCTAGTTCCCTCATTTTCCAGAAAGTGGAGCTCTATGGTACCCAACTATGTCTTCCCTGATTCATCCCCAGACTTTCCAAAATCTGAATTCTGTAGAAGCCATCTCTTTTCTAATATTGTTTACAGAATCTGTTCCCTGATTTTCCAGTACCTGAATGTTCCTTGGCCTTCCATAAAATGGGCCCAGATGCAACTCATTTATTTGGGATTCCCCTCATTTTCCAGAAAGTGGACCCCTATGGAACCCAACTATGTCTTCTCTGACTCTTCCCCAGTCTTTCCAGAATCTGTTCCCTGTTCTTCTAGACCCTGAACGTTTCCTTATTTCACAGAAAATGGATCTGTTCGCTGGTTTTCCTTACTCACCCGTCTCCGGAAAGAGGACTCCTGCGGAACTCAACTATTTCGCTACCTTTAGTGTATTCTAGTCAATATTTCCCTGTGAAACCCATCAATTCCTAAGCCTATTCCGCTCAATACCGCCTAGAAGGAACAACGAAATAAGTACTACTTACTTGATGAACTGCGGAAGGAAGTTCCACCCAGCTGTGGCCTGCTTCAGCGTCAGGTACACCTCGAAAGTACTTGGAGTAGCAGGATCGCACTTGATGGTACTCAGCTTGGTCTTCATGTCGCCACTATCGAAGTCGATATACAGAGTGCACCCGCGCAGACCGCACGGCTCGGAATCAGCCAATCGGAACATGCGTTCCGCGATCTCTCTGGTGAGTCCGTTGGGTAGTAGTACCTCGCCGACGGACAGATGCGACCTCTTCGCTGTACGAAGCTCGGCTTCGAGCCGTTGCGAAAGCGCCTCCACCAGCGGGGACTCTTCGGACTCGGGGAACTCGGTGGTGAACTCCCATTCTGAGTCTGGAACAAGAGAGATTGAGATTAGGTTAGACGTACTCTGGGTGTACTCAACATATGAGGAGAAAGAGGTACCTTGGGGGAGGTTGCGTGTTGTGTACGACATTTCGAGATTTTTGACAAAATTCGGATGACAGATACGTTAGTTGTCTAATGTTGTGTCGGAAATGAATGGGTCAAGTAGATTAACTCATTACTGCTTTGTTAATACGCCTCCTCCATCTGACTAATGTTTCACAACAGTCGATGAGTCATTTTGAAACGCATATTTCAAATATAACCAACAAAAATCTGTCCCGATTTCCCTAGAGAATAAGATTAGGACTTAGTTGACCTATCTGTTACAACAACTGATGTTTCTGCCCGAATTCAACCACAATCTAAAGCCTCAAAAAACGCTATACACTTATAGACCAGAGTTATAAATCTCTCAAAACGAGAGAATTATTCGATAGTGTCGCAGATGTGCTTCCGTACGCGTCACATCGGCAACACCGCCTCGATTTCAATAGGCTTTCCGCGACCCCCGAGTGACCTCCAAAACAACGGCAGCAAAGCAGGAGCGCGCTTAGCAACAGCGATGGCTAGATCTAGCTAGGCGTGGTGGCAGGGCTCGGCGAGTTTCACTTTGAATTTGATCGGTTCGTTTTGAATATAAACAGCTTTCCAATAGACTTGAATCGCGCTTCGCTACTGTTCTCTCTTATTTGGTACCACACGGATACGTTAATCAGTCTACAGTATTGTTTAAGATTTCGGAACTAATGTTATAACCGCCTGAAACTTGAAAAGTACCGCTCGGATTTTGATGAAATTTTCACACAACGATGAAAAAGCTTTGTAGTTTTTGAAAATTGGTCCAGTGGCGGCGTATAAAAATGGCAAATATAAAAAAAATTAATAAAAATCGACCAAACTCTGAAAAAATAAGCCTCAAAAAGAACTATTGATATTTTTTAAGCCTCATGTTTAAAATGCATTGAACATCAATCCGCGGTTACTGAGAGACAGACCAGAATGAGCGATATGGATTTCAGTGATTACAAAACGTAAAAAAGACAAAAACCATTAACATGGCTATGAGCCAGTTTTATGTCCGTACATTCCATGTCCAATTTCTAAACGTTTGAACTGTACTGTACAACTGGCGAGCCCACTTCAGCAGAACAGTAGTACAGCTGTTACGAAATTCAGGTTTGTCGACCCGTAAATTTTCACAACCATTTGATTGCCAATTAGCAAGGTGCAGAACACTGCCAAAAATTGGTCAGGAATAGGTTTTTGTTACGTTTTTTATAACAATTACAGCTTTTCGATATCATTAAAAACCTTGATGAACAAGAAAAACATGTCAAGGTTCATCAAATGGTAGAATTAGATACTGTATATTAGTGAAATTTTATAGGAATTGATAATATATGGCAAACGCACAACTTTATAGTTCTTTATCATTTAAATTCAAATGTGGTTTGATAATAAATTTACAGCTAAATTCTCACCATGCAATAAGAATGTAAATTTTTAGGAGGGGACCTTGGATTATAAAAAGCTTCGTTGGTATTCAAAACCAGTTTCACGGTGCGAGGTGAGTTTCACAATAGAGACAAAGAATGGTCGATAGAAAAAATTATATAACCTTAGATTTATAGCCGCCGAAATCATTCGAATGAGGAAAAAGTCTAGAAGCCTTCTAGAAAGATTAAAAAAAATTGTGCAACGCTGAGTGAAGATATCTCTGTATGCACAGTACTGTATTCTTAAAGCTGTTATCAATAGCTGAAAAATAATACGGTGATAAGAGAAACTCGATAGTGAGAGTTTATCTGACTCCCATAATAGTTGTTTTATCTCTTTTCGTTTTTTTCTTGCTCAGCCAATGATACAATGCAAAGGAGCTTGCGTCAGCTGAAATCAGGAAGTAAAACGGCCAGAGCTCTAGATCGAGCCCGGTTGGCAACAAACGCACTGTTGCCAGCGTTCCTTGAACCGCCTACAATTACAGAAATTAGGTCAAATAGTACGATTCAATTTATAGATGCCATTTTTACAGTTTTTATGAATGTATTATTCTAAGGCTTAGGAATATACAACATTCGCATAAACTTTGAAGTCTGATTTAGTACTAGGTCCTAGATCAAAAATGTTTGAAGGTTAGATTCTTACGAATTGTGGACGATTTTCAATCTGTTAAAAATTAGAAGAATAATTAAAAACTGTATAGCTTGAATTTGAACTAATTATGAGTAAGGTTCAAATATTACTTTATGAGCACAATGTCCAAATTTGATTGCATCATTTTACCTTAGATTAAATTTTTAAACCTCATGTAGAATCTTGTGCCTTTGAATTATTTTCAAACTTCCAGTTCAACTAAAAGTTCAAACATTACGCAAAAGTGATCCATTGTTAATTTCGAAAAGCAAGTTGGAAAACATTAAATAACAAAGTTATTAAATACATACTCATCAAGATTATAATCAGCTGTTATTAGAGAAATAAAAATTTAACTATAATGCACTTTTTTAAGCTTTATGATATGTTCAGTTTTGGAAGGAAGATATCACTTGGTTATTTTTTGTAAAACTTTAAAATAGTCTTTTGTGTCTTAGTTTGGAGTTTCGATACGAAAACGTGGTTTTAAGGTAACCGACACTGTTATGTTGGATATTTGACCAAATATAACACTTGACAAACCTAGAACCAAGTTCAAGAAACGCATCTGCGGACAAATCTGAAATAAGAAGCTTTTGCAACTAACCTTCTATTTTGTTGGTGTTGTACTTGACATTAGTGATTGGTAGAACCTCCATGTCTGTCTGTCACTGTTTAACACTATAGTGAAATTGCCGGAAAGCTGTATTGTACTTTCTCTTTCCCGGCGAGTAGCGATCGCGCTTGATTGCCGGCGATGTGAATCTAACCTAACTTTCGACGTTTACCGTGGTACGGATGGAAAGGAAAATGTGCCGGCAACAGCTGACGCGGTGGTATTTATCAAGTTGGCCGAGCCGGTCCCCCACTAAGCCCATGCGTGCGGCGTTGCCAAGTCGCCGAACCGGTTCCAGCTTAGACAAAGGACTGATGTAGTTCGTAATGGACTTTAGAAAAGCTCGAATAATTGAGGAGAGTCTAAAAGCGGGCCAAATTAAAAATGATGAAATATAGGTTAAACTGCATACAACGTTTACTTTGTAATGTTAAGTGTCATTTACGTTGCACCTTTATAAATTGTAGGTATATAGTTGAAAAGTAGAGTATTTTCCATGGCCCTGATTTGAAAATTAGGTGCCAAAACCGGATCCCCATCAATTAAGACTTTGAACAAGCCTATAAAATAGCCTAGGTCTTATTTGGACCTTGTGCAGAGCGAGGAGGTTATGTGGAGTAGAGTACCTCTTAGTCCTAAACAAATAGACTGTCCTTTTTATATAGCTGTTTTCTTTTATAGGTTTTCCCAATATCCCTTTAGAACTTTGAAAGTGATTCCAAAAGGATGGTAGACAGCAAACTTAGGCAACGTGTTCATCGAATAACATTTCAACCAACCATGAATAAACCAATTTCATGAGAAATACGAACCTTTTCATTACTTACAAATATAATGGTAATGTTAGGTGCAACACTGCCCAAAAATTTGATATCTACTTTTACCAGGGGCGCAGTTTTTGCACCCAGTTTTAATTATGGTTTTTTAATAATAATTTTCAACTTCAGTTTATGGAAGGGTAAAATAAATTATTCCTAACAATACATAGTAAATGTCACTCGTTTTTGAAATAATATACTTTTAACAACATTTTATATTTTTTCAAATCAGTACCAAATCTAGATTTGATAGGTAAGTAACCGAGCTCCTACTATCACCTCAAACGAACCTTTATCATTCTTCCACTATTAGAAACTTTAATCGGACTTGAATATATAAATTTTCAGACTGGGGATATTCCTCGCATCCGGCAACGTCGCAGCGCCGGCCGATCGGCCGGTATCGGCTAACATCGGCAATTGTGTTGCCTATTGTTGGACCAGCGAAAGATTGCAAGCCGAAAGAATGCGGACAAAAAATTGCGAAGTTGTCAGATGTTCTACATAAAATGCGGTCCATACATATTAACATATTTAAGATATAGAATTGTTCCGCTGAATTTGGCAATGTAGCTGGAAAACCCAGGCCGCAGGTAAACATCCGGTCGCTGATTGGTCCAAAACTCTTATCTTATCTGAAACTAGAATAACGTGCCGATGGCACGGTCATTTATAAACCTACTCCCATAGGCGCAGGCAGTTGGCAAATACTTTGAAAATATAATTTACTGTTTAGTGGTGATAATGGAATTCAAGCATGGGAAAGTTATTCACAGCCAGGCAAGGGAAATAATAGCAAACGTGATACGTGCTTGCGATGCAGAAGCGGCTAACAATACTTTCGTTTATCCACTGGTAGCTAGAAATGCAAGGGCGGCATATTATACGGGTGTTAGTGAACGAACTATAAGTAAAATTAGAAAAGAAGATAAAGACAGGCAAAATGCAACCTCCACACAGCCTTTAGCTTCTCCCGGAAAAAAGAGATCACGCCCTTCTGTGATCCAAAAAATTGATGGAGTCGATTTTTCCATTATTCGGAGAATGATAGAAAAATTTTACTGTGATTTTAAAGTGGTACCTACTTGTAGTAAACTTCTAATCAAACTGAAGGAAGAAATGGAATTTCCATTTGGTAAAGAATCGTTGAGGCTGCTTTTAAAAGCAAAAGGATTTTACTGGCGTAAATGCCACAACAAAAGGAAATTACTAATGGAAAGACCCAGTATTTTACATTGGCGATACAAGTATCTTAGGTCTATTAAAAAGTTCCGGGAAGAAGGAAGGCATATTATTTATTTGGACGAAACTTGGGTTGATAATGACCTCACTTTCAAGAAATGCTGGCAAAGCGAAGAAATTATGGGTGTCCTGAGCAATATAAGTTCTACAGGTAATAAAGTTTCTTTCACCTCGATTTTGCTTATTATACATTTTTCTCAATTTTGGAATATTCTTAATAAGTGCTCATTTAATTTGTCTAATTGAATACATAATCCCTTGCAAGTATTTTTTTCTCAAAAATATGTTTTTTATACATAGTGATTCAAAAAGGTGTTGGCAAACTTAAAATAACACTAAAATGAGGCTATTTATTCATTTCCAGGACGACTTATAATTGTTCATGCGGGTTCGCAAGATGGTTTTGTTCCTGGAGCCTGTCTCATTTTCAAGGCTGGCTGTGCCACTGGTGATTATCACGGTCAAATGAACCAAGAAAATTTCACGAAGTGGCTTACTGAAAAACTATTTCCTAACATTCCTCCTAATAGTATTATAATAATGGATAATGCACCTTACCATTCAGCTTTGGAAGACAAGCCTCCAACTAGATCTTCTCTAAAAAGAGACATCATCACGTGGTTGAGCAAAAAAGGTATAGAGCATGATCCTAATGCTAAAAAAATGGAGCTTTATGAAATAGCTTGTCTACATAGGCCACCATCTGATGAGAAAAATTATAAGATAGATAATTTAATAAGAAGTTTCGGACACACCCCACTTCGAACGCCACCCTATATGTGTCAGTTTAATCCCATAGAGATGATTTGGGCACAAGTAAAATTTTTCATTAGAAGCCATAATACAAGCGGCGAATTTACTATAAAAAAACTAGATGAAATTTCTAATAAGGCCATCGCTTCAGTAAGTGCCAGTGACTGGCAAAAGGTTATTGGACATGTTATAAAAATTGAAGATGAATATTGGGAAAAAGACAGTCTCATTCAAGAAATACAGGAAGAAATAATAATCAACATAGGAGGTGAAAGTGATAGCAATGACAGTTCCTCAGACAGTGATCATGACTCTAATCAGGATTGAAACTATACTAGATTGGCTACCTTTTAGAATTTTTAGATATTCATTTATTATACTATTGGTTTGTGGCTTTTAGTATCTCAGTAGAAAGTCTAATTCTATGTGTTGTTTATGGGTTATTTCATCAAGAAATTACTTTTTGTTTTCCTATATTTTTCTATTCAGTCAGATATTTTTGACTTGTTGTATTCTATTTTAGAAGAATGCATAATTTGTTTTGCTGTTCAATCATAATGCGTACATAGGAATATTACTTGTTGCCTAAAAAATATATTTATTTTGTTCTCAATATTCAGTGTTTGTGTATATTTATTTCTTATAATGTATGTTTGGTATCACGTCATTATGAATCGCAAAAAAATATTAATACTACCAGTTGTAATAAAATATAAATTCAATTAATAATTCAAGTCTCTCCGATCTCCGCCTATGACTCCATATAAAATCGTCTAATGGTAAGGTTTTTTCATCGCATTTCCCCCTTTCGTCCCTAGCAATCTTTGGCTGGTCGATCAATACGTGATGGGATACTCATCAGCGTTCATAATTCGGAACAGGGGCGCACGTAATCATAATTATTTATAATAGGTTGATAACTCATATTTTCTAGAAACGAGGTAATTTAGTGGAAAATCTGCCAAGAACCGTTTGGACGTGTGTGTGCACGTCGAGATTCGACAGGTTGGAACATGCGGATACGGTCATCCCGAAGATTACGAGACTCAACTATCAAAACCCCCCCGGTACAAGATATCCTAAACGATTTTACAAAGTTTCGCGTGCTGGTATTTAAACGACTTTACGATATAATAAAGTTTTCGAGAGGTCTTTCGAGCTTAAATAACCGTTTGTCATGTCGACGATGTCTGTTTTGTAGTGTACAAATTCAACGTATTAAAATACTGTACTTAAATAAAGACGTCGATAAAATATACGGGCACTTAATCGTACACTTCCTGGCTAAGCGTTTATATTTAGTTGCAAAAAGCTAATTTCGCCGGCGATTTTTTACAAAGTTGTCTCGTAAAGAACTGTGTCAAGGATCCGCACAAATATTTCGTTTGATAAAATGTACGTACTCGTTTCCTTAGTTTCAAAGTTATTATAAGATACGCTCTTAATACTCGAACTTCTGTAGTTAATACGAAATGGGTGGGTACATTTAAGGATCATAAAACATGTGTGTAGATACCGATAAACAATTAAACAAAGTGCAACGATTGCTGTAAATGTCATTGTGAAACTTTACAGACAGACAAATACGTCATCATTTATCGCGCGTGATAACTTCCAAGACCCTCTTGATTACTTTCACGAGGGATTTTCAGCTGTTTATGAGGTCGCTTACTTGATTGCAAGCATTGAAAACAGTCGATTCACAATGATTTGCTTATCGTTCTGCCACTGACCATTGCGCTAAGTATAGTACGGCACTTGATCTCTATTCGTAAAAAGACAAAGTTTCTAAAGATATTTATGGTTATTGATGTAGATTAGTATTTATACTGTTGTTGAGCATGTTTTAAAACAATATTTATAGCTAGTATTGAGATTGTATATACAATTAATAATTATCTTGTTGATATGATTGGAAAGAGGTTTTGTACGGTACGATCGTCAAATAATAAACTGTTGCCGCTTGATCTGCAAACGTCCATCCTATGGCGGAAGTTTTGCAGATGGATTGGATTTCGTCTTCGGCGTATTTGTTTACGGCTAAGAAGTACGTTTGACCTCACTTTGTAAAAGGCCTAGATAAGACCTAGCCTCGAGTACTGCTCACATGTTTGGTGTGAAGCTGCCCCGACTACTTTACCCAGTGACGATCCTGGTCAGAGGAATGCTATCTGACTAATCGATGAATCTTCTTTAACGGACTGTCTCGGCAGCTCAAAAATCGGATTCACAATGTGTCCTCGCGTCGGATTTAGGTATAAAAGTGTAAGTATACAAAACTATCTGTGGCCTGATTTTGGTAGAAAAAGTTAAGCATGTGCTCTTTGTAGTCCTAAATCATTTTGATAACGATACGTAAAATTGCAAAATATTGCTAATCATGTGTAGTATTAAATCATATTTCCAATTATTCGGCGAAATAAAATATCATGCTGTTGTTTCAAGTGTTGTTTTGATTTACCTTATTATGCGAGGTTTTGTTATGTGCATCTTTGTAATTCTAGTCTAAAGCTAGCATTCCTTAGACGAAGACCTAATTTCTACCGATCGCAAACGCGCAATTTTGAATTACATATGGTCTCTAGATGGAAAAATTGTATGATGGAACCTGTCAACAGTTTTTTCGCGCAAAACTTGAAAGCCGTTGCAAAAATTACAATACCTTTGATAAAAAGTGATTATGGTCTCCAAAGATACCAAAAAACGACTCGTGCTTCTTGTTAAAATAATACTTAGCAACTTTTTTTTATCGATCTTTTTCGGAAAAATTAGATGCCCTTATGATATTACTCATGAGAAATCGTCTCATTCCTCACAGAGAGTTTTTCCAACTAGATTTTTCCCATCGCTTATGTTGGATGCCCGGTTGCAAAATTTCCTTGCGACGCCACTGGTGAGGAAGTACTCTGCGGACAGGGCCGTCGTTAGTTTGTTAATAAAGGATTAGGTATGTACAACACAGGTTGGATCCCGCGGAAAAAAGTTAACTACCTGCATGTGTAACAGAGGTGTTAAACGGATCAAGTCAGTCGAACAATTAATTCATAAACACTCTTAACCGCAGTTGCGAATATATTTTAATCTCTTACTACGCCAAGCAATGCAAAATAACCCAGAGAACCGTTTCGTTGAAGTTGCTCAACTGTATTTAAATTTTCAGGTGAATTTACGCAATAAGAGATAGGCAAACATGTCGATGTTGATTTCTTTGATGAAATAATAGAATGAATCCTTATTGAAGCAAGCGATCTCGGTTGAACTGCGAACCGGTGATATCCGGTTTAAAAAGCTGTTGTTTCCTCCTTATCAGTATTGACATTTCATCTTCCGTATGATAACCCGCACATGACATATTTGCGCTAATCGTATGCAATGTTGTAATAAAAAAAAATGATAAAAAACCAGTGGGATATCTAGCACTAAACTGACATCGAATGCGGAATCTACGCACCTGATTTACCTAGAAAACAAGCTTCTATCGAGATCATAGACGCGCAACCATTTTTGGAAGTTTTTCATTAGTAGTTTTTTGATAAGCGGACCATTTATGGGGATTTTCAAACTCTAAGGAAGTTACTATGGTTTTCGTTCAGAATGATCAATTTTTGGTAATTTGTCCCACAACCTCTTGACTCTTGTTGGGAATAAATTATTTAACCCTGTATTAAACCGTACGCTCTCCTCAATTTTTGAATAAAGTGTACAAAAACCTAACAACAGCATTATCAAATCTTATAAGCGTGGTTGGAAAATGCTCACTATGCTACATCAAGTTCAATTGCGCGTTTTGTATTTCGTTATCATTTGAAATATCAGCAAGGAATTCGGCCAATAACAATGCATATTTGTCGAACGAAAACGCTATTTAAATTTCATTATTTTGCGAGTTTAATCTCGATCGGTTATAAAATGTAAAATATTTTATCTGGCCCGTTAATTTTACGAGCAAAAATTTTTCCAGCAAAGCGCAATAAAAAACGGAGCGCGTACTCGGTATTTCATATCGTTTTTTATTGCTACATTTTGGAATGAATCACGCCGCGGTAAGTGCTTCACAAATACGCATCCTGCATCCCTTCTGTTGCTAAACAACGTCATTGACTAACGTAGTAGATAGTAGCTCCATCTATAAAGCAGTAGCAGAACACAAAAATTAATTTAGAAATACGCTAAAGGAAAAAGAGAGCATTTTCAATGTTTTTTTCTGCCATCTTTAATATCAGATATTTTATTTATTTTCTCCATAATATACTAAGAGACATATAAGATGCAACGCCCAGAATTATTTACTGAATTTTGAAAGAAACTTGTAAGCATATTATTAATATTTATATACTTTAGCAACATTTGAATATGACCGAGTACGTGTGTGTTCTGCTACTGCCTCATTTTGGTAGCATTGCCACCGTGAAATAAAGAGATCTGGAAGCACTAACGATATCAAACGGCAAACGATTCCAATAAAATATATGAGAATTAAAAGATCTAATAAACGTCAACTTATATCGCTCAGTTGCATAACATATCACCAAAACGGTGCCACTAAAAGCAGAAAGATATAAAAGAACATCCCATCTGTTTTCACAGCTGAGCCGTAGGAATACACCACACAGCACACAAAGACTCCAAGGTCAACTCCAGTACTGCTATAAATATAAGGGGTACAGACTGAGAAAAGTAACGTCACTCGAAGTGCCATATTATGCTTTATAATGTTTGCAATGTCAAGCTTCGTGGTGTTTTCAGAATAGGGGAGGCTAAACCTTTTTATAAGAATATTTTATTTTTTGTTTCTAAGATCCTAACTCTTAAATTTCGCAAATAAAACTGCATAACCCTGTATCTCGGTCTAGGAGCATCTTTAAACTTACATTTATATTATAATAATATATGTTTATATATTAAATGAGACTGGTACAATCGACCCAAGAGATGACTTGTAATTTGTACTTTGAGATATCCTCAAAAATAAGAGTTGATTGAAACTGACTGATGATAAAAACCTATTGTTGAGCCTAGTTTGTATGTTAAAGATCCAGTTTCAGCTCAAGACATTGAAATTTCCGGTTGTCGACCAGGTTCCAGAGTACCAACAGAAGCTATTTTTGCCGAAAATCTGGGAGATACAGAGTCTTTGGAAAAAAATGAGACAAACGACAATATACAATTTTTTTCGAAATCAAAGTGACTTGTTATTTCATTGTTCTATGTTACTACATTATGTACATACTTTGTATATATCTAAAGGTAACAAACCTTTCTTTCTTAAGTTTAGAGTTTTTTGTTTATTTTTAAAACATGCGTACTTCACTGCTATTTGTTTAAAAGTCAAAATGGTGGTGTGTGACCCTACTGCCGATATTCCGTATACTCAAATACAAACCAGATGCGGACGCCAATGATGGAGCTCTGAAGATACGGCACGGAGGAGTTCTCTTTGTCACTTCTTTGCATTTTTATTGTTCTTTATTTCGGTAGATTGGACATGCGTTGACATACTGATGAGGTTCGAACCGCGTCTTGCATACGGAATTTCTCTCTTGCGTCTAACCAGTCAGAGTAAACATAGATAAACGTATACCTTTGATGTGGGCAGCTAATAACGTATTCGTAATCGGCATCGAAAGCTGTTTGAACATCAAACAGGCACACTGGGACGATCTTTTTTTAGTTTGATCCAGAGCACTGTCAGGAAAGAACATAGCCAAGCATCACGAAACACAAAAATCACCGCATTAGTACGTCATCAGGTAAAAAAAGTTTGACATGGCGGGTATATTGAAACAAAATAAGTAAAAGATCAACTTACTATTGTTGCTATCCATATTAAACACTTGTCGAGAGCTCAGTTTAGCAAAACTTGTAACAATACCTTTGGTCGTTTTGGAAAAAAATGTGAATTTTTGTAGTCTTTGACAGTAGACGTCATCGTGAGTTTTGACAAGTATGCTTGACAAATGACAGTTGCGAAGAGTGGCATTCGACACAGGACAGAAAAAGTGAGAGTGAATAGACTACGAAATGTCTTCGCATCTGGTGGAAAAGTATTCTGATCAGGATTTTTGCATAATCTTATTCGAACATGAATTTACATGTTACTTTTTTCTAGCGTTTATAATGGATTTCGTATTTAAAAATTGCAAAATATGCCATTATAGATCCCGAAAAGGAAATTTTGTTGCCAAAGTTCTTAAATACTATAGACATATCGCCATCTACAGTATATTCAGATAAGAGATAGACCGGATGTAAACAAAAGGTTCGGGTGATTTTCACGCTAACGCCGCCGTCTCGACGTAAAACAGGAGCCCTCATTGGTCAATTCGCAATTAAATGCCTATGCCGAGCGGCAGAGCAGTCGTATCAAGGCAGAGTCACATTCAGGTTCAGACGTGTTACGTATGTCGTGTGCATCACTGCAATTTGATATTTCTTTGGACGTTTTCGTTTGTTATCTTATTAAGTTGTTGAGTTTGTCGTTGTTATTGTTATACCTTGTTATTGATTGTTATTGTTATCAACTGCTTGCGCAAAATGCCCAGTAGTACAGATACTGCCGATGAAGTTGTAAACTCCTGTAGTCCACCTAGGAAACGCTCTAAAAAAAGACACCTGAGTGCAGAAATTAAAGAGGTCATTTTGAATATATATAAGATCGAGCGCGAGGAGAACGAGGCATCAACCATCAAAGAAATTGTTGTGAAGGTTTCTCACAAAGTTGGGGTGTGTCGCGCATCAGTGTTTAATGTGTTAAGACAATACAAAAAAAATCACACCTTTTCTGAGCCAATGACCAGTACATCGCAAAAGTATTGTTAAATCATTGGATGAAGCTGATAAGCATGCGATTAGGAGGAAAGTGCATGAATTCTTCTTTAGGAATGAAATACCTACTATAGATAAAGTACTGCAGGAGGTAAATGGAGATACAACGTTGCCAAATTTCAAACTATCAACTTTCCATGCGTTACTGAAGCATTTAAATTTCAAATGAAAAAAACGGGGTCGTAATAGTTTACTACTGGATAGAGAAGAAATTGTGCTATGGAGGAGGGATTATTTAACAAAAATTGGGAAATATAGAAATCAAAACAGGAAGATTTATTACCTTGATGAAACGTGGGTAAACGCAGGACACACTACAAGTAAAGTATGGGTTGATGATTCTGTAACTTCATCCAGGAGGGCCTTTCTAGATGGACTGTCCACCGGATTAAAAAATCCAGCAGGTAAATACGAGTAATAGACAACAATCGGATGATTTTCAAACCTTGGGAACAAGGTTCTAAACATTAATTCCAGGGGGCAGATAAAACATATTACAAGTAACAAAACTTTTATAACTTTCGATAAAATGCGTGGATGTTTTATTGTCATTTTCATTTGTTAGAACTTTTTTAAGCCATGTTTTTATGTGTTTTCGATATTTCAATAATTTTTTAATATAATCTTAAAATATGTCGAATATTATAAACTTAAAAAAAGTTACTAAGTTTTATATTGTGTACCGTTCCTAATATTTCTAATCATTTTAATTCATACTTTAAGCTTTATAAAGTTATAATTTGTTAATATTAATATTTGCGCGTATTTCAGGTTCCTGATCATTCATCTTTTAAAGGTTTATAACTTTAAATTAATTTGTGAAGCGCTGAGTAATCATACGACGTTCAATATTCTTTCTTTCAATATGACTAAATAATCCCAATTATAGCAATCTGATACTCATGTCTCAATGTTTTTTCGCTGAATGTGATGAAAACATTTGAAAAAGATTCGCTTATTGAAATAAATCTACACCAGTTAGTACTTCGATTTCCAGGTAAAGGGAAAAGGCTCATTATCTGCCATATTGGCAGTGAGGATGGATTTGTTGTTGACGGTCTGTGGTGCTTTGAGTGTAAGAAAACTGGAGATTACCACGAGGAAATGAATGGCGAATCGTTTGAACAGTGGTTTTCAAAAATTTTACCGAACTTAGAGGAAAACGCAGTAATTGTGTTGGATAATGCGCCTTATCATTCTCGAAGAATGGAGAAGGTCCCAACAACGGCTTCAAGGAAAGTTGATGTTCAAAATTGGCTCCGCTCGAAAAATATCAACTTTGAAGAAGCAATGCTGAAAGTACAATTATTAAGAATTGTCAAGGATCACAAGGCGGAATATCAAAAATACGCCATTGACGAAATGGCAGCAAGTCAAAATAAAACTGTGCTCCGTTTACCTCCATACCATTGCGAGCTCAATCCCATTGAGCTCATATGGGCAGAGGTTAAACATTATATAGATAAGCACAATACAACTTTTAAATTTTGTGACCTCAAAGGACTTTTTAAAGAAGCACTAGAATTAATAACAGCGCAAAAATGGGAAAACTGTATTAAGCACGTGAAAGACAAAGTTGAAAAGAGAATGTGGGAACTGGACAATATTTTAGAGGAACAAGTCGAGCCATTCATTATTGACGTTGGTGCTTCAGGCAGTAGCGATGATGAAAGCTCATTAAGCTCATCTTTCCAATAAAATATGTCGTTCATCAAATTCGGTAAGTTATAAGTAATTATAAAGCTACTGTATTTTTTAATTAATTATTGACATTTTTGAACCCATTTTGGCAAAACCTATTCAAGAATCTACGTTCTGACAATGTTCAACCATGCACATTTTTTTACGTTTTAATTTGGTTACATATTTACCTAGAAATCAAAAAATATACTAATCAATATTCTAAAAGCAATTTTAAGAGATATACGATTATTTTTAATTTAGGCTAATTTAAACGCCACTTTGAGATTATATTCGACTGTATTTCACCAAACATCAGGCGGCATCCGAAGCTGGAAATTGAAGCGAAAATTTTGAAACCCTTATGTATATTTAAATCATTATATATTTCTTACTCCACCCCCACATGATCCTATATCCATCACCAATCGTATACACATCGAATTGTGCTAATTTACTACAAAGTTACGCAAAGCAGCATCTACTATCTAAAATATGTACTGCGTAACTCTTAATACGTCCCTGCCGAATGTTACTGCGTTCGATGATCACGTGGTCTTGTTTATGTCCGGTCTATCTCTTATCTGAATATACTGTAGTTAGTTTTTCGTAGTTATATTTGCTTTCTAGTTGCTCACATACTTGCGATAGCAATACCCCCTAAAATGGGATTTTGTTAATAGATGCTTGAAAAATATTTAGTAAATTTTCAATACCAATATTTTTGTTTTTTCATGTTGTTTTATTGGGTTCAAAATGGCAAATTTCTTACTTTTTCAAATGAGAACATTTCTATTCAAAATGACCCAAAAACTTTCTCTGGATCGACAGAACAATTTAAAAACAGTAGTTAAATAATTTTTGATGCAACTTGGAACTAGGCAGACATGAAGATGCAGTGCGGTTCTTTCTGAATAACATTAAGAATTATAAAAATTAAAGACGATATTCTACTGGTTCAAAACTTTGTGAAAATCTTATTGGATCTTTCATTTTTTATCAATAGAAGCTTTTCTTTAAATAGTTTCCCTGATAAACATTCATTTTACATGTATCGTCAACAACAACCGATAAAAGAAATCTTTCTTCAATAATCATAATGCAAAATATTCATATTTCTACATTATTAAACACCAAGTATTGTCACTGAAACGTTCCTCGATTTACATCGTCTATCCCTATTTGTAAGCCATGCAGGTCCCTTCAAGCATATTTCTACACGTCAACCCTCGTCAAATGCGTCTCCACCTTTCTTAAACTTTGTTGAAAGGACATGCCCACATCTCGGCCTGGCCCTTTTTTGCCCTTTGTTGGTAAGGTACCTTTATGCACTTGTTAGTACTTTAAATAGATATGCCTGGCATTCGTGATGCAACAGGTACATAGAGAACGTTTTCGGTTTTTTATTGACAAAAAAAAATAAGATATGCTATTGGATTGAAAAGGGTTACGAACGCTTAGCCCTGTGGCATCAGAATTATATAGATTGATTTGCTACTTATCAGTATAAAAATTGCCGTCAAGCAGATGGACTCTATGCTCCCTATGCCTTTTTAAAAATCTTCTACTAGCCAAACGATGGAAGTATGAAACTCACGATGATGTTTGAACTTGGGTTCGCAAGTTACTTACTTACTCCAAGCGAATTCATTCCCATAATCTTATCAGTAGAAAGAATTAGCCATACAGAAACGAGCGCTGGCAAAACAGAAAAAACTCGTTGGAACGCTCTTATCAGTAAACAGAAATAGCCCCACAAAAAATCTTTGACTCTGATTGGCTAACCAATACGATTACCGTTTGCGGAGTATTTTATAAGTGTACGGCGTGTGGGCGGGTCTTTCTTGGTTTTTATGTCTCTCGTTATTGGTTATTTGGAATTCCCTTTGCTTGCTAAGATTTAGGAAACGTTGGGAGCGAATTTTCAAAACCGAAGCAGATACTACTTAACTTCAAAAAGTAAAATACACATTTATAATGCATTTTTATTGGCACACCGAAACTCTTATGTTTGTGGAGGGAGCAGTGAATTTTTCAACCTTCTTCCCATTATGTCCCGTACATTTTCGATAAGGAAAAGGTCTGGAGATCGAGGAGGCCTGGTTTACAACGTTTGGAGATTCAGGTTCGTCCTTTTTCAAAAAGTAATAAAACGTTCATGACTTCTAACAGTATATTTGTTTTTTTGGTCAAATAACCTGATTGAAACAAAAAAAAGTATAGGCTGAGAAATGTCTGGCGACTTCTCAACGGCGCATTGGGATCAACGATAGTCATTTCACGGGTCAGTATCGAAAGGAAAACTATCCACTGCTCTTGGCTAGCGTTTCATCTAATTTCCAACCAGACAGGGCTCGCTAGACGTATTGAATCTGAGCTCCAAGTAAATAAGCTATTTATCAGTAGTTTCAGTCACTCCTAAAAATATCTCCGTGTTCTTATCTATTTATAGTTAATAATGAAGGTTGTATAGGTCAATTGCAACAATTTGCTAGGTCGATGCTAGTGTGGTGCAGTGCGTAACATGTTTTTTATTTGGATAGGTAATGCATACACCTTTGATTGATGAGTTTTCTTTGATATATTGAAATGTTTACTCTTTCTTATACTTGCGAAATGATTCACTAATATTCATTAAGGTACCAATCTGATCATCTTGTTTGACGTATTTTTACACTTTTCACGAGAATTATTTCTAGATTTGCACTCTCTGCGGAAATTTTATCAATGAATCGATGAGAAATCATTTGACAGTGTTAGATAGTCGAGTACAAATCTATCTTAGCTTCAAGATATTTCTTATAGCGCCACATTTAAAAACGGCGACTAATCGCATAATATTTTTATAAGCATACTCGTATATCTCGATAATTATTGTATATTATAGATTTTTTATGTACCATAAGTAAAAATCTTTCCATTATTTGCTGGTTTTCGCAGAGGCCATTAATAAACAACGGAAATATAAGTGGTCCCAAGTTAGACCCCTGGGGAACACCGGGTGGCGCTGTGCATAGGCTTGGAATCTGGGATCTGATAAATTTTATAGTATTTACTGAGTCATATGGACAAAGGCCCCTCTCCTCAACGTGAAAGTAACTAGAACTATTTCTGTGCCAGACTAGGTTAAGTAGTTTTGAGATAATTACATATAAACTATTTTTTTTGCATTGTATTGAATACGACTTGATATGAGCTAAAAAGTCGTAACTTCCTTATTATTAAATATAGATGGATGCTGCATGTAGCAAATGAAAATTCACAATATTTATCATAAGCTTAACATACTAAACTCATTTTCGACAAAAATGCACTTAACCTAGTCTGGCTCTGGGGTACAAATTACTAGTCCTTCATGGTATATTATCGGAATATTTTACATAATAATCAGCCCTAATTGACGACCCTTGAGACACAGTACCATCACTAAAGGCGCTTGTAGCCTTTTCTGTTTATATGAACATAGACTTGTTCTCAATGGCAACTTACCGTGACTTTAGCCGCAAAAAAGTCCAGCTAACATGACGGACAAAGAAAGTGGTCTAGAAAGAAAGAACGTTTATGATACTATAGTGTATTTACACCCAAGATAGAATGGACGCGTGATTTCCAAAAGCCAGGACGGCGTACAGGGCCGCATTCAGGGCTACCTCCGGATGATCGACTACCACCGACGTGTTGTAAAACAAAGATGACAGTATTTAACGAAATTATCTAATATAGTGAAGTAATTATAGTTAAGGGTGTCGCAAAATCGAATTTTTATTCTTGAAGGGGTGCTAAGTTTTTCTACAGATAAGGCAACATGGAGAGAAACAACCACAGAATTGTCTTCGAGACGTGGTAAAATGCCTGAACACCAATTCTCGAATGCTTCCCCATTCATCTCTTCATGGTAGTCAGTTGTTCACGAAGCAATCTACACCCCCCATGTGTACGCTAAGATGTCTTTTTTTTGATCGCTTTCTAGGAGGGCTAAGTATCTACTGGACGTGTTCAGGATTGGTTCAAAACAAATAATAACGAGGAATAACAATAACAAACGGAAACTTAACAAATTACTCAAATGCACTTAACAACAACAACAACCAAGCAAGGTGAATACGAAAACACGAGCACGCAGTGATACACGCGACGGTCGGTGACCTGAATGCAACTCTGCCTGCCGTGCCCCTGCCCCGCGGATTATTCCGCCAGGCGACCGCTTGAAATTTAATGGCGAATTGACGAATAAGAGGCGTTGTCCGAGACATCACGCGCTAACTGTTATTATTTACATCTCATCTTGAATTTGGATTCAGTTTAGATCGATGCGAGAATGTCAACTCTATAATTCCTACGTCTTCGATGGAGGCTTGAAAGAGAGGAATAAGTAAAATCTTGATCCAGATCTGCTAATTATTTTATAATTATGCATGAACCGGCTATTTAAATGAGCAAATCATGTATCAATAAATAATGATATTTTTCTTTGAAAAGGTTGTTGAATGCTACAGGTGAGTAAACACCTAATCTACATATCAATAATTATAATATTGGTATACCGTTGTATATACATAAGCGCAAATTACGAATAAAACAAATAGATACAGATCTTGAAAAGTCTGAATCGCGGATATATGGGTATTATGACTAATAGATAACATGTGAGTCGAATAAGAAGACAGCTGGGTACAAGGAAAGAAAGGAAATATTCGTCATCTGATGCCGTAAAAAGCTATATATACTAAGTGACATATAAATCCGAACACCCAGTTTAAATGGTTTTATTTTAATAAAATTTTGTATAAGTACTTAATGAAGCATAATAAGTAAAAAATGATTGCACTGCTTTAAAGCCCTTTGACCTTTAATAATGTGTGGATGCACCCTGATGTGCTACGCATTCTCCAACGCGCCTAGGCATGCTTCTGATCAGGTGGTCAATGTCCTCCTGTGGTATATCATTCCAGGCAACCACCAACTCCTCTCGAAGTGCTTCTAGAGTCTGATGAGGACGTTGCAAATTGAGCAACCTCCTACCCATCATATCTCACACGTGCTCAATTGGGGATAAGTCGGGAGATCTTGGTGGCCATGGTAACAATGTGACATCATTATGTTGAAAGAAGTCTATTGTGACTCTTGCAACATGTGGTCGGGCATTATCTTGTTGGAAAGTTGGATCTGGCAGGGTGTCAAGATAGGGTAAAAGATGGGGTTCTAAAACCTCGTGGATATAACGCTGCGCGTTCATGTTACCTCTGATGAAGATTAAAGGTGACCTGGAACCATAAGCTATAGCACCCCAAACCATAACTCCAACAGTGTGATGAACATGTCTTTCAACAAAAAACTGTGGATTCCTCCTTTCACCACGTCGCCTTCTAACCCTGGCACGACCATCGTGCATGCCTAAACAAATCGAGACTCGTCACTAAAGACAATACTGTTCTATTCCTGATCCCAGAGTGACCGTTGTCTGCACCACTCAAGGCGATTACGT
The DNA here is from genome assembly GCA_963669975.1 of Acanthoscelides obtectus. Taxonomy (NCBI): domain Eukaryota; kingdom Metazoa; phylum Arthropoda; class Insecta; order Coleoptera; family Chrysomelidae; genus Acanthoscelides; species Acanthoscelides obtectus. Next base: position 8,545,377 of record CAVLJG010000010.1, read on the forward strand.
CGGTGTTCTCGAGTTAAAGGGAGGACCCAGTGTGGCCGGTATGAAAACAAGCCAAAACTTCTCATTCGTCGGTAAACACTTCGCATGCCAATAGGTCTTCCGTGTTCTGGAAACCATTCATTTGCAATGGACCTGGTAGTGGAGAAACGGTCCCTTAACGCCAATAATCTTAGGCGGCGATCTTCACGGTCTGTTGTTCAACACCTTACCACAGTGTCTACATTTCTTTGCACTCTAACTGCAATTGGCCGAAAAGAAAGTCCAGCTTCCCGAAGTCCCACTATACGGCCCCTGTCAAACTCACTAAGTTGACGAAATCGTACAGGTCTCCGTACTCTAGGCATCGTAACCGATCGTAAAGGATGTCAAGAACCAAAATCCGCCAACGTTGATTCTTTACTGCGGCTGAAATATTCATTTTTAGAGCGTTAGTGAATTAAAAAAAAAGCAGTATACAAACCGGAATGTCCAACTGATAAGGCTGAAAATTTTTTCACTTGTTATTTACAGTAAAATAAATACATTCACCAACTTTTATTAAAATAAAACCATTTAAACTGGGTGTTCGGATTTATATGTCACTTAGTATAAAACGTGAATATCGTTTATTTGTTTACCCATAAATGCACATGTTACCTGTAAGTGTCAAGTGCTGTGGTAATTTGAAATCTCTAAAAACTGTGTTGAAGCGGTTTTTATTAAATTAATTTTTTTATACAACGTCTGGGTTTGTAAATAGTTATTTGTTTGTCTTTGTTCACTCCATGTATTCAGAATTTGAGTTTAAATTTGAATCAGTCAATCATTCAGCTTTGATTTTCTTTTTTTCTGATTCTTGAAAGATCGCGAGTGTTCTCCGTTTTCGGTTTGCCCTTAAAATACGAAAAATCGGTACGCCTTTGATTCAGGCCACTACTTGTAACCCTATCCCTTGATTCTCTATTATCTCCATCGCGGATTGCAACTCTTGCAACCCTTTCCGATGTGGAAATATTCCAACCCTTTATCATAACATCCTATGTTTTCTAATGGGCGATATTACAGTTAAATTATGCACGTAAGCTGACGCAACCATTTTAAATGTAATCAAACAGTGGCGGCGACAAAAAGCTATTGGTCAAAGGATACACTGTTCACCTATTCTACGATCAGAATAATAATGATAATAATTTAACGGCGAAATTTAGCATTTGCTGCTCTTACATTCTACCATAAAAGTCGTTAGCAGATGTTCATAATAATGAGATATTATTCACGACGAATTTTAATTTTTAGTAATAAATTTTGCAATAAAGCGATAACTGGCATACTGGCAAAGCCAGCTACAACAAAAAGTAGAAAAGCAAAAAAGATGGTTCGGAAAGTAAGGAAAGCATGATTGTATCATCAAGTCGTTGAAGTAATGATGATTTCACTTTTTCTCGAAAAGCTGGTTTTTATACAATTTCGGTAAAGAATTATATGCGGTGCCATCATTGTAGGAGAAACTTCGTTAAAATGGGGTTGTTGAATCTGATAAGTTTATCTCTAAGTGGTCTAGACTGATTATCATTGTTGAATGAATTCTTTTTCGCAAGTAAGGCGGTTTAGACGTTAGTATATTGGACCCCCGATAATCCGGCCCCTGTCTAATCTAATTTATGACATTAAAAGAAACCAGAAGATCAAAAAGTTCGTGTCGACTACTGACTGCGGGCCAGGCAAGAGACAGACACTCACGGAAGCTGAATATCCAGAAGTGGAAGAAGCTTTGTACATGTGGTTTCTTCAGGAAAGAAATAGGCATGCACCAATTTCAGGACCCATGTTGGCCATGAAAGCTAAGTTTTTTATAAGGAAATAACAAAAAAAGATGATTTCGTGGCCAGCAAAGGATGGCTAGAACGTTTTAAAAGTCGTCATCGCATACGTTTAATGACTATTACAGGAGAGAAACTTTCTAACGATGCCACCTGCATAGAGCCCTTTAAATTAAGATTTTTGCAAAAGGTGAACGATTTAAATCTTGACCCGTCACACGTGTACAATGCAGACGAATCAGGACTTTTTTGGCGTGTGATGCCTAACAAAACTTTCGTTTCTTGTAACGAAAAATCCGTACCTGGACGAAAAGTAAGTAAAGAGCGTGTAACCATACTACCATGTGCTAACGCTGAGGGCACACACGCGCTTAAAATGATGGTCATTGGGAAATCTAATAAACCACGGGCATTCAAAAACATTGATTTACCTGTACACTATTACGGACAAAAAAGTGCATGGATGACAAAAGTTCTTTTCAAAAAGTGGTTTGATGAATGCGATGTTTCTTCCGCCAAATTGCACTGCACTGATTCAACCGATGGACCAGAATATCATTCAGTTTGTCAAGCAAGACTATAAGAAAAACCTACTTCTGAGAGCCGTATCAAAAGACCAACCAACAGAAAAAACTTTAATATGAAAGGCTTGGTTTTTGCTCTTTGTCAGTCGTGGAATGCGTTACCGTCGTCAACTATTAAATCGTCTTGGAAAAAGTTATAGTCACTACTCCTAGCAACGTTCCACAAATCAGTGTTACTTCGGAAGTTACAGAACAAGTCTCTACTGAAACACAGATAAGTCCGGAAGATTTGGAAATCGGGTGCCCCGGAATGGATAAAGAAGAAAATGTTTTTCATGAAATGTCTGAAGAAGAGATTATAAAAGAGGTTTATAATTATACAACAAACAATCAGGAAAATAACGACGACGTGATTGCAACTGCTCCACAAGTCACAGCACAAGACGCAATTAACGCCTTTACAATGGGCTGAAGAGAATGATACATCCTACAACGAACTTTTACTTTTGAGAAGACTGAGGGACAAAGCTCTGATCTAGCCTTATAACAACCTTAAACAAAAAAAATTGATGAATATTTTCAAGTTTCATAATTTGCTAAATTCATTAATGATTTTGATTAATAATTCTTGATTATTTTAGTACATATGTATGTGCATTTATGCTTAATTTTATAGTAAAACGTAAGCTCTCTATTGTTATTCAATTTACTAAATTCGACATACATAAACTATGGATATGCAATTTGTCGGATTACAAGGTTTTGTAAAAAATTGCTGACTATAGGTGGTCTTAGGCAGTGCTCAATAATCCGACAAATTCGATAGTACGACACTGCCCTGCATAATATTTGTCGGATTACCACTGTACAGTGGACATATTTATTTATTTATTGCAATGTATCGTGATTGTAACACCCTAGAAAAAACCCATAATGAGATGAATGCTTCCAAGTCCCATAGTACTTACAGTGAAATCATTCAATGTCACCTATCTTCCTATGTAGCCAGTGTAAACTATCAAATTTCAACTGTAATGACCATGGTCTAAATAGGGCAACCTGCTCAAGCGGCTGTCTGTTCCAGAACAAAGATAACAAGTACAGAAGAACGCATGTTACTATCACCCTAACGGGACAACTACCATATCCGTCTTTACGACGCCTACCTTTCACTTCAGCCCTTGGAAGCGCACGTTTCAAGTCACGTAGGCAAGGTAGCCTCTTAAGAGGTATGCTTACTTTTCTTAAGAGGGTTCGTCGGAAGATTTGCACATTTCAAGAAGTTGATTGTTTAATGTAACAACTGAAACTTTTCAAGCTAATAATACTCCATTTTTTCGTGACCATCGAATAACTGCACGTAAAAGAGCTGATTGACGTTTCGGCCACCTCGGCGACCTTCCTCAATTATGATGAGACTGTTTTTTTGTGAACGTTCGACGAAAACTTGCTTTTACATCAAGTTGTACAGATGGTGCCAGAAAAAAGTAGGCCTTGCGAATTGAACTAGAAAATTCTACGCACTTTACAATATTCAAAAAATACGATCCGGGCGTCTGGACATTCATTTCCTAAACATTTTTCTCGTTGCATCAATTTCCTCATAGATTTTCCCTCAAAACTAACCTAAAAGAATCACAGAGAAATAACTTCGACACGCGTCTCTCGCTCTCTCTGCCAATCTGACAAGTTGTTTGACTTGATGCGTTTAATTTGTCTTTCACAAATGTTCGTAGCTAATTTTTCTTAAACTTAATCGTTACGTGGAAAGCACAGGGTCAATCTTATCTTTCTTTGGAACAGTCAAGGAAAATAAATACACAAACACGTCAGTCACTTTAGGATCTCCGTTCAAGACTGAACCCTCTTCTAAAAAAAAAATGAGGGATGAGAAACAAAACTATTGCTTCCCTTTTTTTCTAACTCGCAAGATATCTAAACAGAAATTCAATTAAATGATGGCCGTATATGATTAAACTGAAACGCATAAACAGAAACATGGAAAATTTATTCTGAAACGCTGAACGTTCCTAACGAGAAAAAGAATTTTGTCGAGTGCTGTGATTAGAAACTTGCGTCTGTAGGATTTCTTCAGATTTTCCATTCGTTTAGATTGGTCCCATAATAAACGCATGCTATGGAAGTTTCTACTTTTTTCCCGCTAGGTCCGTATGGCAGACCTTAAGCGCAAAGGCATTATGAAGGAGGATACAAAGTCCGTCAACCTATTGGTAAAAAAAATGTGAAAAACTCTTGAATGACAGTATAGAAAACTAAACATGAACTCTAATAATAAACAGCTAAGCGATTCGTATTTAAGCAATAGAAAACAATTAGTAAAACATAGACATCAAATGAAAAATATATTGAACACGGTGTTCCTCAGGGTTCAGCACTTGGACCGATTTTATTTCTTATATATATATATCAACGACTTGCCGAACTACAGAGATGAAAACTATCTATTTGCTGATGATACTACAAACTAGTTTTATGCAAATAAGCTGACCCTGAATAAAAACAAGATAGTAAATTTGATATTTTTATTGAAATATCTAGTCACAACACACCGGGTATGAGTCCTGGAAACTTGAATATTCCTTCTGTGAGATTGTCAAAAAGTACCACTGCAAATCAGGTCCTTAAACTGAAATGCTTTAGACAATAAGGAGCTTCCCTGCTAAAAATCTTTTTATTCATACCAACAGTTCTTGGATTTTAAATTTTAATACAACATGGTTTATCTGCTATTGCTTTTTATATTATTTTTATCATTTTACTATGTTTTTTCGTATCCATATTTAAATTGTAGCGTTTTACGCAGTTCTTATCTACACATATATGTGATCTGCACTCGAATTTGAACCTCTACGTGTACAATAACACCAGTAAAGCGTTGTATCTGTATGTCTACATCATTTTCAGTTTTTATTGTTCACCAGAGTGCTGATGTTATATAACGCATCCTGAAATCTTTATTCTCGGAAATCTATTTTCAGAGCTACCGGGAACATTCAACTTTCGAAAAAGTGCGATGAAATGAAAAACATTGGAGCATACCGGGCGCACTAAGTTTCTCGCGCGGAAAATTTGTCGAGACCAAAATGCAAGAAATTTATAATTCTATAAAAAGGGCTTTTAACGTAATTTTGGATCAAAATTGTCAAATGACATTCCGTTTTTAATCGTCGTAAATCAAAAAGCAGTAACATGTGTTTTACTGCTTCAAAAATGTACAAAAACAAATTCACCGCCTTTTTTTCATAGTTTTCACAAGCTATTTATATTTTTTTCAAAGGAAAGGCGCAATAATGCAGATTTATATTTTATTCTACACCACACAAAAAAAAATAGGGAACAAACAAAGTCCAATTTTTTCGGTGAATTTTGATCGGTGAAAAATGGTCGTTACTTAGACTTTGAAAAAAGAATTTTGAAACTTTAAGATCCTAGTTTCCAGATTTATTAGCTGAAAAATTTTAAAAGCGATTCTGATAGCGCAAGAAAAAGTTTTGTAAAGTTGCTTTCTTCTTTTTGGTCCACATTCTTGTGGTTTTTTTCTGTTCGGTTATTGTATGGATCGGATAGCCCACTCAAAGAGCTTCAATACCGTGTTTTAAAAAATCTCGATACGATCGTCAAGGGGGACTTTTTTTTTAAATTCCTTGAATAAATAAATAATACTTTTCCAATTGATTTTTCAAAATTGAAGGTGTTTCAGATATCCGTTAGAGACAACAAAAGAAGAAATGTTATTTTCCATTTTCAACCAGACTACAGGATGTTTCGATACAAACATGTTGATAAGAAAACCAAATAAGTATCACAATAGATTATAAAAGATAAAAAGGAATTTCTTTAATCATACAGAGAAACGAAGCAGTACAGTTTTTGCTGCTTTTTTATATTGACAAATTGATTTACTGCTTTTATGCTTAGGATAAAGATGGCGACTAGCCATCATCTTGAAGTTTTCGACTTAAAGTGGTATTCATAGATCATCATTCTAGCTAGATCCACCCTGTACAGATGCAGATATAGCTGAAACGTATCCATCAGCGCCCAAAGCTACCTACAGAAACACTGTTTGGCAGGCCTTACGAGCGATTTTTCACCGGGTTCAAGGCGGTTCTGGACTTTCGTCAAATCCGTCTAAAAAATGCGAACTTGGCACAACAACGGAAGTTTCAATCGGATTCTGTGGGATTTGGATGCGTTGTAATTTTTTTTCAGTTACGATCGTCAAGGATTTGATGAACGTCTTTGACCGATTATCTGGCAACTTAGTCAAAGGTAGTCGTAGATTTTGGAAATTGATTCAAATGCATCGAAAATAAGATCGCTGCAAGATACTGTCACAACGATTCAGAGATTCCTGCTGATTTTCAGGCATTGCTTGGAGGTGATGAAGATTGTATGTTGGACACTGACGCCATTTTTTCTCAATATACTAAAGGACTTTGCTCATTTGAGCCTAGACGTGTTAGGCCAATCCGTAACTGGCTAGTACGACTACTCCTTGAAATTGTGAATCATACAGGGTGTTTCAGTTTATTGTTGCATAACTTTAAGATTCGATAGAACTTTTGAAATTAATGCATAAAGTCTATATAAAGATGGGTCGAAAAATGCGTGGCTTCCGAAATACAGGGTGTTTAAATTTACTTTCTAAAATAGTTTTTTTTAAATATTTCGAACAATATTTGATGTATAACAGTGAAAATTGGTATACAAGGGTTTTTTGGTACGACAAAACGAACCATGGGCATAGTTTTACTGTAGCCGCTAGAGGGCGCTCTCTACTGTACCTGTAGTGTATTAAAATGACCGAAAATCTTTTCTTTGTGCAACTTTTTGCTTTTTGAACATAAAAACTGATTCTTCGCACTGTTCAACATAAAAAAGCCCTCCGATATTCAATTAATTTGTTAAAAATAATATTGGAAAAGTAAACAAATTAATATTCTGTTTTTTTGTGTTTATTTGGAGTTAAGAATTATTGCTGTGTTTAAAAACACAATCTAAACGATCATCTTAATTACTTGTAATGCCCAAATCGAAAATGTAAAAAAAATATTATTTCCCATAAATAATTAAAAATGTATCGAACCTTAAAAATCGAAATATCTCAAAAACGGCTAACTATAACGAAAACTCACAGAAGAGCTTTTTTATGTTGAAAAGTGCGAAGAATCAGTTTTTTTATTCAAAAAGCAAGAAATTGCACTAAGAAAAAATGTTCGGTCATTTTAATACACTACGGTACAGTAGAGAGCGTCCTCTAGCGGCTACAGTAAAACTATGCCCATGGTTCGTTTTGTCGTACCAAAATACCCTTGTATACCAATTTTCACTGTTATACATCAAATATTGTTCGAAATATTTAAAAAAAACTATTTTAAAAACTAAATTTAAACACCCTGTATTTCGGAAGCCACGCATTTTTCGACCCTTATTTATATAGACTTTATGCATTAATTTTAAAAGTTCTATCGAATCTTAAAGTTATGCAACAATAAACTGAATTACATCGGCGAGGCATTTTCGCTTATTTTTTATGCTTGTGTTGTGAGCGAAAATCGTATTTCCGATTCCGCCATTGAAGTAAAGTACAATTGTTTTCGCCAAGAAATACTCGAAACGTGTCAACGATCACGATGTACGTAAAATATTACTCTTTTTCAATTCGATGCTTCTAAATAAAAAACGCGGAAAATTTGGTGAGACTGCTTGTCGCCACGGTATACGCGTTTCTCGGAAAGGCATAAGTATAAATCATTTTGATACTCACCTTATCAGTTTATCGCTAAGTACATATTATAAATGGGTCATACATTTACAGATAAGGATATTTTTTGAAGACGTTTCGTATTAAGGAAACGTGTGTATATTCCGGTGCCTAAAGAAAGCTTTAGATTTTGTAAAACGTCAAATAATTACAAACACATTCAATCTGCTAGCAATCATTGTCAAATGGGACACACGCGTGAAACAGAGTAGACTATTTAAGACTTTCGTTTCCTATCATCGCTTTAGTTTGCCTCTTGAACGAACAAAGCAACTATGCAACAATGTAACATATCAGCATAAATTAGTAATCTGCATTTCAAAAACTAATTGTTCGTTCTTATCGATGAAAGCCAGCTCTAAGTGTACAGCTTATCATTTCTTTATGAAAGCTAACAAAGCAACCGTTAGCGATGCGTGAGTCATAAAAATTGTAAAAAGTCGGTGTAATACTATCACCTAGATGTGAAATGTCGTGGACAAATTTTAATTATATCCTTCATATAAAGCTTCAAAGAAGTGGTTGATTTCGGAACATTACACAATGATAATAGTATTGTTAACAAAATTATTTTATTATATTATTAATTTTTTAAGAATTTGGTGAGAATGTTATCGTTTCATTCTTGCCATTGCCAAAAAATCAAGTTGAAAGAATTATTGTTTCTTCCAATTTTAGATTGTCATATAGGAAACGCCTAATCAAAGACTACACGATATTTCGCATGATTACGATATTTCCTTATCACAGCTTGAAAACCAACAAAGCGTAGCGTGATTCATAAGGAGTGTAAAAAATGATCTAGCAACGACCGCAAAATTGCGAAAGATTGGCAATCCTTCCGTCGAGGCAACGCAGTCACTAACCGTTATATTTTAATGTTGGTTCCTTTTTTTAAATTTATTACGTTGTCTTTATCATTGACTTCACGCGCAGGTGCGAATTTGCATCTTACATTTTCGATCGATCATTAGCAATTTTTATTTGGGGCGGCTGAATTATTGAAGGGTGTGGGGCAATAAGGTACCGAAACGACAATTTTGAAGGGTGTGGGGCAATAAGGTACCGAAACGACAATTACTTCTGTTTGAGAAATATAATACTAATTCAAAATTGTTTCATAAACATGTTAAGGTTTTTTTTTTCGTAACAAATGTGGAGCGTAAAAGTTCGGTTTTTCCATGAACTGTGTGTTCTTTGTTGCGAAAATATGAATATCCTCGAGGACTGAAAAAGGTCACAAACCGCACAGATAAATCTATTATTATTATTGATTCGTATTAAGTTGTTTGAGGTCTACTTTAGTCGTATTCAATAAGATAGATCGATGAATAGATAGATATTTAATTCATATGTTCATGTACAAAGTACAAGATAGATATATCATGATAACTTACAATTTAACAAGGCTGTACAAATTATGAAAAAGGGAAATAATTCAGTCATAGTGGATGATACATTTACTAGATGTTCGTATTTATGAATTTATGAATTTCAGCCTTAGATATAGATGTAACCGCTTTTTCAAAATTTTCTTGAAATAATTTCCGAATTGTAAATATTTAAATATTTAGGTAAGATTTTGGCGGTATGACCGCTGCATTATGGATTTATGTGACTGAGGAACAGCTGAGGAATAAAGTTTCGGTTCTTAGGAATACTTTTTTGAAAAGTACCCCTATAATTTTACTAATATATGAGCTGAGGCTCAATCAATGTATGATATAATATACGAACACATCCTTCTGTCAATATATTAGCGAGATATTAGATTTTGTGGGATTCAAATCCAACTTTCTTTAAAATATAATTGACATGGATGACCCAACGTGAGTGAGAATCCAATACTATTCCAAGATATTTTGTTTGGCAGTTCTTTATCAACAATCAGTGAAATTTGGCCTAAAATTATAAGCCTCATCGAAATTATATTACACATAAAGATATTAAAGATATTTTCACCGCATTGCGTATGAATATACAAATTATATATTAGTATTTCGTTCTCGGTATGACGTCACATAAAATTTATTATAAGGCAGGTGGCGAAAACGTTAACCTTACCATTGGCATTTATTTATGGCTATTTTTATTTTTATATGTGGGTCATTTTCACACGCATGATATACGCGCGTCGATTTTTTCCGAATTTTTCATCATGACGTCAAAAAATATCTACAGCTTTCACGTACAGATGCGACAGATTCTAACAGCGCTCTTTATTTCCGCGCCAGAAGCGTGAGAAGTAAAAGGAACAAGCGATTAATTCAGACATACACAGGGTGACTTCGAAGTTGAGTAATCTGATCAAAAGAAATGTGTTTTTCCTTTAACATTTTTCTGGTAAAATTAAAGCAACAAAGTTATAGCCCTTTAGAAGTTTGAGTACCGCCCTGTCTCAATAATAATATTATGTGCTCGTGTTTGGCGACAACGGATATAATCCGCCTTATCGGTTCATCGCATCGGAAACGAAAAAGCGAAAGAATCTGAAACGCTTATCACGATGTTTTTACTACAATTTTATTCAGTTGTATGTGTCAGTCGGTAACGCGTGAATTTTGGTTTATCTTCCTTCTACAATCATTATCTGAAAATTAATGACTCAACTTCAAAGTCGGTTACTATTCTTAAAACAAAAGCGTTATCACTTGATACGCGCGCTATTATTTACCAAAAATGATTTTTATACTCGTATTTGGATACAAATATTGTATCGACCAATAATGACGTGTTAAAAGATTACTTCTATCAGTGTCATATATATTTATAAATAATACTATTCGATATTTTTATATGGTAATAAATTGTAATCGCGGTGTGTCTATTAATTTTGTACGATTGGCAATTATAAATATACTGAAACTCTGAACTCAGTGCTGTCACCAAATATCAGTCGAAACTCAATTCTTAGCTGAATTGAAATGTAGTCATAACGTTTTGATTCGTATATCGAAGCTTTCCTAATTATTTTATGCAAAACACTCACACAAAAGCATCGGGTATTTTAAATAAACAACTAGTTATTGTTTTTTTAGAATTCTATGCAACTATCAAGGAATCGAATCCATTCCTATTGAAACTTGAGACAAAAATTAAATTAAAATGAACTAAGAATGCATTAGAACTGACAAAATGAAACCACAAACGTAAAAAGTGGTTATTTGTATGAAAACATATAAGTTAATACCTTAAACAATAAGTTGGCGATGGAATCAAAAATTTGCTTGCGCTGCTTTTGTCATGGCCGACTTGATTTTCGTGATAAAATCCCAGACTACTTTTTAATAGCAAAGTTGGAGGGCTTGTACCTTGTGTGTATAAATATACTTTAACATCTGAATATGGATGTTGATGCAGAGAGTACGAACTTTCATTTGATGCAATGTTTCATCATTACTGTTGTTTTATTGCGCACCGTGAATTGATCGGTTCACTCGTTTTTTGTTTGGTAAGACTTAGCACTATGCCCCGATTGAAACAAATGATGTTTATGCTGCCAGAGAAAATCTAGAGTCAGCTTTTGTGAGGTGTGCTTCTATGTAACCTCCACGTGAAACAGATGGTTTTTTCCCCCAAAATTGCAGTTCGATAATTTTTAATGTGTTCGGGTGTATTGATATATAGTGTAACACCTAACGATGGTTTCCGTCGTTATCGATAACCCCGATGTGTCCGTCCTTTTGGTTTTATATTTGTAACACGTGCTCTCATCCACGCTTTCGTTTTGGAACACCATTTGGCTGCAACCTCAGCGACGAGTAATTTAAACCCCTCCCGTAATGGTTGCCAGTTTCATATTTGTGTTTTTAGCTCCTGAAGATGGCTCCAAAGTGAAGCCGAAAGCTCGAGATTACCGTTAAAAGAGCTTACTAAAGCCTAATAAAGACTTTGTCAATGTCCCAATTAACAATTTAGTATATATATATATATGTATATACAGGGTGACGTGTTAAAAGATTACTTCTATCAGTGTCATATACAGGGTGACTTTGAAGTTGAGTCATTAATTTTCAGATAATGATTGTAGAAGGAAGATAAACCAAAATATGCGTGTAAAAATAAAAAAATAAAAAAAAATTTTTACCTTGTTTTACAAAGTATTTCAGTGCGGACCTGTATTTGATCGTGAGGTCTTGGAGCACCGGCATGCTCTCTCCTGTGAGGTCTTAAGTCACCTGATTCACGAGCCCGTTGTACTACATTAACAAAGGCACGAGGGGTTGGTTGCACTCGATTGGGAAACCGATCCGCATAAACATGTGCCATTTTTTATTTCGTTTGAGCCACTCAGCAAACACCACTATTCACTCACGCGTTACCGACTGACACATCGACTGAATAAAAACGTCGTGATCAGCGTTTCAAATTCTTTCGCTTTTTTGTTTCCGATGGGATGAACCGATAAGGCGGATTATATCCGTTGTTGCCAAACACGAGCACATAATATTATTATTGAGACAGGGCGGTACTCGAACTTCTAAAGGGCTATAACTTTGTTACTTTAATTTTACCACAAAAATGTTAAAGGAAAAAAACATTTCTTTTGATCAGATCTACTCACTGTTAAAATAAATGACTCAACTTCGAAGTCACCCTGTATATATAACATGAGACGTGGTCATTGTCGTCTAGACCAGTTAGGTGAAAATTAAAGCTTCCGCATTTTGCTGGGTACCTCGACAAAATTTAAGCAAGAGGACTCTTTATACTTTTTTAATATCTCTAGCTTTCAATGGTCTTAGCCATCATCATCAGGAGCTGCATTCAAATTTTAATAATTGTTTTCTCATAATTAAATAATAACTGTTAATTCAATTGCCCATCTCATAATAATATAGTTAATTATACATATATTGGGAGTTGCAAGTCTTTTTGTCACAAAGATGCAATCATAACATGATTTCGAGTACAATTTTGATGATTTTTTTGATTAAGACTATATCATCTCCAACCAAGCCTATCGTGATGCTAGCTAGCGCTGGTGATGAAATAATCAAATAATGAACCTGCCGCCCCTACCCGAGGGTAAAACCGGCCGAGTCATCGCTCTCGTGAAATGTCGAACAATCCAACAACCGGCTACAGCTACGAAAACGACACACCTTCTTTTCTTTCCTGCGTCGAGCCAGCATCGACTTGTTGCATCATCCAGTCGTTAACGCCATTTATTCATTATGTGCCTATTCTGTAACCCAGTGGCGGCGGTGAAACGATCTGGTACAAAACTTTACTGTTAAATATTTATATACGCCAAGCTGCCATACAGTAAAGTGAGAGTTTTATGTGATTTTTAGTTTTAAATATGATCGAAAACATTCAGGAGATGACTGTCGTCTGATGTTAATTGCTTAGTCAGCTTGGTGGTTTTAATGTTTTATTACGTTATTGTCCCAGGAACAAAGCTCAGAAGACAAAAAAGTAATGGCATACAACCTTTTTGTTAAAGATATTGGTTAGGTGGGTTTCCAGGACTTGGTAATGGCAATCTAATTGGGTCTTAATTAGCCCCTAAATTTAAACAAAATCGACTAATAGCTTATCAAGACATTTAGGAAAAACAGATTTTTAAAAAGAGTTTGTCACCCTGTAACTTGAAAAGGAAGCATTTCCAGACCTATGATTATACAGGGTGTCCCGAAAAAAGTGTACAATATTCTACCAGCGGTTTCTAGAGCTTAAAATAGGAAGAAAAGTTCATATAAACATAGGTCGACAAACGTCTCCTAAGGGCGCTACGGTCTGTTAAAGGGGCTCCCCTGACGATGGTTTTTCCTTAATATTTCCGAAACGTGTTAAGATAAAGACATAAAATTTGGTATTCTAGCCTAGTTTTTTATGGTGGATTTAAAAATATTAACAATCGTAGACAGTTTTGTTTGGAAGCGTATGAAACAGGGACGGAGTCAGGTTATTTTAACCCCAAAATTTTTGTGCGATTCTATTTTTGAAATGCAATTTTAGAATCTGAAAATTTAGGATTTTCTACATAAAAAAGGTACTCTTATTGAATATCGATAAATTGTGCCATTTTTGAATAAAATGAAACTAAAGAATTTGTCACATGATATGAAATTTAAATGAATTGTTGATTATACGTAGTTAGCCATGACTGCAAACAAAAGTTGTTTTGATTTGTTATGACTTATTTTGACGTTAAGCTGACATTGTGAGCAGAGTAAAATTACTAGATTACAATCAAAATTTTTATTAAATCGATGAAATGCCAAGATTTCCAGACAGAGAATTAGAAAAAATTTATTTCTTTGTTTTTGCCTACTATGTTGCAATAGAAATATGTATTTATGTAATATTTATCAATTATTAAATTAGTTTTTTCGTTGCCGTGGATAATTATTCAACAATTCATTTAAATTCGCAGTACATTTCCTATCATGTGACAAATTTTTTCAGTTTGATTTTATTCAAAAATGACACAATTTATCGATATTCAATAAGAGTACCTTTTTTATGTAGAAAACCCTAAATTTTCAAATTCTAAAATTGCATTTCAAAAATAGAATCGCACAAAATTTTGGGGCTAAAATAACCTGAGTCCGTCCCTGTTAAATACGCTTCCAAACAAAACTGTCTAAAATTGTTAATATTTTTAAATCCAGCATAAAAAACTAGGCTAGAATACTAAACCTTATGTCTTTATCTCAACACGTTTCGGAAATATTAAGGAAAAAACATCTTTAAAATACCGTAGCGCCCTTAGGGGACGTTTGTCGACCTATGTTTATATAAACTTTTTTTCCTATTTTAAGCTCTAGAAACCACTGGTAGAATATTGCACACTGTTTTCGGGACACGCTGTATGAACTTTTCATCGTAAAATTACCCAAAGACTTTCACCTCCTGAAGTTTGGCCATGTATTTAATAACACCCTGTATTTAAGCAATATTTGAATATCATCCTTTAAGCAACAGAAAACTTGTAAACGAAGTTCGAATATTATCACTCATCCCTTGTGTGTGAAACCTCCAAGTAACGCGTATGAAGTATAGAGACAAACTATTTGACGCCATTTTCTTTTTATTGGCGCTTGAGCCAATTCTAGTTTTTTTTTTTGGAATTCGTAAGATGTCTGCAAGAGACACGAAAGAATATTTCGGTTTCAATTTAGCAGAAACTAATGAGCGGTTGTACGCGCCGTCACTGTCACGTCGAAATCGTAACGAAACACAGGTAGAGCGATATTGAAATACGGAGAGGTAAACTTGGAAATTCGGCTCGGTTTTTTGTTGAAGTGTATACTGCACTGTTACAAAAAACGGGGCCAGCGAGTGTGACTCACCGACATGCTATATCAAGTAGCTACTGGTAAAATTTAAACAATTAACGCTCAGTCATTTGCGGTGAAACATGAATTATGGATTTCGTAATTAATTTAATCAGTTTTGCCGGCAGTCCGTATTGTACGATGAGTCAGGGCGATTACGATTTTGTTGCTAAGATTACACGCACTTTCTGTGTAGTTTATTCACCGAATCAAACCAGAGTTACGGCACAATGTCAAAGAAATGACGAATTCGGTTGCTTATCGACCTAGAGGTTTCGGCATTTTAGCAAAGGACACCTCAGAGTTTTGAAAAAAACTGTTTTTACAAAATTGAGGTAAGAAGAACGAAAATAAACAACAGCCGACAAGCTTTGCGACAATGTTACAACACAGAAAACTGTTACCAACATAAAAGTACCCCGGAAATTCAAACTATACGTACAATTTAGGATCTATTTTCCTTTAACGTTGGCATTCAAATTTACTAAATATGATGTAACTGATTTGTTTCAGTGAACGAGCTATAAATCTATAGATAGATACGAGGTCTGTGAAATAAGTTTTTTTTTTAATTTTTCTATTAGAATATAATTTGATATTGTCAACTTCCTTCTAAAGCCAGACAGCGCTGGAGACCAACCGTACACGTTTAATATCTCGGCATTTTCAAGTGCATACACGTCTGGTGACGGAACGTTTCATCAGAGATCAAGACTAACTGATTATTGGAAGATAAGAAATATTCGAGCATTGAGATAAGCCGACGTAAGTGTAAAAACATCTATTTTTAGCAGGGTTGTTTCGTTTTAAACATTTTGTTTTAATCAATTGTTTTAAACATTCGCTTAGGCTTAAAACAGTTTTTGTTTAAAACACTTAAATGAAGCAAGCGTTCTTTTCTTCATTAATATACTAAATAAAAATAGGAAATGTTCTCAAATACATTATACAAACTTTTTACCATAAATACTATTTATTTATTAATAATAGGAACACAACAAAATTTGGAAAACTTCAACATTTTGCATACAAGTGTTAACAAATTCCCCACACTGTCTCTTAATCATCTAAGTCATCAATCTGATGCTCTTTAAAAATTGATACCAAGTTATCAGCTTTAACATTGCTTAGCCGATTACGTGGTTTAAACCGTATGATGAGAAGAGTCTATGTTGGCTGACGATGCTGTATGAAGCTGTTCAGAAAGTTTCAAGGCTGTGGTATTTATATTCTTCATAGAACGCCACCTTGCGAATGGTTTTACATTCTCAATTAGATTTTTAGAAAACATATGTGGTTTAAAGCGTACGCACCTTGTCTGGTAACTAATAACAATTGGCAATGCTTCTGGATGATAGGTTTCTACATATTCCATGCCAATTTCTATTTGCTCTTGACAAAGTTTATTGCCTCTAAAATGATGATGAAGCAAATTTGACAAAAAATGAGCTGATTTCATACGCTCCTTGACTTTATGCCTATCTCTTACCGAAAATTCTCCATTTGCTTGTGCACTCTCGAATGCTTCTTAAAATTCTAGCCATATCTCTGTAGCCTTTCGTATAGTGCGAGTGTTTCTTTTGACTTTGTCCAAAGCAAATGCGACATACTTTAATTTTTTTAAATAGTCTTGGGCACTTGTTTTTAAATTGGTAAACATTTAAAATTAAAAGTTACCTGTATTATTACCTGGGTAAACATTCTTTGAATATTTTTGAGTTTTGGATATCTCATCTAGCGTTAAATCCTCATCTGACTCGGAATCATAGATAACTGACATTGGTAGCTGAGAATTTTCAGATGGAACACATTTTTGAATATGTCTCTTCATACGCAGCACTAATTAATTTTTTGTTATTATCTTTAACAACATCAAAATAGGACCTAATGGTATCTTTCGTCCTTCCTGTAGACGACATTTTTAAAAAAAGAACACCACAAAATAACTCACAGTAGACGTTATTGCAAAGCAAAAAAAAATGTTTAAAACCAAAAAAAATACATGTTTTTCTCAACCCTGATTTTTAGTATTTGAACCACTTGATGATCAGCTTTTTAGACGAAAGTGCTTACAAACTTGATGAAACTGTGAGAAATATTTCTGTTAGTTTTTTTTTGTAGAATTAATACAGAAGTACGGTTTTATCGCCGCAAGTCAAATGTTCTAATTTTTCGATACCCGGAAAATTAAAGTTTTCAAGGTTATGTGTAACGACTATCATAATTATACGCTCGTATTAGAATAAAATTCAGGTGGATTGAGCGACCATCGAAAAAGATGAACCGACTCACATCCTAATTTAACATTGTAATACGTTCAACAATCGCCGACCGAAAAAAAAACCACCTTTGAAACCTACGGGTCAATGGCAGATGTACACATTTTTCAAACTCGTTTCATGCTTTAACAGAATGGTAATGCTTCGGGATATTTCATCATCGGGTAGCCAAATAAGGAAATACATACTTGAAAGAATATCAAATAAACCTGTATTAATAATATGAAAATTAAAACTGACTAAAAAGTGTATCTGAAGGATGGAATTATATTAACGTTAATAATTATACATATTTATGTTATTTGTCTGGTTGTGATATATCGCGCATAATATAATTGGTAAGAGATCCATGTATACAATAATTATAATGAATAGCTAAAGATGCAAATGGTTATACAGGATGAGCCATAATAAAATAAATTTTTTGTTTTTAAATAAATTGCAGCACGCCTTCGTGGTTCCGTTTGCAAGAGTGTTCTCTGTGATCTTGTTTAAATCATTTTCAAAACATGAATTTCCAATGTCATTTAATATCATAAAAGTTTACAAACTCTTTTAGGTATATCTTGCTTTCATTTACGTTGTTTTAAAAATTAAATTTTATTTGGTCTACCCTGTATAAGTCATGAATATGGATCATTTTCAAAACATCAATTTCCAATGTCATTTTATATCATAAAAGTTAACAAACTCTTTTAGGTATATCTTGCTTTCATTTACGTTTTAAAAATTAAATTTTATTTGGTCTACCCTGTATAAGTCATGAATATGGATCATTTTCAAAACATCAATTTCCAATGTCATTTTATATCATAAAAGTTGACAAACTCTTTTAGGTATATCTTGCTTTCATTTACGTTGTTTTAAAAATTAAATTTTATTTGGTCTACCCTGTATAAGTCATGAATATGGATCATTTTCAAAACATCAATTTCCAATGTCATTTTACATCATAAAAGTTAACAAACTCTTTTAGGTATAACTTGCTTTCATTTACGTTGTTTTAAAAATTAAATTTTATTTGGTCTACCCTGTATAAGTCATGAATATGGATCTATCATCTCAATTATAATCTTCTTAAAGTCTGTGATTTGTGTCTACGGTTTTAGGAAAGTTTTGCATACGAAACAGTCCTTTGAATAAAAAATATGCATACAAGTACGTACAGACCCTGTTTCATAGCTGACATTATTTTTGTTGATTGAATTTACTTATCATGTCGTATAACATCAAGAAAACATAATATCTCAATTTTCGAAATTAGCACTGAAAGTAAAAACAGAAATATTTCTCATAGTTTCATCATCTTTATAAGTATATTCATCTAAAAAGAGTATTCGCTTTATCATTTCAAGTGATTCATATATTAAGGATCAATTTTTTTAGTCTAATTTTGGCTTATCTCGGTCCTCGAATGCCTTATCTTCCGATAATCAAGTAGCCTTGATTGTTCATGAAATATTCCATCTTCAAATTTTTCACCAGACATATACACTTGACTTTTCCACGAAACCTCACTCTTTTCTCGTATAGCACAATCCGAGACTGTTCGTCAGAAAAGAGTCATACAAACATTGATAACGTAGTCAGGGCGGCTGCACCCCGAAGACGTGAGCAGTATTCGAGGCACGAAGGTTCTTGTACAAAATAAATTGATTCAAACGAAATTTTAAACTAATCCTAACGAAGGTCGAGAAATTCGTCGAACCTTCTTGTGTTTGTGTATTCAGTCACGTCTATGCTTTCACTTTCAACAATTTAAATGACACAAATCACAGACATACGAGATAGTAACAGTGTTATCTGAAATACTGTTGATTCGGCTTCTTATTTTTTATAACATGTGACGTTAACTGTATTTAAATATTTATGTTTATAAATAATCTGGTTTTATGTGATATCCAACATGTGATCGTAGAATACAAACTATTCTTTTCTATTATTTTTGCTACTTTATCGCTCTAGAGCAACAAAGCTGTCATTTGTAAAAAAGCGTATTTCTAGGCTTGCTAAAAGCCTCAATTTTGTTCAATTCGAAAAATAATTTTCAATCGGGTTCATGTATTGGGAAGTTACATGTTCGGTTCATAGGTAAAATTAATTATCAAAAAAAAAAAACGATCCCATATGAGCCCAGCGGCTGGAAATATGAAAAACAACTTTCTAAATCCTCAATCGTTGTGACAATATCATACCTATATACATTTCTTTTACTTGCCTCTGGATGACGAAGTATTGAAATCGCAAAAAATTTCGAAAATTAGATTTTTTGGATTGTATATGACATGAACAAAATTGCCAAAAAGGAGCCAGACCCATTTAGTTTGGAAATGCCTCGTTTTTGAGATACTAGCAAGAAACCTACTTGTGAACAAAACGACTAAAAAAAATTTAAAAAAATTAAATAATGCTTTTATTGGGTTTCATAAACTTTTTTGAAAAATTTACCGTTTTTTTTTTGGTCAATTTTTTGAATCTCCTTTTCTTTCTTTCTAGAAAAATATGAAAGCGAAGGAGTTAAAAATTCGTGTCCACACTAAGTTAAAGTCTGGTAATGACATGAGCCCATTGTTTTTGAAAAAAAATGTTTTTTCGGAAAATGTAAACAATGATATCCTGTCGATATGTGAAATTTTTTATGAGATAATTCAAAAAATTCACGAGATAACATGGAAATACGATGAAAAAATATACTCTTCACTCGCTCCGTTCACAAGGTGTCAATCATCTCACAGTATCCAGCCTGGTTGCCATATTGTCGAAAACAAGCAAATTTCAGAAACCAGCGCATTTTTCGGAATTGGGGTATGTTGTAGTTTGGTGTTTTTTTTAACAACTTTTTATTACAACATTGCATACGATCAGCGCAAATATGTCACGTACGGGTTATCATTCGCAAGATGAAGTGTCAATAGTGATAAGGAGGAAACAACAGCTTTTTGAACTGAATATAACCAGTTCGCAATTCAGCCGAGATCGCTTGCTTTAATAACGAATCATTTTATCATTTCAATATGTAAATATAGTTGTTAGATGTCTGGATTACCTTGCAATGCTTGTTGTAATAAGAGACTAAAATAATTTTACAACTGCGGTTAAGAATGTCTATGAACTAAATTTTCGACTGACTTGATCCATCTAAGTTTCCCGTTATTGCGGTGAACATAATCCTTTATCAAGTGCGGAGTCCGCCTACTTGACAACATTTTCTCAAGCTCTAAAAAGATAAGGGAAGAAACATATGGACAAAAAATGATGCTTTTGGTACAAGAAAGCGAGGGACAGAAATATAAAAAAGTATTTTTGTTGTAATCACTGCTGTGTTTGTATATCCTTGATCAGTTCCTGTAACCACAAACCTGTCGACATCTACGTTCCTCGGTACTTTTAAAAACACAACTCTACCTCTAGAAGATTTTTTCATAAATAAAATACATATTTCACTCGAATCTAATGCAGATGCTATAAAAACATCCGGATATAATTTTAGAAACCGCTTTGTTGCGCGATAGATACCCTCTTTCTAGAGGTTTTATTCTGGTGTCAACAGAGAACGTTCTGGTGGTGTCAGATGTTTTGATAGACAGCAGACACTCTTTTAAAACTTCGTTTGTTGTTTGCACATTCATAATTTAGGCGAAACAGTGAGCTTCCATTTGAGTCTCAGTAACGATAGTGATAAGTTTTAATCTATTTCTGGGAACATTACTGGATACATTAAAGTGATGAAACAGCGACACATCTTATAAATAGATGCGAAAAAAATATTATGTAATTAACCAGTCAGGATTATGAAAAATGTTTTTGTTTATGCCTGTGGGTTCGTAGATCACACCTGGGAAATTTATGCAGCGGATGCCAAAAAATCGGCTTCCGATTTTGATTTAAATACAAACTACAGAAAACATCTGTACATCGTTTGGATAGATATTGTTGACGGGACGTGATAAATATATTACGCTTGTAACTGATAACGTAATCTCTAACTTACATAATTGTTGTTTTGTAAATGTACCAGGAAAGCAATATGAAGATAGGGACACAGCATTGTTAAAATCAAATCCTAAACAAAAAAACAGTTTGTGTTTCGTCGTTTTGCCTTTACGTAAAGCTATCTTAGTAGACCATTGAGAGTCGTGTGAAATCGGAAAGCCAGATCACCTGACTTGGTCTGGCAGGACAATAGCAACAGCTGCTGGCAAAAAGTTAGGCTATTACATAACAACCTTACCCTGTACAAGGCCAAGAAAAGACCCAGCATTGAATCTTTTTGAAACAATCAAACTATAGATATGTACGATAATTAATAAACAATTTCCACGCCCCTCGTATCCGCGATATGCTGGTGCCAGCCCGTCTAGCACTGTCGAGTCATGTCAGACAGTGTTGCCGAACCTACCGGCTTTTACCTAAATATCGGAGACGTCCTCATTTTCTAGAAATAATTGAGATATCTCCAGATTTTTATAGAGAAAGCGCTGGCACCAAAAATAAAATGAATTCTTTGTAGGCACTCGGGCACGCGAGAGGAGTAGTAGTAGTTTTATTGTCTTTAGATCATATATACATAATATAAGACATGGAATAAACACATAAATATTGTAAAAACACAGATAGATGTATGTACATGTAAACATAAGGAACTAACAATAATAAGACAAACCTTTAAACAGAGTACCCGATATAAATGTAAATATAATAAATGTTGAATGACTTAGACTCATAAAAAGTATGTATAGCTCCATAAAATACCTCCTCAGACGTGACATTTTAAAGTTATTTAAGCTCAGAGCAAAATTTATACACGCATCTAAGGTGATTTTTCAAACATTGTTAACGCAAATATTAGCGGAGCTGTTTGGGACAAAATGAAGCAGCGGTCAAGAAATGATCCAAAACGAAACATTTCTGATTTACGAGTAAAATTACAAAATATATGGGAGTCTTTTACGGCGAAAACCTGGTTAAAACTATGCAAGCCAGAATTAATGCTGATATTAAGGCAACGAGCTATTGAAATGGTTTATGTGTCAGCCAGATATTGTTGTTATCGATACTAGTTTAGTTTTATAGTTTGACATCATAATACTTGATAACAATTTTGTTAATATGATGTCCAAACAATATATTTCAATGTCTTACAAAAGACAAAAATATTTTGTAACCTTAAAAAAATAAAGAAACTTTAGGATAAAATTAGATAATGCCCGACTTTTGTGTAAGCTAAGAGCTTCGGTTTTCCCTTTCACTTCACCAATTACTATTATTATCATTAATCTAACGATTTTTTTTACTGTCGACGAACCTATAGGAAAAAATCACCAATTTCCTGGCGCAGCTCGGCAACACTGCAATCACCTGATCGACTTGCGATACTGGGCGACTGCTGACTAGAAAATATTACCTGGTTACAGGACGAAACGTGGTCGTTGCTAAGCAATTTCACCAAGTTTAACCTTGCATTTGCTGGTATCCGCAGAAAATATCGCATTACATCAGGTGGCACTTATCGTCCGTCTTTGCTGTTGCACGTATTCGCATGCAGATGAGGATTTTCTTGGAAATGACGGAGCGTGCCGAATTAGTCGAATAATTATTGTTGCATCAGACATACCGGCGTTCTTTGTTTAAGAGAGAACAACAATTATTATTGGACCCGGCTGCTTCAAATTCCCACCGGTGGGATCTCGGAATCGTTTTAATTTTTCCCTGTATTTCGTTGTGGTGGGATTTTAAAATGAATTAACATTGCCACTTTTTCTGATGGTATAATTGGAATTTAAATGTGACATTTACTCTCTTGTCTTCCAGCGTCAACTTTATTTTTTCTTATTGAATTAATGCACAGATTTAAGAGTTTTAAATTCTGATTCCAAATGTGTATGACACGTCCTACACTGACATTGTTAAACCTCATATTGCAAAGAAGCAGAATCTCCTAGGTGCGCCTTGAAACTATCAGTCATTTATTTGTTTTGAATACCAAAATCATTTTTATTTTTTCCCAAATTTTGTTTTTCATATGGACGCTGTATTGGAATTTTGTACGTTTAAATGTCAATTCAGGTAGTTGGCAATGGATTTGTAGTTACGAAATAGAAAAATATGGTGCATCCTGATCACAAAATGAAAATGTTATTGGAGATGATACCAATAACAATCATAAACAAGCAAAGGTAAATCATAGCAGATATTGAAAATGTTGTTCGTTATTTTGTAGGCAAAGCCTGACTTCTCTATGCATTGTTCACTGTTGCCTTTTTCTCAGTCTTCCAAACTCTGTTGCTATGTTCAGATTGAGGTCTGATCTGGTATACGGAACAAATGACTATCCGATAAGTTCAAGGCCTTCTTAGGAAGGCCTAATTTTCTGGAATAAATAAGGTGTGGCAATCTCAAATTATGACATATTATACATTTTTGAAATCAGAATTAGAAAAAATAAATTTGACGCTGGAGAACAAGAGATGAAACGTGCAATTTATTGTGAAATTTCACTACAAATAAGACAGGAAAAAATTGAAACTATTTTTGGAAAATTCGGTTTTTCCTGTCTCCGGAAGTACTTTAAATCTCGAAACTTTCTAAGCAGTTCAGGCTCAACGGTTGCAAACTCCGATGCTTTTCAAATGAAAGCGTTACGACTTTTTCAGTATTTCTCGTGAAACTTTCTCAATAAACTGTATTATTCAACCGCGCTTCAAAATGTAACTACATTTTATTTTCTCGAATAACTTACGTATACTTATTCCACAAATTAGCATCGAATAGCGTGAGATCATTGCTGTGCAATTACCACCGAGTAGCCTATAATTGTCCAGCTGGCCGACAGCAAGCAGCATTACTCGTATTCTATTTAGAAAAAAAAAAAACTAATTGGATAATAGATTGTCCAACGATGGAAAACTTCGACGAGGATTGACTGTTGTTGCCAAGCGGACGATCTGAATCTGATTTTATCTCGCTTACCAGGTACAACGAAAATCTATTGTTGAATTTAGAAATGATCCGAACATACATCATTGAAGCAAAGAACGAAGAACGTCTTCCGATTGCAATAACTTATGAAAGTGAAGAGCAATTTATCGCTATCTCTTCAGGCAGCGAGCTTAGGATGTTATTATTGGCTGGAATCTTCTCTGTCCTGACAAACTGCTAGCATTTATCGACATAAATTGACCATTAACCGAACTTTCGATAATATTCCTTGGCGGAGATACAGAGAAAAATTTAAGATTCATTTTGCTTGCATTTCAACATCGGAGAGAATAGAGCGAATACTTTTTGAGCATCCCTCGTATTCATCTTGTAATTTAAATATCGCCTGCCTTTTTTATGCAAATCATTGTTCATACGCCCTCGAGGAACGGTCACGATCTCAGAAAGATCAAACAACCAAACAGGTGTTCATTACAGTTTGATTTTTTTCTCGTACGTGAAGGGAAAAGTTTATCGCTGGAAAATACTGGATGGTTTAGCCGACGTCTAGGCGTTGATTCAAAATACGCAGTACAAATTTATATACATATATGTACTAGATACAGGCCTTGCTGATAATCAAGGCTTTAGGGACGTTTTCTACAATATTGTGTGTTAAATTTTCAAAATGCAATTTCCATTTGTGTCTGATGTTATTCGGAGTCGCCGGAACGCACTGGAAAAATTTAGGACACTGATCCTGAATCATCAAAAAATGTTCTATTTTGAAAAGAAAACAAGGACTTTTCGCCAAAATTGAAAACAGTGTGGGGAGCTCCCAAGCAAGTAAAATAATATCACATTTCAGATCAATATTTTTCTTCAGTTTGGAAAGTGATACATCAAGTCCAAGCTATCGACACGCACTTGAAAAAAGAGTAAACTTTCTGACGAAAAATAAGTTTGAGTGTTTGTCAATCGAATATTGCGTCATTAAACCTAATTCGGCAGACATCCAAAGTACAACAAGATTCGTGTCTTATCAGCAGTAGTTAGGTGGAGAAATTTTGTAAATAGATATAGGGATATATAATTTTTTGATACCGAGATAACATTTAAAACTCTCCACGTCCTCCGGCTGTTCCTGAAACCGCGTTGAAGCGGCCGAAACGTTAGTAAAAGGTGCGTCAAGTAGGTCAACGGCCGCGATCACTTCAGTTTAAGTCAAAAAATTATTTACGAATAGGGAAATAAAACGCACCTGGTCAGTCAAACAGGCCATACAGTTGGTCCATAGACATTTTTCCCTGTCCATGTGGCATATTGTCAGGAGATGCATATCCAAAACATTTCTTTATAATTCTGTTTTAAAAACAAATGTACGAAATGATGCGTGAAATATGGCTGATACGTGCACCAGAATTACCGGGGTTGGGATGGCATAAATATACCAAAAAAAAATCAGATGTACTCTCCGCCCCCACCCCCTAACGTTCCAACCCTAAATTTTGTTTTCAAAAATGATCTTCTGTAATGTCTAAAAACGAGAATTGGGCGATTTTTATTGTTTCGAAATATTCCCAGTAAGCGTGGGACGTGTAAAATGGACTTGCGCTCTTACTACACATTCGTTAAGTCGTTATTCAATAAATAATTCTGGGCGTTGCGTTTTATATGTGATTTAGGCCCAATTTCACCAACATTAATATTCTGGGAAAATACCTTATCGAAATATCAGTGATTTCTATTAAAATATTGAATAAAATCGTGAAAATTCGACTGTATTATAAACAAGACCACTTCTTGATTCCAACACGATGCTTTTGTACAGAGAAAACAGGTCAACTTTCGTGTATTTTGATTTGCGTTATAAATTTATATTTAACAATCAGTTATCTCCAAAAGCCAATGGGAACGCGGCAAATAATAGGTCGATTTTCTAGCTGTTAAATTTGGCAGCACATTTGGACGGCAATCTCGAATTTAAGTTCAATAAACTATTATCATTACATTCCTGTTGAATAGTGTGGATTTGTCTGTATTTTGCAAGAAAATAGAATATAAAATACATTCCATCCAATTCCTCATCTTCCTTTACATCATAATAGTAATCATTTATTGATTTACGGGTTAATGAATTTCTTCAAAGCAATAAAAACATTGTCCGCTCCATCCTAAAACACAGATAATATGTGTAAGACGTATCAATCCCTGATGCATAATGCAATTACTATGGATATAGACAAAAAATTATGAAAAATGTCTCGCAAATAATGTCCAAAAATCACAAAAACTATTAATGTTTATTGTTCGATTGCCTTTTTCGCTGGTGAGGTTATCTATCTGTCACTCGCAGGGCTGCCAAGTCTAACGCCGATCACGTCCCGTGATGAAGGGTGCGACATGAATCTTTTACATTTGCTGGTTCTCAATTTAAAGTAGGAATACAAACATAGCACTTACGATAGTTGGAGCTAGACTGATAACACTTCTTGAAGAACATTTGAAAAATGTAAACACCTACCATGGTCAAATTGCAAATGAAGTATCTGGGACCAGGCTGGTGAAACGGGATATTAATGCACAATCTGGCAACCATGTCACACCCTCACAAAATGGCCGCTGACAACCGCACAAGTCACCGTGTTGTCATCGAATAGCATGGAATTAAACCTTCCTCAGAGTATATGTTTTGTGACTGGGATCAAGCGTTGACAGATCCCGCATATGTGTCACTCGACGAGTCTTGAAATGCAATAATCAGCTTTTACAACAGAATGTTAACCTACCATAATGGGGTTGTACGAGACCTTGTATGTTTAATAAAAGCTGTTCGTCCGATTCTGATACGCTAAAGTGAAATCCGCGAATGATCAATACAACGGATTTATTTCATGTCCACGTGGTTCATGATTATACCGAGCTTTAAATAGACCAACATGTGGGTCAAGTAGTTTTTCTGATAAAATGATAGCAGTTGGTGATAACCCATTTTTTTTCATTGAGGAAGTAATGGCCGTCGCCGAATTTGACCGCAATTTTTAATGTAAGCCTATTCTGTACGAAGCGACGTTAATAAGCTGAACCTTGTGGTTATGTTATTACGACGCGTGCCAAATTTACCGCGGATTTTTTGGAACCTGTGCCGTTTCTATAAGCGACTTAGAAAAAAAGAACATCTAGTAATAATGAATTCATTATGAAGACAAAAAACGATCCGCATTTCAACCTCAGACTAGTTAGCTCTTTGGAGAAATCACTAGAGTGCAAATACGGTGGGGGTTTCAACGGCTTGCCTTTGATCAACTATTTACCTAACATGTATACCAAAAATTGCTATAATAAACGCATTGTTAATCGGTGCTGTTTTTTCTACGTGACTTAGTATACAGGGTTTGTCCGAAAAGTAATAGGACTCGTTTTCTTCCGCCACGACTGTTCTGGATTCGGTAGAGGGCGTTCCTAGCTAACGAATGAAGCTGTGTCCGCGTAGATTGCTGCGCGACGGACGGTATAGATGCATGAGGTTGGTGCCGATCAAACCACGAAGTATCCTGAACCTAACTATAAGATCGCCACGAAGTCTTCGCTCAGAGAACGAGCTCAGGTTGAATAATTCAAGGCGATCTCATAGCTTGGTCTTCGTGCTCCAAAAGGGATACGAGTAGCCCGACGCTGTACTGATTCGACGAGATTTCGATCGCGCAGAAGCACAGTGTCCCATGCCGGGCCAGCGAATTCAAGAATTGGCCTCACGGATGCCTTGTAAATGTAGACGCAAGTGTTGACATCGGATCCTTTGAAAGACCTCTCCAGCATGTATAGAAGTTTCTTGGCTTTTGATGTAACGTGGTGAATATGCTCTGACCAGGAAAGGCGATCGTTGACTACAACGCCCAGATCAGTGCGGCTGGAAACTGCTTCGATGTTGTGGTCAGAGATCTTGTATGTAAATCGCGGATTTGTCTTCCCGAGGTGAAGGACACAACACTTAGTTAGATTTAAGGGTAAAAGCCAACTGACAAACAATATCAAGATCTCGTTGAAGCATAGCAGAATTTACGACAGTATTGTAAATCTTGGTGTCGTCGGCATAAGCTGAACATGTGGAGGAAATCAATGCGGGCAGGTCACTTGTATACAGAAGGAACAGCACTGGCCCCAAGACAGAGCCTTGAGGAACTCCACTAGCTACATGATGAAGGTGAGACTGGCTATCACTGACGCGTACAGAGAAAAGCCTTAATCCACAGTAACAACTCGCCTCTTATTCCCACACATTCCAACTCAAACAGAAGCCTTCTATGTGGTACGCGATCGAAAGCCCTAGAAAAATCTAAGTAGATCATATCAACAGGAGTCTTTGTGTCCAGATACTGAGTCCAATCGTTGAGAGAGTGGAGAAGGTCGGTCATTATTGATCGACCAGGGAGAAATCCATGCTGATTCTTAGGGATAAGGTCATTTTCGAAAGCAAATGACAGGAGCTTATCTAACATGATTCCTTCAGCTATTTTGGCGGCGATAGGAACGAGACTTATTGGTCGATAATTTTTAGCGGAGGATTTGTCGCCCTTTTTGAATGCAGGGGTAACAGAAGCACTAAGCCAGCATGAGGGTAGGGTATGAGATCTGAAAGACGATGTGAATATCAAGCTTAATGGTAGGGCCAGTGCTGAAGCGCAGCAGCGGTCATCCCATCTTTACCAGGGGAGGAAGAGGTCTTCAGATTTCGCAGGTGCGTTAATACATCTTC
Organism: Acanthoscelides obtectus; assembly: GCA_963669975.1. NCBI lineage: Eukaryota > Metazoa > Arthropoda > Insecta > Coleoptera > Chrysomelidae > Acanthoscelides > Acanthoscelides obtectus. The sequence continues at coordinate 8,574,727 of CAVLJG010000010.1, forward strand.
AGGCAGGAAATCAACTTCGCAAAGGCTGTTGGGACACCTATGGCAGATAGCGGTCGGTAGAAGGTCTCCATTAGGCTCATCGACGAAGTCATCACTAAAGGACTCTGCCAGTAAGTTGGCGGATTCGGTGGCATCCATGTCAGCGTCGCGGATCTGAGGTGATGAAACTTTGGAATTCAGGTTTGTTCTTAGATACCGAAACAGCTTCTTCTTATTCTTGGAGGTAACGAGTTTTCGTTCATAAGCATGTTTGACATTATGTAACGTTCTAGATAGGAGGTTAGAAAAGGATCGATGAGACACGTAATCTTGTGAATGGCCACTCCTCCTAAACCGTTGCCACAAAGATCTCTTGTGACGAAGCATGACAACGCCCCGGCTCACACCGCGTTTCTTGTGAACAGCGACCTGACCAAGGCCGGCATCTCAACGCTTCCGCAGCCGCCCTACAGCCCAGACGTGGCCCCCCGGACATTTTTTTGTTTCCTCGCCTGAAAAGGCAAGCATTTTGAGACGACAGAGGGGATCCAAGCAGCATACACCGCGGCTCTCAAGGCTATTCCGGAGAATGCCTTCCGTTCAATGCTTGGAAATCGCGCTGGCAGCGCTGCATCGACGTTCAATAATTTTTTTTTAAATCGACTCAGTCCTATTACTTTCTGGACACACCCTGTATGACGCCAATGAATACAGTCGGAGCATCCATCTTACAGCGAACATTTTCATACTGTTCTTTTCGTGTCAGAAACGAGTGATTTCTTCACGATTTCCGCAGATTTTCGTTGTGACATGCGCAACAAAGTTTGGCAACGACGGCGAAGCGTGAAGGTGAACGGATTCAGTCCAGTTCCTGCGGGCGATATTTACTGATTTTCTTCATCGGAAAATCGATCGGTATCCCCTTTTTTATCGGCGATGTTTAATTACGAAATTAATGTCTAATTACGCGCTGAATGCATCAGCGACTTGTCGGCCTTTATTTTCGACAGAATAGAAAATCAACGTGCATAGTAACATCGTTTTTTCGGGTTGTCTCATCCAAGGACAGTCGGAAAAGTATCTGTCGAACACTCACTGATTATTTTCCTATCCTCAGATGCAGTTAACAACGTTCTCAACCATACTTTGTCAACAAATTACTATCAGTTGCAAATAATTCTAATCCTTCGAGTAATAAAGATTTTTATTTACAGGAGACAGCTTTATATGATAAGAAATTATAGCACAGACGTAACCGCAAGCCTCATAGAATAAAATTTGCAAACATTGAACAGAGATAGCTGTGTTTAGATAACATTAAAAAGATCGTATTAAATTTATGTTGTCCAGATTAATTTTCACGCACGTGGCAATGATAAAATGTTCAGGGACTGCGGCGATTATGCTTCAATTACTATAGTGATATGATATTAAACCGCAATAAATCAATTGCTTATTACTGCATCTATGTAATACACGAAACATGATACAATTTATAGCTAGAACCAACAAACCGATACATAAAAATCGTTTCTTAAATCGTGGACGATTTGTTTCTTTTAAGCGTTCAGTTTTTCGATTATATCGATAAGCTAAATATAGGCAAGCAGTGTTGCAATACTGACGGCGTATTTATGCTGACTAAGAATTGTTTTAATCACAAAGTAGTAGTAAATTAAAAAAGCTCTAGTGGAAGAAGGTGTGATCACCACCAATACGATACAGGCTAAAAGGGAGACTTGAAAACAAAACAAACGGCTAGATAGCCGAGTGAAAAGGACATGCAAAAAATATGGGAAAACACTAAACACAAATCAGTAGAACGTTTAACAGGTAGGCGAATAGACGAATCTTTTATGAAGTCGCTATTTCTCAGCGTATAGTGACGGAAATTATTCCTTTTTTTCCTTAATTCATCATTATGAAAAACCGTCGAATAAGTTACAGATTTATCCAGCATCCGAAACATGTGAACAACTCGAGTCTAGGCTATTATCTGGGTCTTGTATAGAGTGAGGTCATGTGTTCTTAGCCCTGTCTGAATTGCAAAAGAAGCATCGACAGAAAAGTCTCATTAGATCAAGCTTAGCGAAGGGAAGATTCGATAGCGAACGCAGCAAAAAAAATCGTCGATTGAGGCATAGAGAGTAGGGGTAAGGGAAGAGGGGATTGTTTGTAAATGGCACTGTGGCAGCTTATCTTTCACGGAAAATTCGGTTTAGGCAGTTTTACGACTCGGGTTTATGTTCGTCAACGCTGTCGAGGCTGTTGGCGTCGCTAGCAGAATTGGAGCAGATTTATTGGGAGTTGAAGGGGGGGGTGGGAAATAGGTCTATTACCAGGCTGCGCCGTAGGCAGCCGATAAAAGTGTATTGGTTTTTTTGAGACTGGATCAATCTGTAGTTGTCATACAAGTAAAATACCATCCGATAGATTACTTAAAAAGTTGGCGTGAAAAAAATTTTGCTTATAGTGCAGGTGAGAAGATAAAATATTTTGAAAATTTACAAAATTTTACAAATTTCGTAAAATTTTCAAAATTGTGATGATTTACAAAATTGCAGAAATTTTCAAGATTTCCGAAATCGTAAAAATATTCAAAATATTCCGTTTTCAAAATTTCCAATTTTTAGAAATTTTCACATTTTCTGATTTTAAAAATATCCCAAATTCCCATAATTCTCGATTTTCACAATCATCAGAGTATTTTAAACTTTCCGAGTTTTAAAAATATCCAAAACTTTGCAAAAAGTAATAAAACTTTCAAAGCTTCTAAATTTACAAAATTTAAAAAAAATTCCAAAATAAAAAAAACTCAAATTACCAAAATTCTCCAAGTCATCAGAATATTTGAAACTGTCTATATTTGAAAATTTTTCTAGATTCAAAGTTTACAACATACACAAAATTTTCAAAATCGCGAAGATTTTTAAAACTGTACAAATTTTCCAAATCTCAAAAATTTCCAGAATTTTTACTTTTCAAAATTTCCAATTATTTGAAATTCCCAAAATTTTCAAAATCATGAAAAAACAAAAAAAAACATATTTTCTGATTTTAAAAATATGTATTCAAAATTCCCATGAGTCGGTATTTTCAAAATTATCAAAGTATTAGTTTGAAGAGTATTCAAAATTTTGAAAAAATATTTAATACTTTCAAGGCTTACAAAATTTTCTAAATTTTAACTGATATTTTTAAAATCTCCAGTTTTTTTAAAAACTCCAAAATTTTCAAAATTAACGATTTTCCAAGTCGTCAGAGTATTTGAAACTGTCTGATTGTCGAAATTTCTAAAATTCTTAAATTTGAAAATTTACAGTTTTCTGATCTACCAAAAGATTTTCAATCTTGGAAACAGGGAACTTTGAAGATTTGAGAATTATGAAAATTTTGATGGTCTTGAAAAGTGAACATTTTGAATGTTCTGAAAATTTTGAATTATTTGTAATTTTGAATATGGCAAAAATTGAGCAAATGTCGAAATTCTTGAAAATTTTGGAAACCCAAAATCCAAGGATCCTGCTTTTTGTGAAATTCTGAGAAACAATTTTTTGAAATTTTCACATTTTCTGATTTTAAAAATATCCCAAATTCCCATAGTTCGGGATTTTCACAATCAGAGTATTTTAATCTTTCCGAGTTTTGCAAAAAATAATAAAACTCTCAGGGCTTCCGAATTTACAAAATTTTCAGAAAATTTCCAAAATAAAAAAAAATAAAACTCAAATTTTTTCCAAAATTAGGGATTCTCCAAGTCATCAGAATATTTGAACTGTCTAAATTTGAAAAATTTAGGAAATTGAAAATTTACAGCACAAAATTTTAAAAATTGCGAAGATTTTTAAAATTGTAGAAATTTTCAAAATTTCCAAAATTTCCAGTTTCCACTTCTCAAAATTTCGTTATTGAAATCCCCAAAATTTTCGAAATCATGAAAAAAAAATCATATTTTCTGATTTTAAAAATATTCATAATTCTCATGAATCGGTATTTTCAAAATCATCAGAGTATGACCTTGAAAAATATTCAAAATTTTGAAAAAATATTTAAAACTAAATTTTCTAAATTTTCGAGATTACCGATATTTTTAAAATCTCCAGTTTTTTTTTTGAAAACTCCAAAATTTTTAAACTAAAATAAAAAAAAAACAGATTTCCAAACTTTTTAAATCCAATTTTTCAAAATTCTCAAAATTAACGATTTTCCGAGTCATCAGAATATTTGAAACTGCCTGAAAGATCTTCGAAATTTGTAAAATTCTCAAATTTAAAAATTTACAGTTTTCTGATCTACTAAAAGATTTTCAATCTTGGAAACAAAGAACTTTGAAGATTATGAAAAATTTTATAGTCTTGAAATGTGAACATTTTGAATGTTCTGAAAATTTTGAGTTATTTGAAATTTTGAATGTGACAAAAATCGAGCAAATGTCGAAATTCCTGAAAATTTTGAAAATCCATGTGTTACCTCCTTTGAATGTTTCTCATGGTAGCGATACTGTTTGTTCAACATCCAAGGATACTGCTTTTTGTGAAATTGTGAGAAACATCTCCTTTCACGATTCGCCCTCAATACCATACCATCCTGATATCTTTTCATCAGCTTGTTCTGATTAAACTGCTCAAGATTTATTGGATCGTAAACCTCTGAATTGTATAGACACTTCTGCTCCGTCTCCTCCATGTTGGTATCTCTCCCATTCAGCCGTTCGTCCTTTTATTTCCCTTCGACAATTTCGCTAACAATCCTCCTCCTTTCACGTCGACGAAACGACCTCTCGAGGAGGGCAGACCCTTTATATACGACCCGCTACAAATTAATTTCGGATGTCGCATCCCAATGGCTCTTCCACGAGCAATACGTCTTATTCAATTACAGATCTAATTCTAGACCAACAAAGTCCTTGGAATTAACTTGAAGAAGTTGCTTATAACAATGAATCTGTATCTGAAAATCCATGAAAAAGGTTTGCTTTCTCCGTTGTATGATGAATTGCGATTTTGAGGTGCATAAACGCAATTGTGGAGTAAATTGATACAGTCTCACGGTGAGACAAGTTGCTATTAGGATCTCAGAAACGTGGGGAGATACGAAGATGGTGCTCTGCTCCTGCTATGAGATAAGAACGAAATTCAAACCCGTGGCATCGATACCTCTTGCCGTTTCTGCGATCCTGATACAGATGTATAAGTTTCTGAAAATCGCACTGTCGTCCTGACTTTTCCCGTAAAATTGATGGACGATGCCTTGCTATCAGATCACAGAAACGCGAGGTATATGATTAGTAGTACTATGCTCTATCTATGATACTCGCATGAAATTTGGATCATTGACATCTATGCTTCTTGTGATGTCTCCGATCCTGATACAGATCTATGTACATGTTTTTGAATGTCGCGCTGTCGATCAAGTAAAATTACTAGATTGGAGACTTGTTACCAGGTTCACAGACACGTGAGGAGATACGAAAATGGTACTCTGCTCCTGCTATGCGATAAGAACGAACTCCAAACCTATAGCATCGATGCCTCTTGGCGGTTCTGCGATCCTGATACAGATCTATTAGTTTCTTTCAGTCGCACTTGTCCGATTCTTAGATATCAACGACCTCCTTTCCTGTACGATCTCTCCGACAAAGGTTTCTTTGTGATCCTGATAGCAGCGTCAAGTGAAACATTTGGCCCTAATCTACCGTTTCCAATAGCACCCAAAACACGCACCGCAACTTTAAGAGCTTCGTAGTGGGGGACGATTTTCGCGAATCCCTAATGTGATATCGCATTTTTACGATGTCTTTCTCACGAACAGCCGTCGATATCCTCCCTTTGTTCGTACGTGGCAGAAGCGAAGCCCTAAAACGTTTTAACCGCTCACTGATTTATATTTTTAGTGAAGGAGAGGGTGCTTGCCGATATCCCGTGAATCCGGTCGTAAAAATCAAAGCGCGCCGTAGATGCAGCCCAAGAATTTATTGTTTTTTTTATAGACACTTGCTGTGAGCACATATGGGGTGCAGCTCAGGAAGCAACATATTAACAAAGTTGATGGTGCATAAAAAAGAACTTTCAAATGATATTTGTTATACTACTACCTACTACTACTCCTACATCATTTATTCTACAGATCTACAGGTTTCTGGAAATTGCACTGTTCATCAAACTGTTCTCGTGAAGTTGGTGGAAGGTGACTTGCTATCAGGATCACAGAAACGCAAGGAGGTGCATAAATAGTACCCTGGTCTATCTATGATACTCGCGCGAGTTTGGCATCTATGCTCCTCTTCGGTTGTGCAATTCCGATACAGACCTAAATTTCTGAAAATCGCCGCAGCTTGATCGTAAAATTGATAGATTGGACACTTGCTATCAGGTTCGCAGAGAAGCGAGGAGGGATGCAAATGGTTCTGCTACGAGATAAGAACGAAATTCAATGCCTCTTACCGTTTCTGCGATCCTGATTCACAGAAAGGTGGGGGAGATATGTGAATTATACTCACGAAACTCTACATAGAGACCTCGATGTCCCTTACCTAAAGGACTACATGAAGCAACAGGCGCAGCGGCGCTATAGTCTAGCGGAATCGCACAGCAACCCTCTGTTGCGTGAGTCAGTGGACTACACAGTCGAGCAAGTTCGCAAGCACAAAAGGCCGCGGCTCGCACTGTAATCAAAATTAACTCGTGAACTTAGAACAACCAAAATTGGAGCATTTTTACACAATCTTTAAAAAAAAAAATCAAATATTTTTAGACCATATCAAAATCTGTGAAGTGATTTTAACAATGCCTAAACGCTGCCTATCCTAAAAGATTCTCTTCTTCCCCTTTGCTCTCGTTCTTCCTTCTCTCCTTTCCTTCCCCTTTTTTCCTTAAAATTGTCTGGTTTCTGGGTTACCAGACCTGACAGACTTACAAACTGACACTGTGACTCAAGAGCAAAGGTCCCACGGACCGCTCTGACAACCAACGATGACTTGACTTGAATTATACTCTGCTTATGCTATGATGTTGGCGCGAAATTTCGATATCTTTGCCATCTATGCTCCTAGCCGTTTCTGCGATCCCGATACAGATCTGTAGGTATCTGAAAATCGCACTGTCGTCCAGACTTTTCTCGTAAAAGTGGTGGACGATGGGTGGCTATCAGGTTCACAGAAACGCGGGGGAGGTACTTGAATTGTATTCTGCTTATCCCATGATGTTGGCGCGAAATTTTGATCTCTTTTCCATCTATGCTCCTAGCCGTTTCTGCGATCCCGATACAGATCTGTAGGTATCTGAAAATCGCACTGTCGTCCAGACTTTTCTCGTGAAAGTGGTGCACGACGAGTGACTATCAGGTTCACAGAAACGCGGGGGAGGTATTTGAATTGTATTCTGCTTATCCCATGATGTTGGCGCGAAATTTTGATCTCTTTTCCATTTATGCTCCTAGCCGTTTCTGCGATCCGGATTCAGATCTGTAGGTATCTGAAAATCGCACTGTCGTCCAGACTTTTCTCGTAAAAGTGGTGGACGACGAGTGGCTATCAGGTTCACAGAAACGCGGGGGAGGTATTTGAATTGTATTCTGCTTATCCCATGATGTTCGCGCGAAATTTTGATCTCTCTCTTTTCCATCTATGCTCCTAGCCGTTTCTGCGATCCCGATACAGATCTGTAGGTATCTGAAAATCGCACTGTCGTCCAGACTTTTCTCGTAAAAGTGGTGGACGACGAGTGGCTATCAGGTTCACAGAAACGCGGGGGAGGTATTTGAATTGTACTCTGCTTATGCCATGATGTTCGCGCGAAATTTTGATCTCTTGGCCATCTATGCTCCTAGCCGTTTCTGCGATCCCGATACAGATCTGTAGGTATCTGAAAATCGCACTGTCGTCCAGACTTTTTTCGTAAAAGTGGTGGACGACGAGTGGCTATCAGGTTCACAGAAACGCGGGGAGGTATGTAAATTATACTCTGCTTATGCCATCTCTGAGTTTGTTATGTTATGATTTATGTGTGTGTTTCTTTTATATATATTTATTTTGTGTTGTTTTATTAGTTTTTATTCCGACTAATCCTAAACATACTTTGTAATGTCTCTTAGGATAATAAAAGAACTTGAATTTGAATTTTGATCTTTGGCATCTATACTCCCGCTTCTGCTATCCTGATATAGATCTATATGTTTCTGAATGTCACACTGTCGACCTCAGATTCTTCGTAAAATTAGACCAGCTTCACAGAAATGCGACGAGGTATGCAAATCTAAATCAGCACCTGCTATGAGGTAAGAAGGAAATTCAAACCTATGGCATCGATACCTCTTGCCTTTTCAGGGATCCTGATATTCAGATCTCTACTCGTTTTCTTTCCATTTGTCCATCTCATAGTCTAAGCCTATATATACCGCACTCACAAGTTGCTAAAGAGCTAAATATGTACCACATAGACAGTTTTGTCGCCTGGTGAAAATGAAAAAATAAGCTAATTTTCTTAGTTGACATTGAAAACACAAATACCGCATATTCGTTCGTACACTACAATCCAAATATACGCAAATCACTATTTAAAGCTGTAAAATATCGGGTAATCTGCCAACAAGGCATCATAGTATGTTTCAGTCCTTGAGCACAGGAGTCTACAATCATTGTACTAATGTGAATGGTGGCCAACGCTCATATTAATCGTAGCTAATGATAACGGCAAGTTTTCCAAATGTGACGACTCACTGTGTCAAATGGAAAATTACTGAAGCTAATATTGGTCTCGAAACGATCCTACTGAATAAAAAATTCGTCATGCAGTTCGAGTTAGGCGAGGAAATGTAGAACAGCTGATTGCTGGAAGGTGTACCGCGTCGATGAAGTCGTGCAGGTTGCAGGTGTAAACGGCGTCGCAGCTGAATCCAGAAAAGGCATTCAATCCTATCAGCGATGCTTAACAAAACCGGATATTCCAACTAAATTTATTCCTCAACCAAATAACATAGATTCCCTGATACTGGTCCTCGATATGAATCTAAGGATGATCGAAAATTATTTAAGAAATTATTGCACGAGGATACGACAACGAAAATGATGATCAGCATGAGGAAACAGCAATTCCACCTTACAAGTACTATCCTGAACCTTTTCACTTTTATTACGAGGTAGTAAGTGCATAAACAACTTAACCACGGCTTCAATGTCAGGATAATTTCAAAGCCCCTTATTTGGTGACACACAGTGGTCTTCCTTGGCGAGAAATACGGTCGATAGAACTGGATAGTTGAGGCTAATTCTATTTTTGGGATAACCCTTTCAGGTACCTTCCATATTCTACCAACTCTACTGTCTATCCATTATGTTAATTAGCTGCCATGACACTGATCATAAAACAATATAATCATGGCCATGGTATTTCTCAATTATATTATTAGAAATTATAACACATTGCATGGGGGAACGGTAGCTCCCTGTCGTATGGAAGTCACGCCCTATAGATACCTTGGTAATCTGCTGCTTAGATAGATATGCCAAGTTTATTGATTGTTACGAAAAGCAGTCCATAAACCAGGGTATCGCGTTGCGGTGACAATACCCAATAGCTCCAACGTTACCTCTGATTCAGAGATAACTGAGTACGATAACTTCAAAGCAACAATCCCTCTATACACATCTTGCCATGAGATACCTTCAGACATTTCCTTTGACAGACGAAACCGAGCAGAAAATTCCCCGGCTCTGCAAGTCTCATAACAGCCTCCAGGATCAGGAGGCGTCACACCTCTGCGGACGTTTGACTCCAAGTTACATCTAAGTTTATCTTGACTGTTGATGAACATATCTCATCCGACTCTTTTTGAACTAACAGGGGTTGCGCCTCAGCATGAAATTTAGCGGGGGTCGTAAGCGGTTGTTGAAATGCGTATTCCAGCAGTGCCTTTCTTAGCATTCTATGTGTCAAGTGAACCTTTTACAGGGTAAAATATTGCGTATGCTTACATTTGAATAACAAAATCAGTCTCATCAGTCAATTTACAGACCTCGTATGTTACAGCGGATGCAGTTTGCGGGGTATACATCTGTACCGCAGAGTCAGACTAGGTCAAGTCCATTTTTGTAGAAATGAGTCGGTATATCAAGCTTACGATAATTATGATTTTTCATTTGCTACTTACAACGGCCATCTACGAGCCCCTTCCCACTTTATAAACTAAACATGACGAAACTGTTTACTTCCAGAACAATTTATTTTCTCAAAAACATCTTAGATACACTCTAGTCGTGAAAAATACATATTTGAAATCACTTAGACCTATAACTAATCGAACATCTGAACAAATAAACAATGTGCGAATAAATGCGCGAAGTTAACAAAGCAACAACTGAAAGATTACCATTGGGTAACGTCACCTTTATTTTTTATTACGGCTGAAATTCTTTGGGGCAAAGTGTTAATCAAGTTTTGGAAAAAATTTGGTGTAAAACAATCCCATATTTCTTGAAGCTTTTGTCTCAGTTCGGTGATTGTACGAGCGGGATGTTGTCGTAGAACCTTTTTCATCTCCTGCCACAAATTTTCAATAGGTGACAGATCTGGACTGCTAGAAACCCATTTCAAAAGTGGTACATTATTTTCTTCAATCCATTTTATAGCCTTTTTTGAGGTATGGCACGCTGCACCATCTTGCTGACAGTCGACATGGAATGCTTCATTTTTTTTGGGAATAACTCTACTGCGAGTGTCACCAACACAAACTTCGAATCGGGCCTCATCACTCCATTGTAATGCACACCATTCTTGATGTGTCCATTGTCTATGTTCTTTAGCCCATCTAAGCCGATTTTTCTTTTGCAGTGGAGTTAATAGTGGCTTTTCTTTGGCCTATAAACAAGTTGTGCAGCTTTAGGGTTTTCACTTCACTTTTTTTTATAAGAAAACTTACCTTGCAAGTGCTAAATCCCAGTTTGTGGGCCTCTCTATGAGTTGTGGACCTCGAAATTCTCCTTCCAACAGCGTCACTCCACAGAGCACTTAATTGTAAATAATTGGCACACCTGTTTTTCATGATTATTCTTCTTAATGCTCTTCGGTCGGCTTTTGTGATATGACTTTCTTTCACATATCGTGGCTTAATATTAACTGAGCCAGTTACGTTATATCTTCTAACAATATTTCTGACACTGTACCGCGTTAAGTCTAACAAAGTTGCAATTTCTGAGTTTGATTTCCCAGAATTAAAAAATTTCATTATCATTAACCGAATTTTCTCACTAATAACCTTTCCTCTACCCATTTTGAAAACCTCAACTACCCAAAACTATTTTAAACGTATTAAGACAGCCATGATTAAAAAACAAATTGTCATGGCTTTTATGCGTTATATACTTATTTTGCGTTATTTGTGTTTGATAAGAAAAAACTAAGATTTCAATAGTTGGGCCAACTGAAGTGGGAAGGGGCTCGTATTTGTAATAATAAGGAAGTTGCGACTTCTTGACTGATTTCAACTCGCATAAAATACAAGAAACTACTTATTTGAAGTTATCCTACACTAGCTCTGAGGTACAGTCACGTGTCGTCTTCCGTTTCCTATTCCTACGACTTTATCGTCGCGCTCTACCCTCCCGCGAATCGAACCGAGCTCGCCGTAGAGCCCGTTCGGTCATCGACCTTTTCACCTATCAGCTGATGTGGCGCTGTAAGACGTAAGTGGGTGCAGTTCAACCAGGCACCGGCACATCGCTTATTGCAACGACGGCAAACACTGCTAGGTGCAAGGATGCAACGCGTTTCTTGTCTCTTTCTTTCTCGGCTCTCCTGCCACGAAGTTTGTTTTATATTATTCGAACAGGAACGACGTGGCCGCGCTTTGTCTATCTTTCGCCTTTCTTCTCTTCGCTCGGTGGATGCAGCTGGTCGCAATCGCGAATGCAGGTCAATCGGATTTATTTGATAGAAGAAGTTTGAAGCTCGATATTGTCACCAATTTAAAAAAGGTTATATTTACTTAAAGGCGTTTGCCTTTTTCCCAAAGTGGAAGTCAATATTACGTCGATGATGGATTTACTAGTAAAGAAGTATATAAACAACTTTTTAGTTTCTTTTTATGATCGACTAAGAATTAACTATACTTGATAGGTACAGTAAATTATTATAAAGTTTTTCTTATTTAGAATAATAATTATACTTTGGGTCCAGTCCGAAGACATCACTTTGTTTATTCACTATGTAGTCCGCCCCTGGAGTACGATCCGCGCACCAAGTTGAAAGACGAGAATCCCCACCTCCTCGCCGCGCCCTGGCCACTCGCGTTGAATCATTCGCTTTTTGGTGCGCGATCCGTGCAGTCGCCCGGCCTGCTTCAGTTCAGAAAACGCGTGCGATTTCTCTTTTCGGTACATAGTGCTCAGTGAGTAGGTAGGTAAGTTCACAACAAGGCTATTCTTTTTGATACCACTTAGCAGTCTGTTACATAATTGATTGGCGTATTCAACCAGATTGAATACGTTAACCAATGGTTATACTTGTTTAACAGAAACCATGGAAAAATCAGGAATTTCGGAGGCCAATTCACCCAGCTCCTTGAGAGACATGATTCGGGCCATTTTACAGGAGGAGCTCGAGGCAAGGTCAGGTGGTTATCGTTCTCGCACTAATTCGAGAAGTTTATCCCGAAAGAGTCGACACAGCAGATCCATGTCTCGTACCAATTCACCTCATCATTTTAGACGCTCCCGCTCTCGCATCAGCCGTAGGCGTTCAAGGTCACGTTCTAGGAGTAGTAACAGTCACAGTCGATCACCGAGCGTGTCGAGGCGACGTAGAGAGAGACGGGAATATTTGCGTCAAGAGAAAAACTCAGGCAGCCCATCTGATAAGGTACAGCGTCAGGTAGACTCGGCTGGCCGTTCTCCGTGCGAGGCGGAAGCTCAGATTCTGACAGGGCCGGACTTGGGAACGGTACCAACTGAGAAAAATGATATGGAGGATGTTTTGATGCTTAGTGAAGGTGAGTGTCTCCCATTATCGGAAGACATATTAAATATCCTGGGTGTAGACCCTAAAAAAGCCAATAGGTCTAACTTCCAACTACACGGTGCCTTAGCTTCTCGATGGTCCCACATTTTGGCCAACGGACTTTCCACCGAGGACACCACCATCATTAGAGAAAAACACATTGTGCCTTCTAACTGTGCCTCTTTACACCCTCCGAAGATAAACCCCGAAGTGAAAGCCATTCTCTCTTCTACTCATTTAACGAGAGATGCCACCCATTCCGGGTACCAATTGAACATTGGTACCGGACTGACCGCCATGGGGAAAGCTTTTAACGTCATTTTGGAAGAAGAAACCCAGATTCCCAAGGATACCAAGGAAAAGATTTTATCGAATTTGACAGATTCTGCGCGAATCTTGGCGGCACTCTTTCACGACATCTCTAAAACTAGAAAGTACCTGATCAGCCCAGTACTCAACAAATCAGTTAAAGAACTGACTGAAAACACCTTACCAGGGGAGTTCTTATTCGGGCCAGATTTAGGTGAGCGGGCGAAAAATTTGAAATCTTTGGAGAAGGCCGGACAGGACCTACGTTTGTCCTCTATCCCCTCACGCAGTAGCTCTCAAGTGACTCGGTCTTTCAGTAATCCTGAAAGAAGAGGGGGGGGAGGCAACTCGTCAAAGAATGTAGGCGCTTTAAACAGGTATCGCCCGTCTTACCGCAAGAGGGAGGTGAGGCAGCACAAGGGCAATTCCTCAAAACAGTTTGCTCCGAACAGACAACAGCAGTCCAGAAAACGTTGAAGGTAAAACAAGTTCTATTTGCTGGTCGGCTACAATTTTACCTCAACTCTTGGTCAAAACTAACTTCAAATCCGATAGTCTTATCCTGGATTCAAGGTTACCGGATTCCCTTTAAATGCACACCTCCATTACGTCAACCTTTGGGCACAAATAATTTTTCTTCGACAGAAACATCGCTAGTTCGAGTAGCTATACGCGACTTGCAGAAGTCCGGGGCCATAATCAAATCTGAGTCAAGGCCCGATCAATTTATCTCTCCATATTTTCTTGCAGATAAATCCAACGGGGGAAAAAGATTTATATTAAACCTGAAACAGTTAAATGAATATGTGGAATGCCCGCATTTCAAAATGGAGGACCTTCGTACGGCTATAAAATTGACTCATAAAAACGTGTACATGTGCACAATCGACTTGAGAGATGCGTATTTTTTAGTACCTGTCCACAGCGACCATCAACAATTTCTAAAATTCTACTTTGATGGCCAATTGTATCAATTCACTTGCCTACCGTTTGGGTTATGTACAGCTCCGTTATGTTTCACAAAGCTTATGAAGCCAGTCGTCTCTTTTCTCCGCAATTTAGGCATCTCTACAGTCAATTATTTAGACGATTTTTTAATCTTTGGAGTTTCCTATGAATCCTGCCTTAATAATGTTAGCACAACCATTCGGTTTTTAAGCTCATTGGGTCTTATCATCAATAACAGCAAAAGCATTCTGGTACCCACTACTCGTATAAGATTCCTCGGCTTTCTGATAGATAGTGTTAATTTAACAATTGAACTTCCTGCCGAAAAGAAAAATCACATCCTCAGGTTAGCCTCATATTATTTGAACCAATCGAGATGTAGAATTCGCGACTGGGCAAGGTTCATTGGCACCTTGGTGTCGGCTTGTCCTGGTGTGAAATACGGGTTTCTTTATTGCAAATCTCTAGAAAGGGAAAAATTCTTAGCTTTAGAGAAAAACAATGGAAATTATAACGCAAGTATGGCTATTCCTGAAAACATAAAGAGCGATATTTCATGGTGGAAAGATCACATTTCAACAGCTTTCAATGACATAAGGTATGATTCCTTTCATATCACCATCTTTACCGACGCATCGCTAACAGGATGGGGGGCTTGCTCTGGCCAGGATAGAACCCACGGTTTCTGGTCCGACTCCCAAAAACTATTGCATATAAATAATTTGGAATTATGGGCTATATTTTACGGCATCCAGTGTTATGCAAAACTTTTAAAAAATTGCAATATTCTAATCCGATGCGACAATACAACAGCCGTTTCTTACATTAACAGAATGGGGAGTGTTCGGTTTCCAGAGCTATGTTCTCTGGCTAAACAAATTTGGCAATGGTGTGAGGAAAGAAATCTCTGGCTTTTTGCATCATACATCCCATCTAAAGATAACGCTATAGCAGACGATGAGTCCAGGAGCTTGAATTTTGAAACGGAATGGTCATTATCTCAAACTGCCTTCGACCATTTAACCGACATCTTCGGAAAACCAGAGATCGATCTTTTTGCCTCTCATACCAATGCGAAATGCGAGGTATACGCTTCCTGGCATAGAGATCCAGGATCTACATATATCGATGCGTTTACAATTCGCTGGAACAGTTTTTATTTTTATGCATTCCCCCCTTTTACCTTAATTCTCCGAGTTTTACAAAAAATAATTCAGGATAAGGCTGTCGGAATTTTGGTGGTTCCTTGGTGGCCTTCACAACCTTGGTACCCACCTTTCCGTCAGTTATTGATCGACCAAGAAACTCATTTTCCCCCTTCACCTGATTTACTATCTTGTGCGGTTTCCAGGTCACATCCGCTGTCGAAAACCCTTACCCTGGTAGCAGCGAAGTTA
Organism: Acanthoscelides obtectus; assembly: GCA_963669975.1. Classification (NCBI taxonomy): domain Eukaryota; kingdom Metazoa; phylum Arthropoda; class Insecta; order Coleoptera; family Chrysomelidae; genus Acanthoscelides; species Acanthoscelides obtectus. Next base: position 8,590,349 of record CAVLJG010000010.1, read on the forward strand.
TCAGGCAAGCGTTTTTGAGTAGAGAGGTGCCGGAATCTGCTATTTCTACAATCATCGCCTCAGTCTCCAGATCCACATTGCAGCAATATAACAGCTCCTACAAATTGTGGTGGGAATTTTGCTTTAGTAATGACATTTCGATCTTTAAACCCACAATCAAAGACGTGGTGTCATTCTTGCAAGAGTTGACAAAGAAGAAAAACCTCAAGTCTGGCACTTTTAATTCTCATACATCTGCTCTTTCACTAATTTGCTCAACTGATTTAGCATCCAATCCTATAATTAGACGCTTCAAAAAAGGCATTCATCGTTTACGGCCTTCTCGACCAAAATATTCGGCCACCTGGGATCCTATACCTCTCCTAAGTTATCTAGAAAAGTTACCATCTCCACTTAGCCTCCAAAGTCTGTCACAAAAATTGACAACGTTATTAGCTCTAACAACAGGAGAAAGACTCCAGACAATTTCTCTTATTCGTCTTTCACATACCTCCCATGGTCCCAGCGAAACTACCATTAATATTTCAGACCCAATTAAAACCAGTCGAAGTGGGAAACCTCAACCAACCTTGCATATACCGGTTTTTCAACAAAACCCTTTCCTGTGCGTAGCCACCATCCTGAAGGAATATATTGACAGAACAGCTAGCTTGAGAGAACCCGACAACGATTTTCTATTCGTGACATATAAAAAACCACATACCAGGGCGTCCAAAGACACTTTAAGCAGATGGGTAAAACAGACTCTTGCATCGGCGGGTGTCAACACAACACTTTTTACGCCTCATTCAGTCAGGCATGCGGCTACCTCAACGGCGTTAAGAAAAGGCGTTTCCGTAGATAGTATATGTAAAACAGTTGGTTGGACGCAACATTCCACATTTGCAAAGTTTTATAATCGTCCTTTACAAACCAACAATGAGTTTGCAAATGCCATTTTGGACATAAATGCCTGATTAGTTAGAACAGTTTAAGAGTTTGTGACGTACTTTAGGTACTCTAGTTGTTTTTTGAAAAAATATTACTATTAGGGTAAATGTTAAAAATTGACCCCTTGTTTTTTGCTTTTGTTTATGAGAATGCAGAATATATGTTTTTGCCTTTTTGTGTTTGTATACTTGTATTTTTTATATCATCAACTCGCTCGCAACTCTATCTCATCTTTAAACATCTACATAGTGAATAAACAAAGTGATGTCTTCGGACTGGACCCAAAGTATAATTGATCGATCAAACGAACTTACCTGAAGTGAAGTTCGATCGTAATTATACGAGGGTCCAGTCCGAAGACATCACCCCCACCCTATATGCAACCCTCCCAAGTTGCGAGCAAGTACCATTTCTTTAAACAAATGATTCAACGCGAGTGGCCAGGGCGCGGCGAGGAGGTGGGGATTCTCGTCTTTCAACTTGGTGCGCGGATCGTACTCCAGGGGCGGACTACATAGTGAATAAACAAAGTGATGTCTTCGGACTGGACCCTCGTATAATTACGATCGAACTTCACTTCAGGTAAGTTCGTTTGATCGATCAATTTTAGAACAGTTCTTAAAAATATTGAATTGTATTTTTATGACAAAACACTTATATTATTGTAAAGGTTCTCTTTTGGAGGGCCGTTTTCTACTCTCCAAGGTCATTGCCGAGATGTGGTTGACGTTTCTGTTCGACAATACAGGGCCTGCGGGCCACGGAACGGGAGTTGTTTAGTAATAGAATTGTGGTTGTTAGGTTAAAACTCATAATTTCTTGAGAGAGCTAATCGTGACTTGGTGCTATTTTCAATGCTCTAGTGTAGCAGTCCAGCGGCCACAACCTACGTTAGTGAATAAATTTCACACCTAGTGCTGGGATTTTCCGGGTTGTGGAAATTTTGATAGAAATCTCCATTGGCGAATTTTGTTATCGTGGCCCTTTTCTCACTCTCTTCAGGATTCAACCTGTAGGGATATTTTCTCATCAATCCTAACCTAAGCTTTTCATTTGCCATTAATAAGATAACGTTTACGTAACAATATGCCCAAGAAAGAACCTAACATAGATGCCATATTTCGGGTTATTATTAGGTAACCTTAACCTCCGAATTTGTCGATGTCAAAAATTCTTTAAATACTTTTTAGAGGTGCGTTTTTGTAATTTTGAAAAATTTTCACCTTTTGGTTCGATCTCAATTAAGGCACTAATTTGTTACGTAGTTGCCAATTTTTAACAAAGGATTCTACTCTCAACTTTTGAGGACATCATTCTACTAACATTTGACAACTTTTCTTTAGTGATAGTAAATGTGCGATATATCGCTGCCCTAAGGACGGAATATGGTAGATACAAGTTAAATAGAGTACTCGTCTGTTTGTGTTAATTATTTTATTATCTAGAAAAGCTTTCCTGGGTCGTAAAGTCTTCCAGGCCAGCAACAGCAATAAAAATTACGCGCCCAATTTACGTAATTCCCGGTAAGCGTTGCGTTCGTTATTTATTTTAATATAATTCAGCCGCGTTTCGTAACAAAGTGTGTGTGTGTGTTGTGTGTGTAAGTACGATGCAATTACGGATACAGCAACCGTGAGCCAGCCAGCGTTTGTCCAATAACAACCGAGAGATAGAAAAAGAGAAAGAGATACATACGATAACGCAGAGTTCATTGGCCGTCAGATTGTTAGTATACTGAGCTGTACGTGTATACTAAATTAACTTTTCATACCTGATGACAGCCGCATGTTATCTCATGCAGAGCTACTAACGAAATAGCATACACAAAGTCCATTAAACGTACAAGCACTGTAGCGTCTCTTATTCACAATAGACAAACTTCAGTTTTACAATTTAGACAAAAAGATTGTTTAACATGTCGCGATATTGAGCATCGGCAGCGTATGTTCGATCAGCCTCATTTACGAAGAAGTACGGTTGCAAGTTTTTTAGGTGAAAATATGCATCGTACATTTAGAAGTGGCCGATACGATTGCTTCCTTGTCCGTAGGGTCTCGAGATTGTTACTTTCTAAAATAGTTTTTTTTAAATATTTCGAACAATATTTGATGTATAACAGTGAAAATTGGTATACAAGGGTTTTTTGGTACGACAAAACGAACCATGGGCATAGTTTTACTGTATCCGCTAGAGGGCGCTCTCTACTGTACCTGTAGTGTATTAAAATGACCGAAAATTTTTTCTTAGTACAATTTTTTGCTTTCTGAATAAAAAAACTGATTCTTCGCACTTTTCAACATAAAAAAGCTCTCCTGTGAGTTTTTGTTATAGTTAGCCGTTTTTGAGATATTTCGATTTTTAAGGGTCGATGTTTTTTTGTGTTTATTTGGAGTTAGGAATTATTGCTGTGTTTAAAAACACAATCTAAACGATCATCTTAATTACTTCTAATGCCCAAATCGAAAATGTAAAAGAAAATATTATTTTCCCATAAATAATTAAAAATGCATCGAACCTTAAAAATCGAAATATCTCAAAAACGGCTAACTATAACGAAAACTAACAGGAGAGCTTTTTTATGTTGAAAAGTGCGAAGAATCAGTATTTTTGTTCAAAAAGCAAAAAATTGCGCTAAGAAAATTTTTTCGGTCATTTTAATACACTACAGGTACAGTAGAGAGCGCCCTCTAGCGTCTACAGTAAAACTATGCCCATAGTTCGATTTGTCGTACCAAAAAACCCTTGTATACCAATTTTCAGTATTATACATCAAATATTGTTCGAAATATTTAAAAAAACTATTTTAGAAAGTAAATTCAAACACCCTGTATTTCGGAAGCCACGCATTTTTCGACCCATGTTTTTATAGACTTTATGCATTAATTTTAAAAGTTCTGTCGAATCTTACAGTTATGCAACAATAAACTGAAACACCCTGTATATCCAAAAACATAACATCTCAATTTCGAAAATTTTCTCGATCACAATACTCCCTCCTTAGTTACAAAGTAATAAATTTTGTTTTGACCTTAATTGATACATAGAACAAGGCTATACGAATCACTTTGCTGGCACCAAAAGAAACTTATAGATACACCCATATTATTAATACCCAATTATTGCTCGAAAATTATAGCTACTCAAAAATAATGCCACATTTTCATTTCAGCCACAGCCATTACAATCATATACGGTTTCAGAAATTGGGCAATAACTCATTTAAAAGACATATAAATGAAATTATGCCTGCCTTTGATAGTAGTAAACCATTAATTTTCCTATGTTCAACTTTCGAATCCTACCGACCATAATAACGCAGCGATTACCGCCGTTGATTGTGATTGCCTTTTTGCCGGTGTAAAAAGTAATACGCGCGCTGCTCACGATAGAAAATAATACTATCATTTCCACTGTGCAATTATCAGAGTTGCGATAGCTTCGGGATCGTCGTTAATTCGTTGCTTAAAGGATGCATTACGGTTCAGAGGTTGATTACGGTTAGTCAATATTCTCTTTCAAACCTCACATTGAATATATAATAAATTTATAAAATTCTGCGTAAAAGAAGTTTCAAACTGTTCCATCCATCCATTAATGAAACAATTTTTGAAGTTATCCCTCAGTTCAGAGACCATTTCTACATGATATTTACTGTCATATGGATCTAATGGACTTTGAGATATCTTTTCTGAAAGACCAGGAAAATGCCTGGTATCGCGAGTGATTAAATTTTGTTTCCAAAGCTCAAGCTCGAACAGATCGCTCACCGCAGTGTTGCCGCTGCTTCTGTTTACTATGGAAGCTTCTATAATTTTTATTTTTTTTTAAAATATGTTGTGAGCCACCAGAATAGCCTTTACGAGCTATCGAATCGACGGCTTGGCGACCACTGCCTTAGCCTGTTGAAAAATCGGTTACTTCGACGAAAAAGATGCTGCTCAAACGCAACTCATTTATCTGTCTCGGTGACATTGTGAATATGTAAAGTACATAGTTTGATTCTACGTAAACAGCAACCTCCATCTGAATACTGCCAGTTGAGGCTTACATACGCTGCTACGTATCACGTTATTTACGGCAATAATAATATCACAAACAATTACATCCAACTTCAAATGAACGGTAATTTGTAAATGTCAATTGTGCAGTACACTTAAATATATGCTTCCTATCATTACCAGTCGGTCGTTTCGCTCGATGTTTCCACGTAGACATTTAGAAAAGTCGCTTGATCCTGCATCATTTATTATATAACTGACCTTTGATAACGGTATCGCTATTGGCCTAGCTATCTGCATGTTCATTTCAACGTTTTCTAATATTGTTTCTTGTCAAAACACTTATTACACTTTTGGAATGCATTCTGAATACGCGTGTCTCAGAAGTCGAACGGGGGATAGGCTGTGAGAGGTATCCAAATGCTGCTCGTCATCACGATCATCGAATTTTTGTAAATGTGTTTACTCTCAACGGGACGATTTCCAAATCATGCAATGGTGAAGGAAGAATGTCGTACTTACATGCTGTCGAAGTATTCCGGAGTACTTCAATTCGTCACGGGAGTGCCCAAAAGTACAGACCACAAGATCTTGAGAAATAACGAGCTCCACTTGCAGTCTCTACAATCCCGGGATTTTTTTGATAGGGAGCATTATCCAAACCAACCACAGAATTGTCTTCGAGACGTGGTAAAATGCCTGAAAACCACTTCTCGAATGCTTCCCCATTCGTCTCTTCATGGTAGTCAGTGGTTTTTTTTGACTCAACAGACCATAAGCCGTCATCCACGAAGCCATCTACACCCCCAATGGTGGCAAATAATGAGCCTTTTTCCTTTGCCTGGAAAGATAAAATCCGCTAAGTACACAGGCACGTCTTGCAGGTGCGAAGATAGAGAGATATTGTGCGCAAAAATTGATACCGTGAACTACTTCGATCTATTTCAGGATTCGTTCAAAACAAACAATAACGAGGAATAACAATAACAAACGGAAACTTAACAAATTACTCAAATACACTTAACGACAACAGCAACAACCAAGCAAGGTGAATACGAAAACACGAGCACGCAGTGAAACACGCGACGGTCGGTGGCCTGAATGCAACTCTGCCTGCCCTGCCCCTGCCCCGCGCATTATTATTACTTATTTCAAGTGATTCTCTACATGTGGACGCTCAGCTATTAGATTGCAGACAAATTTATTTTTATTGTGGTCTAATACCTTATATTAAATATTCGAAATACTTGAATCGTACCATTCATAACTACCGAACAGGATTCAATCAAAATTCAACGTGTATTCCACAAACATCAAAAACCATTACACAACGATGTCTGTTTTTCTTGGGACCAAAATTCTATAACTTCGTACCAGAGTCATTAAAAGTAATTAAATCAAACGTAGATCATTTAAAAAAGAATTAAAAAAATGGATTTTACAACGACCAAGGTGCTCAATCAACGAAATTGTAGATATGAAAAATCATTATCAAAATCAATAATATTTTACTTACACTAACTCCATACTTTTATTTTAGTTATAATTGGCTGGATATTTTTCCTGACATCACCATAGTAATTCAATACATCAAACTGTACAGTATTTAACGGTTTTTTTTCACATACTGACTGTAGTTTTAGTTTTTATTTTTAACAAACTCAAACACAAGTGCAAACTTTTTTTGGTGCTTTATGTTTATTGTGTACAATATTTGATATTTACCTGTATTTTGTGACAATAAACATTATTATTATTATTTAAAAAAGATTGTTACATGAGTCTTCACGAGTGTCATGTAGAAAATCCATATTTGATGGGAAAAAATGATCACAATATCGTTTCAAAGTGAACACGCGGACCGCGATTCTGAATGGGAGAATCGTTGTTCCCGTTGGCTGCCAATTTTTTCGTAGTTTACTGTATGGCTCATTTATCGCCTTCAATCCTATACGTTTTTTGCATCGTACATTTTGCCTCTCGCCGAGTTCAGATGCAAGTAATAAAGTTCGCTGGCAAAAAAAAGAAACACGCCTGTTTTATACGATGCGTCAACAACCACCGCGATAGTAATATCATTTAACTGCAACGCTACCGCTTTTACAACAATAATAATAAATACATAGCCACCTTGACATTTAGTGCACAACCATTATGCTAGTGAGCGTATCTCTGCATCAGTTACATGGATTATTCGCGCCGTCTTCTGTACAGTTAGAGGCATACACACCTATCTATTTTTTTAGGCTGTCCATAGATGAGCGAATTAAATACGCAGCTCAACTCACAGAAAAGCTTTAGAATATATCCTCTAATTCGGTTTAAAGGTTTCGTTCAGATATTTCTCTTTTAGAATATCCTTGGCGTATTTATTTTTACACGAGTCTCTTTTTTTAAGGTGTCTATAGACGAGCGGATAAAATGGACCGATCAACGCGCAGAGAAAAGTTGGAAAAAATTTTCTAAATTGGCTTAAAAGTTTCGGTCAACCAAGGTATGGAGATGTCTCTCCTAGAATAACCTTGAGGTATTCGATTTCGCTTGAGACAAATCTTTTTCAAGATGTGTGAAATATGGACATCGCAACGCATCCAGGAATGTTGTATCTGATACTTTGTTAATCTTCTTATTTATGGAAAAGAGATGTTTATGAGTTGTTCAAATACAAATCGTTATTGATACGCCATCTTTGTTGCTGGAGGTTTTCACAATATCGCCAGCTCAGGTCATCAGCAAGCATAACCTTGTTGCTCGATAGACTGTAAAGATCGTTGACGTAGAAGGCACACCCAAATTGGAACCTTGAGATACCCTACTACTTGACAAGAACTGAATCCACATACACATACTGAGTCGTCAGGTCTGCATAAGACTTGAGAAGAAGTGTTCAATTTTTTGTGTAAGTAGTTGATGATCAATTTTGTCAAACGCTTTTGTAAAATCAGTAAGCTGTTCTAACAAGAATTTTCTTTCTCCCCAGTCCCGCAACCGTTTATCCGTGACCACTCGGTAGCTGGCGCTTAGCTGCGGCTCGATCCGAGCATCAGCATCGACTTACTTTTCCGATTGACCCCGTTCGAAACCGGTCGCATGGCGCCGCTGCAGACTCGGCCACATCTTTCCGTCTCTTCTCTCTCTCCTCGCACTGCTCGCGAAGGAGTGCCAACTGTAGCAGTACCGCTGCCCTGCTGGCTCTCGAACGCCCGGAGGGAGTAGCACGGCGCGCTGTTGCCGCGTCTTCGATCGCCGGGAACATTGAAAAAGCAGTAGCTTCCAAAACGTTTATTACGACTCGCTGTCGATATCTCGCCTCCAAAAAGTCTCCTTTATACGCATTTGAAGTCGAAATGGCTCACATCTCAATGATGTGATTTTGAAAAAATAAAATCCCATATGTCTACTTTATTAGAATATAATTTATTTTCCTTACGCTTTATCAACTTAATGACTCAGCCTGTATACAGGGTGACTTCGAAGTTGAGTCATTTATTTTAACAGTGAGTAGATCTGATCAAAAGAAATGTTTTTTCTTTACCATTTTCCTGGTAAAATTAAAGTAACAAAGTTATAGCCCTTTGGAAGTTTGAGTACGGCCCTGTCTCAATAATAATATTATGTGCTCGTGTTTGGCAACAACGGATATAATCCGCCTTATCGGTTCATCGCATCGGAAGCAAAAAAGCGAAAGAATTTGGAACGATGTTTTTACAATTATTTTATTCAGTTGTATACAGTCAGTGTCAGTCGGTAACGCGTGAGTGAATAGTGGTGTCTGTTGCGTGGCTCAAACGAAATCAAAAATGGCACATGTTTACGAAAATGCTGAACTTGTGGACATGATTCTTATTTACGCGGCATCACGGTGCTCCAAGACCGCACGATCAAATACAGGTCAGCACTGAAATACTTGTCGTGAGGATACATACTTGTCGTGAGGATACTTTATAAAACAAGGTAACATTTTTTTTTATTTTTACACACACATTTTGGTTTATCTTCCTTCTACAATCATTATCTGAAAATTAATGACTCAACTTCAAAGTCACCCTGTATAGTCTGTTAGACCACCGTCCGAGGACAGCAACAAGTATATGATTTTTCGGATGAATGCATCTGCAACATGTTTAGTCAGGTCCTAGCAAGATGGTACCGTGGTAAGTGCCCACGAGACGCCGTGGTGCAACTAGAAAGCGATTACGAATCCTTACCAAGTAGGAATGTCAGCTGCCGTTTTGGGCTCATTAGTTGTTTTTTTGTGCGTTTTCGATTCGTTCTGTGAATATCGAGTGCCAAAAGTTGCTCTGCACGGAAACTTGAAAGGCAGAGGCGGAGCTCGGAGGGCTTAAGGGGCAAAGAGCAGATCAAAATCATGATGCTTCAATAGGAAGCCCGCCCTGCGCCAACTAACAACAGCGGGGGCTCCGTTGGTGTCCGCAGGGGGAAATCATCAAGTTTGTTCGTTCCTTCCTTTTGAGGACATAAAAAAATGTGCAGAAGAAATCGCGTCAAATGAAGTCCGCTCTGGTATGAGCGATCTAAAGCCTAAAAGATCATAAAACGACCATTTTAAATGACTAGAAACCAATGGACAATCATTATTTTTGAGGCTGTCAAGTATCTGAATCAAAATTCGAATCTTGCTCTACAAGATCTCGACTAGAATTTGGTTTATCTCGAAGCATTGTTGTTAAATGGGTAATAACGCAATTGGAGTATATTTTTTAAAAGTGCTAGAAACGTGACTGCAGTCAAGCGGACGAATCTAAGGACATCTCAAATGTCAAAATACATCGACCCATTTGATCTGAAACCCCTGAAATATCAATAACAATAATGAAGTTTGCATTTAAAATTCGCCATTCTGTTCTTATAAAATTTGAGTATACTCTGTGTCGTACTGTCCAGACGAATTTAGAGACACATGTCAATACGTTTGGACTCCAGTCCGTGAAATAGAATCTTTTGTCCACACATATATATATATATACAGGGTGACTCTGAAGTTGAGTCATTAATTTTCAGATAATGATTGTAGAAGGAAGATAAACCAAAATATGTGTGTAAAAATAAAAAAAAAATAAAAAAAAAATGTTACCTTGTTTTATAAAGTATCCTCCCGACAAGTATTTCAGTGCGGACCTGTATTTGATCGTGAGGTCCCCTGTGAGGTCTTAAGTCACCTGATTCACGAGCCCGTTGTACTACATTAACAAAGGCACGAGGGGTTGGTTGCACTCGATTGGGAAACCGATCCGCATAAACATGTGCCATTTTTTATTTCGTTTGAGCCACGCAACAGATATCACTATTCACTGATACTGACTGTATACAAATGAATGAAACAATGTAAACACATCGTTCCAAATTCTTTCGCTTTTTTGTTTCCGATGCGATGAACCGATACGACGGATTATATCCGTTGTCGCCAAACACGAGCACATTGAGACAGGGCGGTACTCAAACTTCCAAAGGGCTATAACTTTGTTACTTTAATTTTACCAGAAAAATGGTAAAGGAAAAAAACATTTCTTTTGATCAGATCTACTCACTGTTAAAATAAATGACTCAACTTCGAAGTCACCCTGTATATATATATATAACTTGAGACGTGGTCATTGTCGTCTAGACCAGTTAGGTGAAAAATTACAGCTTCCGCCTTTTGTTGGGTACTTCGACAAAATTTAAGCAAAGAGGACTCTTTCTACTTTTTTAATTCTCTCTAGCTTTCAATGGACTTTGCCATCATCATCAGGAGCTGCAATGTTATCATTGTAATTGCAGCTCCTGATGATGATGGCAAAGTCCATTGAAAGCTAGAGAGAATTAAAAAAGTATAAAGAGTCCTCTTTGCTTAAATTTTGTCGAAGTACCCAACAAAAGGCGGAAGCTTTAATTTTTCACCTATATATATATATATATACATATATATATATATATATATACCAAGGCGCGAAAAACGCAACCTTCCTTCCGAAAAGGTTCTATACACTGCTTCTCTTCTCGACCTTTTGCCTATGAGAAAAGTTCTTTATAATTGTTAACCGTTAAAATGCCTGAATTAGCTTCAACGGGTCAAACCATGAGCACCGCCTGTTCGCTCGTTGCCCAGTGCCTGATATTCGCTTTGGATCATGTCGCGTTCATTTTTTCAATCCTAAAATATACATATACGAATACAATTTGTAAAAATAATATAGATGGATATAAAATCACCAGTACTATGAAATAAGAAAATGGAAACACAATGATCACCGAATACCAATTAGTTGCCGACTAGTCTGGTAGTTGAAATGATTATAATAACCATAAATGCATTGTCGCTCTTGTAGCGATCGTTAATGTCTTTACTATACCGATTGGAAAAGAGATAATTCGATTCGATTGTTTTTTCAACCTGAATCATAATAATTATATGGTCGGTGTATCGCGAAGAGCGGCAACGTCGCTTCGTTAAGATGAGATCTGTTTCTGGAACCGGTTGTTCTGTCCTTGGCCACCGTATTACCCGAACGAAGTGGGCGCTTTATTCTTTTTTAACACACTGCCCGAGGCTCTATCGAAACACAGAGACGTACTGGAAGAGAAGCAGGTAACTGCTCTTCCATAGAACAATCTTGAAATTTGGGTTCATATGCTTTTATTACATATCCTTAAATGTGGTCATTATTTGATTTTAAATGATTGGAATCATATACAGGGTGTTTCGTCGCGCATTTAGGTCTTTGAACAGATGCCGCTTAGAAAGTTTTGAAAGAAAAAACAGAATTTTTCCAAAACTGTTTTAGTTTTTTCCTGATATTTGCAGTTGGTTTTAAAAATATATTCCACGTTAACATTGCCACTTTTTACCCTATGAAAGATGGCATAATCAGAAGTTCAATATGTCCTCGAGCTTCAACATTATTTTTTCTTATGGGCGCCATATTGGATTTTTGCAAAGATGAATAAAGTTTTCAATTCTGATTTTAAAAATGTATTATATGTCATATACTGACATTGCCAAATTTCAGCTATCTTAAAAAACAGAATTTCCTAGGTAGGCCTTGAAATTATTAGATCCATCATTTGTTTCGTAGATTTATCATAAAATCATTTTTAGTTTTTCCTGACTTTATTTAAGATGCGATTTCGAAATAAATTGCATGTTGTCATTGCCGCCTTTTCTCCTCTACAAGAGGCGTGTTCAAATTTTTAATTTGAGTTTTTTTTCTAGTTCCATCACTAACTTTATTTTTTCATATGGAATTTTGTACATTTAAATACTACTACCAAGTTTCTAAAAAAAGGAATTGCGTAAAAAATAGCGAGTATGGAGAAAAATAGCTTAAAGATCAATGTTTCCAATGGTGAATTCGTTTTTTAAAATAAAAATTCCTTGTGCCTAAAAAAAATGTTTGAACCTTTTTTTGGAAATAATCATTTTTTCACAACGTATGCTTACTAACACATTTCCACTTGAATCAATTTTTTTTTAGCTCGTCAATTTAGTCAAAGCCGGTCCTGCCTTCTCGAGCGACCAGGAACCTGATTTTCTTTCTCGTTCCCTCTCTGGTACACGCACATAAAAAATTAACATAAGTATAATGTAGATTTATCAAATGGGCACTGTTAAAAAATCGATCTTCATTAAAAGCTGTAATCAACCTTCCTTTTTATGGGGCTCTTTCTTTTTTTTTCGAACATAAATCTTGGATGGATGAAGGTCACTATTACGAGGTACCGCCTTAATTATTTAAGTGCGAATCGAGTGAGATGATGAGGTTCACTAGAAGAAAATGTTCAAAATTGGACCTCCAATTTGTTACTGAAAAAATCCGGTAATAATGAATTTTCTAGATATACCTTTAGATCAGCGTATCAACAATTTGTTTTTACTGATATAGACTGATATTACAAAAAAAAGGAAGCTATAGTTGTAGTATGTAGCTACAACTGCCATTTCGTAGTTATACTGCAGCTAGAATAGTTTTTGTAAAACTTTTTTACATACAGAGATTCCAACTACTCACCTTCTTGTACAGAAACCAGTATCTTATATTATTTTTATTATAACAAATCTCGTATATTTCCCGTGAAAACAAGCAACAGCGGGCCATAAATGCCTGAACAGGCAGCGACAAGCGAAAAGAAGCTACGATCAGGTACCTATATTTATTTTGACTTGAATGAGGTTTGAATAGTGAGATACATTTTTACGCGTACAAGCCAGGAAGTGCCCAAGGCAAATGAATTACGGCTAGGCAACAAATCCGATACCGCAATTACAATCAACAGATCAAAGGCATACAGTGATTAAAAGACGAAAGAAACAAAGGCAATAAAATGTCCAATCAACTTGTACAATCAACAGCAATAAAAAAACGTTTATACAAATGACTGTACTCGACGCGGGATTGGTTTACCGGTCTGTTTAATTTATTTATTGCAGCCGTAGTCCGGGATTCCGTCCGCAATAAAAAGTTGAGGCTGCATTCAAACGCTACTGGAAAAATACGAGTCTAATATCCGGGCCGTACTTTCCAGGAAGAGACTTGTTTTTTCGTAATGAAACAATTTATTTACCGTTGGTCAGCTGGTTCTAAAATCTTTACCTAGATCATGATAGACCAACGAGAAAGCTTGTTTGTAAACATAGATGTACATCTAGATTTCAACTCCTTAATTCTCTTCCATTATTACGTTTTGAATGATGTGCCTGATCCACATGTCGTCCTTCAAATTAAACAGGTATTACAATTATTTTAAACTCCTTTATGCCTGTACCTTGTATGGTATTGTATGCGACTTGACATGAGTTAAAAAGTAGTAACTTCCTTATTATTAAAGATAGATGGATGCTGCAAGTACCAAATACAAATTCATAGTATTATCATAAGCTTAGCATATCGAGCTCATTTTTGACAAAAATGGATTTAAGATAATAACGATAAACGATAAAACAGCTTAACGATCAACGTTTCCGATTACAAATCCGTTTTTTCAAATAAAAAATTCCTTGTGCCTTGTGGGAAACTTATTTTTAAGACCACCCTCGTATAAGGAAAAACGTATTAGGAAGTTGAGTCTCCCATCTTACTTTGTGACTTTGTGGCCGTTGGCGAGTCTGGCATGTGTCGACGTTCGGCGCGCGGGACCTCGGGTTATAAGCGGTTTGTAGCTTCGTTGTATGTCCATGTTATAGCGCTCTACCAAGGTCAGGAAAATGAAAATTTAATGAGCGCTAATTATTAGCAGATTATAAATTGTTAATGGCTTGATACGTTAAGTGAGCACTCGTTTGAAATGAGAACTAGCTTGATGTCCAGCTGTGCGATACTCATATTTCTTTAAGGAGTTACCCAATTAACGAATTGTGCCATTTTTAAATTACACTTGGTGTACAATTTTTTTTCCAATAAGGCAGGAAACCACACTATTCAAAACCAGAATTAAGTAGGACATGTGATTCCAGGATTTAAATAAAACTCACAACTTTTCATCGTAATCAAGTTTGTGTTTTAGGTACCTTATTGCCCCCAGGCTTTCATAGAACATCACGCACTTCTCGGGCAGTCGGAAAAAACGATTCCTTGTTCAAAGATCCGCGGAATAAATTAAATGCTATTACAAAACTAGCATCACCAATTTTGGCCGTGGATATGTATTAACGTGTCCGTGGAACTTATCTAAATTTCCATCGGCGCGCTGCGATTATAATAAAAATGTCTGTGTGCTATTTATTTAGGAAGTTGTTTTTATATTCAATTCAAATTATGTGCTCGTATGCGAATGAGGGACTTAATTGCCGAACGCAGCGGCGCGCGGCAAGAAGTTTCTCAAGGACAGTAATAAATGAAACACTTTATACGTGATTTTAGCTTGCCCGCTATCAACGACTCTGAATGTTGATTGGAATCAGGGCTGGCATTTTAACACATTTAATGTGCAATCTTTGTTATTGTAAAAGGTATCTCCCCTATCGCAATAGATAAAAAGTTAGTTTGTTGAAATATATGCTGCCATCTACAGGGTGACACATTATCACCGAGCATCACAATTATGCATTCCTTAAGTGGATTATCCTGTATCTAATTCTGAATGTTTGATATAGTTTATGGCTTGAATTGCTACTGAAAAGTTTGTTATATTGTGAGTCAGGAATAGCCAAGAGAACAATTATCTGCTCCGGAATTATGAGCCCCGTGTTGCTTTTTGTCGCACAATGTTAGAAAGACACAGGGAAGATCCACGGTTCTTTGAAAAAAATGTATGGTCAGATGAGACAACATTTAAGAAGGATGGGTACATGAACCTGCTTAACTTACACGAGTGGCACGTAGCAAACCCACATTTGATGAGAGAAGATAAATCTCAATATCGCTTCAAGATAAACCATTGGACAGGAATTTTAAATGGTAAAATAATCGGTCCGTTTGAGTTCCCAGAGACTTTGACTGCTGAAGTTTATTTAGGTTTTTTGCAAAATCATTTAGAAAATTTATTGGAGGACGTGCCACTGAGTATTTACAGGGACATGTGGTTTCAGCATGATGGCTGCCCAGCGCACTATGCACTCTCAGTGAGAGAGTATCTCGATCAAAAATTTCCAGGCAGATGGATAGGGCGGTCTGGTACAATATCGTGGCCAGCCCGGTCACCAGATTTGAATCCGTTAGATTTTTTTTACTGGGAAACTGTAAAAGAAAAAGTGTATTTCAAGCCGATTCAAAATGTAGCTGAGCTACGGCAAAGACTATTGGAAGCAGCTGAGTTTGTTAATAACCGCGGATTCGCTCGTTTAATAACCCGATCTTTTTTAAGAAGATGTCGAGCGTGTATTGCGGCTGAAGGGAAACAGTTTGAGCGTTTGCTGTAAAGGTAAACCATCATCAGCAGCATTTTGACGCCCACTGTTGTGCAAACCTTTATCCTTAAGGGTCCTTGTGCGTTTTCATAATCGCTGTTTAATTAGGAAATTTTGAAAAATTTTCATCAGTTTTTCTTCATATAAAAATTGTGCATAAGTTAACGAGTAATCTTCTAAGTGTTATACCATTTTGGAATCCTTATTAAATGCGCCAACTTTTAATGTTAGTTGCCAAACTCTCGTAGTACATTTTTTTCCAGTACAGCCAGTTAAAGTTGAGCAAAGTTTTACTTTGGAATACTTGGTTGGGAAATAAGTGGCAATTTTTCCTGAAGGAGAAAAGTTGGCAGTAAGGTTGAGACACCAGTTTGAAGATGCATTATTCATCATTACATTGTAAAAATAAAATCCAAAAAAGTTAATATTTGTAGTAACAGGAGTTGACAGACTGCCGTAGGGTGTGAAATTTCTATATTTTTATGAAAGACCTATAATTTTCACAACACATACATAAAAATTTTTTAAATATTTTTCTGATAGCTGTTATGACTTTGCCTATCACCCGGTTTCGGCTTGACGTCGACTTCTGGGACACCCGGTATACTCGGCACTTATGACGCATTCATATACCACAGGCACGGACTGACAAACGGACATAAATGAGAAGCACGGCCTTGTGTGATGCAGATATCTGTAAGCACCAGAAAACTTGTGAACTGGAGTTCGAATATTATTGCGAGTTTAATATACTTTTTAAGTAAAAATCCTATTTTACTTATCCGACTCAACGTTGCCCCACCGGTGACGCCACTGCCACGTGTACTTTTATATCGATGAGCCGTTGAATACACTTCGCAAATTGCAAAACCGCGACTGGTCGCATGTTGAATTGATTACAACTGCTTATAATTTATGAATGCTTGACTTAATTACTGCCTTGTGTTATTGCCGAGGAAGCTTTTGCAATAAACGCCCTTTTTTCTTATTATTTAGTGAAATGTGATGAAAGAGAACGCGTCAGTGTCCTCAAGTCCTCTCTTTTATGCCGAGATACTTGGATTCTGGTTTACATATACTGACGACGTTACTTGTTCAGAATGATTCAAACAACCTAAAACAACTTTTTTCGGAGCAAAAACTAATTTTTATGTTCGTCAAAGTAGGAAGCATCAATCTGTACAAGATTGTTGAGTTTGCGAGCAGTGATATTTTTATCTGTAGCTCTTCATTCCGGATCTTCAGAGCGTTTATTTGATCCTGAAACGTACTGATGAAATTTTTTCATTTCGTATCTTAAGCCCTTAAGTTCTGCACAGCTGCAGAACTGCCAAAACGTTTGTCTTAACAGAAAAAAGCGGTTGTAATTTGATCATTATTTATTTTCCATGTTATCTCACAAATAGGAAGAATATCGGCAACGCTGCCCCCGCAAGACACAGCGTCCAGTCTGTTTTGTATTGAGAAAGCGTTATAATCGACCAATTGTGTACTGGTCATTTTCGTCGCGACCGCAGCGTAACATTATTCATGGGCCGCTTGAAAAGGGTCTGTGCACTACTTCGACACAGGCCGCACGCGCTTGCTTTTGTCTCTCTCTACAAAATCAAATGCGCGATTTAAGCATAAGCATGTGCTGCACGTTATACAGATCTAATGCGAAGTACGATATCTGATTGGTCGGTATAAAATTTTGCGGAGCATTTGAATTGGCGCTACGAAAGCGAGACCTCCCAAAACCCGGGAATATTTCGTGGACTGATTAATGTTTCTGCTGAGCTTGATACAACCTTAAGAGAACACATAAATATTTCAAGGAACTTCGAAAGAACTACAAAACGATCTACTGGATTGTATTCTTGAAGTTTGTCGTGAAGAAATAATAAAACAGATTAACAGAGCGTCGTATTTGGCGATAATAGCAGATGACACAACGGACATTTCGGGGAAAAGCCAAAAATAGGTAAGTTCAGCTATGACAAAATTACAAAAAAACAGCTCCCTATATCCAGTCGACTGATTCGGTGGAAAGCGAAAACCGCGTCACAATTGACATGCCTGTGTATTCAACTGTTCCCAACACGCACCAGATATATAAACAGATAACGCCTCGAACATTAACATAACATTTGTTTTTTCTTTTGTGTTTTCCACATGTGTCCGCCGGTGGATTCGTTGTTGGCAGCTAGCGGCATGGAAAATTAGTTTAGGCCTAGTAGAGCAAGAAAAGCGTGACACTTTGAATGCTAATTGGTTTTCGCGAAGGTTTTCCGCGGATACGTGCGTGATGTTGAAAACGTACATTGTAATGCTAATTGTCTTTGTGTGTTGTTGAGCGTTGAGGAGATCCTCGCGTAAGATAACACGGAAAATCAACTAAAATCATCATTCATTACGAATCAGTCGCGTAAGCCTAAATACCGGCAGAGATATTACGAACCTTGAAAAGTGACGATGTGCTGTTTTTTGACATGGAACTAGCTACTGTTCGTTTGATGTGGACGCTTTGTGTAGCAGCTATACGCGTTGCCTAAACGTCATCACGCTTGAGCTATCATGGTGTGGTTCTGATACATCTGCTTCAGAGATGGTATTGTTGAAGGTCCACGCAAATACTATGTACTTCTATATTCTATATATTTCCAAGTATACAGAACTCTACTAAACTTCCCAATTTCATTTTAGATTTGTTTTTAAGCGCGTATCTTTCCTTCACTTCCTAGATACGGTAAGCGCATTGAAAAGCCTGCATAGAAACAAGCAAGTTCGTTTCGTTATCAAGTAGTGGCATTTAAAGCGATTCGCCTTGGACGTGAAACTGTGCATTGCATATCGCCTGACAACCATCCTATTATTTAAATAAACGCTACGTTGTCTGTCCGCGATATTGTTTAATCTGGAAGCGACGATAGCAAAATGCACACAGGAAGTGTTTGCTGTCAGTTTATGTCCTATTTGTTTTCTGTTGATAGGCGTTTCATTTAAAGGCTTTTTTTAATAAGATTATATATATATAAAAACAGGATCAGAATGTTTCTCCGAACAGATCCTTAGATACTTTCCGGACTAGCGTCTTTTATATGCTTTGCGAGGACGGAACAGACGGAAAAAAAACTATTTATGGATTGTTATGTATGCTATCTGGAGGCATATTTCGAAAATATTCACAGTTATGCAGGGTGTCTGAATCTTGACCCACATATCAAAGTTGATTCTTCCCAAATGGAATGCCCTGTTTTTATTACACATTCGGATAGGTGATTCTAACTAACAAGATCGATATAACATTCTTATAGGTTTTGGTAACGGGTGTTTTATATAAGAAAAAGTTTAACAGCCTGTATACTTGCTATGTTGACAGGTGAAGTTATGAATTTTGATCAATAAAGAGTGGTAAAAACGCAAAAATGTACTTTGTCGCAAAAAATTTAATGGAACACTCTGCCGATTTTTGCGCTCTCGGATGATCTATTCCTTTTCCAACGGTTTCTGAGTTTGTTATTTGCTCAAAAAAATTGATATTTCTCTATTCAAACAAGTCACATCACCAATGGAGACAAAAAACAAGACAACCTGTCTACAGAATCAGACTTTTGTCAAGAAAAAAAGTAGTTCGATGTTTATTGTGTTGTCATTCATTATTTATTATATAAAATTAATTTTTTGTCTGACAGTAAACATAATTAATACAATACATTAACTCTATGTTTTAAACTGTGATGTCTTTGGTTCGCGCTGGAGGCAAGACGCAGGTAAGAACGATATTTTTTTTCGTATATAATGGGGAGTGCATGCATAAATAATGTGGCTCTAGGCGTACGGCGAGACTCCCAGCTAACCAGTCAGTCGGTTTTCCTTCGTGATTTTTTAAGAGCCTTCTTTTTAAAATCAGGCAAATGAAAGTACAAGCAACTGATCGAACCGAAGACTCGTACTCAAACCTATACAATAACACAAAAAGGTTGCCAAATTTAGATTAAACAACAAGAGTAGTAAACAAAAAACGCTTAGACTCTACACGGCAGTGGTCCAGAATATAAAAAAATCTGTGTAATATCTAACAATCGTGTTTTAAATTTTTTTATCTCTCACTATTTCTTTTATCATGCAAATTTTTGACGAGACTTACAAGCATTTACTGGCAGCTCAGTTTTTTTTTTGGAAAAACGCTCAGACCCGTCGATTTTGTTTTCGAGGAGGACACAAGTTTGGCAAAAAATCACGTTGGCACGTGCAACCCCCTGGGCGGGGGTGACACCAACCCTAAAATCTTAAATGGAAAGGGGGGGCGAGTGATACCTTATCTTAAAGGTCTTTCAATTCCCTTTATAATGATGTACAATACATGAGCTTCAGTTCCGTAGTTTTGAAGATTTATCGATTTAAAGCTTAAAGTAGACTACATCAGATTAGTTTGTACTACTTTCAGAAGAAAATCGACTAAAAGAATTTACTTAATAAGTAAATGCTTTTCTTCACCACGCCCATGATTTGTTTATCATTTTGTTGTTGAAAATAGCTGCTCCAGTATACAAAAAAATACTGCAAACAAAGCAAAACAACAAAAGACTACACGAAATACGCCGTCAAATATTAATAAGTCAATTTTTTCGAAAGCGATTGTATGTAAATTGAAAGTAAAAAGGAATCAGAAATTCATGAGCTGCAAATTATCGCTGAGGTAGAAGCAGGGATGGAAACGACCCACTCAGAAATGCACCCCATTCGATGGTGGCGAGGGAGCAGGCGATGCTGACTTTGCAAAATTAAACTACGTATCAGATTAGCAGACGAAGATACTTCGAATGTTTGATTGAAAACAAAGAAACAACGCGACGCATAATTTACAGGAAAAGTTGGAAATTCCTTCAGCGAGATCATCCGCAAAGTTGAGACAAGGGTGTTGAGTGCCTTCCTGCTGGTTCAAAGCATCTACGAAGTCATTTAATAATACTATGAGGTATACGACTATTTTGAAAAACCTTGCGTAGTTATATGAACGAGAATTGTTTTTTAATCGGGTCGATAGATTTCGAATCGAGCTACTTCTGCACAAAGTGCTTCAATATTTCCCACGAAAAAAGAAACTGATCCGTCTATAATCGGCAATCCAGCTCCAATAGTCCCATAACAACTCACCTGCCATAAACTCAAATATGAAGCATAGCATCTTTAAGAACATTGCTAAAGGCATTTATGATATTGGATATAGAAGCATTGTGATTAGAAATGCATGTAGTAGTATAAAGGAAATAGTGATTTTTCACCTTTCAAGTAGCCAAAAACACAACAACCAACAGTGCAGCAACACTGTATTTAGGTTCACAATGCGCACTACTTGATCTTATACCGGTTTGTTTGTAAATCACGCCTGTGAAAGCTTACCATGTCTTGATAAACTTGAACTCGCAGACAAAAACGCGTTTGAAATATGTTTCCATCTACTTTCGACGGTCTGATCTCCAACCACACTATCGCTGCTTAGCGACAACGAGATTGCCTTTAATCAAACGAGCATATCCACGTTTCCGTTCAAGAAAAATTGGAAATCTAGGCAGGCAACTGTAAGGTCTGTGGTCGCGTGTATCGGCCGTAAAAAAGCAGAACCGTATAAAAAACACGAATACGCGCTTCCTTGTTAGGAAAACTGGTTTCATGAAAACTTTTAATTTGTATGGAAAAATTATATAACAACGATCAGGATGAAAGGTATCATACGATATTTATGATTTTGAAATCATGAAATGGCTTCGTTGTGAAGAAACACAATAATGATGCGGACTGAAAGTTGAAACATGATTATCTCGGTAGTGGAGATGTTAATCCTTGGTCAATACTCAAAATAAGTTTTACAGGGTGACTACTCAAGGGTCAATCTGACTCTCCTATACAGCAATTTTTTTTAACAATTCAGAATCTTGTAATAAAAGAGACTATTTAAGAAAAAGGATATATACCTACCAATATTATAGATGTGAAAGTGTGTATGTATGTCTGTGCTTCCGAGACAAAACGGCAAAAAAAAAAGATTTTTAATAACCTTAGCATATATATACAGGGTTCAATAAATAGACGGACATATTTCATAAAAATATGAAAAAAGTTTCTAAAAAGTTTAATAAACATTCTTTTTTTATTAACGTCTTAAAAAATATTCACTCGATTCTGTTGGAATTCAGCAATATTAGGAGGCCAATTCAGCCCTAAATACTTTAAAATTATCAGGTCCAGAGGCGCCGCAAGGGGGCACCTTAGCGAATATTATTGGCAAAAAAATTTACGCCACTGCAAATATTTGTTGCTTGATTGAGCACCTAAAAATACAACTTCCTTGCCTAGAACGACTAGATTACACCCATAACTTTAGTAAAAAAACTAAATATTCTAATTGGCCATACAAAAAAGTTAGATGGGTCAATCCATAGTGGGACACCGTGTACATATAAAACTTTTTTATGTTTACATTACGCTATCTCTCAAAGTATGCGAATAAACTACTGGTACGAAATGATATACAGAACAAGCTCCTTATCAAATCGCACAAACATTCTCACATATTATAAATAAATATTTTTCCTAGACAGAGTATTGCCGTACTTCAAGGATTATTTGCTTTTACTTAGACTACATGCGGGTTTTCATCCGTGTTTCGATTGCTTGGGTTCAAAATAGAGTTATAACAGCTACCACATACATATATGTCAAGAAAATTATGATAAAATAATGCGCTTAGATGTTTTCCTTTTCTGTGCTTTAAAAATAATATGTACCAGCCCGTACGACCGTTCACTTGTCCCTAGGGTGTCAGTGTTGTGGAAGAATATGCTTAACGAGGCGTTTCTCTGTTCTACTAACTTTAGGCAGTTTAAAAGCTTCAAAACAAACAGACAAAAATTAACCTGCTGATATCTGCTAGTGTGCGAATAGTTCGTTCCGATGTTGCTCACTATGACCGCTGTGAGCGTCACACCTGGCGCCATCTATGGAGGAATGACTCAACGAGTTCGCCAGCATGCGTTGTTGGTTGCCGAATGCCGAGTCTGTAGAGTTCTCTGAGAAGATGTGACAGAAAGAAAATTGGTTCGGTAGCAAAGTAACAAGATCGCGTCTTGATGATTGTGCGTATGTATGAAAATCAGTGATATTTGCTATGTGAGATAATTATTACAGAAAGAGCAAAGAATTGAAATTTATAGTAATGGAAATTACACGACTTAGATTTTTTGTATTTTTTACTTCCAAGAACTTGTTGCAAATGTGCAGGAAGCTCTGAATCGTACAGGCACGACGTTCTGGCGATTTTGAATTCCATTCTTTTGTTCACCATACACCATCTTCCAGTTCTCTTCCACGAAAATGCCCCACGTATTTCTGTCTCCGGTTAGCGCTTCTATTGTATCTTAATTCAAGCTCGGTTGATTTTTTCCACACCATTATTTACTTCCGTCTCTACGTCCTTCGTCGTGTCGCCACTTGGCATAATACGTCGCCATTACAACATAATTTCTATGAACTTACGCACTCTATTCGGATGAAAAAAAAAAACGAACAAAGATCCTCGCGCAACAAAGTAACAAGACGCCAAACAAAAATCTTTGTTGCCGGTTTTGCATAACAAACAGTCGATGACTCCCCTAGGAATATTCTCACACACATCGAGAACTACATTTGCTCTTTATAGGTACTCCACGGGTGGTTTTATCGAATAAAAACCTTACCCTATTTATGTCACTTATCCTTCTGCGTAAACAAGCTGGCCATGGGCGTAGTTGTTCAGTTTTTTTAAGGGAATCCACAAATACGGATGGATCCTTGTTGGGAACGACTATCGTAGCTTGCAAATAACTTTAAGCCTTTTCTCGAAATAAAGTTAAAGTGACTCAGGTGCCCAAGCCCTAATTCATATGTTAACCTTTCCATGCTTACAGTTTCATCACGTTTTTCAATCGCCCCATTTTATCGAATAATCAAAGTTGTCGACTATGCGCCGCCCATGTCTGTGCATAAAGGGGAATATCATGAATGGATTTTTTCCATTTCACTTGTGCTTGTGCCTGCATGAGATTTCCTCGCGAAGAATTGGGTCAGCAACTTTTTTCAGGTCCTTTAAAGGGCCCGATTGGACAAAGAAACGAGAATGTTCTTTGTCAGGATAAAAAGTTGTCATGACCCATATTTTGACTCTCGGGAATGGCGAGATGATGCGACTGGAGTTGTCAATTTGTTTTACGAGAGGAGGAAAATAAATAGTCTTTTAAGAAAATTGTGAACAGTATTTACCTGTTTATGAATACTTTTCTTGTATGATATATGTAGATAATACATAATATAACAGTCTTTTAAATACTTATTTCTTAGAGCTTATTGAATTCGAACTTACCAATATATTGTTCGCTAGCTTCACTCTAATTCACTTTCAATAATATTCAATATTCCTTGGCGGAGATACAGAGAAAAAATATATTCATTAAAGATAGCGTTTACCATATTCCCAGTTCAAACTTTCTAACAAGGATTTGTATCACATCCTACTTTAGAGAATACATTAATTTAGCGATTGAATGAAGACAAAACAATAAATAGTTAAATAAATATATGTATAACGCGGTATACCTTCACAGTACCATCCTTTTTTTTTCAGCCGATTCGTAATTTCCGCTTGGCTGGTTGTTACATAGATATACGCTTTTTCGGACTATTAATTTTTATTGCTACAACCTCTTTGTGCTGTTTTATCGTTCCACAAGCCGCCGCACAATGGCCACATTTGCATTCTCTCGTCTATACTATCTGCCGTTAATGGTTCATTGTGATTTACGTGTTTCCAACGGATTAAGAATATCGTCTGCGCAAGGATTGTCCCATAAATCAGCTTATCGATAAATGGATAGATTCATCATTATTCTTTTAGATGGCAATAACTTTTAAACTGAATATTCATATACAGTGATAGACAAAGTGTGGGTAAACAATTTCTTTTTCGATAAAAACAGAATTATCGATTTTATTCAAAAACTGATCGGTTACGTATGGTATAGGAAAAATGCTTCTATCTAAAACAAACCTCAATTTTATTGAAAAATGAATTATATTTCTTGATGAAGTTAACGACAAAGGAATGAAATTTATAATCAAATAAAATTGCTATCGACAATGCTTAAGATAACAGTCAGCAAGGTGCACTCTTTTTAAAAAGCGAAATCAAGTAACATACGAACGTTGATATTTTGCGCGTTTATGGTTGATACCTTTTTCAATAATATGGCGCTGAATATTAAAAGTACTTCAGTAGTCGTGATCCTATTTTATACAGCAACTATTATCACCATCTTCAACTCGCCCCGAGTTTTCATTATTTCACTGTGGAATTAACATTGCCTCCGTTCTGTGTTTTGATTTGTTTTAATTTTGCTATCCAAATTTAATAAAGAGTTTGAAGAGTCACAGGATTGTTATTATTGGCCAAAAACTGGTTTATTGACATAGCTGTGTCAAATTTCACTCTTCTCTGATCATTCTGATAACCGATGATCTCAACCCACATATTTCAAACTTCTTTGTGTCACAAGAGTCAAGCTACTTGATTCCATTTTTCCCTCAACCATGCAACGGCTGCTTGTTTCCATCTTTCATGCTCGCCTCATTCATTCCAAACGCTTTCAGATAATAACACGAGCTCGCATACATATTTCTAATGCACCCAATCAAAAGTGTAATTTAGAAACAAGTTAGAATATAAATATTGCTTAATCGCTGTGCGATGTGATTTAATGTTGTAAGCAGACAGCGACGTTTAAAAATAACCTGTGCCATTACTGTCCACAAAACAATAAATCCTATGAGAGATACAGGGTGACTTCGAAGTTGAGTCATTTATTTTAACAGTGAGTAGATCCGATCAAAAGAAATGTTTTTTTCCTTTACCATTTTTCTGGTAAAATTAAAGTAACAAAGTTATAGCCCTTTGGAAGTTTGAGTACCGCCCTGTCTCAATAATAATATTATGTGCTCGTGTTTGGCGACAACGGATATAATTCGCCTTATCGGTTCATCGCATCGGAAACAAAAAAGCGAAAGAATTTGGAACGATGTTTTTACAATTATTTCGTTCAGTTGTATACAGTCAGTGTCAGTCGGTAGTGGATAGCGGTGTCTGTTGCGTGGCTCAAACGAAATCAAAAATGGCACATGTTTATGCGAATCGAGTGCAACCAACCCCTCGTGCCTTTGTTAATGTAGTACAACGGGTTCGTGAATCATTTGACTCAAGACCTCACATACGGACGGCATGCCGGTGCTCCAAGACCTCACGATCAAATACAGGTCCGCACTGAAATACTTGTCGGGAGGATACTTTATAAAACAAGGTAAATTTTTTTTTTTATTTTTACACACATATTTTGGTTTATCTTCCTTCTACAATCATTATCTGAAAATTAATGACTCAACTTCAAAGTCACCCTGTATAGACTAGTAGCCAAAGAAAAAGCTCGTCGCTTCAGCAACACCGTATGTAAGTTTCAATCGGGCAAAAGGACTGCTCCGTTTCCACGTATTCAGAAGGGCAGCACCCCAAATATGTGAGCAGCACTTGAGGATACTCATCTGGGTCTTGTGCAGAGGCAGGAGACGGAGAAAATAACAGATTGAGATTTTGGAGTCAAACAAGTGGTTTTACCTTTTGGGACAACCCTATTGATCTGTTACTTATGTGCTTTTAAGAACTGAAATATTCTATTTAAATTGCGATTTTTTAAATCACGAACTCAAAACGATACTGTCTGTTGCAAAGGCATACACAGTCGAAGCCGGATTCCTGGACTACGCGCCTACTGTAATAAGAGCAAAAACGACCTCGCGTTTATTCGAAAAACAAGTGATTTTGTTTTGTCTAAAATATCGAGGGCACACCTTATCGTCTCGTTACTATTAGTGTTTTTTCTTATGAGAACCCGTATTGTTAGTCGGTAGTAGCAAACAACTTTACGACTTTCTGGCTATTCGCGGTAGAAAATAGAGCCGTCACTTTGGATACAGTTTACAGATTAGGACCAGTTGGGTCACGTCCAAATATTTTTTCAGCGGCGGAAAGTGCTGGCAAAGGGACCCGAATGTTGTCGGACTCATAATTTTATTAAATACCTTTTTAAGCGAATTGCAAAAATCGGTTTTTTTTTCGCTTCGGGCAGGTGTTTTTGAGATTATTTGGGTTCTTATGAACTATTTTCTGAAGGTTATCTAGGTATAAGCAATTTTATGTTTAAAAAACTGCAAAACATGCGATTGATAAAACGAGAATTTTAATTCCCAAACATATTTTGTTTCTAGCTGAGAATATTGTGAAAACCTCCAACAACGAATATTTTTTTTACAAATATTGTGTATCAATACCTGTTAAATGTTGAAAACAAAATATTGTCAAAGTATGAAATGATAGCTTGTGCTTGAAACTTGGAAAGTTTTAATTGCTATTGTTGATTTTTTATTCATGTTTATATTATTTTCTTCAATTGATATGCGATTTTACCGATTCAACATCACCTCCCGTGTTTTTTTTCCTATAAACCTCTTACAGATAGCCATTAAACACCTACCTGATGACAGGCTCTACCAAAAAGCTCATAGATATTTCTCGTTTCCAAACATTCATTCATTTACTCGCCGTTCACCAGAACCATTATGGCAACTTAGATTCATATTCCCACAAAACCATTCTCAGGTTTTTTGATATCCATACATCCATGAAGCTGAATATTTTTCGTTGTTCAGGAGCTGAACAAACATCCACACTATATTTACAACGATTAAGAAATACCCAAATGCTACCAGCAAACCTAAAACCTGCAAAAAAAACTAGAAATTTGCCATATTTCTCTTTTTTTCAGGAGTACACGTTCTAGGTTATATAATTAGACATCATTTGAATAGCAGCTTATAATTACATTTCAATACTTCCCGAGTGACACATGATGTGTGGGATCCGACAACACTTGGTCCCAGTCACAAAACATATACACTGAAGAAGGTTCAATTCCATGCTATTCAATGACAACACGGTGACTTGTATGGTTGTCAGCGGCCATTCTTTGAGGGTGCGACATGGTTGCCAGATTGTGCATTAATATCTCGTTTCACCTCACTGCTCCCAGTGAAGCACGCTCCGCCAACTGTTGAAGTATACTTCTACTATGCTTTACAAGACTATTCGTGGAATGTTTCCCGAAATCGTTGCACAACACTTGAAAAAATGCAAATGAAAATTTAAACTTATTTCGATGACGCCCCAAAATAGCTGGCGTCGGTACCTCGGGTGATACATCTTGACAATGGGGATGTTCGTTACGATCCTATATTTAGAAGTATCGATACTTTTGCTTCCCATACCCGGTATTTTGGATCGATATTTTTATATACGACACTTGCGTGTATCGATACATTTCACGAGTATCGTCATCTTTCGATCCGGAGTGTGTCAGAAAGAGTAAGAGTTTTTGATGTAATAAAAGATGATGAACCAGTTGGAACACGTTTTATATCCTATTTTTTTGCAAAATAACAAAAATCGGTACATTACGTATTACGTACAACACCCTATACAGACTCCCATTGGTCCCACTGAAATAACTGACCGTTTTTTCTGAAATGATAAAAACTTGAAATCCTATGAAAGTTATCCTAATTCTAAAGCACAAAGACATAAGCGGAAAGTTAAATTTTTGACTTGCCCATACATTTGTATGTGGGGTGTCGTTTAGGAGAATTTCTCTGTAGTTTGTTTAGAGGTTCCGTGGTCAGTCTATCACCTACTATTTGGAACGTATTTGATCCCAGAAAAAAAAAACAGTTTTTTAGAAAGAAAAAAACAGTGCCCTTACTGCTTATATTCCGTATACTCCACCTTGAGTGAATCGGTAAGTCGACAACAAGTACATTTAGGCGACACGACACGGCCGCAAACTGCCGATCGGCGCACAGTTTCAGAAGTTAGAGTTTTTATGAGTCAGAAAGACGTCTTGTTTACCGTTTTGCGTGAATTAAAACTATAAAGATATTTTTTAAATCGCGCAAAATGCACGGCGTCATTTATTTAATTTTGTACAATGTCAACTTAACTTCCAAAAGTCTTTTTTTTGGGCTAACCTTAGCTTCCTGCTACTGTTGCTGAACAATGTGGTTGTGAAAAAATACTGGACCTGAGATCAAACATATAAAAGTCAACAGAGCTACTCGGAATGTATTACAACAATTTCATAATAAATTGGGTTAAGATGAGTCTGATTGTTTTGAAAGAAGATCTGATTTTAAGTCTAAATGTGTAATATATTTTTTTGTATGAATTATTAGTAATAACTCGAAAACTTTTCAAAAAAGTGGTATAAACCGCACGCCGGAAAAAAGTTTCCAAGGAATGCTATTTAATGATGTTGAAATATACAGGGTGTTTCATTTTAAATTAAAGAGAAAATGTTCAATGTACATCTTGCGTTTTGAGATACCCTGTATAAACAGAAAAATATTCTAGCATTTCGTTCAAGTCATATCAAAATCGATAATAATGAATTTTTTTTACTAAAATTTATCTAAATATCTTCAAAAATAGCGGAGCTGTGACCTGTCAAAGTTTGGCATTTTTTCGAACATTTCACTAAATATCTAAACAACTGACAGTCGACACTATATATTATATGGTATCAAACTTCTTGTTTCTAGAAGCTCTATGAAAATATGCAATGAAATATGGGGTATTATATTTAAAAAATAATAAAATAATTTTAAAATACTCTCTAGTCAAAAAAATAAAATAAAACATACATGTGGTCAGACAAAGGAGCCCTACGTTCCAGGAGTTACAGTAACGTGTCTGTGTATTGGGTAAACAGAAGCAGAGAGTAATTTTATGTTCAGTTAAGTTTTATTTATGAAGAGATATTCAGAACAGAAAGATGGCAATCGCTTTCTCTAACAGAGCGAAACATCAGGATGGACGGCTATGCAGTTACGTGAGAAATCATGAAATCACTCGTTCATTTGATAAGTAGGCGGGTTACATATATAAACAAGTAATTGAACAGGTTGCAATAAGCCAGATATGAATAAAAATCCACATGTCTATCTAAAAGCACCCGTGGTGTAGGAAGTATGAAACGCGACAATATTCAAACTTCGGTTCACAAGCTGTCCGTTGCTCGAAGATACCTGCATCGCACAAGTCCGCGTTTCTCGTTTATGTTCGCTGCATGTCGTTTACGATTATCACCATGCGTTCTAGATATGATATAGCAGTATCGAAATCTCCACTAATCAGTTATACTGTTTGATCTGCCTCAGTATGTCAAAAATACAGCTTGGATAACGTTCATCACATGTGAAGTCTAACATTCCACGCAAAAATGGAATATGTGGCAACGCCGCAATCTAGTACCTTAATACCGCTAACGTGCAACAGATGGCTGGCAATCGGCTAACCTCAAATTCCGAGCTAGACGGCCGCGCAAGTGTCGCCAACGATTGCAATGTTATTTCGAATTATGTGGCACATTATACATCGGAGTTTTATTAAATTTTCCCGTTGTTACCGGGATCGGAATGATAGAACGTATACCACTAATGCTAAAGACGTTACATTGACAACCCACAACCCTCAAGTTTCAACCCATACAAAAAAAAAGTCCAAAAATAATCAGGAGACTCTGAATTTTAAGTGATTTTCATTTTTCTTGTGGTTTTGCCTCTAGCTACGCCGCCAATGGACCGATTTCCGGAACTACAAGGCTTTTTTATCCTCGACAAAGTGGCAACCTTTTGCGAAGATTTCGTTAAAATCTAATCAAGTTATAGGCGGTTATAAGATTAGCAGACAGACCGAAGAAATGATAAAAACTATCTCAGTTTCGTTTACAATACTTCCTCGCCAGTTGGCTTAGGCGGTAAAAGCGTGGACGACCCAACAACAAAAAATGAAAGGAATTAGGTTACTAGCTTCTTGATATCACATTCAAAGATCGCAGCAGGGCATCAGCAGAATCCACTCTAGCTTTCCAGTATGAATATCCCTTGATTTCTACGTCTCCTTAAAGGGCAATGACCGCTGGAAGAGGCAAATAAAAGGGAACTGGGTTACAGCTAATCACGTGTTCCTGCATCTCGAATTCGAATACCGAGACGCGCTTTCTCACGTGAACTGCAGGACAAAGCCTCGTAAGTAGGACATCGAACAAAGCGTTCGAGGCACAGCAGGAAAATCCGCCATTCCTGCAATCAAACGCCGAAAGGGCGCAACGCCTGCCAAGATTTGAAGGGTAATCACGGCGGATTCCTTATGTGTGAGACTTGCACGAGTCGGCACAAAGGAAACGGGGAGAGAAATGTGTGGCAGGAGTTTCGTGCAGGGATCGGGGTGAATAATCTCTTAGAGGGTCGGGTTATACCAGTAGAGAAATGCAATGAAGCATCTTGCGTTTAAATGTCTTTGTTCTGGGTATTATTCAGGCATCTAAACATGCGTGTTCCCCATGGATCGGAAATTGTTTTTTTTAAATATCAAGGATCGAGGACGTTATCACTGTTTGGGGACGCAACAGTCCTGTATAATGCTTCCAAAACACACAAAAACTTTGAAAATCTTGGAAGTTGTGGAATATTTGAAAATTGAAGATTTTTAGAATTAACATTTTGATAAGTCTGTTTTGAGAATTTTGAGGATCTTGAAAATCTTTTTAAAAATTTTGAAAATATGGAAAATTTCGGAAATTTCGAAAAATTTTGAAATCCTGAGAATTTTGAGAAATTCGAATACAGTTAATATCATGAAGATCTTGGAAATTCTGAAAATTTTGAAAAATTCGAAAATTCTTAAAAGTTTTGATATTGCAAGAAAATTTGAAAACTTTTTGGAAATTCTGAAATTTTTTAGAAATTTTTAAATTCTGAAAATTTTGAAAATGTAGAAAACCTGAAAGTTGAAAGTTGTGGAATATTTGGAAACTTTAAAAATTGAAGGAACATTTTGATAACCCGTTTTTGAGAATTTTGAGAATCTTGAAAATCTTTTTTAAAATTGTGAAAACAGAAAATTTTTAAAATTCTGAAGTTTCAGTAATTTGAAAGTTCTTGAAACCTTAAAAACGAAGAGTATTTTGAAAATGCCAAACATTTTTGGAATCCTCAAAATTTTGAAAAATTTGAAAATTTTGAATATTTCAATAATTATAAAAATTTCTAAAATTTTGAAAACTTTGGAAATCTTGAAAGTTGTGGAATATTTGATAACCTCATTTTGAAAATTTATGGATCTTAAAAATCTTTTCAAAAATTTTGAAAATACGGAAAATTTCGGAAGTTTCGAAAATTTTTGAAATTCTGAAAATTTTTAGTATTTCGAAAGTTCCTAAAATTTTCAAAACGTAGAATATCTTGAAGATTCCAAGAATTTTTGAAATCCTAAAAATTTTGAGAAATTTGAAAATTCTGAAAATTTTGAATGTTTCAATAATTATCAAAATTTCGAAAATTTTGAAAACTTTGGAAATCTTGAAAGTTGTGGAATATTTGATAACCCTATTTTGAATATTTTGAGGATCTAAAAAATCTGTTTAAAAATTTTGAAAATATGGCTAATTTCGGAAATTTCCAAAATTTTGGAAATTCTGAATATTTTCAGTATTTTGAAAGTTCCTAAAATGTTGAAAACGTAGAATATTTTAAAGATTCCGAGAATTTTTGAAATCCTGAAAATTTTGAGAAACCTGAAAATTCTGAAAATTTTTAATATTCTGAATTATTCGATTACCAAAATTTCGACAAAAAACCTAAAAAGTTGTGTAACCGTTTTGAAAATTTTGAGGATCCTGGAAATCCTTTTTAAAACTTTGAAAATTCCGAAAATTTTTGAAATTCCGAGTATTTTGAGAAATTCCTTGAAATTTTGAAAATGTAGAAAATTTTGAAAACCGAAAATTATGGAAAATTTGAAAATTTTGACAAATTTGGGAATTATCAAATTTTTGAACATTTTTAAAAGTGAAAATTTATATAATGGAATCTAAGTTACAGATTTATTCTGTAATTGCTCTATTGTTTAAAGAAGTTCATTTGCATACAAAATAAAAAAGGCTTCAGAGAAGTTTTACCAGATTTAAAAAAAACGTGATAGATACTCCTCAAATTGGGTTTTAACTATTTGTCTTTTCATCATCGGTCTACTTAGAAATTTTCGCTCAATTTAAAATTAATTCTCGTTTGTTCGGTTCTATTTCGGATTCCCTGATAATAATTTATGTTGCGTTGACTGATAAATCATAATTGGTGGCTGTGTTCCAAACATCAAACGGTATTATTCTGAAGCGGGCGGGGGTATCCTTGACACCGTACAGGTCTACAACCTCGCAGCCGTATGTTAACCAGGGAAAATCGACGATTTCCTAATACACATTATGATGCGTGTTTCGGCCAAATGAAAACACGCGCGTTAATGCGAAGCTTTAGCACAGTTAGATTCGACAATACCGCGTGCGAAAGAGGAGCATCTCACGTGAAGGCAGCGAAAAGAAAAACAGTGGAGTTTCAAAATTCGTTCATGACTTACGCGTTCCGAAAGAGGAGCGGCATTTGAAACTGGTTTTTTTCGAAGGTTTTTTTTCGAATTGAGAAGTAATAATAATAATTAACGTCTTTGTAATAATATTACAGGAGGCCAGGTTTAGGTACTATATTTATTCTACCATCTAACCCCCTGGCGGCGGTCAGGACTCTGACCTCACTTAGATTTGATTTAGTCTTGACTTAGACTGTACTTATACTGTATTTAAACTGGGCTTAGACCGGACTTAAACTGAACTTAGACTGGACTTAGATTGGACTTGGGCTGGACTTAGACTGGACTTACACTGAACTTAGACTGGATTTAGACTGGACTTAAACTGGACTTGGGCTGGACTTAGACTGGATTTAGACTGATCTTAAACCGGACTTGGACTGAACTTAGACTGTACTTGGGCTGGATTTGGTTTGAACTTAGACTGGACCTGTACTGGACTTAGACTGAAGTTAGTCTGAACTGAAACTGGACTTAAACTGAACTTAGACTAGACTTAGATTGGACTTAGACTGGACCTAAACTGGACTTACACTGAACTTAGACTGGATTTAGACTGGACTTAAACTGAACTTAGACTGGACTTAGATTGGACTTGGGCTGGACTTAGACTGGATCTAAACTGGACCTACACTGAACTTAGACTGGATTTAGACTGGACTTAGACTGGACCTAAGCTGGACTTACACAGAACTTAGTCTGGATTTAGACTGGACTTAGACTGGACCTAAACTGGACTTACACTGCACTTAGACTGGACTTAGATTGGACTTGGGCTGGGCTTAGACTGGATTTAGACTGAACTTAAACTGACTTGGACTTAACTTAGACTGGACTTGGACTGAACTTACACTGTACTTGGGCTGGATTTGGTTTGAACTTAGACTGGACTTAGACTGAAGTTAGACTGGACTTGTACTGGACTTAGACTGGACTTAGGCTTGAATTAGCCCTGATTGCTGATATAGTTTGTATTTATTTATTCCAATTCTATTCAGTATTTGTCCAAAATGACCGGGCTACAAAATTGTGCGTAGGGAATAACACGTGTTTACAATTTAACAATGCCAGTATATGGGTCTTCGACCTATAAAAACGGCAGCGCAAAATATACAAAACATGACCTAATATGTCCTTTAAACTACAATAGTTCCAAGGTCCGCAGATGACAATGGACATTTATTTCCACACGCTTGTTGCCTTACGATAGGATTCAATTTTTTTCTGTGACAGATATAGTGAGTTGAATCTAATCCTTTTTTCTAAATTAATGAACAAATAAACGGGCAATAGCTAAGCCCCAATGACTTTATTTTGAGAGAATACGAAAATGCGGAAATGCCGAGTTTTCAAGATAGGGGGTGATAATTTTTTTCTTTCTTTATTAATATCTTGAAAAGTATTTATTTGATTCTGTTGAAATTTGGCAATATCATTTGTTGTATTAAAAGGCCAATTTAGCCTTAAATAGATTAAAATTATTAGGTCCAGTTGCGTCCCGGGGGACAAAAAAAAAACGTTTCATTGAATGTTAGTGCACAAAATTTGTTTATTGATTTTTGCTAACAAAAATCACAAGTGTCTTGGAAAACAAAAAATCATTTCTGCACGTAGGGTTGACATTTGCGCGTCAGTTCATCTAGAAAAGAATTATTCATGTAATTTTCTTTGCGACATTTTTCTAAAAAGTTTTTTTTCAATTTAACGCAATGTATCTTGTATTCCCCATGTTTGTAGGACCTTTTCGTCATATTTTTGAACATTTTAAGGCGGGAGCATATTTTGATTTTTCTGTGGCCTTTATTTTGTAATTTCCTCCAGACAGTGATAGTAAACAATCAAACCTTTCTACCCTTCCACCATATTTGCGACTATGATATCCTATTTGCAATCCGTATAACAACCCGGTAAGGAATAGCGATAGCTTCTTTGTCCGCCCGAAAACCTTCGCACCAATCTAGCCTTAATACGCCCGACTCCTAAGGGTCACTTTGACACAAAGAACGAGCTGTTCACCCTAAGCGAAGTGCGTTACGGTAGCCGGATGCACAGGGCCGTACTGACAGGGCGGAAAAATTTATGGGGAAAGACAGGAAGGGCTTCTCATGCGGAAATTCGTAACGATAATGGAAAAATGAGTTACGGTTATTGTTATGGCGTTTTGGGATTGGCGGCGCTGATGTCTGAACGGGTTAATCGCGCTTGTGAAAGTGATTTTTAAGGGTGAGAGTCAATGGGGGTTGGTCGGAAAATTGATTCACATTTTCTTACGTCGCAACTAGCATTTTGTCAAAATGGGTCAATGAAAGGATCTCTACTGTACTTAGCTCCAAAATTGTATGAACAATGAATATTTAAATCAATTACGCAACACATTAGGCTTAGAAAAAAGATTTTAGATTCGATATTCAAGATTCAAGATTCGATATTCGAGATTTGAGATTCGAGAGTCAAGATTCAAGGTTCAAGAGTCAAGATTCAAGATTCAAGGTTCAAAGTTTAAGATTCAAGATTCAAGATTCAAGATACAGGATTAAGGATTCAAGATTCAAGGTTCAAGATTCAAGATTTATGATCCATGATTCCTGATCCATGATTCGAGATTCATGATTCGAGATTCGAGATTCAAGATACAAGATTCAAGGTTCAAGGTTCAAAGTTCAAGATTCACGATTCAAGATTCAGGATTCAGGATTCAAGATTCAAGATTCAAAATTCAGGGTTCAAGGTTCAAGATTCAAGATTTATGATTCATGATTCCTGATCCATGATTCGAGATTCTAGATTCATGATTCGAGATTCAAGGTTCAAGATTCAAGGTTCAAGGTTAAAGATTCAAGATTCAAGGTTCAAGATTCAAGTTTCAAGGTTCAAGGTTCAGGATTCAAGATTCAGGATTCAAGATTCAAGGTTCAAGATTCAAGATTTATGATCCATGATTCCTGATCCATGATTCGAGATTCAAGATTCAAGATTCAAGATTCAGGATTCAGGATTAAGGATTCAAGATTCAAGATTTATGATCCATGATTCTTGATCCATGATTCGAGATTATTGATTCGAGATTCAAGATTCAAGATTCAAGGTTTATGATTCACGATTCAAGATTCAGGATTCAGGATTAAGGATTCAAGATTCAAGATTCAAGATTTATGATTCATGATTCCTGATCCATGATTCGAGATTCATGATTCGAGATTCGAGATTCGTGATTCGAGATTTGAGATTCGAGATTCGAGATTCAAGATCAAGATCAAGATTCCAGATTCCAGATTTAAGGTTCAAGATTCAAGGTTCAAGGTTCAAGATTCAGGATTCAAGATTCAAGGTTCAAGATTCAAGATTCATGATCCATGATTCCTGATCCATGATTCGAGATTTGAGATTCAAGATTCAGGAATCAAGATTCAAGATTCAGGATTAAGGATTCAAGATTCAAGGTTCAAGGTTCAAGATTCAAGATTTATGATCCATGATTCCTGATCCATGATTCGAGATTCATGATTCGAGATTCAGATTCAAGATTCAAGGTTCAAGGTTTAAGATTCACGATTCAAGATTCAGGATTAAGGATTCAATATTCAAGATTCAAGGTTCAAGGTTCAAGATTCAAGATTTATGATTCATGATTCCTGATCCATGATTCGAGATTCGAGATTCATGATTCGAGATTCATGATTCGAGATTTGAGATTCGAGATTCGTGATTCGAGATTTGAGATTCGAGATTCGAGATTCAAGATCAAGATTCAAGATTCAAGGTTCAAGGTTCAAGATTCAAGATTCAAGATTCAAGGTTCAAGGTTCAGGATTCAAGATTCAAGATTCAAGGTTCAAGATTCAAGATTTATGATTCATGATTCCTGATCCATGATTCGAGATTTGAGATTCGAGATTCGAGATTCGTGATTCGAGATTTGAGATTTGAGATTCGAGATTCGAGACTCGAGATTCAAGATCAAGATCAAGATTCCAGATTCAAGATTCAAGGTTCAAGATTCAAGGTTCAAGGTTCAAGGTTCAAGATTCAGGATTCAAGATTCAAGATTCAAGATTCAAGATTTATGATCCATGATTCCTGATCCATGATTC
This sequence comes from Acanthoscelides obtectus, assembly GCA_963669975.1. Classification (NCBI taxonomy): domain Eukaryota; kingdom Metazoa; phylum Arthropoda; class Insecta; order Coleoptera; family Chrysomelidae; genus Acanthoscelides; species Acanthoscelides obtectus. The sequence goes on from CAVLJG010000010.1 coordinate 8,627,804, forward strand.
GAGATTCGAGATTTGAGATTCAAGATTCAAGATTCATGATTCAAGATTCAGGATTCAAGATTCAAATACGGTCGTGAGCGCAACTGTCCAGAAGATCAGAGACGTCTAAAGCGAAACGTTCTGTGATTATATATTATTATTTGTACGAACTTGTAAGTAAAAGCGTCTTAAATGAAGTTAAAATTGCTTACAAATATGTCTGCCATTTTCGATATTCATCATTTATTAGGCGAATTTTTTTATTGAAAATGTGAATGGGTCAAATACAATTCGGAATCGGTCAGCATCGAAAAAATCTAAAAACTCTAAAAAAGACTAACAGAAATGGCAGCCACTTGAATTTATAAACTTGACCTCTAAATAAACTCTGAGGTCATTATCAAGCTCATATTTGGGTTCTTCGATAAATTGCTTTTCTGATACCGTCAAACTTTAGTAAAGACATTTTTTCAAATCAAAAGCGAGATTGCTCAGTACCGGGGGTATTTGGATATTTAACAAACAAGATTCATGCGTCTATATTTAATATGATTTATGTGCGCTTACATTATATGAATTTATTCCGTCGCCATATATTCCCCATAACTACCGTTCGTATCCCATTTCGTTACAAACTCGGGAACCAGTGAACAAGATTCACGATTTCGACTGCATGAAAATATAATAATCCCTAAATCAGAGATAATCGTTCGGAAACGACAGCCGTAACAATAAATAATAATTCCATTTCAATTTCCATTACACATATCGCACCTTTTCCGCATGACGTAGCCCTTTCTGGGCTCGTAAATCTCCAGGGGTAGTTATGGACTTGGGTCGAGGGAAATACACCGAAAACATCGGCCTGCTAGATTTCTTTGCGGCCATCGTGTTCGCCGCCGGGTGACTCGACTTCCTATTTTTCATTTTCTTCTGGTACGTTTACTCTCAAACTGCCGTTTGTGAGATGAGACCGCCCGAAAATGTACCCAGTCTATAGAACGCAATTCCACCTATCACGGACCGAAACACAACATGTACGCTCTATGCCAAAAATTTTCCTTTGCTCTGCGTCATCATCTCGTACCTTTGAAAGCGTCACGTCACACCTAAAAATAAAAATTCCAACCCCTCGCCCCTACGCATTACATCCCTCTTTTCCTTCGTTCATGCATCGCAGTTTGTGTAATTTTTTCTCCCCCATGGACACAAATGCATCCACGGCCAGCTTGGCGACAGAACGCGGCGCGGCGTTGCCAGATTTGGCGCGCTTCGACACAAAGAACCGCATACTTAGGATCACGCTAAATGAAACAAAATAAATGAATAAAGTATGTAGGAAGTATCATGTTTTGAAATATTCTAACATCGCGATTATCTGCAAACGCGCGCTGTTTCGAAAAATAACGCTACAAATACGAATTTAGTGACTTATGTCAAAAGTCCACTTGACAGTATCCACTGTCATCTTGACTGTAAAATGAGATTGTAAAGTCTGTATTCGTTGACTACAAGGCCATTCCTTTTAAAACTATTCCCTTCATTTTTATGATGACAAATGATAGTTAAGCCTTTTCATAAACGTTCAAGGAACTTTCCTCAATGTGCCGGCGTATAATTCTTACTAATAAACTATTTTTTTTAGTCGCAATATCGAGTTCAACTACCTTCATCGTTTTCAACTACTTTTGTCACTGCGATATTTCAATCTATCTGTGTACACCTTCATATTTTTTAATAGCGAATCTTGATACAGCTTCTAAGAAACTATTTTTTTAAATCGTAGTTTCAAGTTCGAATACCCCGTTCCGTGTATGTCGCTTTCAACTATATCGATGGTGTCATGCTTTAAACCGACTAACCTATCTTCGTGTATCCTGCCAAATATATAATTGCATCATTTTGATCCATAAATTTAATCGAAATCAACACGTGAATCACTCAAGTTGAAGGAACTTATTTGTACGTCAATCGCTGGCTTAGTTTTTTCAATAACAAGATCCAAGATCGAAGATCCAAGATCCAAGTACCAAGATCCAAGTTCCAAGATCCAAGATCCAATTTCCAAGATCTACGATCCAAGATCCAAGATCCAAGATGCAGGATCCAAGATCCAAAATCCAAGATCCAAGTGCCAAGATCCAAGATCCAAGATCCACGATCCACGATCCATGATCCAAGATCCACGATCCACGATCCAAGATCAAAGATCCAGGATCCAAGATCTAAGATCCAAGATCCAAGATCCAAGTACCAAGATCCAAGATCCACGATCCAAGATCCAAGTTCCAGGTTCCACGATCCAAGATCCACGATCCAAGATCCAAAATCCAAGTGCCAAGATCCAAGATCCAAGATCCAAGATCCAAGATCCACGATCCAAGATCAAAGATCCAAGATCCAAGTTCCAAGCTCCACGATCCAAGATCCAAGATGCAGGATCCAAGATCCAAGTATAATGTTTTGAAATATTCTAACATCGCGATTATCTGCAAACGCGCGCTGTTTCGAAAAATAACGCTACAAATACCAATTTAGTGACTTATGTCAAAAGTCCACTTGACAGTATGCACTGTCATCTTGACTGTAGAAGGAGATTGTAAAGTCCACTCAATCTGTATTCGTTGACTACAAGGCCATTCCTTTTAAAACTATTTCCTTCATTTTTATAATGACAAATGATAGTCCAGCCTTTTCATAAACGTTCAACGAACCTTCCTCAATGTGCCAGCGTATAATTCTTACTAATAAACTATTTTTTTTAGTCGCAATATCAAGTTCAACTACCTTCATCGTTTTCAACTACTTTTGTCACTGCGATATTTCAATCTATCTGTGTACACCTTCATATTTTTTAGTAGCGAATCTTGATACAGCTTCTAAGAAACTATTTTTTTAAATCGTAGTTTCAAGTTCAAATACCCCGTTCCGTGTATGTAACTATATCGATGGTGTCATGCTTTAATCCGACTAACCTATCTTCGTATATCCTGCCAAATGTACAATTGCATCATTTTGATCCATAAATTTAATCGAAATCAACACGTGAATCACTCAAGTTTAAGGAACTTATTTGTACGTCGATCGCTGGCTTAGTTTTTTCAATAACAAGGTTACGCGGACAATACACTTATAATTGAATTAGCTACTTAATCATCATGAAAGGGGAAATAACAATTTTTAAAATAAAATAAATAAAACGGACACAGTTATTCTGGATGATTATATATTACAGTAATTTAGAAGAGACATGACCCAGAATTCACATATTTCTTTGGAAATTGTCATGTACGATGAATCATAATTTTGTGTCAAAAACAACACCAAGAATTTTTGCAGTTTCGGAGAACTGTAAGTTTTGATTACTTATTTGGACCTTCAAGAGTGACGTTAAATCATCCTTTTTTTGGGCACAAAATAATAACATTTTAGGCTTTTGAATTATCAACATCGCGCTTGTGAAAGTGATTTTTAAGGGTGAGAGTCAATGGGGGTAGGTCGGAAGATTGATTCACAATTTTTTACGTCCCAACTAGCATTTTGTCAAAATGGGCCAATGAAAGGATCTCTACTGTACTTAGCTCCAAAATTGTATGAACAGTGAATATTTAAAACAATTACGTAACACATTAGGCTTAGAAGAAAGGCTTTAGATTCGATATTCAAGCTTCAAGATTCAAGATTCGAGATTCGATATTCGAGTTTCGAGATTCGAGATCCGAGATTCAAGGTTCAAGGTTCAAGGTTCAAGATTCAAGATTCAGGATTCAAGATTCAAGATTCAAGGTTCAAGGTTCAATATTCAGGATTCAAGATTCAGGATTCAAGATTCAAGGTTCAAGATTCAAGATTCAAGATTTATGATCCATGATTCCTGATCCATGATTCGAGATTCAAGATTCAAGGTTCAAGATTCAGGATTCAGGATTCAAGATTCAAGGTTCAAGATTCAAGATTTATGATCCATGATTCCTGATCCATGATTCAAGATTCCAGATTCGGGATTCGAGATTGGAGATTCGAGATTCAAGATTCACGATTCAAGATTCAAGATTCAGGATTCAAGATTCAAGATTTATGATCCATGATTCCTGATTCATGATCCATGATTCGAGATTCGAGATTCAAGATTCAAGGTTCGAGATTCAAGGTTCAAGATTCAAGATTTATGATCCATGATTCCTGATCCATGATTCGAGATTCGAGATTTGAGATTTAAGATTCAAGATTCATGATTGAAAGGGGAAATAATAATTTTTATTCCCGGATCATTACAGGATGGAATAGAATATGTTAATGCAAAAAAAAAGAACTAAACAAATCATCTTAACAAACGCGTAGAGTATTAGATATTTTTCTTTTACATGATCAAATTTGCGGAGTCCAAAAATAAAACGGACACAGTTATTCTGGATGATTATATATTACAGTAATATAGAAGAGACATGACCCAGAATTCACATATTTCTTTGGAAATTGTCATGTACGATGAATCATAATTTTGTGTCAAAAACAACACAAAGAATTTTCGCAGATTCGGAGAACTGTAAGTTTTGATTGCTTATTTGGACTTTCAAGAGTGACTTTAAATCATCCTTTTTTGTTTTGGGGTACAAAATAATAACATTTTAGACCTTTGAATCATCAACATCGTTTTGTAAAAGCTACAGTATTTTCGACATTCTGGTGATAAAATAATGTAACAATCGTGTATCGTCTGCGAGATAGAATTGTCAAGTATATTTCAGACGTAATAACGGTCCTAACGCAGAGCCTTGAGGCACCCCTGAGGGAACTCTGGTCAGATGAGAGTACAAACGTATTGTATTGAGTCCTTTGGTCTAAAATCTAAAATATCAGTTCCTGTGCAATTTAATTTAGATAGCAGTAATTCATGATTGATGCTAAAATATTGTCTTGCAAATCTAGAAGCGCCGAGGTTGTACTATAATTTTGTCTAAAGGAATCATTAAGCATTGTTCAAGATAGTTGCAATTTTACCAATTTCTCCAGAATTTTCGATAAAATTGGTAGTAACTGAAAGGTCTTACGTTTGGGCCAACGCCGAAACAGCGCGTCGTTGATTATACCATTATTGCTGTTATTATAAATTTATTTGTTGATGTTTTCCCTGTATATTCGATTAATAGGCAATAACGTCAATAAATTAGTATATTAAGACGAACGCAAACTCGGTGACATAAGCAGTTTTGTTGTCCTCCCTTAGCAATTACAAGCAATATGCTGCACCCTTATTCCGTACCTTATTAATAGCAGACAGACGTGCCCGTATACCGACCAGAAACATGTGTTCAATCAAAATTAATGGTTTGTCCTAATTACAGCACTCGTCGATTAAGCGACATCTATCGCTCAGCCTTCGCAGTTGTGTACAGACTCGACAAAAGCAAAATCACTGACCGAGACGCGTTTAGTATGTCAGCTACCTAAAAACCGTATCGCTTGGTTCTTTTCGTTACTATGTATCCATATGCGTAATAACATTGATTAACGTATTCTACAGCCTCGCTTACTTGCATTGAAACTAGATGTATAAGTCAGTGACGCTACTATAATAATTCCGTATACTGCGCGTTACTCTCTTTTCGCTATTTCATTGCTGCTTTCCAAGTTACAAAATCCAAAATCCAAGATCCAAGTGCCAAGATCCAAGATCCAAGATCCAAGATCCACGATCCAAGATCTACGATCCAAGATCCACGATCCAAGATCCACGATCCAAGATCCCAGTTCCAAGATCCACGATCCAAGATCCAAAATCCAAGTTACAAGATCCAAGATCCAAGTGCCAAGATCCAAGATCCACGATCCAAGATCCACGATCCAAGATCCACGATCCAAGATCCAAGATCCAAAATCCAAGTTACAAGATCCAAGATCCAAGTGCCAAGATCCAAGATCCACGATCCAAGATCCACGATTCAAGATCCAAGATCCAAGATCCAAATTCCAAGATCCACGATCCAAGATCCAAGTTCCAAGATCCAAGTTCCAAGATCCAGAATCCAAGTTACAAGATCCAAAATCCAAGATCCAAGTGCCAAGATCCAAGATCCAAGATCCTAGATCCACGATCCAAGATCCACGATCCAAGATCCAAGATCCACGATCCAAGATCCAAAATCCAAGTTACAAGATCCGAGTTACAAGATCCAAGATCCAAGTGCCAAGATCCACGATCCAAGATCCACGATCCAAGATCCACGATTCAAGATCCAAGATCCAAATTCCAAGATCCAAGATCTAAGTTCCAAGTTCCAAGATCCAAGATCCAAAATCCAAGTTACAAGATCCAAGATCCAAGATCCAGGTGCCAAGATCCAAGATCCAAGTACCAGTATAAGTCAGTGACTGCTATAATAATTCCGTATACTGCGCGTTACTCTCGTTTCCCTCAAATTCGCTATTTCATTGCTGCTTCTCTGACATGTGGAATCAATTTATTTATGAACGGTCGTTATTTATTTATTGCTCTAATTTTGTTCTTCTGGCATTGCGGCGTTGTCAGATTTTGTTTTACTTTCTCTAAAAAAATGCTGTTTTGACCACCATGTTATATGAAACTTTTAGCTTCTTATAACCCATTTAAACAATGACTATCATAACGTTTACACCCTGTATACTAAACGACACAGAAAATGCAACACGGACCAGGAGCGTTATAATTTCGAGCGTACCGACAAATAGACAAAAATGTACCAGTTACAATCGCGGATTAAGCGTGTGTCGCGAATACCGCGCGGACCGAAGTGTGAGCCCCAAACGATGATGACATAGCGTCGAGATTCGCGCGATCTGGCCGATGAAGTGTTTACGACGAGTCTTGCTCAAGGCTGATGCTGCGGAATAAATTAACGCCACTTAACTCTAATTGCTCATCTAATTTCGTCCGATGCCAGTGGGTATAAAACAAGAGCTGGAGGAGTTTCACACATAGGAAACCTTGCATTTCGCCTCATCACCGCGTCGCCTAGCAATGCTGACGCGGCACTGTGTCGCGGTGCCAATATGTCACACCACTTCCTTGACTTAAGATGCACGTTGAAAAATATGCGTCGGTTCATTCTCCACGCCCAAATAATGGTTTTATTTTGAGCATACGCATTTTTGAATCATGAATTGTGTTTGGGATCGATTCCGGACCGGCTGATTCTGTAGTTTCCCCTAATTCTAAGAAAAGTCGAGACTGCCTATACAAGACTCGTTTAAACACTGTATCGTAGAAACTAAATAATAAATATGGATTCATTTTTATTTTATATGCATCAAGGATTGACCAGTTTATTTTTACTTAGCTTGTTATGAAATTTTTTTCCGATTCGACAAACTTCAATTACCTATTCCAAACGTTCATCAACCAGCTTTCTTCAGTTTCTCCATAGCGGTTGTGGTGCGTTGCTATATAGGCTTCGTGATTCTAATTGTTAAAGTACATGAAAACCTTGCGGTCTAGAGAGCCTCAAGGCGAATGCGGAAAGAAGGGCTGACGACGAACAATACAAAGGAAAGTAATCAAAATGAAAGCTGGTAGCAAACAGCGTTTCCATTCAGCTTTTCAGCAGCTCTCTGAATGAGCTGGCTCTATGTGTATACAGTACTTTCCTTGAATATCCCCTGCCAATGATATCTTAATTAACCGCTTTCTAAACAGAATGAGGAGTCACGCAATTCATTTTTTTCTTTATAATATTAGAATATAAAGTTCAGTTGAGCATTATCAAATTCATATACCACATAATTCACCATTTATCAGGAAACTTGCTATTTATTGATCATGTAGCATGTAGCATAGATGGACGTCAATATTTATTGATGGATAAGTTATATAGAGATCCGCTGGCTATACGTTCAATATTCACTGTGATCCTTCAATATTTAACATGAAACTTTGTATTTATTGTTTGTAACATGCACGTAGTATATTGACGGGTTTCAATATTTATTGAAGTGTTAGCTTACATATAAAAATCCGATGACTTTGAGGTGAATTCTACCCGTTCAATATTTATTGAGATCCGTCATAATTGATCTTGAACTCTAGCATAGTTCATTGATGATCCAAGATTCAAGATCCAAGATCCACGGTCCAAGTTCCAAGATCCACGATCCAAGATCCACGATCCAAGATCCACGATCCAAGATTCAAGTTTCAAGATCCAAGATCTAAGATCCACGATCCAAGATCCACGGTCCAAGTTCCAAGATACACGATCCAAGATCCAAGGTCCAAGATCCACGATCCACGGTCCAAGTTCCAAGATCCACGATCCAAGATCCAAGTTCCAGGATCAAAGGTCCAAGATCCACGATCCAAGATCCAAGATTCAAGTTCCAAGATCCAAGTGCCAAGATCCAAGATCCAAGATCCAAGATTCAAGTTCCAAGATCCAAGTTCCAAGATTCTAGATCCAAGATCCACGATCCAAGATCCAAGATCCAAGTTCCAAGATCCAAGATCCAAGTTCCAAGATTCTAGATCCAAGATCCAATATCCACGATCCAAGATCCACGATCCAAGATACACGATCCAAGATTCAAGATCCAAGTTCCAAGATCCAAGATCCAAGTGCCAAGATCCAAGATCCAAGATCCAAGTACCAAGCTTCAAGATCCAAGTTCCAAGATCCAAGATCCCATGCGGAAAAGAGGAAAGTAATAAAAATGAAAGCTGGTAACAAACAGCGTTTCCATTCATTCCATGAAACTTGGTATTTATTGAATATGTAGCATATAGCTTCGTATATTGACGGAAATCAATATTTATTGAATGCTACACGTTCAATATTTACTGAGATCCGTCATAATTGAAGATCCAAGTTCCAAGATCCAAGAACCAAGATCCAAGTTCTAAGATCCAAGATCCACGATCCAAGATCCAAGATCCAAGTGCCAAGATCCACGATCCAAGATCCACGATCCAGGATCCAAGATCCAAGATCCAGGATCCAAGATCCAAGTGCCAAGTGCAAAGATCCAATGCGGAAAGAAGGGCTGACGAAGAACAATACAAAGGAAAGTAATAAAAATGAAAGCTGGTAGCAAACAGCGTTCAATATTCACTGAGATCCGTCATAATTGATCTTGAACTCTAGCATAGTTTATTGATGAACATATTGAAGGTGTAGCATGGACTCTGACTAATCAATCATTTCATACCGATGATACGGATCACAATAAATAGTCAAATAATCAACGTGTAGTATTTACCTCATGCTGAAACACACAATGCATGCATCAGTTTACACTCGCTGACTGGACGCGTTCATTAAATAAAAGGGGGTAGGACATTAGAGGAAATATAATCCTACAGTCGGGGATGGAAGAAGACCAGCGAAAACTTCCTTTAATATAAATTAAATTATAATTGCTGTAAGCCGAAAAGACTGAGATGGATGAGGGAAAGAACTTTTTGGAATGTTTTAAAAATTTCAAGTAATTAAAAGTTGAAGCTCATCCACGGAGGGACGGTTTACAAGACACTTATAAATTGAGCAAATATTTTATATCGCTGAAGAATGACCTTGATGAAGATGGTCTTATTTTTTATAATAAAAGCGCGTTGTTTGTAATTGTGGTACAGTTTCTTTTTAAGATAAAGTTTTTACAAACTTTTTCTTATTTAGAATAATAATTTATTGAATTTCATTTTTATAGCAAAACACTTCTCTTGTTCTGATAATTCTATGGTAGAAAATCGTACTCTTCATCTCGTTAAAGGTCATTTTTTATCATTTCTGTCAAGATCTGAACGTAACGCGGACTTCTTTTAAATTTTTTTTTGTCCAATATGTCTGTGAGTCTTGTGAATTTGTGTTCTCTTTACACTCTGAGGTTATGTTATCTACCAACTGTCCCAAATTATAACTAGAAATATAGACAGGACAACACAGTTAACAATTGCTTATTTTGCTGAGAATCAATTTAACAGTATTTTTACATTGGCATAGCTGTAACCCATAAACTTTTTCAATGTACAACACAAAACGAACAGGGCTTACGAAAGAAATCTGAACGTTTCTAACCAACTGTCAAACTTTCCAATCAGTCCATCTTTGAAGACGTTCGTTAATGGCACCAAATCCCCCCAGAGACCCGGTAACTTTTTTAATGTACTTTTCCGATATTCGGCGATCCTCGTTTCCCTCTTGATCGGATCGAGCAGATTCTGACGTCAGCCCTAATTGGAGAGCGCCCCGAAAACAGCTGAGTTCCATTCCGGGTTCCGGGGAGAAGACCGGATTATTATTCGACTGAAATGACGGGTAAAGGCACGGTATCCCTCATCGAAATATTCCCGGGCTGAGTCTAAAATGCGGCGGAGGATTTTTCAGTCAATCGCAAGGAATTGGTTCATCAATCTTCCGAGAGATTACATTTTTAAGATGACTATGCTTTATGACGCAGATTTTAGCACTGTTTAGATAGAGTTAAATATTTTGCTTACACTCATTTGATATTATCGTAGGTGCCGGTTAAGTATGAGAAATGCGGTTTTTATTATTGAAGCTGCCATGAGGCGCTTGCACATAACACTGACGAGTTTCCTATAGGAATCATCCCTTATCTCTGAAACATCCGACGACGGCGTAGGAAGTATACAGGGTATTCCTTAATGATATGCGAATATTTAAGGGTGTAGATCTCATGAAAAATTAATAAACTATGGTCCAAAAATGTTTCCTAGAAAAAATGGAAATTAATTAATATTTTCAGAACCACTTCAGATATTTCACTGATATTCAGTACGTAGTGAAAGTTAATAAGGTTGCATATTTTTCAATGCAAAAATAATTTTTAGCTTTAACAGTGGAATTCGTACGAGTATTGACTTCGATATTTTTCAAGAAAAAAATGGTACGCCAATGGTTTTTTGTCAAATAAAAATTATTTTTGAATGCCCCGTTCAATTTAAAACAAATGAAAAAAATAAAAACCGTTCTATTGTCTAAATTGCTAAATTATTATTCATTTAATTGGAAAAATTAGACACATTAGGCGTAATGAACAACAACAACTGACAACATGAACATAACATTAAAACCAACAAAAATTGTTGAAAATTGCCCCCTATTCTATCACAAGCTCTTTCTCTTAAATTCCTCTACAGTGTTACTGTAGAATCAAACCACTTCAAGTCATTTTTGTATGAGTCGACCTTCGTGTATTTTTCCTATAAAAGTATTCCGGGGTACGAAAAATATCCATATAAAAATTCCGATAATATATAGAGGTAGTCGTCAAAGGCCTTGCCCTAATGGAATCGTCTTTTTTCCTTTGTGATCGCCCAATTTTCTCCCGGCGGCGATTCTCTACGAGGAAAAACAAACGACAAACAGGCTACGTAAACAAGAACAAACACGTCGATTATTCATTGAACATGGACGGAACCTCATCCGTATCCTCGGGGCAAAAAATAGCTTGAAAGGTCCAGGAGATTTAATTGAAATTGAGATTTTCCCCCGGAAACCTCAGACTTTTTTTATAATATTTTATTAATTTCAACAGCTTGTTAGCGATCTTTGTAACAATATTTGACAAAATCAGCATAACAACTAAAACACTTCAGTCATTACTAGGAAATCATGCTGTTCTCTTTCTGATGTAACCTGGCAACAAAAATGATTCGCGAACACTTACATCTTGGCATCAAATTAACGACAAATTATAATTTTTGGTTCCGTAAATAATGAAATAAGCTACTTAGCTATAGATAGCTTAGGCACCCGAAACCCTAAACCATTCATTAATTATAAATCAAAAGTAAATATGAAGTTTCAATTTTAACCACAAATGCATTTCTTCACCGAGCCAGAAGAAATAAAATTGTCCCGCCTGCGCACGGCACTGCGACATCGTCGCCTGGCTATTTGTATAGGGTGGTGCGAATGTACTTATACACGGTGATTCGAGTCGTCGTACTACGAAACTTTTTTCTAATCGTGTGCTTTACATTTCACAATATTCTATGCATATAAAAATTCACCCAGAAAATCTCTAGACGTCCTCCCGAACGGGTGGCGACCATACCCAAACCGCATCCCCTAAAGAGGAGCCCTAATCTACACTCTTTGATATGCCATTATTGCCAAGTGTAAATACTAGCTTATACAGGGTGTCCGCAATCTCAGATTTATATGTAGAGCTGGCAACGTTGCGCGGCATTAACGCATAATCAGGCAACCATGCCGCATCCTCAAAAAATGGCCGCTGACAATGACATAAGTCAAGCGTGTTGTCCTTAAATAACATGGAATTTAAGCTTCATCAGTATATACAGGGTGTCCGCAAAGTTGGGGTTTTCCTTTACACGACGTGTAGATCATGAAAACATAAGCAATTTTTCTTAGTACCATATCCACCAATGTCTTAAGGGAACCGAGATAAAGGGCTCTGCAACATCAAAAATATCTGAATACCGTCCTGTAGCCGCGACACGCCGCGATATCCCCGACTGGTACAGAACTGGGTCGGGATCAGTGTGTCAGGTCAGTATGCAACCTTCAACCGACGGTTACGGTCACGCGTGTAGAGGTAATCGCGTAGACGAGAATCCCTCAACAAGCACTAGAGACGTGGCTAGAGAAGTGCAAGTATCAAAAACTAAAGTGTGGCAAACGCTGCGTGAAGAGGGGCTGTATCCGTTTCACGTCCAACGTGTACAAGCCCTTCAACCTGACGATTTTCCAGCAAGAGTGCGGTTTTGTGAGTGGTTGTTGCATCAACATGACAATAATCCGGACTTTTTGAAGTGCATATTGGTGACAGACGAATCTACGTTCACGCGTAATGGGGTGAATAACTTTCGCAACACTCATGTTTGGTCAGTAGAAAATCCGCACGCTGTCCGTCGGGCACATTTTCAACAAACATTTTCGGTGAATGTTTGGGCTGGCATGGTGAACGGTATGCTCATTGGACCATTTATTCTCCCAAATCGATTGGACGGGATGCAATACCTAGACTTTTTACGCAACATTTTGCCTTCCTTGTTTGCCTGCGCCTGCTCGGTAGCGCATCAGCTGATTTCATTTTCTGTTGGAGCGGTATGATATCGGGCAGAGAGCCCTTCTCGTCAACTGGAGAGTGGGTACTTTTTCCTTTATTTTTTTTACTTGGTCGCCCTCGTTTCATTACCTTTGTTATTTCAAGGGTAGTTGTTTCTGAAAAGGAAATCCCCAACTTTGCGGACACCCTGTATATCTAGCATTTCATCCTACGGCCTGCCGGAGAAGCTTGTCAGATGGGTTCTCCTATTCATACCCATGTCAACGCGGGTGTTCCCCAGGGATCGGTCCGGGCTCCCACATTCTTTATATTATATACCAGCGATCTCCATTCCTGTACGATCAATCTGATCTTTAGCACTAACAAGGTCCTCGTTTCGTTCCCAATTTTTTTTTACAGGTTTCGTTGTTTCCGTTTCAGTCCGGATTAGAAGTGGTGTAATCTGTACGCCGATTTGTACGTCACTGGTCGGCTATGCTGTCGTTGAGGCGACAGCGTGTTTTTCCGAACGGTGGTTGTTTTTCTCTCGTTAATAAAAGACCAGTAAACAATAATTAGGGTTAAATGAAGACACCGGAGGCTACGCAGCGACAGCGCAGCGCCGAAGGCGTCGGACTTGAGCTGATTATCATGTTTTTGTCTTTCCTTTTTCGGGACGAACGGTTGTTTTGCCAGCTCAGCTTCGGTCGACCTGATTTTCAGGAGACTACTTTCTCGGTCAACAAAGTTATCCCTATCTAGACGTAGCAGCTGAAATATCCATTTTTCGAGGATGCTTATAACCGTTTATTTCCTACGTTTGTACTTGGTACACACAGCGTGAAGCTAGTGGTTGTGGGGCTATTGCCAATGGTAGCCGATCATCGCTTCTCTTTGTTCAAGGCAGCGTTTATTATTATTACTTAATTTTAAGAATTTACATTCATTCTGAAATCAGCTGATCTCCTTGAGTATAACTCATAAACAAATTATTATAATCCACAATCTAATTTGAATATGCAAAACGACCAGCGCTGTTTAACACTGAAACAATGTGTTGTGCAACCTCACAGATCTTTTTATCTAAAAAATGTGTGAATGCAAATCGTTCAACGTGTGCCAGCCGTGATTATTATACAACCGTGGGCTAGACGAGTGAAAAACTTTGACAATGCCGTTACGAATTCGTTGTTCGGCACGGAAAATCATTTGGATTACGTATTCCGATTTCCAGCATCAGCTCGGGGACGATTACAACGGATTTTGGCCCTTGGCCTTGAAACAGCAATGTATAGAAGTGTTGGGAGTGGACCGACATGTTGCTGTGCATGGATTCGACTTATAGAATGGTAGAGAAATATTGTCAACGCACGCGTATATGAACATACTAGTCCAAGCGATGATTCTGTATAGCAACATTTTCAAGAAATTCACGTAACTAATACGTATAAAATAAAGGAAATATTGTCAGAATACAAGCAGGAGGAAAAAAGGAAAACAAATTAAGTTGGTTCAAATGCGAGAGAGCTTTTTGACAGAAACGAAAACAAACTCAGTTGGAAATATTCCAGGTTTATTCTCTATCGGTATGTACCGAAAAACTTAGCACCGATCCCAGTTCAGCGATTGTATTCTTTAATATCAGAGAAAATATTTGCTTTTCCTAATGAAGGCGCTAACCAGTTTTATAGTTGAAAATAAAAAAAATAAGCCGGCAGTGTAAACAATTAACACCGAACGAATACTCTGTTTATCTAAGCACTTGTTATGTGGTTTTAGCGTTTTAATTATAGATCTTTTTCTATAAATATACCTTAAATAACATACTTCAATACGAAGAGTGCGACTCAAGCATCCAAAGTTTATTGTAGAGAAAATGACGTCAATTGTTATCATCTGAACAATTCGCTTTTCGTGAAATTTGCAGAACTGAGGATGCTTTGATGAACATCTAGAAGAAAAGGGAATATTGGGATTGCCAAACTAGCTTTTTAAAAATAAGTGATACGCTCAGTTCGGCGACTCTGGTAGTGTACGGTGTCCCTCAGGGTACGGTTTTTGGGCCTCTGTTATTCACCTTATCTAGACAGATGCCCAAGAGACGGTGCGATTTGTTTTGCGAAAACAGAATTACTACTACAACGGCTACGAAAATCTTTGCAACCACAGTAACAATGTACGCTCACAGAACTATTTTTACATGATTATCTGTAATAACTCGTATCATCTATCAAAAATGCGTTGTTAGGTATCAAGGCTGTGTTATTTTTCAAGATTTTTGGATTCCCAGTCGTTTTGGTCTATGTATATTGCATGTTTCTCGAGCTAAAGTGAGCTAACTATCAGGTAGGTTATTAACGAATATTCTTTAATTTGTCATATACAGGTTGTTTCAGTTTATTGTTGCATAACTTTAAGATTCGATAGAACTTTTAAAATTAATGCATAAAGTCTATATAAACATGGGTCGAAAAATGTGTGGTTTCCGAAATACAGGGTGTTTAAATTTACTTTCTAAAATAGTTTTTTTAAAATATTTCGAACAATATTCGATGTATAACAGTGAAAATTGGTATACAAGGGTTTTTTGGTACGACAAAACGAACCATGGACATAGTTTTACTGTAGCCGCTAGAGGGCGCTCTCTACTGTATTTAATTTGTTAAAAATAATATTGTAAAATTAAACAAATTAATATTCCGTTTTTTGTGTTTATTTGGAGTTAGGAATTATTGCTGTGTTTAAAAACACAATCTAAACGATCATCTTAATTACTTGTAATGCCCAAATCGAAAATGTCAAAAAAAATATTATTTTCCCATAAATAATAAAAATGCATCGAACCTTAAAAATCGAAATATCTCAAAAACGGCTAACTATAACGGAAACTCACAGGAGAGCTTTTTTATGTTGAAAAGTGCGAAGAATCAGTTTTTTTATTCAAAAAGCAAAAAATTGCACTAAGAAAAAATTTTCGGTCATTCTGATACACTACAGGTACAGTAGAGAGCGCCCTCTAGCGGCTACAGTAAAACTATGCCCATGGTTCGTTTTGTCGTACCAAAAAACCCTTGTATACCAATTTTCACTGTTATACATCAAATATTGTTCGAAATATTTAAAAAAAAAACTATTTTAGAAAGTAAATTTAAACACCTTGTATTTCGGAAACCACGCATTTTTCGACCCATGTTTATATAGACTTTATGCATTAATTTTAAAAGTTCTATCGAATCTTAAAGTTATGCAACAATAAACTGAAACACCCTGTGTGTATTAGCAATATTTGGATATTACGAATACGTATGGTGTATCTGAAGTCACTTGAAATAGCATAAAAACCTTTGGTCGGCGCGTCCTTTGTAATTTCATGGCGTATCATAGGCGTGCGGTCATTTATTTAGAACGATAATAATAATGTTTTTATATCACAATAAATGGATTTTACTATCTTCTTATTTTTTTGATTTGGGATAAAAAATACTTATATTGGGAGTTTAATTTATGTTGACTGAAAGTTAAGAAATGGAAAAATTACAGAATTCCAACGTTTGACATAGGCAAATATTTACATAGCAGGTAGGTATATAAAAAGGTATATAAAGACTTACACCCTTGTGTACCAATTTTCACTGTTATACATCAAATATTGTTCGAAATATTTAAAAAAAAACTATTTTAGAAAGTAAATTTAAACACCCTGTATTTCGGAAGCCACGCATTTTTCGACCCATTGTTTATATAGACTTTATGCATTAATTTTAAAAGTTCTATGGAATCTTAAAGTTATGCAACAATAAACTGAAACACCCTGTATATGAGTAAACTCGTAAACAGCAATCTAAATTTCAATATGGTCTTTTTCAGTACCCATTACGTTTTAAAGTGAAATTTTCGTAATAAAGTTTGTAATGTTGACAATAGGTAGTACTCAGGACCGTATTCAGAAGTTTACACCAAACATAGTCAAAATTGTTTATCTTTTTTTATTCCCACCTGACTTGGAGTACAGTCATAATCAGCGGACATTATACTTGTAGCATTTTTTTATTCGTCTAGGAAATGCATCATAATCTCGATACTCTAAGGATAAAGGAGCGGTCGTATCGGCCGGTTCTGGTTGTACACAGGTCGACAGCGTTAAGATGAGAGGTCTGAGGAGCAAAGCTCGTGGACATATCGGTAGACCAGAGCTAGATCTTCGAAAGGGTTCTGAGACTGATAAGATTTTTCCGTCAATTATCGCCTATAAAGCATGTACTATGAAGGTTAACCCACGTCACGTATGGATACAAAAACAAAACGGAAAATCTACATATAGCCGAAACGCAAAACAAACAAACTCATTTACGATTCTTTATGGTACATATCTTCCGATATTCGCGAACGTTAGGGTCTTAGTAATGATCTCATTTCCAACCGGAATGATGTAACGACAGCGTCGGAAAAAGTAAGAAAAAAATGGATGGCGAACATTTGTATTTATGAGTCATGTGTGTTTACCGAATAAACACGAAATTAATTTGCATACTGAGCATATATACGGTATGTTATGCTAATATTATATTGTTAGCAAGTCGGTGGTTCTGTACGTGGTACAGGAAAATCGGGCCCCTTTTTAATTCAGTTTCACCTTTATTTTTTCGCAGACATCTAATTTACTACTTGAAATTTACAAAACTCGGAATCCCTCGTGAAATTGCTCGTCATCTCACCCTTCCTTACTGCGTTCCCCAACATTAACATTAAACACTCTTCAATTTGGCAAATTCTCAGGCACGTGTAGATTATAAGGCCAAAATATGCAGATTTCCTTTTCATTGGCGCTATTTTTTGTTGCATTTTTAGCGCATAATGGATATATACTGCCGCACTTGGGTAAAAGGTCTAAGGCAATCGAGTTCAAAATCTAAATAGTGTCAGTACGAACCTGCAAAAAAAATTAGAAATTTGCCATATTTTACTTTTTTCACGAGTACACTCGTAGTAAAACCCGTGGTCCCAGTCACAAAACATATACGTATACACTGAAGAAGGTTTAATTCCATGCTATTCAATGACAACACTGTGACTTGTGTGGTTGTCAGCGGCCATTTTTTGAGGGTGCGACATGGTTGCCAGATTGTGCATTAATATCCCATTTCACCTCGTTGGTCCCAGTGAAGAACGCTCCGCCAACTGTTGAAATATACTCTACTATGCTTTATAAGACTATTCGTGGATTTTTTCCCAAAATCGTTGCACAAAAATGCAAATGAAAATTTAATATTATTTCCATGACGCCCCGAAATAGCTGCGTCGGTACCTCGGGTTATACATCTTGACAGTAGGGATGCTCGATACGATCCTATATTTAGAGGTATCGATACTTTTGCTTCCCATACCCGATATTTTCGATCGACATTTTTATATACGACACTTGGGTGTATCGATACATTTTACGAGTATCTTTCGATCCGGACTGTGTCAGAAAGAGTACTTCAGATTACTTTTCTTCTTTGTTTCATTCCGCTGGATATCGATAATTTTATTCCAATATTTTAGATTATCGATACTTCCTAAAACGATAAGAATCGATACATAACGATACTTTTCGTGTATCTAAACATCCCTAATCTTGACAGCTGTCATTCTTGTCAACTGGGCTGCAGGGTGCGGTGTTGCCTTTACTGTCTTTCATTTTGCTAAAATCTTACGACAAATAAAAGCTTCAAATGAAATATTGACGAATATGAACGGATATGCATAGCATTTGCAATATAAATTCTTGAACTTGAACCGGATTTTTCGGTATTTTTACCGAAAAGAGAATATTTACTTACCGAAAAAGAGCTGAAACCAAAAATAAAGCTAAAACACTTCAAAACCATACTTTTGATTCTGACTTATAATACCTAGACGATGAATATATATAAATATCGATGTTTTAGGACCCAGAGATGCAGAATTTTCTGTTTGTTTACATTTGGTGTGGATTTCTAGATCATACATTGGCAAAAATTGTTTTTGATGCAACAAAATATACGTTTTATATCCTTTTTTGCAAAATAACGAAAATCGGTACATTTCTACAGGTACTTATTATGTACAACACCCTGTACGTGATATACAGATAAAACTAGATTGCCATGCATGAACAGTCGTCAAAAACAGTGAAAACATCCTACCAAATATAATAGCTAGAAAATAAACCTATTATTTCTATCATTTTGATTGGTCCATTTACATAACTGACCGTCTTTTGTGAAACTGGAAATTCTGTGAAAGTTATCCTAATTCCAAAGCGCAAAGACATAATATTACATCTATAATGTACCCTTATTTATAAGGCAACCATTTTTTCACGACTTTATTCATCATTTCAATAGAAATTACTGATATTCAGAGACCTTTGACAGCTTCTGTCAAATTGCATTTCGATAAGCTATTTTCCCATTGGTCCAAATATTAATGTTGGTGAAATTGGCCCTAAGACTATTTTCCATAATTATCCTTTTGGAGCAGTAGTAATTATGTATAACGATAAATCCAAGACCAAAGTAGTGCGGAAGCGATTGCCGAGTATGAAGTACGACCACCGTCGACGGCGCTCGTCCATCCTGTAACCACGTCGCACGTATCCACAACCGACTGTATGAGATATTTTTTTTGCAAGTCACAACTACTGCTTCTTCACTTCGATACATTAATTTACTGGTTAGGAAATGCAATTAACATGAAATATTTGTCAAAACTAAGTATTGTTTTTTAGATAACGCGATCAACGATAGATTTTTTAATTGTAATCTTTAACGAAATGTATCGGTGTACGAGTCTTTTTCATATCTAAACGTGCCTCGATACAAACTTCTCAGCAATCCATCTTTTCATTACCCCATAGAGTGTCCTACATCGAGCCGAATCAGATAAATCGGAAGACAAAATTAAACTTGACACAAAAATCTAAAAATACCGGGGCAAGTATTCGCATTCTCGGTTCGTCCGTTTTTTTCATCCAACCGTTGACCCATATAAAAATATCCGCACATGGATAGACACCGCACACAGCGAAAAACGATTCATCAAATTTTGATGTAGTGTGGTGCCAAAAACGTATATAAGTTTTATAGAAAGTCTTGGCGCCACTTGGGCATCATTCAGCGTTATCGTACTCATTGTTAGTAGTCGTGTTCGCGTCTCTCACACAAAAACATACGAACGAATTAAAATAAGACAGGACAAACTGCCATCCGTTACCGGAACCGACCGCTATGACCGCTGGAGGCTGACGAATCTGGCGGTACAGTAGATGTGGCCTACTCTCTAATTCTTTCGTCTATCAAAGCCAGAACCGTGCCAAAAAGCGCGAAACAGCTGTCCAAGGTTTGCTGTCTACGGTCGGATGGACGAAAGCAAATAACAAATTGCAATAAAATGTACGCTGAATCCCACTTCTGACACGCGAACTGTTCCATACCTTATAAGTAATGTGTAATGCGTTTTTGTCTAGATAGAAAATAAGGAAACAATTAATAGCCGTCGAAGTGCGAGTTAGCTTCAGCGATTACGAAGAAAGATTTTAATTCTGCATTATGCGAAGGTAATTGATGAATTAATTGGACATGCGATCAAATTAAATGCTTCCTCGCGATTAAAATATTGCATGATCGTATTGAGACGCCCACAGGTGTAGTCAGATGTGAAGCTATCTGGGAGATCAATCTAGTCGTTTACGTAAACGTTCGAAAAATGTGTCATCGGTTTTTTTTTGTCTATTTTTTTTTCATTCTAGTAAATTGACTCTTTACTTACCATGCAATTTTAATATTATTTATAAGGAATTTCCTGATTTAATATGGGGATTAGAGGCGATTAGACGTTTGTATTGAAGACAAATTTTTAAAATCCTGGAAAATTTGGAAATTTAAGTCATGAAAATTTTGAAAATACTGAAAATTCTGAAAATTTTGCTGATTCTAAAAATCTTGAAAGTCTTGAAGATTTTAAAAAAATTGAAAATTATATACATATATTATATTTATATAATTATATATAAAGATTTTGAAAATGCTCAAAATAGATTTTCAACTATTCAAAACTTTCAAGATTTTTAGAATCACCAAAATTTTCAGAATATTCAATATTTTCAAAGTTTCAATGAATTTTTCAGGATTTTCAAAATTTCCAAATTTTCCAAAATTTTCAGATTTTTTAAAATTCCCAAAAATTTCAATGTTTTTGAAACCAACAAAAATTATCAATATTTTTAAAATACCCATGTATTTTGAATTTACAAATTCTTCGGGATTTTCAGATTTTTCAGAACTTTAGACATTGTCAAATTTTTGAAATTGATATGAAGCTATCTGAGCGATCAATCTAGTCGTTTACGTAAATTGACAATTCTGAAAATTTTGGTGATTCTAAAATCTCGGAAGTTTTGAAAATCTTGAAAATTTTGAATATTTCAGATTTTTAAAATTTTGATAATATCGAACGTTCTGAAGGTTATTAAAATTTTCAAATTCTTTGAAATTTTCAAAATATTTTAGATTTTTAAGCTTTTCGAAATTTCCAAAGCTTTCAAGATTTCTAGAATCATCAAAATTTTCAAAATACTTAAAATTTTCAAAATATCCAATATTTTCAAATTTTTTAAAGTTTCCAAAACTTCAAGATTTTTTGAATCACCAAAATTTTCAGAATTTTCAATATTTTCA
Organism: Acanthoscelides obtectus; assembly: GCA_963669975.1. Lineage (NCBI taxonomy): Eukaryota > Metazoa > Arthropoda > Insecta > Coleoptera > Chrysomelidae > Acanthoscelides > Acanthoscelides obtectus. The sequence goes on from CAVLJG010000010.1 coordinate 8,649,487, forward strand.
AAATTTCCATGAATTTTAAATTTTCAAATACTTCATAATTTTCGAAATTTCCAAAAATATCAGATTTTTCAGAACTTCCGATGTTCTCAAAATTTTAAAAACTTCACATTTTTTCAGATTCCAAAAACTTTCACGGTTTTTGAAATCAACATAATTTTCAAAATCTCCATGAATTTAAAATTGTTAAACTCTTCAGAATTTTCGAAATTTCAAAAACTTTCAGATTTTTCAGAACTTTCGATATTATCAAAATTTTAAAATCAAAATTTTAACCTGAAATTCTCAAAATTTTCAAGATTTTCTGAGACGCCCACAGGTAGTTAGATGTGAAGCTATCTGAGAGATCAATCTAGTCGTTTTCGTAATGCGTTAGAAAAATGTGTCAATTGTTTTTTTAGTCTATTTTTTTCAAATAAATTGACTCTACTTACCACGCAATTTTAATATCATTTATAAAGAATTTCTTGATTTAATATAAGTATTTGTTGTTGTTTTTACATAATTACTATACTACTGTAGGGTTTTAAATAAAACGATATTCGCAACACCAGAGATCGGACATCGCATATCTGCTAACATACCGTCTATCAAACCTACGAAGATCGGATCAAATAAAGAATCATAGACGTTCACACATAGCTAGCATGTTCGAATCGTGCCTGCACGAAATATTTAACAAATTCTTGGGGGGGAGAAATATAGGTTATTTTCGAACAGCGCTGTCGTCAGAAATAAATCCCGTGTTAGCGCAATTGGCTTGATTTAATATTTAGATGTGCTAAATATGGAGTAATTTGGCTATCAATTTAGACACATGCTCTTATTTTTAGTGCAAACATTCGGTTGTGCCCACGTTTTGACACCGCCTAAGCGAATGCACTGTTTTTTTATATATAACGAAGCATCCTTGTAAGCTTTTTTAAGCGTCCTAAGATTAGTAGATCTTGGTGATTCTAAAAATCTTGAAAGTTTTGGAAATTTTAAGAAATTTCAATATCTTGAAAATTTTTAAAATCTCAAAGATTAAATTTTAAATTTTGAGAACATCAAAAGTTCTGAAAAATCCGAAAATTTTGGGAGTTCTGAACATCCTGAAGAATTTGAAAATTCAAAATTCATGGAAATATTGAAAATGTTGATTTTAAAAACCTTGAAAGTCCAGGAATTTTAAAAAATCTGAAAATTTTGAAAAATTTGGAAATTCTCAAAATCCTGAAAATTTTGAAAATTTAAAATTCATGGCAATTTTGAAGACATTGAAAAATTCCATAAATCTTAAAAGTTTTGGAAATCCTAAGGATTTTTATAATTTTGAGAACATCAAAAGTTCTGAAAAATCCGAAAATTTTGCAAATTCCGAAAATCCTGAAGAATTTTGAAATTCAAAATTCATTTAAATTTTGAAAATTTTGTTTATTTTAAAAACCTTGAAAGTCTGGGAATTTTGAAACATCTGATGATTTTGGAAAATTTGGAAATTTTCAAAATCCTGAAAAATTTGAAAATTTAAAATTCATGGAAGATATTGAAAAATTCTATGGATCTTAAAAGTTTTGGGAATATCAATGATTTTTATAATTTTGAGAACATCAAAAGTTCTGAAAAATCCGAAAATTTTGGGAGTTCTGAACATCCTGAAGAATTTGAAAATTCAAAATTCATGGAAATCTTGAAAATATTGTAAACGTTGATTTTAAAAACCTTGAAAGTCCGGGAATTTTAAAAAATCTGCAAATTTTGGAAAATTTGTAAATTTTTAAAATCCTGAAAAATTTGAATATTCAAAATCCATGAAAATTTTGAAGATATTAAAAAATTCTATAAATCTTAAAAGTTTTGGAAATTCCAAGGATTTTTATAATTTTGAGAGCATCAAAAGTTCTGAAAAATACCAAAATTTTGGGGGTTCTGAACATCCTGAAGAATTTGAAAATTCAAAATTCATGGAAATCTTGAAAATATTGAAAACGTTGATTTTAAAAACCTTGAAAGTCCGGGAATTTTAAAAAATCTGCAAATTTTGGAAAATTTGTAAATTTTTAAAATCCTGAAGAATTTGAAAATTTAAAATCCATGAAAATTTTGAAGATATTGAAAAATTCTATAAATCTTGGAAATTCCGAAAATCCTGAAGAATTTTGAAATTCAAAATTCATTTAAATTTTGAAAATATTGAAAATTTTGTTTATTTAAAAACCTTGAAAGTCTGGGAATTTTAAAACATCTGATGATTTTGGAAAATTTGGAAATTTTCAAAATCCTGAAAAATTTGAAAATTTAAAATTCATGGAAATTTTGAAGATATTGAAAAATTCTATGGATCTTACAAGTTTTGGGAATATCAAAGGTTTTTATAATTTTGGAAGTTTTAAAAATACTGAAAATTTTGTTGATCTTCAAAACCTTGTAAGTTTTGTGAATTTTAAAAATATTAAAAATTTGAGATATTTTAAAAATTTTGAATATTTTGAAAATATTGAAGGGTTTGAGAAATTTGAAAATTTTGAGAATTCTGTAAAATTGGAAAATTGAAGTGTATTTATGTACAATATGTTAGTTTCTACAGATATGAGTTTCTGTACTTTTCGCCTTAAATAAATAGCTCTTTAGCTGCCCCAATTGACGAGATGTGTTCGATCCAATTCAAGTCCTCGGTGATTTGGACTCCGACCAGCCGAAATGAAAGGCTCTTCGGAAGACCTCGACTATTTACGAAAACCTAAAAAGCGTTAGTACCGTGAATAAAAAGTACTTCGGCATTTCTTTTTTTTATTTTTGTCTTAATTAAACTCAAGCGGTGAGATATACCAAACAAATCCCCATAATCGTCTAATACATTTAAATGATCCCTAAAAAGTTAACGGAGCACGCCGTGTCTAGAATTACCAACAGCGGTGGTGGTTTATAAGAAAAAAAAATCCCCGAATTTACCCTCGTCTTGCTAACATTTCCTTGACAGCCGTTCATTAAGTCGGCCCATTCTTTCGGGCTCGGTGGTAATTTCCAGGGCTCAGGGATGGAAAAAATTATTAGCCACCCCCTCGGAATTAAGGCAGTTAAAATTCGCATCAGCACCTGATCCACCCTCTGCTTTTTTTATTAATTCCATTACAGACAACTGGAAGGGTGTACGAGTATTTTTTCCAGTCCAAAGAACGAGAAAGTTAAGAGTTCAAAATTTTTTTGGTTGCCTATATTCATCCTACTCTGTAAATTGCTGTTTGGTTTCTGTCATATGTTTAGAAATGTCCGACCAATACGAAACTGATGATTGCTAAAAAGCACGAAACAACGATATATATATGGTTGCAGATTCTGAAAGCAAGCAGATCCTATTCAGCCTCCAATAAGATGTATGACAATCAGCGAATTTGCAATCGCTCACGTCATTAGAAAACGTACGTGCACAGAATAACAATAATAACAACAAAACCACCAGACGCATTTGCAATCCCAATGACACGAAGACTCTTACACGTGGGCCGAGTTTTGAATTTCAAAGGCGAATTGAGATGGCAGAGACATTAAAATTTATATAAAAAAACCTTTTTCAGCTAATTTTATTACATCGGCGTCGCGTATGATAATATGGCTGAACGCTAAGTGTGTCTCAAGGTTTTTTCTCTTATATAATGAGACAAGATTTATTGGTATCTCTTGGCAGACTAAAGAGGAATTGTATGGCTAATAGACTTTACTCGTATAATGTTTTATTACTTATTACTACTTCTGCACTTATTAAAAAGTAAGAATTTTAGCAACCGCAAAGTATGTCGATCTTGCTTTACAACACGCCTTTTGAAATGTCAATCTACTTGACGTCATTTAGTATAAATCATTAAGGCAAACTTATTTCAATCTCAGTGCGTACGCTCAAGCAATAAACATCCAACAATACAAGTATTGTGCTCGTCACCGTCAAACCTTGGTCTTAATTTTCTTTTAATAATACCGGTACGTACAACAGAGTTGGCTATGGCTCGCCGTAAAATAGGAAACGGCCACCGCATAGCGACAGTCGGATGTTTCCCCCCCCACCTCCGAACGTAACCTAGGCCAAGCCAACCTTGATTGCGGTATTGAACGGCTGCGCGCGTCAATCGACAGTCTTTTTTTTTGCTTTCTAGGTCGGCTCTATTTTCCTCCAATGCATTGCATAGGAAACCCTTCTAATGTATTATGAGATGCTTCGACGTGAAAAAATCTATAAACGGTGCGATTATTGCGCGCTAACTAGCGTGTAGCTTCATTTTAGCCAAGGCAAACACAATAGACAGGAAAAAATCCATAATATATTATATATACAATATAAACAGTAAAAAGATAGAATCAAATAACCAGACGGCGCAAAGCAGACTGCTATTTATTGGTACTGTTAAAGATTTGATAGCCCAGTCATCATGTGTCCGCTAGATGGCTGACGATTCTGTCTGCATAGTCCGAGCAAGAGACCGTCAACTTTGAACAGATGTTTCGTGCTTCTTGGCTATAAATCAGTATGGTCTAGGCTTGCTCTATTTTCTTTGGGACAACAAATGAAAATAAATGAATGTTATTACAGTTGTACCTTATATCAGCTACTCATCCATATTATTTAATATTAAATTTTTACATTACCATACACAATTCTTTATGCAACAACAAACCTCAAAGTTTTTATGATTCTGGGGTATACATTTCCTTATTTTATTTTATTATATTTTCCGTGGAACTACTGCAAACGTGGAGCAGAAAATATGCGAAAAAGTACTCGATAAACAATATCCTCTTTCTCAACCTAGGTACGTAACGTACTATCCCTCTTAATTTCCATCGCACGCCTTGACTCAAACCATGTAAACAACAAAACCGCTTTTTAATTTAAAACAATGAACGCAGCCGAGTGTCACCCGTTTTTTGCCCTTTCCGAATTTCGACATCGTCGAACAGCGTTATGTGTTTCCGCTGGGCGAGCATAATTGATCTAGGAATAGGAAATTTTATACAAATCTACTCGTTTTTTGACAACTACGATTAAGTCGTTCATTTTTATCGAACGAAGCTGGAACGCGTTCGATTTACAGAGTCGGAGTCGGATATTTTAATAACATTCTAAACTGAATCCAAATTCAAGATGAGATGTGGGGACAACGCCTCTTATTGGTCAATTCGCCATTAAATTTCAAGCGGCCGGCTGGCGGAATAATGCGCGGGACAGGGGCAGGGCAGGCAGAGTTGCATTCAGGCCACCGACCGTCGCGTGTATCACTGCGTGCTCGTGTTTTCGTATTCACCTTGCTTGGTTGTTGCTGTTGTTAAGTGTATTTGTTGTTAACTTTCTGTTTCTGTTAAATACTGTCATCTTTGTTTTACAACACGTTGGTGGTAGTCCATCATTCGGAGGTAGCCCTGAATGCGGCCCTGTACGCCGTCCTTGCTTTAGGCAATCACGCATCCATTCTATCATGGGTGTAAATACATGTTGTTGTTTCAATCCTTAAACAGTATCTTCCCAAAGTCCTAGTTTGGGAGTAACATAACCTGCATGATTATGCCATCTCGTATAATTATCAGATATTTTGAAAATGAAAATCAATTTTTGAAGTCTAGTAAAAGTGGCACGATGTCGAGCGAATATAAGTTTTGAAACAGCAGCACTTTGCAGAGTATCGAGAAATCTTTAAAGGAAACAAATTTATTTAGAAGTTCCTATAACAATATAATTAAACATTCAAAAATATAATTTAATTACGCTCAAATGCAACAAAAGGGGTACTACATCTGTTCTGTTCACGAGACGAGGCCGGAACATACTATTTATCTAGACTACAGAATGTTGAGGTTAATTTTCGATTTTTAAACGTTACTGCCTTAAACTTGAGTCCGCCTCTGCTCGCCAAAAATGATTTGCATTTTCGTACGAAATAAGCCATGGCCGTTCTCAATCAAAAAAAGCTTATTGCATTTTGTAGTCTATACTACACGCTCGGTATTTCTAGATGGATTTTCGTTTCGTTACAAAAAACAAGTCGCCGTAGAAAAGGTTTAGATTGTGCATGATTCAAGGTTCGATGATGTAGAGAAATCAGTCGAGAGAGAGAAAAAGCACTCGGGGGCGGGAATATGGTTCGCAAATAGGGGCAAGTGGGAATTTTATTGGTTTGTTTTTAGAGTGATGTCCGTTTATTAGAAATTTTTGGTATCTAATTACCCACAGCAAATTGTGATCGTAAAACGTGGATTGATATCAATTCGTTCAGTGTGATTTTCCAACTGTGGGTCTATTCACCGATTTTCAAGGTTTTTATACAAAACTGGCGAGGGAGTATTGTTATAATCGGTCGAAGTCGTTTCACGTGTATCTGATCCCGTTTATCATTTAGATATTATTTAGCGTAAAATTGTAAAACTAGGCGTTTTTTGCGACTTTGAGGTGCTAAAAATCCATTTTTACTATCGATGGCTACATGAGAGCGGAGCTTTGCACCATGAGATAATTTGGGTTGCTGAATATGAATATCACAGTGAAAAATTTCTGAAGTGTTATCAAACTGGATTTAGGGTAATAATTTGACAAGAAGCCGGAACTTCTAGCGATGTATCGAATTTGGAATCTACGCACCCGATTTACCCAGAAAACAAATTTCCATCTCGATCAGAGACGCGCAAGGGTTTTTAGAAATTTCTTATTAGTCGTTTTTTGACAAAGCTGAATTCTCGCCAGTATCTTGAAAACGAGGCATTTTCGGATGGAATGGGCCATGGATTCGGTTTCAGCGACCCAAAAAGCGTATTATATGTTGCGTTCACGTTCCCGACTGACCCATTTTGTGCCATTTTGGTAAGAATACCCCTATAGATGGTAATTATATGTTAAAATGCTTTAAATGCGGTTCAAATGACCTGTATTCCAGGTATTTTGAACTGCCAATACCGAATCCGAAGTCGTTTCACGTGTATCTGATCCCGTTTATCATTTAGATCTAATTATTTATCGAAAAATTGTAAAACTACGCATTTTTGCGTCTCTAAAGGTGCTAAAAACCCATTTTTACTATCGATGACTGCATAGAAGCGGAGCTTTTCTCAATCAGGTAATTTGGGGCGCTGAATATGAATATCACAGTGAAAAATTTCTGAAGTGTTATCAGATTGGATTTAGGGTAAAAATTTGACAAGAAACTATTTTTTCGGGATAGCCGGAAATTCTAGCGATGTATCGACATCGAATTTGGAATCTACGCATCCGATTTACTCAGAAAACAAGTTTCCATCTCGACCATAGACGCGCAACAGTTTTTAGATATTTTTTATTAGTCGTTTTTTGAGAAAGTTGAATTCTTGGCTTCGCTTTGACGCTTAGGTTGCCATCATTTATCACTAAAAACCTTAAATCAAATGAAACTTGGAAACTAAAGACTAGCATAATATCAAAAACGAAACCGCCCAAAACTCATTTTTATTCATAAACACTTTGCTCCATCTCCTCCAGCTCCGCCAATTCTTCCTCCATGAGCATCTGAGATATCTTAAACTTAATCATGATCTGCCTTTTCGGCGCGAGCTTTTTGACCGTTTTCGCGTAGCCCTGGAACAACAGATCAACGTCATCGACGTCGCGCGCGTTCCGTCGTCTCTCCTCCAAATACGAGATGATCGTTCGGATTTCCGAGTTCGATTCTTGCAGCGGTTCTTCGTCCTCTTCGATTTCCATCTTTTTAGGTACGTTCAGACTCGAAGGTTCCGACAGAAATTCGTCTTCTTCGGTCCACACCGGGCACAACTCACTGTCATCTGTCGCTGGAGTCGATTGAGTCGAATCCGATCTTGTCAGGTACGGCCTGAGGAATTCCATGTGTTTCGCCCAAGGCCACGATTTGTAACGATCCAAGAACTTCGCCTCTTTCCCTTTACCGGAGCCAGCCGTTTCGCTTCTCACGTGTTTGCTGAAGGAGTCTCGGAGGTTTTTCCATCTTCTTTTAATCTCCTCGCCTGCAAAGTAAGATTGAGTTTAGGCAATGACAGCGACAGTTCGTTTGCGTTTCAGCTGGAAAACGGATAAATCAAATGTCGTTATTGTACGGGAGGAGATCGCGTTTGTGATTGGAACCGAGAAAAAGTTTAATTATAATCGAAATTTGATTTTGCCAATCAAAACATTTGAGTGACTATGTAAGTTTAAACTCCGATTTACTTATAGTCAATAAACAGTTTACTTAGATCGAATACATCAGGTTACTTAAAATTAATGAGCCATTAAAATGAGTTTCCCGTTCCGAGTAGAACGATTTGATTAATAAAAGTTTGTTTAGTTTAGATACATTTATTTATGACTTCGGGAAGCTGGACTTTCTTTTCGGGCAATTGCAGTTAGAGTGCAAAGAAGTGTAGACACTGTGGTTAGGTGTTGTCAGGCATGGCTTCGAGAAGGCCGTACGCAAAGTGCAAGGGGCACTGGACGCCGCCGTAGAACAACAGACCGTGAAGATCGCCGCCTAAGATTATTGGCCTTAAGGGACCGTCTCTCCACTACTAGGTCCATTGCAAATGAATGGTTTGCTATTGGCATGCGAAGTGTTTACCGACGAATGAGAAGTTTTGGCTTGTTTTCATACCGGCCACACTGGGTCCTCCCTTTAACTCGAGAACACCGACGTAATCGCCTTGAGTGGCGCAGACAACGGTCACTCTAGGATCAAGAATGGAACAATGTTGTCTTTAGTGACGAGTCTCGATTTTGTTTAGGCATGCACGATGGTCGTGCCAGGGTTAGAAGGCGACGTGGTGAAAGGAGGAATCCACAGTTTTTTGTTGAAAGACATGTTCATTACACTGTTGGAGTTATGGTTTGGGGTGCTATAGCTTATGGTTCCAGGTCACCTTTAATCTTCATCAGAGGTAACATGAACGCGCAGCGTTATATCCACGAAGTTCTAGAACCCCATCTTTTACCCTATCTTGACACCCTGGCAGATCCAACTTTCCAACAAGATAATCCCCGACCACATGTTGCAAGAGTCACAATAGACTTCTTTCAACATAATGATGTCACATTGTTACCATGGCCACCAAGATCTCCCGAATTATCCCCAATTGAGCACGTGTGGGATATGATGGGTAGGAGATTGCTCAATTTGCAACGTCCTCCTCAGAATCATTTTGAAATTTTTATCATTTACTTCATTAAGTACTTATACAAAATTTTATTAAAATAAAACCATTTAAACTGGGTGTTCGGATTTATATGTCACTTAGTATATAATCAAAATTTGATTTTGCCAATCAAAACATTTGAGTGACTACGTAAAACATAAGTTTAAACTCCGATTTAATTATATTCAATAAACAGTTTACTTAGATCGAATACAGCAATTTACTTAAAATTAATGAGCTATTAAAATGAGTTTTACGGTTCCGAGTAGAACAATTTGTTTAGTTTGTTTAGTTTAGATAAATTTATGTACACACACCACATTAGTTTTCAGAGATATTTGTGGTATCTTCCATATCTTTCCCCCTTTCATATTCCAATGTAATTCTTTGCAAATTTTAAAAAACGGCTTCTATTTCGAAGCTCGCAACTAGCAAATGAACGTGTCATGAAAAGAAAAATCGTGTTTTCTGTTCACACCTACTGGAACAGGCCCAATACGAACGAATTTGCTAAAAATGCCATATAAAGAAGAATAAACGCGTTGCCTAGTAGACAGACTAGACTACAATCATAACGATAATAACGTAAATTCGTCGCTTACCGCAGTCTGTCTCGCCGAGGGTGTCTGCGATCTCGTTCCATATTTTGTCTTTAATCCTCACATTCTTATAATTGGCGTGCGATTGATCGTACAATACCGGATTCCGTCGTATCATCTCGATCAAGATCTTGTTTTCGAAGGTCTTCCCCATGTCGACCGCGCGCGGTCTGACCGATCGACGAGCGAACTCTCCACCCTCTCCCGCTCTCGATTCTCAACTGTTCGCGAAACGTCGGATCGCTGACCGCGTCGTCGCCGCGCTGTTGCCGTGTCTCCAGGCCGCGCGGTAACGTCTCCGTATCGCCCCAGTACGTGCGGTCGTGTCCGTGCTTCTTTCTGTATCTCAAATACGAGGGGCGCTAGAAAAGAAATCTATCTAACCATGAAACAAAGGACGTACGATTTGTTTGATAATTTTATTTTTCAATATAATATAACACAAAATGTTTCTCTTGACTCAAATCTTCGAAGATGTTTCCTTGGTATTCTAAAGAGATAAAAGTCAAACGAGGTCAAGTCTGGACTATACAGGGGACGTCCGCATTTACTGTTGTCCCTTTTGACATATATTGAATGAGAGTAATGCCCTTGATGTCCCAAAAAACTGTTGCCGGCAGCACTTTGCATGCTTCGTGGGTGAAGGCCGCGCTCTATACCACACCGATGAGTTGCTAATAAGTACAAAACATCGCCTTCTGTGATTAGTAGTGGTTGGAAAGCAAACGTATTCATTTCAACACTGCCATAATTTTGATCGCTCTGTACGTTTTGAAATACAAACAAATGTCGACAAAGTATCGTAAACAAAGTATAACATCTCAGCTGTCTGAAAATATTGCTCCACGTGGCTGAAACTGTGGTCATTAGATTAAACAAATATCGAGTTTTATAGCTACTGTTGAAAATACTATAAAATAGCATCATAAATATTTATTTTGCTAAAAGCTAAAACAAAGCAAAAGTATTCCGAAAAAATGTGTAACATTTTCTCAACAGTATTTGTCAGAAGAAAATAATATACATTTTAAGATGTATCGAAATTTGATCATCGCAAAGAAAATGGATATGACTCTTTCCGAGAATATCCACAGCTAAAATTGCTTTCTAGGAAACGTCATTTTCATTGCATAATTTACTTTACTTATACGTTAACCTATACTTACATTAATGACAGATAATGATTTAACATTCTAATTATTGAAAAATATTGGTTTCCATATTTACAAAAGCTTAACAATCGCATCATCGTGAATGAAAAAATGTTTGCGAAAAACCACGATTATTTACTAAAAAACCAATACCCATAAACATTTCTCGCTGACGCAAGTAAAGGCTGATCACTGAACTTGACAGAAAAATTTAAATGTTTTTTCACTTTTCGGAGTGATTGATTGCTATGAGGATATTCGAAATTATTCTGGAATACGGTCGAACCGGAATTTCGTTTACAAATATACTCCAAATATATCTACGCTATGCGTGAATCCAAGATTGTTTGATGAATGGAAAAAAATAAAAGTTTTTTGTATCCGTAACTGGGTTGTATGAGAAATGGTGACATTGTGAGCTTAATCTAGCAGGTTTTACTAGGAGAACTAGAACGCAACGATGCCGTAAGAAAATCTGGTGGCAAAAAAGATGAGAGCGACAATTTTGTATTGAAAAATTTCGAACGCTTTGCATTTCTAGTGCTTAGAAGCTTTAAGAAAATTATATTATGGATAATATGTCATAATGTGGATCTAGCAGTATAAAGAGTATTCGTATATTTTTATACCGTTTACATATACAGATATTTGTTTATATGTATAGTGAAAGTCGGTAATGTAACACGCCATGAAATTATACAGGGTGACTTCGAAGTTGAGTATTTATTTTAACAGTGAGTAGATCTGATCAAAAGAAATGTTTTTTTCCTTTACCATTTTTCTGGTAAAATTAAAGTAACAAAGTTATAGCAATTTGGAAGTTTGAGTACCGCCCTGTCTCAATAATAATATTATGTGCTCGTGTTTGGTTCATCGCATCGGAAACAAAAAAGCGAAAGAATTTGGAACGATGTTTTTACAATTATTTTAGTCAGCTGTATACAGTCAGTGTCAGTCGGTGGTGTCTGTTGCGTGGCTCAAACGAAATAAAAAATGGCACATGTTTATGCGGATCGGTTTCCCAATCGAGTGCAACCAACCCCTCGTGCCTTTGTTAATGTAGTACAACGGGCTCGTGAATCAGGTGACTTAAGACCTCACAGGAGAGGGCATGCCGGTGCTCCAAGACCTCACGATCAAATACAGGTCCGCACTGAAATACTTGTCGGGAGGATACTTTATAAAACAAGGTAAACAAATTTTTTGAATTTTTTTTTATTTTTACACACATATTTTGGTTTATCTTCCTTCTACAATCATTATCTGAAAATTAATGACTCAACTTCAAAGTCACCCTGTATACATTTCGTTAATTTTCAAGCATATTCTGCCTAAGCCTTGATGGTTACCTTACTTTCATCGTATATTCCAAATAAAACATAATATTTAACATTACTTGTATAGTTTGTCGATTTCCTTAAGTTTTTTGTGGTGGAGTAATGTCTCAATTACCTAAACACCCTGTATATCATAAGTACATCCTCGTATATGGTATACCTAACAAGTTACATGGTATAAAAAAAAAGAAAACTTCCTGCTGAAGAGGTTAAAATACTATAAAATGGAGTAGCACCAAACAACAACCAAAACAAAGTACTAAAGGTAACGTTGGCAAGAGAATAAACTGATGATTGCGGCCAATATCCCAAAATTGGGAAATCAAATGAAGGGCCCATACACCTTCTTACACAAGGCTTCAGCAGGAAATGGCGGAAGCTCATCTCCAGTCAATCAATGACAAAAGTAGAAGAGCGTGCCAAAATTCGACATTCCACGCACAACCAAAATGCGCGCCGACAATACTAATAACGAATAAATAATTCCGATTACCAAACCAAATATTCTATCTAGACAAACTTTCGAATGAAACAATCACAAAAACCTGACGAAGCCGTTCAGAAATGAACAACGGTTCCGTAACCGAACCTGCATACAGCATCACTGGTTGCCTATAGGCAGACCCTAGAAAGCTGACTTTCATGCTCGGGAAAAACAATGACAAGGATCTTCGTTCAATGAATATCAACAATAATTAAAGGTTATTACTAAATCTAATGACCTAAATTAGCATCATCTGTGTTTTATGAGGAAATTTCTGGGATGAAACCAAAAGAAAATTATTATCATTACAAGTTTCAAAGATAAGCTTCATCTGCATATACCCCAGCTTGCGTATATCAACCACCCTGAGTAGTTTTGAAGAGCCCTTATCTGAGCAAGACAAAGCGGGTGGAGTGTTGACGTCACGGTTTCGTCAAATTACTTATACACAAAGGGATGGAACGTCTTCGTCTTGGATATGCACAGTGAGGGGTGATCAAGTTAAGGGTAGACATGCTTAGATTGAATTATGTACGCTATCTATCGGAGCTGAGTTTGCGAGGAGTTATTGAATTCTAGTAGTTCGCTTTGATGTTACAAATGACTATCGATGGGGTTTGTAGACAAGTTGCAGGATGGGGCTTAGAACCTGACGGGTGGCTTTAATAAGATGTAATTGGATGAAAAATCGCATTAACATCTAAAAGCAAACTACACTTTACCTTTAACTTTAGTAATATGTAATTTGTCTTCGAAGACTGTGCAATCGAAGAACAGGCAGAACTTTCAGTATGAGTTTCAGCAATCGAATTGACGTTAACAAATGACGGCGATTGGTTTTTTACCCGTTTAAAGTCGCACACATCCCAGCAACAAACCAGTCCTTTCATTGCTTGCAAAGCGTACGAAATTGATTCGACGCAAGACCTCAGAGGAGTTTTTTCAGTTCGACGCTCGACAATGGAGACCACTTTGCAGTTGATTTATGTGACAAAGATGGAAATAGAAAGAGAGAGAGAGATGAAAAAATCATGCAAATTGAACACGGCGTATACAATCGTGTAATCTGATGCAGACCTTGCGACTCGAATAATCGGATTCGATGATCGCCCAGCGATGCATACAGGGCGGCTCCAAATATACAACGTGTATAGAGTCCATATTATTTTAATTCGCGGCGAGTACTTTCGCAACGCTACCGAGGGTTCGCGAGTGAATGCAGATCGTTTTTCAAGATCGTTCATGATTTCTTGTTTTGTTTGGGGCGAAATGAAATAATGATAATGCTTTATTGCCCAAACAGAGCGGCTGCAAATATACAGCGCGTTCTCACAGCTGGGAGTTTCTTTTACAGTGTGTACAGAGTCCATATTACTTTAATTCGCGGCGAGTACTTTCGCAATGCTACCGAGGGTTCGCGAGTGAATGCAGATCGTTTTTCAAGATCCTACGTGATTTCTTTTTTTGTTTGGGGCGAAATGGAATAATGATAACGCTTTATTGCCCAACAGAGATTGATTCCATTTACAAGCCAAAAAAGACATATCTATCTAAAAAAAACAAGCAATTACGTAATGAGCAAATCGTTTAGCTGATTTATTCAACAAAAAGACCAGACAGTCAACACTGACATCACACACGTCTCTAATAATATTGAAACTAGGCTGTATGTGGGACGATGGAGAATTTAATCGTAAATTTGTATTGAAGTATGGGTATGAGCTAAGCCTGCATTGGAATTCATTTGTGATAATAGATACATACTATCTAACTTGTTATGCGACAGTTTATATAAAAATATTAAAGAAAATTGACACAGATGAACCTCGGAAACGCGCGTTATAGGATACGAACCATCACATTTTAGAGAGAAAATTTTATTATTAAACGTTCTGGTATGTTGATATAACTACTCTTTGCTCGTATTGCGTCAAGTATACGTAACATTTACGATAATTAAATTAGTTTTGGGCCACTGTATATAAATGCTAATGAAAATTGCGCCATTTGCATTCGAATTTGCTTAATCAGATACAAATTATATTTTTATGCAACAAAGCGGCGAGAGTCGGATCGAGCACCGCGTTGCATACTCGTTAAGTGCTATCCGATCGTTGTCTGTAAATTAATTTCGTGTAGGTTGTCGATTATTGCCGTTTTAAATTTGTAAACATCGTACAGACGTCTTAAAATAATTATTCAACATTGTCTATGTCTATGTTGAGTGGTATGATGTCACGTGATATATGCGTGCACTCCTAGTTCCCTACACATCAAAGTCAACATACAGGCAAGGTGGAAATACTTCTAATGCAGGAGGTGACGATGGGTTACTAGGCTACAATTACAGCCAAAGGGAAGATACGAAGACTTAGGACAGAATCATATGTGGGAAGCGACATACTTGACGCGAAGAAAGACCACTTGGTTCCCAGATTTGCAATCAACTTCGAGAAATGGGCCAAAAACTGAGTAAGGACTAAGTGCAGGCATATATGGAAACAAGCATAGTATGGAAGATACACCTCTGCTTTACAGGCAGAAGTATATGCAATACCACATTGCGCAAAAGTAAATAATGAGGATACTGTTCGAGGAGTAAGCTCAAGAGGCGACAGTGCACTTTGGTCCACAGACTGCTTTGGATTAATTCAGGCAGAATCGTCGGCCTCTAGTGGTATCTGGGCTGTCAGACGCGAGCTGAGATCATTACAGTTCCGAACGATAGCTTCTTTGTACTCTCGCAGTGGTAAACTCTGGTAACAGATGGCGCTTTGTGTTGTTATTTCGACTCACATTAAAGTATATGACATCAAAGGTGTAGTATTCGGTATCAACCCTTCAACGACCGAGTATATACCAACATTATGTCATGTGTATAGCAGAGAACACAAGATTTCAAATACAGATGCGTAGTTTATTCTAGATGAGTAAAAGCTTCAACAGCTTCTTTCACACTAGGAAGCTTGAAACAGTTCTCCCATTAACATTTCACCTGAAATGTGATGATCTACTAACACTATGGAATTAAAATCAGCTCCTTTTTTATGTTGTGCATTCCATCTTTGCTTATAATATCTGAAACTTATTACACAGAAGACAAGCCTTGTTCTCGATTTGATTCAAACTAGTTCGAATTTCAACCCAAGATCAGATTGTCGATCTTCATCTTTTCAATTTTTCTGGTCCTCCATTTGTCTACAGCAATCTAGCCGCTGCTAGGATACCTTTATTCTTACATAAGCCACGTATTAGGATAAATGAAAAAACCATTTCGATTTTGATTATTTTTTATTAGTATCACTTTTTTAACCGGATATGAGACTGTATGGTCCAGAGCCGATGAAATTAATTTCTCATTTTGCCCTCCGTGGGAAACACTCGCGTTGACGTTGTGGAATGAAGAGGAGAACCCGTCAAATTGACGTATACCTTGCGGCTAGAGAGAAAGTCATCCACCTATCTGCAAAGCTTCTCTGTGAGGCGATAGGACGTAAGGTTGCCACAGCAGGAACGCTTTCGTGTTACCAAGAGCAACAACGTGAGCCTCACCACAAAACTGGATGAATTCACTCTACAGTGTGCGTTACGTAAGCTAGTAGGTCCCTGGTTGAGGGCGAACTGCCTGTCGCTAATCAAGCCATGACGTTCGAGGTACTTCAGGAGTTATCGATGCACCTGTCCATGACATTACTTGTAACAGAAAGTAGAGCTATAGGCCTATAATAGTCGTTAGGTTTAGTCTTAGATCCCTTGTTCGGGATGGGTTGGACATAAGCAAATTTAAAGTCCTCTGGGAAAGAGCCGAAGTCGTAATATATCTGCAAGGGACGTGAAAGAACTGGAGCAAGCTCCGCTCCACATCTCTTCAACCAGAAGCTTTGTCGATGTCGAGCAACAAGAGTCCTATGCCTGAATGTTACCTGCCGCATTGTGAGGGAACCGTTTGGGTCGACGGCACTGGAGGTGTTAACAGCTAAGATCTTGGCAAGCACTTCCACCTTAGTCTTTGAGTCGGCCAAAGTTGTTCCACTCTGGCACATAACTAATAGGAATTTCCTTTCAATCTGCTTGGCCAGCGTCCAGAAAAAAACGACTACCACTGCGCTGTGACACTACCCTGTGTCTAATTCTCATAGCGTGATGGTCTTCGGCATTGAGGACCGCTTCGTTATGTATCTTTCTGGATTCGACGTCGGCGTGTCTCTTTTCTACAGTGGGCTTTGTAAGAAGGTTCTGGTTGCCTTGATCTGCTGCTGACGAGCAGTGTCGCACGATCTGTTGAACCAGCCCTTTGACCCTGGTATAGGCTCTTTCCAACCTGGACAATTTCGGATATTGAAGAACAGGCAGCCGACGTATTCGCGTCAGAGAAGCAAACAATCTCTTCAAGGATAGGTGGAGAAAGAGTCTCTGACCTCCTCGCAGTCGTCATGTTCGTATTGCCAAATTCTGCGGCCTGGGCGAGTTTCTGCTGCCACAGCAGGTTCTCACCGAAACCTGACCTCCACAGCACCGTGGTCCGAGTTACCCAGGGGAGACAGGACAACAGTGCTGTAAGGGTCAGGATGCCTGGTCAGAAAAGACATCCAGCAGGCTACTGCCGTACGCAGGGAATAAAGAATGGCTCGTCACCAGCTGGGTCAGTCCTTGGTAGAATCGAACCCTTTAATAGCACGACCTGATGCATCGGTCTTTCCCTCGTATCTGCCCCTAGCAACCACCAGACCACCGGAAGCGCTGCAACATCGTATTCGCTCGCCTTGCGGCCAAACAATGGACAGTCGAAAGCGACGCGAGAGCGCTCGAGACGCGGCAACATCGCATCGCCCGCCGCTCGGAATGCGCAGACTCGATCTCGATGTCGCGCTACTACCTCGCGTCGACCGACGTGCGAGCCGACGGCGACCGCAGTCGAGTCGAGAGTCGAGAACGCGTCGCTTCACGTCCACGCGCCTCCCTGATCGTCAGCTGCCTGCCCGCCGCGGTTCGCTTGTTTCTGCACTCGGCGAGTCTGCCGATCGGACGTTTTTCGCTTGTTCCGCGGCCAACTGAGATACGATGGCGGCGATCAACACGCGCCAGTTTATCAAGGTATGACGAGTACTTGAGGTGTACGAAGGCACAGGTGCGGAATTGCGCCCGGGGGAGCCAAAATGGCGGACGTAGGGTGCTAGTAGGGCGTGGCGAGACGGATTTGTCGTTATGCATGTGCAACAGGATTCAAGCCGTAGGAGAGAGTTTCCTTCGTTCTCGATTATCTAAATAGGCAGCCCCGTTAGAGTAGAATAGGGCTGCGGGAATTCAAGACTAATTGAAATAATTACATGTTATCAAAATATACGGTGAGGTGGCTGGCATCGTAATGTGTAAGAGCGAGAATCGTCCAATATGTATGTTTGGAAGAGTGCGCGGGTCCGTGACCTCCTACTCGGGCTGCTAGGCAACGAGGTAGTTCTATCTCTTTCTAACACACGTATTGCACGCACATTATGACGCCAGGGTATTTGGTTTTCAGTGTGTATTGGCATGATCTAAAGAAATTAAATTGTCCTAATTTTTAATCGAGTTCTACTGGTGTTGTCGTGACTTGTCGTTCTGTGCTTCTATGATTCCAGACCTATCCAGTCCTTGACCGGTTCGGAGCAACTATAATACAAAAATTACCATGAAAATCGTGTACAAGGATTTGAAATTTTGGGGTTAGCTTTTAGTCCTTTTATAAACAATTTTTATGCGCCCAATTCTTCAGAAAAACTTTTTTTTGTCTTGCAGGAGGTCCAGAAGCGTCCAACGCTATGGAACCCTGGCTACAAGACTTACAACGACAAACAAATGAGGAAAGAATGCTGGGAGGAACTCACAAGGCTGTTCATGCCAGGGGATAACGTTACTCAAGAGGAAAGAGAAGCTTTTTGTAAGTCGCCATTTTGTGTTTTCCGAAAATATCCAGGCAATAGTTATTGGTCAAATGAAGAAATCCTTAAGACGAGCATTTTGCTGGGAACCACCATCCCTTTTTCTTGAGAAAAAAAAACATTATTTTGTACAGGGACTATTTTGAATCCTACTTCCTGTTCCAAGGAAATCGGTCTTTCCGAGTCAACGCACCTGACACAAATCTCCTTCTCTTCCAGCCCGCAGCCTTCAGCGTCGCTGGAAGAACCTGCGCGACTGCTACGCTCGCGAACTCGTCCGTCCTAAGAAGAGCAGCTACCTGTACTACCAGCAACTGTCATTTCTCCAAAACGTCATCAAGAGGCACAAGCGCATCTTTCCGATCGAACCGGTGCCCGAATCGCCGAATCAGAAGCAGCCCGCGAACGTCCTGTTGAGCCTGAAGGGAGCCGCCGCAGCGCTGGCAGGGGGCGCTAGTAGCGGGGAGGACCAAGCGGCGCCGCCTGACAGCACCGAGGTGGACGAGTCGGATTGCGACAGGTAAGCGTCAAAATATTGTTACCTTACTTTGTCTCAAAATATGAAAGGCTTGGACCATGTCGTTTCTAATACGGACGACGCTGCGATTCCTTTACCTGTATCATAATGTCGATGTCTCTGACCTTGATTTAACCTTGAGAAACAATTGTGTTCGTGTAAGGCATCTAGAGTCCCATAACTAGCTAGTCGATTAAAATCGGAGTGTGTCTTAATTTCTGAAAGGAGTTACGGTGGAATGTCAAGGTCACTGCAAAACTGACCTTTATTTTACCTGCATGCGACCTTGAAAGGTAATAGTGTTCCTCTAAGATACCTTGAGTCCCGTAAATAGCTGCTCAATAAAAATCGCAGTTGTTCTGGTTTTCTGAAAGGATGACATACAGGTAAAGTTCCTTGGTGTATCATTTTCACGTGACCTTGTGGAGTAATAGCGGTCACATATCTCAAGGTCACCGACTGATTCTTGCCATGATCCAGCTGTAGATATCGAGGCCGGACACAGTTGTATGTACTTGCCTTGACCTTGAAAAATATGTTGACCTTGCACCGCTACGACCTCGAGTTTCTTCCTGTTGCAGGTTGTTCCTGATGTCGCTGGTGAAACCGCTGAAGGACATTCCCGAAGACGCGAGGTTCGAAGTCAAAATGGAGATCATGCAGATCATCCAGCAGGCGCGTCTCAAGGCCAAACACAATCCGGAGACGAACCAGATGATCCAAATGTACAACATGAAAGAGGAGGTGAACTACGATGCTTACAATGAGCAAAGCATGGACTCGATCAAGGAGCCTGCGACTCCAAATTTGTCGGCGAGCGACGATGATGATGACGACGATGAAGAAGAAGACGCTTGAGAAGTGACAGATTTAAGTTGCGGAAGAAATACCTTCTTGTCGGTGAAGTTTGGTGGTTTCGTCTGTTAGGTGGAGTAAGTCTTTTCTTATCGGGAAAGGTTCAAAGTAATTTATATTTCGACAGTCTATCTATTATGTCTGGCCATTTTGGAACACTCCAGTCTGGTCAACTTGAAAGTTTATGTGGAGCCTTATCTTTCAGACTCAACAGATGGAAAGGGCTAAATTTTGCGTTTGGCTTTTACCACAAAAGTCAAATTGAGAATTTTATTATGAGGAATGGCTCGTTTTTGATACGTCCAATGAAAGGAGACGAAAAGTTTGCGTTCGGAAATGTTCCTGACCTTGACCTTCACAGGGTATTTAGAGATCCAAAATGAACCTATAAGCCTGCAGGAATCGACAGACATTTTATTATTATGTGATGATCAAGGTCACTTAACCACGCAAAGTTTTCCGCTGTTGGGTTCCATTCGTTCAAGGTGACCTCCAAAGGACCTTGAAAGTCCAATTGAAAAATTTCAAGCTGGCTTAAGGTACATAGTTTTCTTAAAGCCTGCAATGTTGTCATTTTTTGTTCGAGCAGCAGTTCTGAGATTTGGTCGGAGAGTTATTAAACACACTGGAGTGACCAATAAAGTTCGTATAAATTACACTGTTGCCAAATTTCACTTTGTCTTATTCATTACGTAATGTTGTTAGATGTCCAGCGAAAGTTTATGTGTAATGAATGTACCTCTATTGTTTTAAGTACTATACATGGAATTTTTGCAGATTGTACTTCCAGTATTAACTTACAGAATAGATCGATGAGAAAGCGTTCATTTTGTATTTTAAGCAATATGTTGATGTTTGCTAAAATTAACGTTATTTCCATGAAATAATCTTTCACCCTTTTCCTTTTTAGACTATAAAAATTTGTTGTAGTGTGGACTATTTTTTGCACTGTTCTCGTATATTGTTTTTGTCCTACATGTAAAATAATGCATTTTTTCATATTATCTTTTTTCTTGAAATCATCAGTCGTATTAAAACGGCACACTAAAAATATCTCGACCTCGTAGTATTATGCGTTTTATTATTTAAGTTATGGTTAGTGATAAGTTCAAAAGGTGCACTTTTTCTAGGTTAATTTTTTTACTTTTTTATGGAAATGCATGTTAATAAATATACTTGGGTATATATGAATATTTCATCGGTTTGTTTTTTTTCCTTTTCCTCAATCCTCTTCTTATATGATATAGGTATGAAGAATTATGGTACCACTTCATCGGAAATCTACGATGTGTTAAATATAGCTAATATGATCATTTCTTATATTTATATACCTAATTATTTGAGGTATGTTTGCGTTAAAAATCTTTAATAATCTTAAAAATTTTCAAAAATTTTTAGAAAACGAAAGATTTTCAAAATTTTCATACTTACAAAATTTCGAAAATTTTCAGGTTTTTCAATTTTCAAAATCCAAGGAAATTTAAAATTTCCAAAATGTTGAAAATTGTCAAACTTTCCGGTTTTAAAAATTTTTAGTTCTAATAGTTTCAATAAATTTCCAAGATGTTCAAAATTTTCGGTCTCTTGAAAATTTCCAAAATTTTTAGGATTCCCAAGTTTTTCACAGTTTTCAACATTTTCGTAATTTCCAAGATTTTCAAAATTTTAAAAATTACCAAAATTCATGTCTATCAATATTTTGCAAAATTTTCATACTTACAAAGTTTCGAAAATTTTCAGGTTTTTCGATTTTCAAAATCTAAGGAGTTTTCAAAATTTTAAAATTATTGGTTTTAAAAATTTCCAAAATTTTTAGGATTACCAAGTTTTTCAGTTTTCAACATTTTCGTAATTTCCAAGATTTTCAAAATTTTAAAAATTACCAAAATTCATGACTATCAATATTTTGCAAAATTTTCATACTTACAAAGTTTCGAAAATTTTCAGGTTTTTCGATTTTCAAAAACTGAGTTTTCAAAATTTTCAAATTTTTGGTTTTAAAAATTTCCAAAATTTTTAGGATTACCAAGTTTTTCACAGTTTTCAACATTTTCGTAATTTCCAAGATTTTCAAAATTTTAAAAATTACCAAAATTCATGACTATCAATATTTTGAAAAATTTTCATACTTACAAAGTTTCGAAAACTTTCAGGTTTTTCGATTTTCAAAATCTAAGGAGTTTTCAAAATTTTCAAATTTTTGGTTTTAAAAATTTCCAAAATTTTTATGATTACCAAGTTTTTCACAGTTTTCAACATTTTCGCAATTTTCAAGATTTTCAAAATTTTAAAAATTACCAAAATTCATGACTATCAATATTTTGAAAAATTTTCATACTTACAAAGTTTCGAAAATTTTCAGGTTTTTCGATTTTCAAAATCTAAGAAGTTTTCCAAATTTTCAAATTTTTGGTTTTAAAAATTTCCAAAATTTTTAGGATTACCAAGTTTTTCAGTTTTCAACATTTTCGTAATTTCCAAGATTTTCAAATTTTAAAAATTACCAAAATTCATGACTATCAATATTTTGAAAAATTTTCATACTTACAAAGTTTCGAAAATTTTCAGGTTTTTCGATTTTCAAAATCCAAGGAGTTTTCAAAATTTTCAAATTTTTGGTTTTAAAAATTTCCAAAATTTTTAGGATTACCAAGTTTTTCAGTTTTCAACATTTTCGTAATTTCCTAGATTTTCAAAATTTTAAAAATTACCAAAATTCATGACTATCAATATTTTGCAAAATTTTCATACTTAAGTTTCGAAAATTTTCAGGTTTTTCGATTTTCAAAATCTAAGGAGTTTTCAAATTTTTGGTTTTAAAAATTTCCAAAATTTTTAGGATTACCAAGTTTTTCACAGTTTTCAACATTTTCGCAATTTTCAAGATTTTCAAAATTTTAAAAATTACCAAAATTCATGACTATCAATATTTTGAAAAATTTTCATACTTAAGTTTCGAAAATTTTCAGGTTTTTCGATTTTCAAAATCTAAGGAGTTTTCAAATTTTTGGTTTTAAAAATTTCCAAAATTTTTAGGATTACCAAGTTTTTCACAGTTTTCAACATTTTCGTAATTTCCAAGATTTTCAAAATTTTAAAAATTACCAAAATTCATGACTATCAATATTTTGCAAAATTTTCATACTTACAAAGTTTCGAAAATTTTCAGGTTTTTCGATTTTCAAAATCTAAGGAGTTTTCAAAATTTTCAAATTTTTGGTTTTAACAATTTCGAAAATTTTTAGGATCACCAAGTTTTTCACAATATATAACATTTTCGTAATCATAAAAAGTTCCAAGTTTTTCACTTATCAGAATCTAAGAAATTTTCAAGACCTGCAAAATGTTTTTCCACATACACGAATTTGTCAATTTCCTGTACTATAATATTATACCATTAGTGCAATCGGAATGCCTGCTTGATTTAAATGAACAACATATTCCGCATTAAACCTGCCATTGTTCGAACAATCGCATATACATAAGTTATGTCCAATGAACTACCCAATAACCAAGTTGGCGTTGCAAACAAACAACTTTATGTCATTTTCCACAGTCCCACACTAATTATTTGAGGTATGTTTGTGTAAAAAAATAACGAGCCATTATTTAATTCATTGCTGTTTTTCGATGATATTTCGTTCGTTATCGGCGAATGTAAACGTTGTAATTGCTATTTTTTATGGTTATTTGTTAGTCGGATATTACATTACTATATCGTTGACTCTGGTCACGTCGCATATAAGTAAGTACTTTGTTATAACTGCATGTTTATACGTATACCTTTCAACCTGTTTATTTTCAAATCGTATAACAAAACTTCACATGTGGTTCTCTACTTGTTTAACCATACATCCCGGATCTGTAAAATAAATCCCTCGGAACGATAAAACAATCGGAAGTTCCTAAATTCCGTTCATTTCACGTCCTGTCGAAATTTACAGGAATTTTGGAAGAACGCGGCAGTAGTTCTAGCAGAAGATAAACAACTCGGGTGTTCGTAAATCTGCTTTATGGTTGTTTTTTATTTAGTAACCTTTTCAGAAAAAACTACGTGTGGTGAAACGACAGCGAAAAAGTAAGAAAAGATAATAAATGAAACGATACACACGGTTCATCGAAAAGAAATTTCAAGTACAAGTCTATGATAGATTCAAAGGCGTAGCCAAGTATCAGTGTAGCAAACAAACGAAAAAGAAATCACGAAGGATTTTTAAAAACGATCTGCATGCACTCGCGAAGCCTCGGTAGCATTTCGTACTCAAAGCAAATTAAAATAATCCGATATTGCTGCATTTTTTTGTATTGTTTTTTAGAACAGATGTGTAAGGTTTGATTTATTTTGCGGGGCGTATCACCTCTGTAATCTTAATACTTTGGTGTATATGCTACTAGAACAAGCCGCTCATTTTTGCATGTAAAGTTCCAACTTTGAACACACCTATCTGTTTTTTTGTACTTAAGCGGTAATTAAGGCTATTTAGGGAGATTCATTACTTTATTTTAAAGGATCTGTCAATAGTAATGTGTGACTAACAAGTACTATAAACATCACTGAGATCAAGAGCACATAAAAGATGATGTAACAATCTGTATCCGTCATATCTAAACCGAGGCACGCATCTTGTATTGTGAAGGATGTGTCTAGGATTCTTTTCATAATATTCATAAGGTCTTCCGGATGATTCCTATTGTTAGTACGTGTTTAATTATTTTCCATACTTTCGAGCAAAGGACTTAGCTCAATCTGCGTCAGGTGTCCGAAACGAGAAAATCCGGCAATTTAAACGCAACAAAGAAGCAATATGTCAAGTCAGTGGTAATATTTCTCATTCTTCGCACAACAAAAGATCGAGGCCGAAATCTGACGTGGTGGCTCGTAAACCCAAATCTGCTAAAAGGTAAATATATTTTACAGGTTTTTTTCTACGGTCACGTCCCTTTATTCGATATGCTAGAGCTGTCTGGGCGTGCATTTAAACTCGCACAGAGGCGTAGAAAAAGTTCCCAAATTCATCGGGATATTGTGAAAAATTCATGCAGGGTAATTTTTCCAAAAGATACTCAGTAATAAGAAACTATCACAGCTAGGAACATTTTTAAACGGTTTTCTGTAGTAAAAGTTAAACTTCCTATAGGTAGTCTCTTAGAATGAAAAAAAACGTACCTAATGCTTATCTTTTTAACATAAACAAGGTTAGCAACGAAAACATTGAAAACCAAATGATTTTAAAAAACTGGTAGATCGAGTAACAGCTTCGACTATGTTGCAGGCTACAGACAATCCGGATCCGTCATATCTAAACCGAGGCACGCGTCTTGTCTTCAAATAACGTTAATCTGCGACTGAAAACAATTCGTATCCGTTTTATCTAAACCGAGGCACGCTTTTGGTCTTCAAATAACATCAATCTACGATTGCAGAAAGATTCGGTTGTACTAAAAATAATGCTTGTTGCAGTGAATAAAGGCTTTAATTATCGAAATGTTCCTAGAATACACGTCTAAAAAACTTGAGCAATCTTGAATTCTTGTGGTAAGCTGTAGTCTCCAAGGCCAATCAAAATTAAAAGTTTCATCTACACGTGCAAAAGATCAGATTGGAATACATAGTATGCCACCTTGTAGAGAAGAAAGAGCAGCCATGTTTCCTCAAATAATGTCAAGGAGAAATGGAAACTATTTCGGAATTTTTTTTTCTATCCCCAGGAATGTGCTGTATTGCAAAACTTTCTAAATCCACGTATCTCTTACGGTTTTAGAGATCCCAATGACGACGGCCGAATTTGAGACACCCCGTACACGTATGCAGTATCAAAAGAAAGAATAATGAGAGCCACTTAGAGACGTTAACGATTATTCTGGCGTATCGTTTAAAACCAACGCATCTCCAACCGTGTTTGGGGTGTAATTTACATCTACTTATGCCGACAAAAACCGAAAGGGAATAAAAAATTCGATCCCACGCCACTGTGAGTTCCTCGGAGATTGTTCGAAGGCCGGTAGCAGCAGGTAGAAAGAGATTCCCTAGCGCTTTGTAAGTCACAAGAAATCTGACACTTTTCTAAGAATTTTACGATCTTCAACTTGAACAGCACTTGTATGGTGGGGACGTGAGGTGATGTGTAGAAAAAAATCTAAAAGGTTCGAAGGTAAATACGACAGATGGAACATGCAGATTTAATGGGGTTTTCGAGTTCGGTTCCCATGAAGATGTCGTTGTTAAAACCTTTAGTTTTTTCGTTTGCCAACAGAACATACTACAGTCATAACTATATACATGTTTCATCCATAATATACATGTTTGACTGCAGCATAATATGCTTGGAATAACTGGTATAGGTATACGAGGTCTGTAAAGTAAGTGATGACAACATAGCTTTCGATCTGGCAACACTGGAGGCGCGGAGGCGTACTGCGGAGCTAGTATTTTACCAAGAGCTCAGGTTTTTCGGTGGGACAGAGTCGTTTGAAGATGCGCCACGAAACGGAAAGCCTTCGTCTTCAAGCACCGACGAAAAGATCGACAGAATCCGGAACCTTGTAGACAAACAAGTACCTAGTAGTAAAATCGTGCGCCGCCGCTGCTTTTTAGTAGCATCGGCACGCACCGTGACACATTCGCACACACACCCCCTAAAACGAAACCCCCAGAACGCCCCAGCGGCCTCTCGACGAATGTCTGTAATTTTCGGACATAAAATCGAACATAAAAACGGGATGTGTGCGAGGGTGGAACGTAATTAATCCTACAAACACACACCACCGAATGATTTCCTTTCGCCCAGCAGGTAGTAAAATGCGAAAACGTAGCCCGAATGTGGTTCGTCGGATGTCGAAATGGCCGAAAAAATGGTGCCAAGTAGGTGGACTCTCCGAGGAAAAGGTTAGCTATGCACATGTAAACAGAAATCAAACGGAAAAGTCCATAGACATCTTTTCCCTGAGCTGCAGACAGTATCGTTCATTTGGCGACGTCGCGTTTCTCTCCATTCCTCACCGCTCGATCAGCGCCACCTTCAACTAACGAGTCATGAACAGTAGATATGGCAACGCAGCTTTCGGGTCTTCCACAGACAGGTGTTTGCCGGGCTTTTCGTTTGTTTATATTCCTAACCTCCGACTTTTTCGTGCAATTTTGTTGTAAATCTCTGGGAACAGTGCAATTCATACAAACCAGAGTAATCTACTTAGTTTTGCTCTTCAAACCGTGCAGAAAGTATTTATTTTAGGTAGTATAAAATCGTGCTTTGATGTGTTTAAAATGTGTGTGAATCGGTGCTTGTTAGAAACATCTGTATAGTGTGTAGATTCGAGTGGGTACATCTTTTCTTTTAATTAATATGCCTAAGCGTTGCTGTGTACCAGGCTGCAAGGGAAACTACGAGGCAGAATTGAGATCGACACCCTACAGGTAAGTGGCTAGCTTCAATACCAAGAAAGGACTGGTCGCCTTCTAAAGATTCTGTTGTTTGTGTATGTATGTTCTGCAGGATGGATCAGCTAACACAGTCACACTGAGTCGTCCAAAACTTTCAGAAGGTGCTGTTCCATCAGTCTTTCCAAATCTGCCATCTTATCTAAGTAAGCGTCAAGTTTCTAGTAGAACAGATCCTGCCATCAGACAAGATAAGATCCTTCAAAGGCATGAGAATTTGGTTTCAGAATTTCAGGAAAAAGACAAAATTACAGGATTCTCAGATTTATTGGAAAACTATTCTAAAATGATTAAAATCCCTGAACATTGGTTGGTGAAGAAGACTAATGACAAAATTGATTTTTATAAATTAGAAACAATCAGTGAAATTTTAGTTTTGAATACGCAAATTATAATACGACAGTTCATTAGAAACTAAGGTATTTAATAAAGGGGATCCGCTCTCATGTAATGATTTGAAATGGGTGCTCCCATTTGACTTGAAGCTCTCTAGATGGTCTCAATTAGAAAACTTACTGAGTAGGTATAGTTTTTATTTTGATAATACAGAAACACTAGAAAATATAAATTTAGCCTATAGTCATATTCACAAAGGGATTGAGAATCTAGAACATGCTGTTAGAGTAATAAATCATGTGTCAGTACCTTTCCCTCATTTTAAAAATCTAGAAGTTTTAATTGACCAGCTCAAACAAATTCAAAATAAGAAAAATAGATATTCTTCGCTCACAATTGTTATGGCATTTATATTCTTCTATAATCAGTCTCCTGCTACCTACCTAGTTGAAGGTGGCGCTGGCTCGATATAACCACTTGTCAGACTTGGCCAGTGTTGCCGAACCTACCGATTCGGCAGTATTTCTACCGAAATAAAGTCTTATTTACAAAAATATCGAAAACGTCCTCATTGTCCACGATTTTTTAAAATAACTCGGATATTTCAAAAGTTTTTTACCTAAAAAAACTATATGATACCCCAGTCGCAGGTTTATGTTGTTTAAAGACAAGATATGTGCCTCGGTTTAGATATGAAGGATACGGATTGTTGTTAGTCTGCCTGCAACATTGTCAGACTTGGCCAGTGTTGCCGAACCTAACGATTTGGTGGTATGTCTACTGAAATAAGATCTTATTCACCCATATATCGAAAACGTTCTCATTGTCCACGGTTTTTTTGAAATAACTAGGATATTTCAAGAGTTTTTTTACCCAAACAAAGCTGGAACTAAGGATAAAGCTATAAAAATGTCTATGTAGTCTATGCAGTTCCACGCTCACGCACATAAGCGTACATTTAGGCAGTGGGGCACACGAGGAACGTAGATTTGGGTTGCCTACAATTATGTAGGCATATCCCTCATCCCGCTTTGCCTATATTGGATTTTGTTTACAACAGGTACGGACTGGTAGAGTCATTATACCATCACAGGACAGCAATAAGGAATTTATTCTACCCTTTTAATGTATACAGTTTGTGATTATGAAATTGGAACAGCGGACAACAAGGCGAGGCAGGAGCCTACAGCAGAGTCGGAGCAAACCTAACGTTAACGCTAACGTAATCACCGGCCACTCCAACGTAGATAACGAAATTAGTTCATTAAAGTTCGGATACTAATTGCACCCTTCTATGTTTATCTGCTTGATTAAACTCAACACGTTGCTTATAAATCCGGTTAACGCATATTACAGACACACACGACTTTTTTCTGTCCGACATGGCAGTAGTTTTAATATCGTGAAAGCTTGGCATTAGGCTTGACGATGTATGGTTTCATCATTTACAGTGACGTAGATGATACGAATGAATAAGGCGTTGATAAGATGGGCCGCTTCTGAAAATTTTGGGAGTTTGAAAATTTTGAAAATATTTTGAAAAATTGACTGATTTGAAAATTTGTAACATTTTGCAAAATCTGAAATTTTTGGAAAAACTGAAAATTTTGGAAATTATATAATTTTCGCAAATATTTAAAATTTTGAAAAATTAACAAATTTTGAAAATTTTGAATATTGAAGTATATTCGCGTTACAAAGTGTTACTTTCTGTAGGTGGGAGTTTCTGACGAATAACAAATTACCACAAATTTACTGATATGAAAATTTTTAAAAATCCGAAAATTTAAAAAATCTTATATTACAAAATTTTGAAAGTACACGTGTATTTGCATTACAAAGTGTTACTTTCTGTAGGTGGGAGTTTTTGGCAAACAAAGAAATACCACAAATTGACTGATCTGCAAATTTTGAAAATTTAGAAAAATCCGAAAATTTTAGGAAATTTTAAAAACTCAGAAAAATCCGGAGATTTTAGAAAATTTAGAAAAATCTTTAAATTGTAGAACATTTGGATATTTCGGAAATCCTGAAAATTTACAAAATTTAAAAATATTTCTAAACCCTGGAAATTTTGAAAAATTTGGGAAATTAAAGATGTTGAGAATTTTGAAAATTGAGCTATATTTGCGTACAAAGTGCTACTTTCTGCAGGTGGAAGTTTCTGGCGAACAAAGAAATACCACGAATTGACTAATATGAAATTTTTTATATTTTGAAAATTCTAAAAATTTTAGAAAATTAGTAACTCCCGAAAATTTAGACAAGTGTTACTTTCTGTAGGTGGGAGTTTTTGGCGAACAAAGAAATACCACAAATTGACTGATCTGGAAATTTTGAAAATTTAGAAAAATCCGAAAATTTTGGAAAATTTTAAAAACTCAGTAAAATCTGGAGATTTTAGAAAATTTAGAAAAATCTTGGAATTGTAGAAAATTTGGACATTTCGGGAAACCTGAAAATTTTCAGAATTTAAAAATCCTTGGAAACCCTGGAAATTTTGAAAAATTTGGGAAATCTAAAAATGTTGAGGATTTTGAAAATTGAGGTATATTTGCGTACAAAGTGCTACTTTCTGCAGGTGAAGTTTCTGGGGAACAGAAATACCACAAACTGACTGATCTGAAAATTTTTATAGGAGTATTTTTAAAATTTCGAAATTTTCGAAAAATCTGAAAATTTTGAAAATTTGGAAAATCTTGAAGATTCTTAAAATCCTATAATTTTTGTAAATTTAACGTTACAAAGTATTTCTGTAGATGGGAATTATCACAAATTCACTGATATGTCTAAATTTTATTTGTTAAAAGTTATAATTATTTTCTTCTGGCCATCGCGTAAATATGCTAGCTAACTTGTGCCGAACATTACAGAGTCAATCTACTTGACGTCACTTTTATCCCTCATTAACAAACTCTCAAATTGGACGTCACTGCCTAGTGAAAACTCACGCGGATATTCCATTTATCATCACAGCGCAAAGCCTAACGTACTGTAATTCATTCAATTTTCCTAATTCATCAACCACCCAACCGACCCAGATCTAATAAATATTCATGCATCGGACAGCGGTGATAAAAACTACCCCCTTTGGTCATTTCGGAATTGACCACATGCTGTGAGCAGAGAAAGTGAAGTGCTTGGAACAAAGGGTCGTTAGCGAAAGCCTATTTCACACTGTGAACAGGAAAGTGGAGAAGAAAAAGAAAAATAACCTTCAGCACTTACACATTAACATAAACCAATTGTAAGATACACTTTATCTCAAAAAGTTCACTGCATATCAAATAAATTACGTTTTAATTTTAATCTGAACTTGTTCATGTTTATAAGCTTAAAGAGAGCTCAATATTGATCTAACGTTTTTGATGATTTGAATTGTCCAATTTATGCGTCACTGTCACTGTTAATTAATTTTACTGGTTGAAATCGGGTTCTCGGTGGTCTCGAAATTGACCTCATACTGCGATGGGCTACAATGAACAAAGGATCATAGACAGAAGTCTATTTCGGCCGTCAATATCGTTCGTATCTTGACGAGAAAAAGATTGCTTGTTCTTGGAAAGTTCAGAATTCGTTACCTGTTCTTGATCCCCTTCCATATACCAGCGAAAATATACAAATTCCCAAAACTTCAGTCGACCAACAGTGGACAGATGTTTCATGCTTTTTCGCAACTCATCAGCGGGGTCTAGGCGTGGTTGTAGATCAACATCATAAAAATAATGAATACTATATTTTCTCTGCCTTATCCATTATTTTCAAACGGCACATTATATAAATATGCACCGTGTCTGATATGTGTGACAACTGCTAATAAATAAAATAACTGTTCGTGCTTACCCAAGCTTTGTTAATTATCAAATGTTCAACGCGTAACGCTGATGGTCATACTGTGTCCCCTCAGGGGCAGTTGCACATAAAAAAGGGCCGGGAGTAATTAAAAGCAGAGACAGGAAAATTTTTATTAGGATTTCTGTGAAATATGGGGAATTCTTCTCAATTAGAGACCATTCGTATGCACCCCAAAAACATTTTTAGGGAGTCCAAGTCAGACGGGTGTTGAATACTTGGTAATAGGGTCAAACTGACTGATATTCCAAGCTTGTAATCTCGAGAATATCATTTTTTAATGGCTTAATGGTTCATTTCAATGATATTTAACCAATAATTTTCCGGCGATTTTCTTTTCTTGATAGTATTGACATGGAATAAATTACTTACAAAATTGCATTCTAGCATGGACCTAAAGGATCTGTATTCAAAATTCTACAAAACTACTCGATCGACAGAAGTCAAAAACCCAAAATTGGATCTACACTATCCAGCTCAAAAAATATTTCTTTTGGTGTGCCGCAAGGTAGTAAACCGGGGCCACTGCTATTTATTTTATACATTAATGACATTTGTGATACTTTGTTGTGAAATTCAGATATTTGCAGACGATACATTTAATATACATATCAGATGAAAATACAGACACCGTTTTGAAGATGTAAAAATCATAAATTGGTTAAATGCAAATGAACTAAAATTGAACGCCTCTAAAACAAAACGTATGCGAATAGGGAAATACTTAAATGAAAATACTATCAGAGTTAGATGAAATAATTGAAAAAGTTGTATCGATTAAATATTTATTTTGTATTGTGACGTTCAACAAAAGTATGCACAAAATTTCAACTCAATTGATAAACGGCTAACTGCCCCAAAGTTCATTTTGAAGATTTGTTCCACTCTGATAGGTTAGGTTGAATAAAAGATTATAAAAATATTGTATTATCGAAACCCATTTCTCGATGTACCTTCAGTCACACTCTTGAAAAAATTTGACGATTTGAACAGACTTGATTTCGTTTCCTCGTTTCCATTCAAATACTTTTGAAGAGCTATGATTCATATTCTTCTATACCTTTATATATACAAGCTATACTAGTTACAAGCAGATTTTAATACCAAGCAAATTCACGTCTAAACTCATTATAATATTGTGCTGGACAATTACAAGCTTTTCGTGATAATTAACAAATAATGGGTATATGTAAACAAAAAGCTGATTCACACGAAATTTAACACGGTTTACCACGACGAGTGTAGATTTTTTAATCATCGACCTTGGCCTTGGAAAGATACTCGATATGCTGCTGACAACAATTATGTAATATGTTGAAACACACTCTCGCATAACGTAGCATGCTGAGCCTAAAAAAAAAATAGATGATCAGCTTATATACATTTTGCTATTGTCATTCCACGCCGGAAAATATGGCGCACGATTTGACTATAAATGAATTTCTCTTGAGAAATGCTTTAATTTAAAAAAAAATCCGGTTATTTTGAACCTGACATCGCACCGTTTGTTATTTATGAGGAGGATCAACGTACATTTGCTTGTGTAATAAAAGAACCTGATGGTTAATAAAGATCGGCGATTATGAAATTTTCCGTAACAGATGCTCGCGTTATAAAAACGAGTACGACAACGCACGTTATCTCAACGTATTTACCGAATAAATTAAGCCAGTATTGCACCGTGGTGTGAAAATATTAAACAAAGCATAATCAAATTTGTGCGGTACACACACAAGGTATACAGAATATAAGAGTAAGGTCACTCATCGATCTACCTAAAATCGATTATTTCACATTCATACATTTATAAAAATCTACGATCACTTTTCTACTTACAAGCCGTTGAGAAACTTCGTGGCTTACTGATGTATTTGGGAAAACAAACATTTGTGCAAATCGTTTTTATTCTTTTCTCACCTTATTTAGGAGATATAAAAAAATACGGGAACTTTTTGGGCACTACATGACGGTGTTTTTACGTTTTCGTTTCGTTTTTGACGAAAGATCATCAACTTTATCTTTTTACATGGTTCGAAAAAAGTACACACAAATAGTTGTAGAGAACTATTTAAAAAATATAGAAAACTTGGTTTGCCTGACACAATGTAACCAAGTGTATGTACCTTTACATTGTATCCAGGAAGTCTCTCTAGGTCAAAATTGTCTAACAGTTTACCAGCAGACATAGAGCTTTTTCAAAATAAAACTAAAAAATTGTTACTACGCCGTCTCGAAATTTTGTGTTCTTTAAGGTTCAATTTTTTATAGATTATTTAAGTTTTCTTTATATTTAAAATTTTATATCCACTTTTGAGGAGTTCTGAACACTGTTCTGAACAATGTTCCTAGATATTTGCGAGTAAGCCTCTATAAAAATTATAACCACAACAACTTTTTAAGGGAGTGATTTTACTTTTTGCAAACTGTATACTGTGCACACAATACAGTCGAAAATATGGCGTGACGATATCCAGAAAAAACACATACAATTAGGTATAGTTCTGAAGCAAAATGTGTTAATTAAAGTTTTGTTATTTGAAATTGGTAACTGAACGTGTAATAGTAAGTGCTTGATCTGATAGAGGTCATAAAGGTCGAGAGTTAGAGGAGTGATGTAGCTTTCAAACAGCATCAATTCCACGACAAATATATTGTACTTTTTTCTTTGTTTGTTATCCTGCTTTTCCTATTTTTGAATAGTTTAATTTATATAAACACGTATTTACTTCTCGACAAAATACTTCTTCTTAATTTACCAACCAGTTTTTGATGTAACTTGTAGTATTGCATATTGTTTCCTTATTATGAATATTGTTGTTCTGAGTAACTACCATGATCTTTCTTATGCACTGCTGGAGGTAAGAGTATCTTGCTTCTAAGACTGAAACACACGTTAAACGTCAAATCTTAATCAATATGATTTTAATCCCAGAAGAGTTTGGACTGGAATTGCATTCTGGATCAACACCAAATATTTATCATTCAGAAAAAATATTGTACGGGGTGGCCAATTAACCTAACGCAAAAAGTCGGACAAACTCAACGAAACAAGTGGGACAAACCTAACGAAATTTCTGGTACATTTGAACTACTGGTCATTCGAAATACTGTTCATTCGAACTACTGGTCATTTGAACTACTGGACGTTTGAACTATTCGTCATTTCAACTACTGGACATTTGAACTACCGGTCGTTCGAAATAGTGTTCATTCGAACAACTGGTTATTTGACCTACTGGACATTTGAACTACTGGTCATTTCTACTACTGATCATTTGCACTACTGTATATTTGAACTACTGGTCATTTCAACTACTGGTCATTTGAACTACTGGACACAGAGCTACTGGTCATTTTAACTACTGGTATATTTGAAGCACTAGCACATTTGAACTGCTGGACATCTGAACTACTGGTTATTCGGATAGATTCTCAGATACAGTACCTCTCATTCTTTGTGGTCTACCCTGTACATACGTGAATTTAACAAGGCACTGTTACTATACATTGTTAATGCAGGTGTGCAGGTTAATTTTGGTACTTAAAAATATGATGTGCTATTAGAAACCGGGATCGTTTACATACACGAACGTTTCCAGTTTCCATAATATCCCGCATATGCATCCGAGCAATAAAAGTAGTATTTTTAGCCGTCATATAAACAAATCCTTAAATAATGCAAACAGAACAGAGCAGAGGTATGGAAATAATCTTATTTCTAGCTTTAGGAATATAATTTATAATGTCAAATACAGGTCGTTGCACATGTTGCATTACACTTTGTCTAAACAATGAGGAAAATGTTTATTTAAACAGATTGTTTTTGTATGAGTTGGTACAAGGTGACTTTCGCTCGCTTTCATAGGTCGAAATGGTTACTAGGTATCTCGAATTCTTTTTAATACCGAAGCGATTTGCAGAATCTATTTCAAACGTAGTTGTTTCCATAAAAGAAAGTCCCAACTTTCAGGTCATCGTCTCATCCTAATTAGGCATCATCAGTACCGTACTGTTCATGCGACGACGACGAGAAATGTGGCTTACCTTTGGCCCTCACGTGGCTCCTTCAAAAAAGCAGTTTCATGTATGCCGTACCGAAAAAACAGCTCCGGAGGGACGCGATTTTGTCGGAATTTACGAGTCGTGTGACCCTTTTTTCCACTGTTCGGGGGGCAGTAACTTACGTGGTTGAATACAACGAAACAACGTTTTTCGTATAAATCTGTAAGCGATATAAATAACAACGGCTCGCCTGTACTTCCGTGCGTGCTGGAGATATTTGCAGGTAGATAAGATTCGTAGAAGAAACATATGCGTAGATTAAAAGGTTAGAATTTTAATGGAGAGCTCTGATTTATTCGGTTTTTGAGAGCGGGCTCGATAAACGTAATTAAAGCTAGATGGATATGTGATTTGAGTTTGTCTCCTATTAGTTACTACCGTGGTGATCTGGGAGGTTGATTTCGTATAAGAAAAATGGCGTTAAGTAGATTGAATCTGCATGTCCTAGGTAAGCGTCGTCAACAGTTCATGAAGGATTAAACCCTCTGAAAAAAAAT
Organism: Acanthoscelides obtectus; assembly: GCA_963669975.1. Lineage (NCBI taxonomy): Eukaryota > Metazoa > Arthropoda > Insecta > Coleoptera > Chrysomelidae > Acanthoscelides > Acanthoscelides obtectus. The sequence continues at coordinate 8,685,665 of CAVLJG010000010.1, forward strand.
TAGCTAAGAACAGTCTACCGATACCGGTAGGTAGAGTCCACGGGGCAACAATAAGATTGACATCCGATTGCAGTTGTCAATCCTAAGACTTGCGAACAACTAAGTCACTGTTCCCGTAGAAAAAATATCCATTTCTCCACCGCTGTTTTTTCTATTTCGGAGCCTAGTACACCATTCGCGATGCGTTTGCGTGCCAGAACGCTGTTAACTTGTTGATGTGAAAAAACATAAAGTATCGATATAAATCTACCAGTTTTTTAATTACTTTGCGTTCGTCAGGCAGCGCTGGCTTTGTCCTGAAAATAGGCAATCGCTAAAGCAAAATATCCATTATGAAATTTCTCTGGCCGCGAGTTCTTTCATGTCGTTTCATACGCCGACGCATAGCGTTCGGAGGGGATATCAGGAAATTAATCACTGTTTCTTTTTTATTTAAAATAATCTATAATAATACGATTTATTCAATGTAATGCAAACGATCCCTTAGAAACGGATTTCTTTGTGCATGAACCATGTGTGGCTATACATCAACTTTTTATGCCTTACACGACCTAAAGATGTAATAATAATAAAATGTTGAAAATGTTGAGAATGTCGCAAATGTTGAAAACGTTAAAAATATTAGAAACTTTGAAAACGTTGAAGACGTTGGAAACAGTGGAAACGTCGAAAATGACGATAACGTCGAATATGTTAAAAATGATGAAAATGTTGAAATTGTTGAATATGTTAAAGATGAAGATGTTGGAAATGTTGGAAATTTTGAAAATGTCGAATTGTCGAAAATGTTGAAAATGGTGGAAATGTTCAAAATGTTGAAAATGTTGAAAATGGTGGAAATGTTCAAAAACGTGAAACTGTTGAGAATGTCGCAAATGTTGAAAATGTTGAAAACGTTTAAAATATTGGAAACTGAAAACGTTGTAGACATTGGAAACGTTGAAAACATTGGAAACGTCGAAAATGTTGAAAACATTGGAAACGTCGAAAATGTTGAAGATGCTGAAGGTGTAGAAAATGTTGGAAATTTTGAAAATGACGAAAATCTTGAAAATGTCGAAAATGTTGAAAATGTCGAAAATGTTGAAAATGTTGAAAATGTTGGAAATTTTGAAAATGTCGAATTGTCGAAAATGTTGAAAATGGTGGAAATGTTCAAAATGTTGAAAATGTTGAAAATGGTGGAAATGTTCAAAAACGTGAAACTGTTGAGAATGTCGCAAATGTTGAAAACGTTTAAAATATTGGAAACTGAAAACGTTGTAGACATTGGAAACGTTGAAAACATTGGAAACGTCGAAAATGTTGAAAATGTTGAAAACATTGGAAACGTCGAAAATGTTGAAGATGCTGAAGGTGTTGAAAATGTTGGAAATTTTGAAAATGACGAAAATCTTGAAAATGTCGAAAATGTTGAAAATGTTGAAAATGTTGAAAATGTCGAAAATGTTGAAAATGTTGAAAATGTTGAAAATGTTGAAAATGTTGGAAATTTTGAAAATGTCGAATTGTCGAAAATGTTGAAAATGGTGGAAATGTTCAAAATGTTGAAAATGGTGGAAATGTTCAAAAACGTGAAACTGTTGAGAATGTCGCAAATGTTGAAAATGTTGAAAACGTTTAAAATATTGGAAACTGAAAACGTTGTAGACATTGGAAACGTTGAAAACATTGGAAACGTCGAAAATGTTGAAAACATTGGAAACGTCGAAAATGTTGAAGATGTTGAAGGTGTTGAAAATGTTGGAAATGTTGAAAATGACGTAAATGTTGAAAATGTCGAAAATGTTCAAAAGGTCGAAAATGTTGAAAATGATGAAAATGTTGAAGATGTAAATGTTGAAAATGTTGAAAATGTTGAACATGTTGAAAATGTTTAAAATGTTGAAAATGTTGAAAATGTTGGAAACTGAAAACGCTGTAGACGTTGGAAACGTTGAAAACATTGGAAACGTCGAAAATGTTGAAATGTTGAAAACATTGGAAACGTCGAAAATGTTGAAGATGTTGAAGGTGTTGAAAATGTTGGAAATGTTGAAAATGTCGAAAATGTTCAAAAGGTCGAAAATGTTGAAAATGATGAAAATGTTGAAAATGTTGAAGATGTAAATGTTGAAAATGTTGAACATGTTGAAAATGTTTAAAATGTTGAAAATGTTGAAAATGTTAAAAAACGTGAAAATGTTGAGAATGTCGCAAATGTTGAAAATGTTGAAGACGTTAAAAATATTGGAAACTGAAAACGTTGTAGACGTTGGAAACGTTGAAAACATTGGAAACATCGAAAATGTTGAAAACATTGGAAACGTCGAAAATGTTGAAAATGTTGAAGATGTTGAAGGTATTGAAAATGTTGGAAATGTTGAAAATGTTGAAAATGTTGACTTTTATGGCATCTTGTGCTGAGATCTTCTCCCTAAATTGCTAATTGGCTAATATCTTGTTTTATCTAGATATTTGTTGATCCTAATTTTGATTACTGCAATTTTTGCTACGATCGATAATAGAGAAATTGTACGATAATTTGACATGTTTGTTTCCAAAAAAATCTCTCATCGGATTGTTTTAGCAAAGTAGGAAAGCACCCACTGCGAAATCCAATTTTCCAGGACATCCTGTATAATCCATAAACTCATCGCTGCCGATGGAATGACAGACACACCCTAACAAGTCACTCCGAACTCGAGCGATAATGAAAACGCGCGATCCAAACACGAAACAACCATTACGTTTTCACGCGTATATCGATATTAATTTATTTGACAGTAAACGCCAGCTATTATTATGGAAAACATATACACCGTAATATACAGCAACTACCAATTCGTCGAAGATACAATCTGACAAAGTACGTTCACCTTTGCCATTACCAACGATCGGTTCGTGAAAAAGATCGTCGAGGCTTTTGGGTCCCTCTGTGAGTTGTGGATGATTGATACAAGTGCTAGATATGAAAGTTGCTGAATATTTTATAGTGAAATATATTGTTCGTTGTAATTATATTATGTCTTTGCTGGTAGGGGAAAGTTATTATAGACCTTAACCAGCAAAATTATAGTGTCAGTACAAAATTGGAATCATCCGATTTAGCCAATAAAGGATCTTTAGAAATCCACTTTTCAAAAAATGTCCCCTTAACTAAATTTTACATTTTCAGAACAAAACTCGGTAGGCTATGATGGTTTGAGACACATGTGCCTTATTTCTCAATTTTTAGCAACATAACAAACACTATAAGAAGCCATGAAACTTTGGCTTTACAAACAAAACATCTTTGGATAAACCTGTTGATAAAATATATGTTAATGCGAACATTAAATATTCAAAGACAAACTAACATATTCGCCTTCTACAAAAAGCATTGTGAATTCCTCCTACACGAGATTCTAGAGTCTAGAAGTTAGTTATACGATAGACAGTTAAGCTTACCATACACTATCGAAGCTATCCTCAAAACAGATACTCTACATATCTGATAATCTAGAAACAAAACGGTTTTCGGTGTACAAAGAAACTCAGAGGTACAGTGCATTTATTGAATCGGGAGAGGAAGTGTCGTCTGTTAGTCGGAATATCCTGAAGACCATACAAGTATTATCCAAAGTGTAAACCTGTCCTAAAATTAGATGTTGGAAAGTGCAAAAAGTCGATTTGTTTTTAGTAATGTTCACTATGGAAGTTTCCAAAGCCAAATGAAGGAGTGGATGGCCAGCTGAACGGCTAACAGACGCTGCATGGAAAACAATGCAGGCATAAATAAATAGCGAACAGCAACTAGGAAGTACTTATTTTGAAATTTATTTGTTTTGCATTGAAACGCCAAAAGCTGTTTGTGTCGTGTCGCTCATTCGCTATTAATTATGCTATGTTGAATGTTGGAGACATTTCACATTTTGAAAGCGCACACTTGCTATTCGCGAGTATATCACTCTTGTTTATATACAGGGCGATAAACTGTTTTACGAGACAATTATGAGAATATTTGCTGCATTCTCTGATGCACACAACACCCACAATGCTTTTGGGATAGATATAATTAGGAACTGGTCAGATTTAACTGACTGATGTCTCTGACAAATCTTAGAAAAGTCTCATTCTATATCTTAAAATTCGAGGAAGTAATGAATCTTAATACTTTTCTAGTTTATAAAAAACTTTTCGACTCGTGAATCTTGAAAATGTTGAAAAATCTTGAAAATCTTGAAAATCTTGGAAAATATTGGAAAATGTTGGAAATCTTGGAAAATCTTGGAAATCTTGGAAATCTAAAGTTACTGGAAATGTTGAAAATGTTGAAAATCTTGAAAATTTCGGAAATCCTGAAAATCTTGACAATCTTGAAAACCTTGCAAAATCTTGAAAATTTCGGAAATCTCGGAAATTTTGAGAATCTTTAAAATTTCGAAAAACTTGAAAATCCTGAGAATCTTGAAAATCCTGGAGATCCTGAAAATCGTGAAAATCTTGGAAACTTGGAAATCTTGGATATCTTGGAAATCCTGGAAATCTTTAAAATCTAGGAAATCTTGGAAATGTTGTAATTCTTGGAAATCTTGGAAAATCTTGTAAATCTTGGAAATCTCGAAAATCTTGGAACTCTTGGAAATCTAAAGTTATTGGAAATGTTGAAAATGTTGAAAATGTTGAAAATCTTGTAAATCTTGAAAATTTCGGAAATTATGAAAATCTTGACAATCTTGAAAACCTTGCAAAATCTTGAAAATTAAGGATATCTCGGAAATTTTGGGAATCTTTGAAATTTCGAAAAACTTGAAAATCCTGAGAATCTTGAAAATCCTGGAGATCCTGAAAATCGTGAAAATCTTGGAAACTTGGAAATCTTGGATATCTTGGAAATCCTGGAAATCTTTAAAATCTAGGAAATCTTGGAAATGTTGTAATTCTTGGAAATCTTGGAAAATCTTGTAAATCTTGGAAATCTCGAAAATCTTGGAACTCTTGGAAATCTAAAGTTATTGGAAATGTTGAAAATGTTGAAAATCTTGTAAATCTTGAAAATTTCGGAAATTATGAAAATCTTGACAATCTTGAAAACCTTGCAAAATCTTGAAAATTAAGGATATCTCGGAAATTTTGGGAATCTTTGAAATTTCGAAAAACTTGAAAATCCTGAGAATCTTGAAAATCCTGGAAATCGTGAAAATCTTGGAAACTTGGAAATCTAGGAAATGTTGGAATTTTTGGAAATCTTGAAAATCTTGGAAGTATTGGAAAATCTTGAAAATCTTGGAAATCTAAAGTTATTGGAAATCTAAAACTTTGAAAACCTTTGAAATCTTGAAAATCTTGAAAACCTTAAGAATCTTTAAAATCTTGGAAATCTTGGAAAATCTTGAAAAATCTTGGTAATCTTGGAAAATCTTGGAAATCTAAAGTTATTGAAAATGTTGAAAATCTTGGAAATCTTGAAAGTTTCGGAAATCCTGAAAATCTAGACAATCTTGAAAACCTTGCAAAATCTTGAAAATCTCGGAAATTTTGAGAATCTTTAAAATTTCGAAAAACTTGAAAATCCTGAAAATCTTTAAAATCCTGAAAATCGTGAAAATCTTGAAAATCATGGAAACTTGGAAATCTTGGATATCTTGTAAATCCTGGAAATCTTGAAAATCTAGAAAATGTTGGAATTCTTGGAAATTTTGGAAAATCTTTGAAATCCAAAGTTATTGGAAATCTAAAACCTTGAAAACCTTGGAAATCTTGAAAATCTTGAAAACCTTGAAAATTTTTAAAATCTTGGAAATCTTGGAAAATCTTGAAAAATCTTGGAAATCTAAAGTTACTGGAAATGTTGAAAATGTTGGAAATCTTGAAAATTTCGGAAATCCTGAAAATCTTGACAATCTTGAGAGCCTTGCAAAATCTTGAAAATTTCGGAAATCTCGGAAATTTTGAGAATCTTTGAAATTTCGAAAAACTTGAAAATCCTGAGAATCTTGAAAATCCTGGAGATCCTGAAAATCGTGAAAATCTTGGAAACGTGGAAATCTTGGATATCTTGGAAATCCTGGAAATCTTTAAAATCTAGGAAATCTTGGAAATGTTGGAATTCTTGGAAATCTTGGAAATCTTGGAAAATCTTGGAAATCTTGGATATCTAAAGTTATTGGAAATGTTGAAAATCTTGGAAATCTTGAAAATTTCGGAAATCCTGAAAATCTTGAAAACAGCTAGTCCTTTATAAGTTGATGGAAGAGCGTAGTGTGAGAGTGCAGAGTCAAATTGCTTGACGCCATTTTTTCCATATCACTTAGTATATATTTGTATGATAGTAGCCAGCTCGTATATGCAGTTAAATTGTACAACGATAGGAAGTAAGTGTAAATGTTTGTCGAGCTGCAGCTTTTGATAAAGTCTTGTCGAAGTAAAATATCAGCGGTATTTGAACTTATCTGAACACCAACATGAACACAAATTAAATAAGGAGCGCAATTCTGTGTTTTCTGTTATCACCGAATTAACTAGACTTGCTGGGTGCAATCCAGTATCGTAAATTACAAATAATGGATGACTATTTTATGAACATTTTTTATTCTAATTTATTGGTCGAGATATCTTGAAACTCTGATACCAATAATTCCCATGACTCTTTTAGAGTGGTCCAAGCTTAATGGTAAATGATTCTACATGAATACTAATATGATATGTTGAAAATATTAGTAAATCTTCGTTTGAATTTCTTTCGAAAGACTTTATAATATTTCATGGTTATCAGTTTTTAGTTAGCTGGATAAGCAGGACTAGTTTTCTACACTTGCAAGGAGTGCATGTTTTTGGACAATGGTATTTCTATAAGATCTCTCGATTTTGTATACCTAAGGTTTTAACAAACGACAAAAGGCTACTATTGACTAATGCATTTTGAAGTCAATTCTGTCATCCATAATTTTATCCTTCTTGACTCTCTGACTATATATATATAAAATAATTACTGCCTCGACTCTAACGGTTTATTTTGAATACTGCAAAAGACGTCCAAGGATGCGAAATTTACTTGTCTTGGAGCTTTCTGAATGTGACCTTGAAAACCTTTGATTCAAAAACCGGATCAACAAGGCGTGTTCAAGTTCCTTATCGAGTAGAAAGGGTTGATACGTTCTGGGTGCCAACCTTGAAGTCACACGACCATGAAATTTCAATGATCTTGACGTCGTGCGACCGCGAATTTTGATGATCTTAAAATCATGTGACCTTGGAGCCGCGTGACCTTGAAACGAGAATGACCTTGATCTTAACGTTGAAATGTTATGACCTTGGAATTGTAAATGGCATTGACCTTGAAAGCAGAAAAGACCGGTGTTTTGATTTCTGTCTACGCTACTGCTTCAGTATAGAAAAACGGCAGAAAAAGTATGTCATCGGTTAGACGCTTTTGACTATTAATCAACTGCTTTTTTGGTATGATAGCGGATTATAATATTACGGTGTCACAGACAGTTCTGAAATTCAGGAATAAAAGATATCAAGCGGAATACGCATTATCAGTATGAATCAGGAGACATTTATCAAAGTTGACAGGGTAATAATGGTATCATATCCATTACCGTTTCAAATTGAGCAGGATAGAGTGATTATAATGATATGAAAAAGCGATAGCCAAATAAATACATACTCGTGTGCGGTTACCATGAGTTTAACGTCCTCCATTTTGTAACAACCGATTGTAATTTCAGTGTAGGTTTTAAATTAATGGTTAATATATCATTTTTGCGTGTCAGTACACTATATCATTATTTGTGATTGAAACATAAGCCATTGGAACTAGACACTTGAAAAGAGAGCAAGTACAAAATCCAAATTGTAGTTCATTTTTACACTTGTGTCTAAAAATAGAATTTAATTGAGAAGTTTTTTGGTTTAAATGCTTCAAAATAAAATATCACACTTGTACACATATGTTAAAATGCTTTAAATGCGGTTCAAATGACCTTTATTCCTGGTATTTTGGGCTGCCAATACCGAATCCGAAGTCGTTTCACGTGTGTCTGATCCCGTGTATCATTTAGATCTAATTATTCAGCGAAAAATAACGCCGTTTTTGAGACTCTAAAGTGCTAAAAACCCATTTTTACTAACGATAACTACATGGAAGCGAAACTTTGCTCAATGAAGTAATTTGAGGCGTTGAATCAGATCGAATGCCTAACAGGCAAATTACCAGAACATTTTGAAAAAATCACTCTGCACCTCTATGTGTACTTTAGTAGCCGGATTATGCATAATCAATGAAAAAAAGCTGCTAGACACAGTTCAATGCAACTGTTTCAAATGGGATGTGAGTGAACGATCTGTCTGATTATGCTGTTATGTAAAAGTCTGCTAGTACGATCTGTGGTACGACTAGAGCGGGCAAGTACCCGATGCAAATCAGTAGATGTCTGTCTGTCGCTGTCTGCAGGTAAGCGTAAGGTGGATGTCAAACACCTATAAAGCTGTGACCTATGCAGATTTAGTCAAGGAAGCTACATAATGCACCACAATTGGAATTAGAGGCGTGATGTTGCAGTGATAGCCAGTCTTCCATTGATCGTTGAAAATCTTGAAAATCTTGACAACCTTGAAAATCTTGAGAAAATCTTTAAAAAAATCTTTAAAAAATCTTGAAAAACTTCAAAAATCTTCAAAAAATCTTGAAAAAATGTTGGAAAAGGTGTTAAAAATCTTTAAAAAATCTTTGAAAAATCTTTAAAAAATCTTTAAAACATCTTGAAAAACTTAAAAAATCTTGAAAAATCTTGAAATATCTTGAAAAATGCTTGAAAAAATCTTGAAAATTTTGAAAAATACTTGAAAAATGCTTGATAAAATCCTGGGAAAATCTTAAAAACAACTTGAAAAAGGCATAAATAATCTTTAAAAAATCTTAAAAAAATCTTGAAAAAATCTTTAAAACATCTTGAAAAACTTGAAAAAATCTGGAAAACCTTGAAAAAATCTTGAAAGAATCTTGAAAACCTTGAAAAATACTTGAAAAAATCTTGAAATATCTTGAAAAATGCTTGAAAAAATCTTGAAAACATCTTGAAAAACTTGAAATAATCTTGAAATATCTTGAAACATGCTTGAAAAAATCTTGAAAAATGCTTGAAAAAATCTTGAAAGAATCTTGAAAACCTTGAAAAATACTTGAAAAAATCTTGAAATATCTTGAAAAATGCTTGAAAAAATCTTGAAAACATCTTGCTAAACTAGCTTGAAAAAATCTTGAAAAATCTTTAAAACATCTTGAAAAACTTAAAAAATCTTGAAAATATCTTGAAAAATGCTTGAAAAAATCTTGAAAACATCTTGCTAAACAAGCTTGAAAAAAATCTTGAAAAATGCTTGAAAAATCTTGAAAAAATCTTGAAAACCTTGAAAAATACTTGAAAAAATATTGAAAATATCTTGCTAAAAAGGCTTGAAAAAAATCTTGAAAAAATCCTGGGAAAATCTTAAAAACAACTTGAAAAAGGCATAAATAATCTTTAAAAATCTTTAAAAAATCTTGAAAAACTTGAAAAAATCTTTAAAACATCTTGAAAAACTTGAAAAAATCTTGAAATATCTTGAAAAATGCTTGAAAAAATCTTGAAAACCTTGAAAAATACTTGAAAAAATCTTGAAATATCTTGAAAAATGCTTGAAAAAATCTTTAAAACATCTTGAAAAACTTGAAAACATCTTGAAATATCTTGAAAAATGCTTGAAAAAATCTGGAAAAATGCTTGAAAAAATCTTGAAAGAATCTTGAAAACCTTGAAAAATACTTGAAAAAATCTTGAAATATCTTGTAAAATGCTTGAAAAAATCTTGAAAACATCTTGCTAAACAATCTTGAAAAAATCTTGAAACATGCTTGAAAAAATCCTGGGAAAATCTTAAAAACAACTTGAAAAAGGCATGAAAAAGCTTTAAAAAATCCTTAAAAAATCTTGAAAAATCTTGAAATATCTTGAAAAATGTTTGAAAAAATCTTGAAAGAATCTTGAAAACCTTGAAAAATACTTGAAAAAATCTTGAAAAATGCTTGATAAAATCTTGAAAAAATCCTGGGAAAATCTTAAAAAAAACTTGAAAAAATCTTGAAACGGCATGAAAAATCTTTAAAAAATCTTGGAAAATCTTGAACAAATCTTGAAAAAATCTTGCTAAAAAAGCTTGAAAAAAATATTGAAAGATGCTTGAAAAAATCTTGAAAAAGTCTTGAAAAAATCTTGAAAATATCTTGAAAAATCTTGAAAAAATCTTGAAAATTTAGAAATTTTGGATAATCTTGAAAATCTGAACAGTGAACAAACTTTGTAGCTATGAACTTTTTGTTTTTAAGTCTCATAGATGACAAATAATATCGGTAAGGTTGGGACTATTCTGCAGAGAGCATGAGAAAACCTCAGTGAATCTCTTATGCCACAGCAACGGCCTCTCAAGGCTTCGGTTTCAGATATTGGGAATCTTAACAAGGAGCGGAAATGTAGATGCAAAACCCTTTGTCAACGATATGGAGTCTGATTAAAGGGTCATGGTTGGATACAGTGGGTTGTAGTGGCTTAAGGCTAGGAGGACATTCCATTTTCAGCAAAATGGCTACGATTTTCTGAAACACAGTGTATATTCTCACGTGAGATTTATCCACGTGTTTGTAAAACTCAAAGCAAACGTAAAAGATTCGTCTGGATTGCATAAGCGAATCGAGTCGTTTCTCGAAACCCAACCGATTAGCATAAGCGCGCTTATTTTCACTGTCAACCGGCTCATAATTCTGGGTATCGCCACCGAATTTCTAGCTAAAGCCAACGTTCGCTCTGTTCGAAATGCTCGCTCGTTTAAATTGAATAAATAAACAAGTTCCTTGATTTTCTGGTTTCTCCACATTTCTATATGCATATCGAAATCTAACAGGTTATTCAGTCGGGCCAGCGGCGATATAAGTTCCATACAGTCACAGAAAATTTCTAATGATTGTGCAGAACATGGGCAAAATTGCCAAGAAAACGACGCTTAGAATTTTCCCAAAATCATTTTTATTCGTTCCTGGCTACGTCTGGAATGATTTTTAAAAATAAAAGGTTCATTAACATTGCTACCTTTTCTCCTCTACACGATGGCAGAATTAGAATTTCAATATGACGTTTCGTCTCTCGCCCTCAAGCAGCAACTATAATTTTTCTTATAGACGCCATATTGGATTCTCACAGAGGTGAATACAGTTATTAATTCTGAAATTATTAGAAAACACGTTATTTCCTAAAAGTAGGCTTTAAAATGATAAGAAAGTCATTATTTTCTTAGCATTATCAGCCACGCCTTCCTTCCGTTTTTACCTCAGGTAGGTTTTATTTAGGTAGTATTCAAAACATTGAAAACAGAATTGCGAGGCTTGTCTGTAAATTAAGTATAATAATATAACTGATAGAGACACAGTAGATTAAGTAAAAGCCTTGATGATGTTGCAGGCTCCTAAGCAGATTAATCTAATCATCTAATGAATGCTAAAATAGCTCTTGTTATTATCGCTAAATAGACAAATTATCTGAATATCCTTTAAACGCGTTTCTCAGACACTGAAGCATTGCTGATTTAATTGAATAAACATGTGATAAATTGGCATTTCCAAGGCCAACTATGAAAATATTAGTTTTTTCAATAACTCAGATTTGATAACGCTTTACCTAAAAATCTCAGGACTTGCCCATGATTTGATGAACATGTCGATGTATCAAGAGAGATTCAAAAATGTAAATCGTCATTCTCCTCGCACAACAGGTCAATTTCACGTTTCCTAGACCACGCTCAGCAAGTTATAATTATGATATCAACGATAATGACATACGGGGAGTAACCATGGGTACATTCAACTTTCACAGTAACCATTCAAATTGCTACGATGGACGAAAACACATTAACAAATATAAAACACACCATGTTAAACAGTCAGTCATAGAGTGCATTAAAACTAATGGTTTTTTAATATACCCGATACAGTAAACTGGATGCAATACTGTTAACGCCACGTTTTTGATAACCTTAAAAGCACCCATAATATCATGCGAGTAATTGTCAAGAGAAGTTGATTAGGAACCATGAAAGTTAATACCACTTTCTGTTGATACGTAATTTGTAGCATTTTTATATACAGTGTAAACCTTGAAAATCTTGAGAATCTTGAAAACCTTGGAAATCTTGGAAATGTTAGAAATCTTGTAAATCTTGTGAATCTTGTAAATCTTGTAAATCTTGTAAATCTTGTATATCTTGTATATCTTGTATATCTTGTATATCTTGTATATCTTGTATATCTTGTATATCTTGTAAATCTTGTAAATCTTGTAAATCTTGAAAATCTTGAAAATCTTGAAAATCTTGAAAATCTTGAAAATCTTGAAATTCTCGAAAATCTTGAAAATCTTGAAAATCTTGAAAAATCTTGAAAATCTTGAAAACCTTGAAAATCTTGAAAATCTTGAAAATCTTGAAAATCTTGAAAATCTTGAAAATCTTGAAAATCTTGAAAATCTTGGAAATCTTGAAAATCTTGAAAACCTTGAAAAATCTTGAAAAATCTTGAAAAATCTTGAAAAATCTTGAAAATCTTGAAAATCTTGAAAATCTTGAAAATCTTGAAAATCTTGAAAATCTTGAAAATCTTGAAAACCTTGAAAATCTTGAAAATCTTGAAAATCTTGAAAACCTTGAAAATCTTGAAAATCTTGAAAATCTTGAAAATCTTGAAAAATCTTGAAAATCTTGAAAATCTTGGAAATCTTGAAAATCTTGAAAATCTTGAAAACCTTGAAAAATCTTGAAAATCTTGAAAATCTTGAAAATCTTGAAAATCTTGAAAATCTTGAAATCTTGAAAATCTTGAAAATCTTGAAAATCTTGAAAATCTTGAAAATCTTGAAAATCTAGAAAAATCTTGAAAATCTTGAAAAATCTTGAAAATCTTGAAAATCTTGAAAACCTTGAAAATCTTGAAATTCTTGAAAATCTTGAAAATCTTGAAAATCTTGAAAATCTTGAAAATCTTGAAAATCTTTGAAATCTTGAAAATCTTTGAAATCTTGAAAACTTGAAAATCTTGAAAATCCTGAAAATCTTGAAAATCTTGTAAATCTTGTAAAGCAGTAAGAAACATTTGCTTTTCCCTGTATTATATAAAAATATCCTTTCCAAAATACGATATATTACATTGAACATTACAGAGATTTTCTACTACTTGTAAAACTGCCCTCGTATCATCGTGTGATACCAACGTTTTTGCAGCACTTAGAAACGACGATTAACAAGAACCCTCTCTGATGCGAGCCTATACAGCGAAAGATGAAAACTCGCAACGGAAATGGCAGAAATAAAAACTTATAGGGAATTTCGGAACGGAAGTGAGATATACGCAAACGGGCAGGGAACACCTAAGGGCTTAGGACCAGCTGCTAATGGCTCTGGTGATTAGTTGTTGCAAAAGGCAGGCGGTGGGCTTATGGGATCCGGAGGCAGATGGGTGTACGCTATAAAAACGGAATGAGAAGGGATGGGACGGTGAGAAGGGGGAATCATGCCGACTTGATGAGTGCCAGCGAGGAAACGACGCGATTATCTGCAGAATCATTTCTTGTCATTTGCAGGGTAATGAGAGTGGGCGGATGAGGGTGCAAGAAGAAGGGTTGAAAGTGAGATTCTTCGGATAAATTTAGGTAGTTTAGGTGTTATTAGTTTAAAAGTGAAATGTTGTAGGACGTCAAAGTAATACTCAAACTTTTGTGGCGGACTAAGTCGATGTGTGTATGAGAAACTTATGGAATCAAATATTCCCCAATATGGTATTTTCTAGATAAAATTACTTGCTTGAAGTTAGCAAAACTGCCATGAAAAACGGCCAGCAAAAGTATGCCTAAATATGCATAATCGATTGCATTTCTTGGGGACCAGCGACACTCCCCATCCTTACTTCCCAGCAGTTACTTGATAAACTGATATCAAATCTACACCTAAATGAAAACTATCGAGCATAATTGAGAAGGACATCCTCCTCATTAACCTTCTCAATGCTTTCGTCAGGCTTCCCAGTAGTTGAAGCACTTCCCACGTTCTTATACACAAAAAACCTTTCATCAAAATCATAGTTGCGTATCTCTGACTCATGTATCATCCCCTAACCTTTTCTACAATTTATTTTTGATTTTTGCATTCAATAATCATAATTTCCCAGTAGTTGCCGCAAAAACTATACATACGTGGAGATAATCGAGCATAATTATTGACAAGCGCATTCTTCACATCACGTTCATTGTGATTTTCTCAGACTTCCCAGGAGTTGGAGACCATCGGGAAACCCTTCCGGTGTTATTATGCTAAAAACATCTTTCATCAATGTAACAGTTGAGTGTGTTTGACACGTGTGTCATCCCCTAACGTTTTCTACTATTAGCTATTGCTTTTGCATTCAATAATCAAAATTTCCCAGCAGTTACCCATAAAAAGTATACGAGAATAAAGATAATCGAGCATAATTGTCAAGTGCATCCTCCGCATTACCTTCCCAGTGATTTTTATAGGCTTCCCAGTAGTTGGGAACTATCGGGAAGCCCTTCCCATGTTATTATACTGAAAAAACCTTTCATCCATGCAATAGTTGTGTGACTTTTGCACTTTGCAGCCAATAACCAGAATTTCCCAGCAGTTGCCCACAAGAAGCTATACCTCAATTAAGACAGTCGAGCGTAACATAATAATGTATCGTTACCGTCACCTTCCCTGTGACATCGTTAGGCTTCCCAGCAGTTGAGGGCCATCGGGAAGTTCCTCCGATGTAACTATGCTCAAAAAACCTTTTACCGATGCAACAGTTGCGTGTGTCTGACACGTGTCCCATTTTCTAACGTACCAACCGAAATTTCCCAGCAGTTGCCCATAAAAAAGTATACTGAAATAAAGATAATCGAGCATAATTTACAAGTGTATCTTTACATCACCTTGTCTCTAATTTCGTCAAGCTTCCCAGCAGTTGGCTACCATCGGGAAGCTCCTCCCATGTTATTATTATACTCAAAAAACCTTTCATCGACGTAATAGTTGCGTGTGTCTGACACGTGTAATATTTTCTATCATCAATTTCTGCTTCTTGCAATCAGTAGCCGAAATTTCCCAGCAGTTGCCCATAAAAACTATACCTAAATAAAGAAAATCGATCATAATTGCCAAGTGCATCCTCCGCATTACCTTCTCAATGATTTTGTCAGGCTTCCCAGTAGTTGAAGGTCATCGGGAAGCACTTCCCACGTTCTTATACTCAAAAAACCTTTCATCAAAATCATATTTGCGTATCTCTGACTCGTGTATGATCCTCTAACCTTTTCTACAATTTATTTTTTATTTTTGCATTCAATAATCATAATTTCCCAGCAGTTACCCATAAAAAGTATACTAGAATAAAGATAATCGAGCATAATTGAAAAGTGCATTCTCCGCATCATCTTCCCAGTGATTTTTATAGGCTTCCCAGTAGTTGTGGACTATCGGGAAGCCCTTCCCATGTTATTATACTGGAAACACCTTTCATCCGTGCAATAGTTGTGTACGTCTGACACCTGCATCTTCCCCTAACGTTTGACCGTTGCCCTTTGCAGCCAATAACCAGAATTTCCCAGCAGTTGCCCACAAGAAGCTATACCTCAATGAAGGCAGTCGAACATAACATAATAATGTATCATTCACGTCATAATCCCTGTGACATCGTTAGACTTCCCAGCAGTTGAGGGCCATCGGGAAGTTCCTCCCATGTAACTATGCTCAAAAAACCTTTCACCGATGCAACAGTTGCGTGTGCCTGACACGTGTCCCATTTTCTAACGTCTCAACCGAAATTTCCCAGCAGTTGCCCATAAAAAAGTATACTGAAATTAAGATAATCGAGCATAATTTACAAGTGTCTCCTTCACATCACCTTGCCTCTAATTTCGTCAAGCTTCCCAGCAGTTGGCTACCATCGGGAAGCTCCTCCCATGTTATTATTATACTCAAAAAACCTTCCATCGACGTAATAGTTGCGTGTGTCTGACACGTGTAACATTTTCTATCATTAATTTCTGCTGCAGTAACCGAAATTTCCCAGCAGTTGCCCATAAAAACTATACCTAAATGATGAAAATCGATCATAATTGCCAAGTGCATCCTCCGCATTACCTTCTCAATGATTTCGTCAGGCTTCCCAGTAGTTGAAGGTCATCGGGAAGCACTTCCCACGTTCTTATACTCAAAAAACCTTTCATCAAAATCATATTTGCGTATCTCTGACTCGTGTATCATCCCCTAACCTTTTGTACAATTTATTTTTGATTTTTGCATTCAATAATCATAATTTCCCAGCAGTTACCCATAAAAAAGTATAATAGAATAAAGACAATCGAGCATAATTGATAAGTGCATCGCCCGCATCACCTTCCCAGTGATTTTTATAGGCTTCCCAGTAGTTGTGAACTATCGGGAAGCCCTTACCATGTTATTATATTTCCCAGCAGTTGCCCACAAAAAACTATACCTCAATTAAGACAGTCGAGCATAACATAATAATGTATCTTTCCCGTCACCTTCCCTGTGACATCGTTAGGCTTCCCAGCAGTTGAGGGCCATCGGGAAGTTCCTCCCATGTAACTATGCTCAAAAAACCTTTTACCGAACCGAACAGTTGCGCGTGTCTGACACGTGTCCCATTTTCTAACGTCTCAACCGAAATTTCCCAGCAGTTGCCCATAAAAAAGTATACTGAAACAAAGATAATCGAGCATAATTTACAAATCTATCTTCACATCACCTTGCCTCTAAGTACGTCAAGCTTCCCAGCAGTTGGCTGCCATCGGGTAGTTCTTCCCATGTAACTATGCTCAAAAAACCTTTCACCGATGCAACAATTGCGTGTGTCTGACACGTGTCCCATTTTCTAACGTCTCAACCGAAATTTCCCAGCAGTTGCCCATAAAAAAGTATACTGAAACAAAGATAATCGAGCATAATTTACAAGTGTATCTTTACATCACCTTGCCTCTAAGTACGTCAAGCTTCCCAGCAGTTGGCAACCATCGGGAAGCTCCTCTTATGTTATTATACTCAAAAAACCTTCCATCGACGTAATAGTTGCGTGCGTCTGACACGTGTAACATTTTCTATCATTAATTTCTGCTTTTTGCAATCAGTAACCGAAATTTCCCAGCAGTTGCCCATAAAAACTATGTACCTAAATAGAGATAATCGAGCATAATTGGCACGTGCGTCCTCCATCTCACCTTCCAGCATCATTTCCCGCCGGTCCTTGTCGCAGGATCGATTTCCCATAAAAACTTCATTCATGAGAGGACGGATCCCTTCGCTTTCGCTTTCCTGCCAACTCGAGACGAGAGAAGAAAAACAAACGAACGACGACCAGCATATAACAAACAACGACGGAAATAGAAAAGGACTTTTCCGGATACAGGGTGGATCACATTGAGACCGGTTCCGGTATCCGGGCATTTAAGAAAGTTTTATTCGAATAAAGGTTACATTTATACGACCAAAAATAGGAACTAAATAAAGGTTTTGATAACACAAAATTAAAATAAGTGTAAGACTCTCCAAAAATTCGCATTCTCGATTTTCCTGTTTTTCATGATGTTGGGACGCTCTGTAAGCACACGCACTTGGAAGATAGCTTTTGCTATATCACTATGCGTTCGTGCCCGAAGTGTAAGACTCTCCAAAAATTCCACCCTTGTCGTTCTCAATTCGTGTCTCACTTATTTGTCGTAGTACTGAGGCGAGATCTTCCGAAATGTCACTATGTGTTCGCACTCGAAGTGTAAGACTCTCCAAAAACTCCACCCAGTAATCATTAATTCATTAGAAAGATTTTCCAGGTTTATGTTTGCTAAGGTAAGGACAAAAAAGATTGCTTTTCCGTATCGATAAAGTGGTTTTTGTAATTTCGTATTTTCTTACAAAAAACAAGTGAGCGGTAGATGTGTTCTTTGTACGAGGGTTATCTAAAAAATAAGGTTCTCGAATTTTTTCAGGCACAAGGAATTTTTAATGTGAAAAAACGAATTTACCATTGGAAACGTTGACCTTTAAGCTGTTTCTCAAATTTTTATCAACCGTAAGGGACATTCATTGTTACTGGTGTCACCTAGTGCATCAAATTTGAGCGCTGCACTCAAAATTTAGCAACCTGTTACCTAAAAGCGTCTACTCTATCATCCGTACCTCCATTTCTCACTATCGTAAAGATACAAATCCACTCGTTGAAACACAATACACGTGAAGGTCATCCCAGGCTTACTGCGATATGCCTCCGCTACCTGCACTTGTCAAGTGCGGATGACATTTGAATAATTACCAACCGGAGTGTGTTAATGCTCGGATAATGCGACTGTCAGTCAATGAGACCGTCGTTTGTCATTTAATATGCCTCCTATGAATATGTCTTTCTTGCTTTTCTTCTACGGAAAGTTGTCACGTGTACTTGGATCAGTTTGCAAAACCGGGTATCGTTTGCAATCTAGTTAGAACTGCTATATGCGAGGAATAAGTTGTTTAAGGTTTAAAGGCAGGCTATTGAAAAGTTTTAAATATACATAAAAAAGGAACATTGTTCGAACAAGGTAAGTAATTGGTCAAGATTTCAGAAAAATCCAACCACAGAAGGAAATGTAGTTTGAAAGTTCATTGGCATACTTTTGAAGAAAACAGCAGAAAAATCACTATCGACCTATGAATTTTATTCAGTTTCTGAGTAATTCAATCATAAACAAATATATTCTATTATGTCATTGTTACTGTTAGTATATTATTATTTTTTTCTAACGTTTATCGCCAATCCGTTACAAGTGAATATTTACATGGATACGCAACTTGTTTCCAATTGTGTTAGCTTATTATAGAAATGACGGCAGTCAGCTGAAAAAATTATTGATTATGCTGTTTGTAATGACAAAAAACTAGCTCATTTTGCATTTTATTGATACGTGTCATATCTGGATATTATAACGAGTCGTTTTTATCAAACATAATAAAATGTAAGTGCAGGTTGTTTTCCAAAGGGTTTAAAAACGAAACTTTTTATGAATCTCTCGATCGTAAATTTCACTGATATAATTGGTTCCTTTTTCAGGGCTTCACGTCACTTTAAGGTGTTTTGGTGACCGTATTATGCTTACTTGAAAAAAATATGGAAGCTTTACGTTGATACTTTATTCTACAGAACATTTCATAAATGAAAATTGGAATCGATGAAAAATTCCCATCATACTTTCTTATTCTCGAGATGCTCTTATCTTGGATTAGATAAATCGGCATCACGTTTCCTAACGTCATACCTTAAAGGCAGATAGCAACAGTATTTCAAATTTACAGAATGTTCCTTAAGGGGTGCCGCAAGGTTCAGTTCTAGGGCCCCTCTTGTTCTTAACATGTAAAATTAAAAACTAAAAACATCTGATGATTTTAAAATAAATATCGATCTCGAAAGTATCAAACTAGTCTGCTACTAATATGAAACAATCATCAAAAAGCAAATGTTTGTACTTTTTGCAAGAAAGAAAAGTGGAGACATCTAGAAGCAAGCCTGGACCTGAAAATAGGCAACGCAGTTTCAAAATTCAGTGATACATGCAAACATTTGGGTCTATTTTTTCATATTTCAAAGTACTGGTTGAGCATATTGGTCAATAGGTAGACTCCGCCGTTTGCGTCTGATCCCGGTAACAACGGGAAAATTGAATGAAAAAAGTCAGATGTACTATGTGTTAATAATTCGAATGCTAACAAACTCCAACTGGTTTGCGGTGGTGTCGTCACTGACACACCGCTAGCAATATATCCACTTTAGTATTCTGCGATGCTTTTTTAAACGAAGACTAAATGAGAAGTGTGAAGCAGCTATCCGAGAGTCAATGTTAATGTTGCATCGAAGACGTATAGCACGGATAACCTAGCAATTATTTCATGCACTGAATAGAGACAATCAAACCCTAATTACACGATGATCAGCAGTAAAAATACATCATCAGCACCGATAGCCTTGACCTTGACTCGCCCTATTCGACACCACACCCCGTACGCTGCCTCCTCATCACTTTTCGACCATCAAAAACCTTTCCCTCTCTTCTCTGCCCCCCCACTTCTCTTACATAACCACAAAGGATGTAATCATCGTCAAACGGCAATAGCATATGCGATTCCACTCAGCATCGAGCAAAAATACACAGGGTGTTTCAGTTTATTGTTGCATAACTTTAAGATTCGATTTAAAATTAATGCATAAGAGAATGGAGAATAAAAATGGCATTTTTATAAAACTTACAAAAAAAACAGGTAAAAGAAACTAAATTTCGTGCATTCACAATTGCAAAAAAACGTTTCAGGTTTCAACGGACAACAAAACTAACTGTCAACTAATTGACGTTTAACCTTATTCTGCTTTCAATTTCAAAAATATTTGCAGGCTCAGCCTACTTCTAAAAATTATCGAGATACTGACTTTTTAATGTTATTTTATCATAAATAATTAAAAAGCATCGAACCTTAAAAATCGAAATATCTCAAAAACGGCTAACTATAACGAAAACTCACACGAGAGCTTTTTTATGTTGAAAAGTGCGAAGAATCATTTTTTTTATTCAAAAAGCAAAAAATTGCACTAAGAAAATTTTTTCGGTCCTTTTAATACACTACAGGTACAGTAGAGAGCGCCATCTAGCGGCTACAGTAAAACTATGCCCATGGTTCGTTTTGTCGTACCAAAAAGCCCTTGTATACCAATTTTCACTGTTATACATCAAATATTATTCGAAATATTTAAAAAAAACTATGTTAGAGAGTAAATTTAAACACCCTGTATTTCGGAAGCCACGCATTTTTCTACCCATGCTTATATAGACTATGCATTAATTTTAAAAGTTCTATCGAATCTTAAAGTTATGCAACAATAAACTGTATAATAACTAACTAAATAACTTAATTAAATTTTATTTTGATATCATTAATTATGATTTGTAATTAAAAATTATTTTCTACTTTTTGGTTCGATTAGCTATTTTTTCAGTGTTTTAATCAAACTTCTGGAAATTGGTGAAGGTTATGCTTAAAAATATACAGGTCAAGCTAATAAAAGCGTGTTAAAAAAAACATCAACCAAGATATTATACACAGTTCTTAGAAAACAATTTTGTAGTAAATGCTAAAAGCACATCTTTTTCGACGTACAAAATCAATTCGAGGCTGTTTTTCCAAGGATACCCGGCGGATCTGATCGTAGCCTGAATTTTGGTTGCGATTTTAATGGACTTTCCTTCATATATCCACATTTTTTTATACTTCAACCACCACGGAGATCATACACAATACACATATACAATTTCACCAAGTTGTTCTTATATCTCTCCGAATGTAAATCGAAAAAATAAGTTAAATCCTTTAAACTGTTGGTTGCAGAAAGTTAAGTAATGCTTATCTCTGAGAGACGTGAAAGAAAGTCGGTTGAGTAGCAAGATATTTCATCACATCAGAGCCAAACATTGATAACTGAAGCATCATGTCGTTTAGGCAACACGTATAGCTACAAAACGAGTTTGCAACAAGCATACAATAGCTAGTGCTAAGTTGACATCTTGTAGAAAAAATAATGTGGCTAAAAAACCTATAAAATGTCAGAAAAATGTCACACGTAGTACCCAGTTTTTGACCGCGACCTATCGAACTAATTTACAATAATGAACTAGAAAGCACATCATCTAATCAGCTAGTGTAAGTGACCTAGTGGCTTGTCTGCTTAACGAGATATCGTCGGAAGTTACTTTACTGTGTAGCATTGTATACGCCATCGGGAGGTTCGAAATCTGGTTTGTAGTCGCCGGTTTTGCTGAAGGCCAAGGTCAGGCTTTACGAGCATGCGCCGGCCCGGATACAGCTGATGTATTGATCGGGAGGGGTTTGGGGGCAGGGGGCAACCTAAGTGCCGGCCGGTGTGTCATTAAGGAGTTGCTACCGGCATCGCCTTTCTTTCTTCGGCTTTTTTTTTGCAGGAGGAACGTTCGCGGTTTGAAAATTAATATTTGGAATACATGGATGTTGGCTTCTGAGATTAGCTAATTGATTTCTTTCGCTTTCGGGACTCAATTGTCTGGTCGTATGTAAACGACATATATATATATAACTTGAGACGTGGTCATTGTCGTCTAGACCAGTTAGGTGAAAAAATTAAAGCTTCCTCCTTTTGTTGGGTACTACAAAATTTAACCAAAGAGGACTCTTTATACTTTTTTTAATTCTCTCTAGCTTTAAATGGACTTTGCCATCATCATCAGGAGCTGCAATTACAATGATAACAGTGACTCTTTATACTTTTTTAATTCTCTCTAGCTTTCAATGGACTTTGCCATCATCATCAGGAGCTGCAATTACAATGATAACAGTGACTCTTTATACTTTTTTAATTCTCTCTAGCTTTCAATGGACTTTGCCATCATCATCAGGAGCTGCAATTACAATGATAACAGTGACTCTTTATACTTTTTTAATTCTCTCTAGCTTTCAATGGACTTTGCCATCATCATCAGGAGCTGCAATTACAATGATAACAGTGACTCTTTATACTTTTTTAATTCTCTCTAGCTTTCAATGGACTTTGCCATCATCATCAGGAGCTGCAATTACAATGATAACAGTACTGTTATCATTGTAATTGCAGCTCCTGTTGATGATGGCAAAGTCCATTGAAAGCTAGAGAGAGAGAGAATTAAAAAAGTATAAAGAGCCCTCTTTGCTTAAATTTTGTCGAAGTACCCAACAAAAGGCGGAAGCTTTAATTTTTTGTATATATATATATTGTTGGACGTTTTTTTCAAGTACAATTGACATTATTTTATAATTCTGAACATATGATGTGAATAGTAGTGGCCCTAAATCAGAACCTTGTCGTACTCCAGCAGAAAATTTTATCACTTCAGCTAATAATTATGGGGTACCACAAGGTTCTGTTTCCGGGCCACTAGTATTCACGATATACAAATTTGAGCACTGTTGTTAAAAATTGTGAAATAGTGACGTACGCCGAGGATATGCAAATGTTTTCACACAAAACATCATGAAAACGCTACCGCACTTATAAACAAGGACCTAGAAGTAATCTAGAGTTATGCAAAGGACACCCAAAAACCCATTTTTTACAAGGGTTGATCCTTAAGGTATTTTTCTAAATTCTCGCTAGTTTTTTCTACACATTTTTTTAGACATGAAATCCGCTGTCAGCCCGTTTAGAAACCCGGTAACTGCTTCACTCCACCATTTGAGGACATTTGCGTTGCGAACCATATTTTTGAGACAATCGTCGTATAAACAAATGGCAGTTGAAATTCTCGAAACGTGTAAAAACTTCGGGGTACTCGTTGAAGGAAGATTGAGTTTCGAGATCACTTCGCTCTTGTAGTTAACAACTGCTTGTTAGCGTTAAGACTCTTGTGTGCCAAGAAAGACATTTTAACCAAGTGTTTCAAGAAAATTTTATGCGAAAGACTAGCTATAGTCCTCCAGGTAACATCACGTTTCAGCAGTTGCTACATTAACCAAAGTTGTGGCCACCCAATTTTCTTTACAGAAGAAACGTTTGCGTTTGGAGATTGATATTTGGGAGCGACTCAAAGTTTCTATTTTAGTTTCTTTCTGTTACAACTGAATAAAGTTGAGTACGGTGAGAAAATTGGGGCTTTTCGGCACTCCCATCTATTTTAACGAAAAGGTGGCTTCAGATTACGATCTACGCCCCCGATTTCGGTCTCTCGACATTAACAAGGCTTCTGGTACGGAATTGAGCTTCTCGATACGCATGCATTCTTAACAATTGTCGTTAGATGTATTCCTTTATACCTACTAATAGCGTGCAAACTTGTTAGAGATCGTTTTTCCTGAATGCCCAAGCGCTGCCGTCCTAGCTCAAAGATATTTTCAAGGTGAACTTCTGAGAAACATCGTTTATTAATAGAGAGCGTCAAGTCTATTTCCAGCCCTAAAATAAATCCGAAAACTCTCTCGCAAACACACGCAACCTATACTTTCATCTGTATTTTATGACCACTTTCGTATATACTCGGTGACGTTAGAAATGTTACACGCGGAAAAAATAATTTCTTTAACTTTATGGCCTGACATCAAGAATGAAACGAAAAAATATCTGTACTGCTCAGCTCTCTGAAACTGCCTTCTTCACAAAAACTAATAGATAACATTCAATACAAAGGTAAACAAAAACAAAGATAAAACGTTGACATTGTTTCCGCAGCATGTTTTAAATATAGTTGAAGAATTTCACTGGTAGTGTCACCGAGTATATGTGTGTACAGGGTGACCTTGAAGTTGAGTCATTAATTTTCAGGTAATGATTGTAGAAGAAAGATAAACCAAAATGTGTGTGTAAAAATAAAAAAAAAATGTTACCTTGTTTTATAAAGTATCCTCCCGACAAGTATTTCAGTGCGGACCTGTATTTGATCGTGAGGTCTTGGAGCACCGGCATGCCGTCCCCTGTGAGGTCTTAAGTCACCTGATTCACGAGCCCGTTGTACTACATTAACAAAGGCACGAGGGGTTGGTTGCACTCGATTGGGAAACCGATCCGCGTAAACATGTGCCATTTTTTATTTCGTTTGAGCCACGTAACAGACACCACTATTCACTCACGCGTTACCGACTGACACTGACTGTATACAACTGAACAAAATCATTGTAAAAACATCGTTCCAAATTCTTTCGCTTTTTTGTTTCCGATGCGATGAACCAAACACGAGCACAATTATTATTGAGACAGGGCGGTACTCAAACTTCCAAAGGGCTATAACTTTGTTACTTTAATTTTACCAGAAAAATGGTAAAGGGAAAAAACATTTCTTTTGATCAAATCTACTCACTGTTGAAATAAATGACTCAACTTCGAAGTCACCCTGTATATTTCGCTTCTGGAAAAACAAATTTGCTCCGTATTTTTAGTCCTGGTCTATATTTAAGGTGCATGCATTCGGTCCGAACGACTCCGACGATGAAAAATCGTTGTATACTGACAAGAAACGGTGTGATGGACGCACAGAAAAATATACACAGCTGTGAGCGGCTAACAAACAGGATATTTGGATGAAGTGTTGTTTTCTTTTTCTCTCTTTATGAAATCAGTGCGGACCACTTATAATATCTGACGATTGAAGAGTATACGAGCGAGGTCCGATAAGCACTTAGTCAAGAAAAATTCACTAACGTTAGTACGTTTTCGTAGTTTCGTTTTGTATATGCGCTTTGGCGTTGTGTAATTGATAATAACAGTCTTCTCCCTATTGCGTTTTTGATGATTTGACCAGCGACTGTAACGAACATAACAACTTGACCTTCAAAAATATAGAGCGAAAACAGGAGTAGCCCAAGGACAGAGCCCTGCGGTACTTCTAGAGACATTTCGCAACGTGAGCTACCAACCCTCACTTGAATTTTCAAATCTACTCAACAACAAGTTCAACAGGAAACTTATAGTTTCTGGATGAAGCGATAACAATAAAATCGAATCGCCCATTCCCGGATTTGGATAGTGTTGAAAAGGGCGCGTTTTACGATCTGTTAAGAATTTCCTAATTCGAATGCCGTCGTATAAAAACGAAAATACACCGGCAACTCTAGGCGTGTTTAGAAGCAAGCATGTGCCGTGCGATTAGAAAAGTAAATGTTTACGCTTGCTTGACGAGCATGTTTATGCTTGCGCTACGAGAGATACATAAACAGGACTATATATAAAGATCTATGTTTGTCTCCTGTACAGTAATTACGGGTTTGGAACTAGCTTTAATTGGGTAATTACGGTGCAGACGAGGAAAGCGATCATTGATGAACGTTTCGTTGTTTCTTTTAATCGCAAAATATCTCGAAAAATACGTTTCATAAACGATGCCTTAGTCGATATGTGCTTAAAATAATATCTTTAATTACCATGAATCTCTCCTCCACACCACGAGCAAATTGAGCAATCATTCTCTTCTCTGTCTTGCAACTCATATTTCTCGAGAAAATGGGCAAAGTTTAGAGAGCCTCGTACCGCATTGTGTGTCGGCGTATGTGCGTTATGTATTATACAAGAGCACCGTGTCTGTTTGTTTGTTTGTTCAAAGTTTAATAAGTCGAGCACGTCTCCGGGATTATCTTCCTTTGGTGTCTGGGATGCTTGCTCGGCTCGGTTTGCGCCTGACTCCAGAGGCAGTTTCGAGGATTTAAGACGCGAGGCGATTAAGAGCTTGAATATACGTACATTCTTGGTTGATTCGGGCATTTGTGGGAGATGATTTCGGAGCCGATTTGTTTTCATAATTGCGTGTGCTGGACGCTTCTTTATATGAATCAAGAGGGGGTGCAAATTTGTTTAAGCAATTTTTCACGTAAATTACAAGAACGTCGTTCAATAAAGGAACATCAGAAATACGCGGTTTTGGTTCGGTCAGATAAGCATGGGGGATCAAATTACGAAAAATCGCTCCGGGTAACGTTTTTTAGGTTATTATGTACAGACAGTGGCGTCAAGTAGGTTGACTCTGAAATATCATTATACCTTACACTTTCCTGTAATATCTTTGAAATGACGAGGTCTCAAAAATATTTTAAAATACACGATTTTTTCAAAATTTTGTACAAATTTTTCGGAAAAGCATGAACATGCTATTTTCAAGCTGTTTAACAACGTTTCTCACACTATTTACATATACGTGTTGAAAATATAAAACTGAGTAAATTCTTTCTTTATCGAGAGTGATTTCGAAATGTCAATGACCTTGAAGCTGCGCGACCTTGAATTTAAGATGACCTTGCTCTTAAAATGGTTTGACAATGAAATTGTAAATGACCATAATCTCGAAGTACCGTGGCCTTGAAATTTTAATGACCTTGCAGCTACGTGACCTTGAATTTTCAGATGACCTTGCCCTTGAAATGGTTTGACAGTAAAAGTGTAAATCATCTTGATCACGAAATAGCGTGACCTTGAAATTGCAATGACGTTTACTGGAATTGCACTTGAAATATTAATGACCTTGAAGCTGCGTGACCTTGAAATTTCATATGACCTTGCTCTTGAAATGGTTTGATAATGAAATTGTAAATAACCTTGATGTAGAAATAACGTGGCCTTGAAATTGAAATGACCTTTACTGCGAGTGAACTGGAAATGTCAAAGACTTTTTAGCTGTGTGACCTTGATTTTTAGGTGGTCTTGTCCTTGAAATGGCGTGGCCGTGAAATTGTAAGTGACCCTGCTCTTGAAATAAAGTGACATTGAAAATGCAGAGACCTTTACTGCGAGTGACCTTGAAATGTTAATGACCATGAAGCTGCGTGGCCTTGAATTCTCCGATGACCTTGCTCTTGAAATGGTTTGACAATGACATTTTAAATAACCTTGATCTCGAAATAACGTGGCCTTGAAATTGTAATGACCTTTGCTGCGAAATGTCAACGACCTTGCAGCTGCGTGACCTTGATTTTTAGATGGTCTTATCCTTGAAATGGTTTGACAGTAAAACTGTAAATTACTTTGATCTCGAAATAACGTGACCTTGAAATTGCAATGACCTTTACTAGGAGTGCCCTAGAAATCTTAATGACCTTGAAGCTGTGTGACCTTGAATTTTCATATGACCTTCCTCTTGAAATGGTTTGACAATGAAATTTTAAATAACCTTGATGTAGAAATAACGTGACCTTGAAATTGGAATGACCTTTACTGCGAGTGACCTGGAAATGTCAAAGACACTTGCAGCTGCGTGACCTTGATTTTTAGGTGGTCTTGTCCTTGAAATGGTGTGGTCGTGAAATTGTAAATGACCCTGATCTTGAAATAAAGTGACATTGAAAATGCAGAGACCTTCACTGCTAGTGACCTTGAAATGTTAATGACCTTGAAGCTGCGTGGCCTTGAATTTTCCGATGACCTTGCTCTTGAAATGGTTTGTCAATGAAATTGTAAATAACCTTGATCTCAATATAACGTGGCCTTGAAATTGTAATGACCTTTACTGCGAATGACCTCGAAATGTCGATGACCTTGCAGCTGCGTGACCTTGATTTTTAGATGGTCTTGTACTTGAAATGGTTTGACAGTAAAACTGTAAATTACCTTGATCTCGAAATAACGTGATCTTGAAATTGCTATGACCTTTACTGCTAATGACCTTGAAATGGTAATGACCTTGAAGCTGCGTGACCTTGAATTTTCCGAACACCTTGCTCTTGAAATAGTTTAACAATGAAATTGTAAACACCCTTGATCTCGACGTGGCCTTGAAATTGTAATGACCTTTACTGCGAGTGACCTCGAAATGTCAATGACCTTGCAGCTGCGTGACCTTGATTTTTAGATGGTCTTGTCGTTGAAATGTTGTGACCGTGAAGTTGTGAATGACCCTGATCTTGAAATAAAGTGACATTGAAATTGCAACGTCCTTTATTGAGAGTGACCTCCAAATGTCAATGACCTTGAAGCTGCGTGACCTGGACTTTTTAGATGATCCTGTCCTCGAATGGTGTGACCGTGAAATTGTAAATGACCTTGATCCTGAAATAACGTGACCTTGAAATTGTAATGACCTTGAAGCTGAGTGACTTTGAAATGCGAGTAACCTTTTTAATCTGGGAACCTTTTCAAAGCTAGATATGTCCTCCTGTTGCAAGCTGATCAAAATGTCTCACTGAAAAGATCCTTGAAAAACTATCTTAGGCTATATCTCGATACAAAATTTGGCAAGAATTAACGTTTGTTCTGGCTTTAAGACGCAAGGGGATTAAGGTTGTTAGGACGTGGTCGGTATTAGGAGTCCAAGAGGCGTATTTGTAGCAGTTACGCTGACCTGTTATTATGACAGATATTGCCATGAGGCTGCCATTAAGGTTATTGTAAATTAAAAGGGCCAACGGATTACACAGTTTAATTGCGAGGTGCACTATATAGTTCACGGCAGACTTATGATGTCTGTTTCTTGCTTTTTATGGTATCAACATGCGTATAATACAGTTATTATATGATACAGGCCTAAGATGGTTCATAATGTATTATATTAATTATAGTTTTTCAGCAATGTGCAATAATGTAAAAAGCACTCATTCGCAGTAAGATGTTTGTAGATGGAAACGTTATCATATGGGTGGGATTTTATTCTTATAATAATAATTCTTTATGAACCGGTGACTGTGTTGTAAAAGTAATTGACGTCATTTTTCCGCTGTGGAATGATGAAATATGTACGTCCAAATGCAAGATCTCACGACCGAAAAAGTAAACTCCCATCCCTTATGCAAAACATCCGTGAGAACTCCACATCTGTACGGAAATCCATCGGATTCTTCCATTTGTATGCTTAGGATGAATTCGGTACCTTTCTATACACGCTTGGATCCATCGAAGTTGGCGATGTTTGCCGTCTATCTGATGTTTGCGTTCGAAAATACATTATGCAAAGCTGGCGGTGTTACTGTACTGACGCTGCAGATAGACGGACAAGCGAGAGGTTGAGCTCCATCGAGAAAATTGAAGGGAGAATTCGGTTTGATATTCTGTTCGACGGATGATTAGGACAGTGACGTACCAGAATACGTGCTAAGACAGGTTTAAAAACTGTACAATTTTCGACTAAATACTTTCATGTTTCACTTTCCACTCCACGGACGAAATAATAATAATTTATTCAATCAAGCGACGATATGGAATGCAGCATAAAAAGAAAAAAATCACATACTCTATAGTCGTTTTACATGTATCTGATCCCATTTATTATGCAGATCTAATTATTTATCGAAAAATTGCGTTTTTTGCGACTTTAAGATGCTAGAAGAGAGAAATAAGACATTGTAATAAACAGTTAAAATGCATGAATTAATTATATTATCAGGAATTTCATTAATTAGGAAAATCCGGGTCGAATCATCGATACCGTCTTTTTGCTCGACTCCGAGTGTCTCCTAAACGGTTCTCCCCGTCGACGCCTCGAAAGGGTCTCTCAACCCTCTTTCTACCTGTTTTTCGTTTGCGAATAAACAAAACACATACCAGACATAAACAACGATGAACCAGTGATCATAAATATATTGTGAATCTTACAATGTTACCATTCAAATTCTTTACTATCATGAGAGACTGAGACAATTTACGTATAGGATTCGTCAAAGTAAAAACTAATAAGACAACACAAAATAAATATATGTATAAAGCAAACAAAATAAACACGCAAATAAATCATAAAGCAACAAGCTCAGGGATGGTATAATGACATTTATTTACAAGAAATTCTGCCAGTTAACCCTAAAATTATATATATATATATAAAGAGAAAATGATGCGGAGAAAGGTATATAACAGAAAGCACTAAAATAATGGCCAAAATCCGCAAAAAGGAGGAAAGTGGATTCGAGCAGAAAAAAGGATAGGTAACCCGAGCGATACGTATTTCTGCTGGTTGGCCTCATCAGGCCCGAAATGAATGCACATATGAAACTACAAAAGTAGATACACATGGTTGTGGTTAGATGTCTCCTTGGAAATTCGAGGTCTTCTAACCGTTTTATACTACAATGTGTAGGTTCGCTCTTGTTGTGGACTTCGTGTGTCCTTTTTTCCCTCTCCTTCTTCGTTTCCTCTTTTTACACCCGTATCCGGATGTGTGGGCATGTGTATCTACTTTTGTAGTTTCATATGTGCATTCATTTCGGGCCTGACGAAGCCAACCAGCAGAAATCGCTCGGGTTACCTATCCTATTTCCTCCTTTTTGCGGATTTTGCCCATTATTTATATGTATATATCCACACTCTTTAATATTATTTAGTAGCTTATTGAAAATTCTCGGACCCATTATATTTTATCATTGAAGCAACATATACACAGTGATCTTTAAAATTTAAACCTGTATCTAGATCCAAGCCCAAGAATTTTACTTTTACTACAATTCACACTTCTTAATTCACCCTCATAACATTAATAAAAACTATATTTAACAACTTATACGGCTATTTAAAACATACACCCTAGCGTCTATAAAAACCCTCCATCATCGTCCATTTTTACACCGTTACCTCACAAAGGGTTCAAATTTAAGCACGATTACCCCGCTTTGTATGAGTCATGACGCCCATACCTGCAAAAATAGAACAAGTCACAACCTGTAGGCAGCAGCGGGCATCGATAAATAGAAAGGAAGGAAACAAGGTGTGCAATTTTCATCTAGCACGAACCCCTTCTATTCTAACTTTAACGCTGCTCTTTGCATCCTAGATCGACCGAGCTCGTCGTCATTTACCATTCCGATTTCTGACCTTTGTGAATGTTTCTTTGCTTGGCGTCACGCACCACTCAGGGACGGATACAGTTTTTATTTCGCGTTGAATCAGCGGAAATAATATATTCCGATGAGAAAGCCTATTTTGTGACGCTGCAGAAAGTTTGTTCTATTCTGTGGCAGCTCAGTTATCATTTAGTATCGCAGAAGGCTGATTGAAATACGACATCGACACCAACAAAGCTAGACTGGCTGGTACGTCCACTCCTTTGACGATCAAATGTAAAATTGTTCGATGCTTTAGTAGCATATATATATATAGGTGAAAAATTAAAGCTTCCGCCTTTTGTTGGGTACTTCGACAAAATTTAAGCAAAGAGGACTCTTTATACTTTTTTTAATTCTCTCTAGCTTTCAATGGACTTTGCCATCATCATCAGGAGCTGCAATTACAATGATAACAGTAGCAACAAAAGTGTAAAACGAATTTAAATTGAATCAACTTACAGTAGTATGTGAGGATGTTGCTAATTGTTGTTTTCGTATAGGATGAGGGAAACGTCCAGTAACATGGTGAGAGCTGGATACATGGTACAATGGTTAAAATTATATAAAATATGACAAGACAAGTTAAAGACAGATTAAAAATTATTTAGAAAACATTAGAGCATTACGTCGTGAAGCTACTTGATGATTGCACAAAATGGTGGTCATGGAATAATGAGTGAGATGAACCTTTGACAGAAGGCCGAAGGTTGTCAATGTCTGTGTTAAAAGATGGAACGAATTGTGGACGTGTGCCAAAACGTTGCCAAATCATTTCAGATGATTTTCAGAATGTTATGTAAGAAATTGTAAATAATTTTTAATCTGTCTTTAACTTGTCTTGTCATATTTTATATAATTTTAACCATTGTACCATGTATCCAGCTCTCACCATGTTACTGGACGTTTCCCTCATCCTATACGAAAACAACAATTAGCAACATCCTCACATACTACTGTAAGTTAATTCAATTTAAATTCATTTTACACTTTTGTTGCTACTGTTATCATTATAATTGCAGCTCCTGATGATGATGGCAAAGTCCATTGAAAGCTAGAGAGAATTAAAAAAAGTATAAAGAGTCCTCTTTGCTTAAATTTTGTCGAAGTACCCAACAAAAGGCGGAAGCTTTAATTTTTCACCTAACTGGTCTAGACGACAATGACCACGTCTCAAGTTACAAAAAAAAATATATATATATATATATATGTGTACCTCCTCAATCTCTGGTACTAAAGAAATAAATCAATGTTCTGTAAAAAAAAAACAGGTAATTACAGGGTCATCATCATTTATCACAATAAAAAATAAAAGTGTACCCATGTATATTCGGGTCCGATGAATAACAAAAGAAAGCCATTTCACCACATATAAAGCAGCCAGGCCACCTACGTTTCTATCTTTATTTTTACCTGCTTTGATCAGATGTCGACCCATTTCACAGCCTACACGATTATCAAGCTAGCCAGGCGTCAAGCAGTCTGGAAACATCTATTCGCAGTGTTGCCAAACGACCAAAACGGGATGCAGGAAGAAATTTATCTGACGACATAACATAACAAAAGAATAGAATTTCAAGCAGTTAATATGTGTACCTTTGTTACAATTTTTTTGGTTTGATGTTTTAGAATGAAAAAAAAATTTTTGAATACAAAACAGTAGATAAACGAATTTAATATAATTGCAGGCAAAGTTTTCAACAATATCTTGTGGTTGATCATTATTTCTGTTTCAGTGTGTGTGTGAGTGAATGTGATTTAAATCTGTCTTCACATTTTACACACTATTATGTTGTATTTGTCACTTTTCAGTACTATATGTCTTGATCATTGTTTTTTTTGTATCTGTGATTTTTTTATGTTTGTTAAACTTATGTAGCCCTGGTTGGTACCAAAAGCAGCTATTAGCTGA
Source organism: Acanthoscelides obtectus (assembly GCA_963669975.1). Classification (NCBI taxonomy): domain Eukaryota; kingdom Metazoa; phylum Arthropoda; class Insecta; order Coleoptera; family Chrysomelidae; genus Acanthoscelides; species Acanthoscelides obtectus. The sequence continues at coordinate 8,718,933 of CAVLJG010000010.1, forward strand.
TACACCCGCCAGGTAAAATAAAGGCATATTATTATTATTATTATTATTATTCATTTCCTGATGGATAAGTAAAAAATACAATAGGCATAGGTAAACTTTATGCGTAATTCATATTTATTGAAGATCTTCACTATATCATGTTTTCACGGGGTATACTTTTCTCAAGGTTCTTGATGAGCTGAATCCGGATCCGTGGTCAAAATCTATCAACTGGCTCTAGTTTCCGAGATATCCTGAACTAAAGATGCACAATTTGCCTATAATTGAGGTTATGTAGTATGGCGATTTTTTTTATGTCAAAAAACCATAGACATCATCTCACAGCACAGGCAGTGCTCTTTCAAATGACATTTACTTTGCTAAAGAATCTTTTTATTTCTCTGAGATAATGCACTTTAATTTTTTCATTTTGCTGAATTTCGCTATATTTGATAGTCTACATATTGTGACTACGTGTTTGTGGTTTGGGTATGCTTTGAATATAGTAAGCTAAATATAGTAAGCTAGATCGCTTCAGCTTTTATCAAAAGAAAGAAATTTTCATTAAAGAAAAAGCCGGCAATCGAAAGTAAAAACCTCACAATCTGCCTTGTTAGGGTAAATTGGACTGTGGGCTTATGGTTTGGATGAGTTTTAGATATTTTGTGGATTTAGTGTTGAGGATTTATGTGTCTTTTGGTTGGCAGGTCTTATTTTAAGCAAATATTGGAATGTTGGTACTCGTATATTGTAGGGAAAACTTTGAAGCACCCGTAATCATAACGTGAAGAGAATCAAATATAGTGGATATTAAAGTGAGATATCTCAGCGAAAAAAGGAGATATTTAAGAAAACTCAACGGCATTTCAAAGCGCAAATCTCGAACTTCGACGTCTATGGTTTTTTGAGAAAAAAAATTACCATGCTGTATAACCTCAAATTAAAGTATACTCTAGTCACATCTTTTCGGCCTGTGCTATCTGTAGCTACTCCTCTTTGTATATCACGAAGAACCCTTTACGGATAGTTATAATAACGGCCCTCTTATTTAAACGTCCGATTCCAGGGAATCTTACATCCTAAACTAAACTCATAACACGCGCGGTATTTCCGGTTCGCTCCGAGCGAATTCCTCCACGGAAACTGGCTATTCAGATTAAATCATGTACAAGGGGTAAGGCATTGTTCCCTTTAGGACGCAATTACTTTGACCCTTTCAGTTATCATAATCAAGTGGGAGGGACGGACCTTGGTCAGCTATTAGACACCGTCTAAGATAGCCCGAGTCTTGCAAATTGCCGGATTAATCCTTGGAGGATCTGCAGTAAATGATCTGGAGGTTAGGGGATAGTGAGATAAGGGCAGAGGGCGTTTTGCTTGGGTCATCACATCCATTTAAATTAGATGCTTAAGAAGAAGAGAGTTGGGAACACAAACAGTGAGATTAATACAAATATTATTGTCATTCAATATCATTTTTTGATATATAGCAAATGGCGATCGTAAGGGACGTATACCTTCTTAACGGATGGTGTGGTATACCGTACACGCACCTGTCAGAAAAGATATGCGAACAGTGGCGGAAGGGCCTTGCCGTCATTCGACTGATATCTTTTGTCAAAGAGAGAAGAATGCAGAAGCGCATTCCCTCCCAAGGACACAGGTATCACGTGCAAGGCACCCTCGTGAGTAGCATGTGCATTTTTTCACCAAGCAGGGATGGATTCAGAACTGGACAATACTTTGATGTATCGTCTTTGTCGTTACAAGCGAATGGTAATAAAAAAAATTAGCAAACGTTTCAAAAGTGAATGTTATTACGACCCACCCTGTATATTCATAGTATCATTACTTGGTCCTTGTGATATGGAGTTTTGATCGGATCGAACTGTCGGTTAGATCAAACGATACTTTTATATCTAAACATAAACTGTACGGTGGTCCCAAAGCCGTAAAGTAGCAATTGCTTCCATTCGCGAAAAGCGCTGATTCGACAAGGTGATCTGAATGTGAACACAATCATATAATTCCCCGACAAGCATTACTTAATCGCGACAGCGTCAATTTTCCAAATTAGGAACGACTCAGGATCACCTTTGATGGAACGTGGGCGGAAAAGATTGGTCAGCAAATTCTGTCAAGCCGTACGAATATGATGATACGACTTTGCTCGAAGATTTCAACAGTCTAATCTTTGTTTGGAGGCAGGATTACAAGTTTATTTAGCGCGTCTTAGATAGTTCCATTCCAGGCTTATCACTGTCACAGATATTCTCATAAATAACGTCTTGGCACGGTATTTTGAAAAATGCTGCGGGTATCTTTGGCTGGTCACCAGCACCTCGCCGAGCGTTGCTTGTTTACAATAGGGAACGACGTAAAGCATGCTTCAGGCGGTATTTATAATGGCACCGATAGAGGTAAATGTTATTTACGAGCATTTATTTGGGCTATCACCAGACGGTCGCACATTAATTTCGAAGTATTTTACACGCACATAATGATTATCAATTCAGAAACTCTTCATAGATTTTTGCAGTAAAAAACAAAAACATACTACACAGAAACTTGGTTCATTTACGCCCGAGATGTTTCCGCTCCTTTGACATGCTGAAAACCGACCTTATATCTCGTTTATCTCTTTTATACTTTTCCCTTTCGGGGAGAGCGAAGCAGCACCAGGCAGTTTCCTTCTTCAGCAAATAACCAATAAATATTTATCGCAGCAACTTCTACTCCTCTTTTGGGGGTTTGAATTAGAAGGAGAGCGATGACCTGATTCATCCCAAGGTCTTCAGGGAGTTGAATTTGTAGCCCAGGAAAAGGTTTCATTTCTGGAGTTGCCCACATTATTTTAATTTACGGTGAGTGTCTTCGAAATGCTACCGAGGCTTCGCGAGTGCATGCAGATCGTTTTCCAAGATCCTTTTGGTTTGTTTTTTTATTTGGGGCAAAATTCTTAGCGTTGACCTGATTCATCCTACGGCTTCCATTGAGTCGAAGTTGTAGCCCAGGAAATACAGTTATTGTCGAAAATACTGTCCTCGAAGGTGTTAATATTATTTAAATTTACTGTGAGGGTCTTCGAAATACTACCGACGCTTCGCGAGTGCATGCAGATCGTTTTTTAAGATATCATGATTTTTTTCTTAATGGAGCGAAATGTTTAGCGTCGCCCCGATTCATCCTATGGATTTCATAGGGTTGAAAGTGTAGCCCATGAAAGGAATTCATTTGTCAAACAACAGTGGCTGGAGTTGTCCACAGGGTTGTCCATATTGTTTTGATTTACGGTGAACGTCTCCGAAATGCTACCGAGGCTTCACGAGTGCATGCAGATCGTTTTTTAAGACATTATGATTTATTTCTCAATAGAACGAAATGTTTAGCGTCGCCCCGATTCATACCTATGGATTTCATAGAGTTGAAAGTGTAGCCCATTTGTCAAAAGACAGTGGCTGGAGTTGTCCACAGGGTTGTCCATATTGTTTTGATTTACGGTGAACGTCTTCGAAATGCTACCGAGGCTTCGCGAGTGCAAGAAGATCGTTTTTTAAGATCCTTGTGGTTTCTTTTTTTATTTGGGGCAAAATTCTTAGCGTTGACCTGATTCATCCTACGACTTTCATTGAGTCGAAGTTGTAGCCCAGGAAATACAGCTATTGTCGAAAATACTGTCCTCGAAGATGTTAACATTATTTTAATTTACTCTGAGGGTCTTTGAAATACTACCGAGGCTTCGCGATTGCATACAGATCGTTTTTTAAGATATCATGATTTTTTTCTTAATGGATCGGAATGTTTAGCGTCGCCCCGATTCATCCTATGGATTTCAGGGAGTTTAAAGTGTAGCCCAGGAAAGAAATTCATTTGTCAAAAGACAGTGGCTGGAGTTGTCCACAGGGTTGTCCATATTGTTTTGATTTACGGTGAACGTCTTCGAAATGCTACCGAGGCTTCGCGAGTGCATGCAGATCGTTTTTTAAGATATTATGATTTCTTTCTGAATGGAATGAAATGTTTAGCGTCGCCCCGATTCATCCTATGGATTTCGGAGAGTTGAAAGTGTAGCCCAGGAAATAAATTCATTTTTCAAAAGACAGTGGCTGAAGTTGTCCACAGGGTTGTCCATATTGTTTTGATTTACGGTGAACGTCTTCGAAATGCTACCGAGGCTTCGCGAGTGCATGCAGATCGTTTTTTAAGATCCTTGTGGTTTCTTTTTTATTTGGGGCAAAATTCTTAGCGTTGACCTGATTCATCCTACGGCTTTCATTGAGTCGAAGTTGTAGCCCAGGAAATACAGTTATTGTCGAAAATACTGTCCTCGAAGATGTTAATATTATTTTAATTTACTCTGAGTGTCTTCGAAATACTACCGAGGCTTCGCGAGTGCATGCAGATCGCTTTTAAAAATATCATGATTTTTTTCTTAATGGAACGAAATGTTTAGCGTCGCCCCGATTCATCCTATGGATTTCAGGGAGTTGAAAGTGTAGCCCAGGAAAGAAATTCATTTGTCAAAAGACAGTGGCTGTTGTTGTCCACAGGGTTGTCCATATTGTTTTGATTTACGGTGAACGTCTCCGAAATGCTACCGAGGCTTCGCGAGTGCATGCAGATCGTTTTTCAGGATCCTTTTGATTTCTTTTTTTGTTTGGAGCGAGATTTTGACTACAAGTACGAATTTAGCTGTCTGCTGCATTCATTTTGAAAAGGCAGACTATTCTAGTGACAGATCTGTACTTGAAATTTCTATGAACGGTGAGTACCGTTTCATTGATTTTTTTTAATTCCTCGCTGTTGTTTCACCTTACATTGGAGCATCTTCATTATTAAAAAAAAGCATTCTTTGATTTCCTGGACTATCCTTCGAATCGCAGTTGGGTCATTTGGGAGTTCCTTCAGAAATTCCCGGTGTGCTCAGCACACAGCTTACGTTCCACTTTCTCGAGATTAGGGGGGGCGAAAACGCTCCTATTTTGAGTGAGAGGGAGTTCAGGAAACGGAAAGTGGTCCGTTTGAACGTCGGGGAGTTTATTTATTTTCCGTTTTCGCTGGATCAAGCCAGATGATGCTTACACTTCAACTGGAACTGACTGAGGGAGGAATCGGCAAATATGCCACGTTTCAATTAGTTGGATTCTGCTGACGAAAAGGAAATTCCTGAAGGCCTTTGATACGTTTTCGGATACGGGCGATCCAGGAAATGGCGTCAAGAAGGTTGACTCGGGAACAATTTATATTATTTTAATTTCGAAATGCTATCGAGGCTTCGCGAGTACATGCAGTTCGTTTTTCAAGAACCTTCATTCTTATTTGGGGCAAAATTTTTGGCGTTCACCTGATTCGTCCTACGGCGTTTAGGGAGTTGAAGTTGAAGCCCAGGAAAGACATTCATTTTTGAAAATACTGTCGTTCGAGTTGTGAATATTATTTTAATATACGCTGAGTGTTTTCGAAATGCTACCGAGGCTTCGCGAGTACATGAAGATCGTTCTTCGAGTTCCTTGAGATTTGGTTTAACACTTCCATCGTTTATGTAGTAGATTTTGAAAATTGATTGATTTGTCAGAACGGTGAGTTAGGCAACATATCAGATACACAGCCAACTTAACACAAGTCCGATTTCCATGAGAAAATTGCGTGGCTCTTTCTACTCGCTACTTAGTTACAATATGAGCTACAAACTGATTCCAGGCTATTTGCAAATTACGTCGCTGTTAGCTATCTGATAATAGTCCCAGTTGAAATAATATTGCATACGTGCAGCGGTTGCGGGCGGAGTGGGAGTGGAAGAGAGAGAGACGGAGATAGCGGTTCATCGACCTGGCAGCTCCGACATATTCGCGAACATACAAAATGCAAAAGTAACGAACCGCTGCTGCAGAAACTGTGACACACTTTGAACTAACGTCGACAGAGGAGGATCCAGGAGATAATAGCAATGTTCTAGCATTTTGAAACCGACTAAGCATGCGCAGTGGAGGAAACGTGTTCAAACAAGGGTAAAGGGATTTTATCGGACTCCTGTTTCAGCAAACCAAACAAGATCTTTTTTTGATATGGGCGCTTTAGAATTTGGGATCATGGTTTTTAAATTGTGCTGGGCACTTTGTGCCTTTCTTAGTTTGCAACTTTGAATAGTTTGCATTAATTGAAACAATTGAAACCAGATAACCATTTTTATAAAATTTGTACTAGCTTCTTATTGTGTGTACCTGTTTGTATCGCTCACAAAAATGTCCGAACGGCGTTGTGTGACCTACTACACTCCACCCTTATTTCTCGGTCTACGATCTTTCTCCTAAGTCCGTTCCTTCACCTCCTATTTGCGTCCTGCCATCGATATCTTAGTATGTTAAAAATTCCTACAACCGAATATAAGCAGAAACCAGAAGCGTTCGCTGAAAAAATGATAACTTTTATATCTTCATATGTTACAAATTCTAAGCAATTTAACTATGCACAGTCAACCTCAAGTCATATCCAAGTCAAGTCCAAATCAAGTCCAAGTCAAGTCCAAGTCAAATCCAAGTCAAGTCCGAGTCAAGTCCGAGTCAAGTCCGAGTCAAGTCCGAGTCAAGTCCGAGTCAAGTCCGAGTCAAGTCCGAGTCAAGTCCGAGTCAAGTCCGAGTCAAGTCCGAGTCAAGTCCGAGTCAAGTCCGCGTCAAGTCCGAGTCAAGTCCGAGTCAAGTCCGAGTCAAGTCCGAGTCAAGTCCGAGTCAAGTCCGAGTCAAGTCCGAGTCAAGTCCAAGTCAAGTCCAAGTCAAGTCCAAGTCAAGTCATGTTGAATAGTTTGTATCAGTTGAAAGCCAGATAACGGTTTTTATAAAATTTGATGTACAGGTATACTAGTTCTTATTGTGTATACTTGTTTGTATTGCTCACGGAAATGTCAGATTCAGAACGGCGTTGCGTGACCTACTAGACTCTTAATTCTCGAACTACGCTCTTTCTCCTAAGTCCGTTCCTTCACCTCCTATTTGCGTCCTGCCACGGAATATAAGCAGAAACCAGAAGCGATCGCTGTAAAAATGATGTGCGACTTGTTTGTCAAAAGACTTATATAAAGAGGAAGCACACAAACATCTCAACCATCAAGAGTTCCTTGCGTGTGTGGGTGGATAGATGTATGTCAGCGCAGTCATAACGGGCAAGAAATTGTACTTACATTGTTTGGGTATCAAAAACCAGAATTTGTAGGATAAATTCTACACAGGTTGACAATAGTGGGCTGATAATTTTCCTTAGAAACGAGAGTATACTTTCTCCAAGGTTTTTGAGGCTCTGAATCCGAATCCGTGGTCCAAAACTCTCAATTGGCTCTAGTTTCTAGGGTATCATAACCTAAAAGTGCAAAAGTAGCGATTAATGTATATATTTCAAAAATAATGATTCGTCATGATACATAACCTCAAATATAGACAAACCCGCTATTTTTGCACTTTTACCTTCAGATATCTTGGGAACCTCGGTCAACAGAGAGATTTGGACTACGGATTCCGATTCGGGGCATCGGAAACTTTCTAGAAAATCAAAGAGCTTCCCAGGTCCTAACCCAGTGCAAACTTGCTTATACAATTCTGTCCGCTAGAGTAAGTTCATCTTTCATCAAAATCAGTCCCAAAATGCCTGGATTATTAAAGTGTATGCTGGTAGTTCGCTCCGAACAAGAAATTGCTGGAAGGGAGTAAATAACAGCAATTCAAATACGCAATCCAAATAAATAATGTGCATAACGAGTTTGTCGGCGATTTCAGTTTGCCTTGGTTATATCTGAGTTTTCCCGTTTTAGGTGAAATATTTTCCAACCGTTGTCAAATCGAGCGACAGAATTCTCTATCGGGGTTGTTGACTCTCGAAATGCGTCGTAGGACATCAAGGACAAACGCTATCTGGATCGCGGAGGAATAAGGGCTGAATAAAGGTAACACTGAGGTATAATCCAAATAGAAATCTCAATGCTACATAGCCTAACCACTATGATGAAATATGGCAACCGGAATCGTGGTAGAACATACAGCGAACGAGATATCTTTGTATGTCAAGTGTTCTCAACAATTTAACTATGCACTCGGCTAGTCCAAGTCCAAGTCCGAGTCAAGTCCAAAGTCAAATACAAGTCAAATACAAGTCAAGTCCGAGTCAAGTCCGAGTCAAGTCCGAGTCAAGTCCGAGTCAAGTCCGAATCAAGGTCGATTTAAGGTCGATTCAAGTCCGAGTCAAGTCCGAATCAAGTCCGAGTCAAGTCCGAGTCAAGTCCGAGTCAAGTCCGAGTCAAGTCCGAGTCAAGCCCGAGTCAAGTCCAAGTCATGTCCAAGTCATGTCCAAGTCAAGTCCTCGTCAAGTCCAAGTCAAGTCCAAGTAAAGTCCAAGTCAAGTCCAAGTCAAGTCCAAGTCAAGTCCAAGTCAAGTCCAAGTCCAAGTCAAGTCCAAGTCAAGTCCAAGTCAAGTCCAAGTGAAGTGCAAGTCAAGCAAAGGTAAGTTAACGTCAAGCTCCTGACTTACAAAGCGAAGGGAGTGTCTTATAATTGAAGGGATAATGAACAGGGAAAACGGAAAGATCAAAGATAATGTATGACAAATTTCCAGAAAGTCTGTTCTAAAATAGACAGAAAACAAGTAGTCGTATGTTAATAGATTAACCTTCAAGCCGTCCGCGACTCAATTTTATGTACACAATGTCGCAAAAAGATACGAAAAAAGCCGTTAATCTGCTGGTAATTATGAAAAAACGTCCGCCGGTCCAGTTTGCAGGATATAATTACAGTTATTTGCCGTGATTATATTAGCTGTCACTCAGAATTATTGCATGAGACGTTTTCAGATTCGATTCGCCCCCATTAGCGATAACGATAGCGTTGCAGAAATCGTTTTAGATGTCGTGCAATTTCAGAATAGATACAGAGTCAATGGATACGTGAAATAATCGCAGATTCACCGAGTGTCAACGGCACCGGAGTCTAGCATCCCCGTAGTTCATTAACTCTCGAAGTTCACCTTCTGTCAATCAGACTTTCATGATGCGGGAAAGGATAGCATTCTCGTGTTATGAAACCAAATGAAAAACCACCGTAAGGGAGTAAACGACCTGGGATTTCAGAAGAAAATGTCGTTAAACTCAAAGATCGGATATTCTAACGGAGAATTTTGCATATTTTGTCCTTGATTTGGTTTTATTCTCATCGTTGTTAGGTGGCTAACCTGGCGCGTTTGCATTTTGGTGTATGCGCCTGCTGAGATTCTGAAAAACAGCAGCGTCTGACTCAAGTTATTTTACTACTACTAATTTTAATATTATGGCGTAGGGCGTCAAGTAGATTGACGCAACGTCGCAAAGTAAGTTCATGAAGAAAAAAAGCTAGTTACGAAGACATACAACAGAGGAATTAAAAGGATCAAGTCAGTTAAATAATCCCATACAAATATGTCTTATAGAAACTGACACGCTCAGAGGTGAACCTACAGAGCAGAAGCACGTTAAACAACCGTACAAATAAAACTCAGGAGTACCACAACAAGTAATCAGCCTTAAGACAATAACGCCATCTTAGTTCGCCGGTAGATTTCAACTTGCGATTAGATACAATATACAAAGAACCTGTTCTGTGCTGGTCGTCGTAAGAGGAAACATAAAATAAAACGAACAAAAAAGCATCACTACACGAATCAAATCGGCTTGTTGCGTGGTTTTTTTTTCCTCAGGTAACATCATAAAGTGTTAGTCTTGGTCATATGGACTGTTAGCCCAGGTAATATATGAATTGTAATCAACAAAATTCTCATAAACACGAGCATGACAAACGATTTTGAATACGCTCATCTATCATCCTTAGACTACACAAACAATTATATAATATATACAGGGTGAGTAATTAATTTTCAGATAATGATTGTAGAAGGAAGATAAACCAAAATATGTGTGTAAAAATAAAAAAAAAATGTTACCTTGTTCTCTAAAGTATCCTCCCGACAAATATTTCAGTACGGACCTGTATTTGATCGTGCGGTCTTGGAGCACTGGCATGCCCTCCTCTGTGAGGTCTTAAGTCACCTGATTCACGAGCCCTTTGTACTACATTAACAAAGGCACGAGGGGTTGGTTGCACTCGATTGGAAAACCGATCCGCATAAATCCATGATGCCGCGGCAGCATTTTGTAAAGACTCCCCCCCCGTAACCGGGCCACGCAACAAACACCACTATTCACTCACGCGTTACCGACTGACACATTGACTGAATGCAACTGAATAAAATTGTAGTAAAAACATCGTGATAAGCGTTTCAAATTCTTTCGCTTTTTTGTTTCCGATGCGATGAACCGATAAGGCGGATTATATCCGTTGTTGCGAAACACGAGCACATAATATTATTATTGAGACAGGGCGGTACTCAAACTTCTAAAGGGCTATAACTTTGTTACTTTAGTTTTACCAGAAAAATGTTAAAGGAAAAAAACATTTCTTTTAATCAGATCTACTCACTGTTAAAATGAATGACTCAACTTCGAAGTCACCCTGTAGAAAAGCTGGGTTTGGGTTGTGCGACGAATGACTATACATATAGAAAACTAAAACTGCAATAAATACCTTTTAAAATTAAATATATTTGTTATACACATATGATTTTTGTGAGCAATATATAAGCCACATCTTCTGTAAAATTTTCATATTTATTTGAAAACAATTTCGTATTTTGAAGAACAAATATTATTTTTATTATTATCTATCTGTATTAATCAAATTTTATATCCATCTTGGTTTAGTGTGGAAAAATATGAAAGAATATTGTCTAGAAGACCTTGACAGTTTTGTTTTTGGAAAGATTTGAGTAGCAGTACTTAGAAAAACGGTATTATTGACTTTAAAATCTAAGGTTTCACGAAGCTTTATTTGAAGAAGAATTGGCCGCGTCCAAAAAACTGATGTATTTTAGTCGAAAATGTTCTCAATATAAGGTATTTTACTCTCAAGTGTGCCTTATATGGAATATTAAGAAAGTATAGGAACATATAAGAGACACGCGATCCAAATGTAAAATATATCTAGCCTATGATCGGATATGCTTTCGAGACCAAGCCTAGACCTTGCTGATGAGTTGCCAAAAAGCGCGAAACAGCTATGCATGATCGAGGGTTGTTTGTGTTCTGGGAGGCAAAGTAACATTTTTCGTTTGATAAACGGCAATTAGAGCATATCTACTATACCTCCAAAATCGTCAGCTTCTAGTGGTCACAGATAGATCATATTTATTCAAACAATATGATTTCAAATGAGAAAATGGTGAATTTTTGCCTAAGTAAAAACCAATTTCGAACAGTTGAGAGGTATTTTATTCACTTTTGAGCTTATATTGTTTTAGCAATTTTAAGCACCTATATATATATATGTATATATGAGAAATTAAAGCTTCCGCCTTTTGTTGGGTACTTCGACAAAATTTAAGCAAAGAGGACTCTTTATCCTTTTTTTATTCTCTCTAGCTTTCGATGGACTTTGCCATCATCATCAGGAGCTGCAATTACATTGATAACAGTAGCAACAATAGTGTAAAATGAATTTAAATTGACTTAACTTAAATTCATTTTACACTATTGTTGCTACTGTTATCAACGTAATTGCAGCTCCTGATGATGATGGCAAAGTCCATCGAAAGCTAGAGAGAATAAAAAAAATATAAAGAGTCCTCTTTGCTTAAATTTTTTTACCCAACAAAAGGCGGAAGCTTTAATTTTTCACCTAACTGGTCTAGACGACAATGACCACGTCTCAAGTTATATATATATATACAAACAAGTCACAAGTGGATGATTCAGTGATCTGATCTAAAGTATCTAAAGCATGTCATCACGATAACCATCAACTAAATATATTTTTGTCCGTTGTGAATTTAACTAATCTCTGACTGCAACACACTTTCATATCTCCTAAAATCTCTTAGAGAGCGATTAATTAAAAAAAAACTGTTATCTGATGACCTGGTCCCTAGTTGTACGACGCACAGCACAGTAGCCGTCTTTCATTATAAATCGCATCCTACCGAGAAACACGATTATAATGTATATGCTGCCGGTGCAGAGTGGAACAGCCAAAACGACCAGCACGACACCAACCAGTAGCTTTTATGGTCAGAGACTGGACAAAAAGCGCAGGTATAACCCGGGAGCAGAAGGCTAAAGCGCCCAAGTATCTTGAAATAATGTAAAGGAAATGTATCAAACGTTTCCTTCTTTGTCGTCGCCAAGTCTATTTCTTGATGGACAGCTAAAAAACAGCCAACTTCCAATGGATTTAGGCGCTCCCTCCTGTTCGTGTCAGTTTTAGTTCGGATACTGCTTCCGTACTTTCCATACCTTTACACCGAACGACTTCGGTCATGTGAACCTGCAATTACTAAATTTTCCGGGGTGGCGTGTTGATTTATTCGCCGCTATCTGGTCGGTAATCGTCGGGGTTGTAACGACTCCAAAAAACCCCCGAATAATCAGAGGAGGCCGAGCCAGAAAAAAATGAAATGTGGACTTCCTTCCATGGCATGCTTGACGATATGAGGAGCATTAGTGCCACGCACCGCTGCCGCACTCTAGATTCAACGGTTGGGATTGGGATCGACCGCGTAATGGGCATTTCATTATAGTCCAGTCGCTGGAAGGAACGCTGTTTGTTACAAATATGCACGATGCATATGTCTGGAGGTTTTATATGTTGAAAGCATTCGTATCGACACATGTTTCTGTGAAATTCTCATCCCACATTTTAATGTAGCTATAAATGAATTACAATTTTTCGTTTTTTATATATAATGAGTGGTGAAAAACTGGTAAAAAGCTAGTTTCTCGGGATCAACCGTAAATCCTGGCTCTTAATTGACATCGAATTCGGAATCTACGCAACCATTTTACTCAGAAAAGAAAATTCTATCTAGATCATGGAAGAGCAGCAGTTTTTGATATTTTTTCTTAGTCGTTTTTTGAGAAAGTTGAATTCTTGCAAGTATCTCGAAAACGCGGCATTTTCAGACTGAATGGGCCATGGATTCAGTTTCCGCGACCCAAAAAGCGTATTATACGTACCCGACTGACCCATTTTGTGCCTTTTTGGTAACAATACCCCTATACATGATAATTATATGATAAAATGCTTTAAATACGGTTCAAATGACCTTTATTCCAGGTATTTTAGGCTGCCAATACCGAATCTGAAGTCGTTTCACATGTATCTGATCCCGTTTATCTTTTAGATCTAATTATTTAGCGAAAAATTGCAAAACTACGGGTTTTTTGCGACTTTAAGGTGCTAAAAACCCAATTTTACTATCGATGACCACATGGAAGCAAAGTTTTGTACAATCAGGTAATTTGGGGCGCTAACTATGGATATCATAGTGGAAAAATTCATCATCAGACTGGATTTTGGGTGAAAAGTTGACAGTAAACCATTTTTCCAGGCTAGGGGTAATTTCTAGCACTGTATCGACATCGTATTTGGAATCTACGTACCCGATTTACCCAGAAAACAAGCTTCCACCTCGATCATAGACGCGCAACAGTTATTAGATATTTTTTATTAGTCGTTTTTTGACAAAGTTGAATTCTCGCCAGTATCTTGAAAACGAGGCATTTTCGGACTGAATGGGCCATGGATTCGGTTTCAGCGACCCAAAAAGCGTATTATAAGAATGATTGAGCTCACGTTCCCGACTGACAAATTTTTGCATTTTTTGTGGTGCATGGTGAATAAAATTAAAATACTTTTAACGCGGTTCAAATCATCTCTGTTGTACGTAGTTTGGGTTGCTAAAATCTAATACAAAGTCGCTTCACATGTATCTGATCTCATTTATCATATAATTCCTATTGTTTAGCGAAAAATTGCGAAACTATGCGACATTGGACGCTAAAAATCAATGTTCTTGCGATATGCGAACGATGCTTCGTAAATTCAGTTAATTTGGAGCGCTTAATTTGAATATGGTCTTTAAAAAAACCCCATGGTGCCAAAATAGAAAAACAGAAACCCTAGATTTCAGCACTTTTTTTTTGTTTTTTGACTGGACTATGGGGTCGATCATGTGGTGGTGTAATGGGCCTTTGCCGTGGGAGTGGCCATTTTAATGGCCCACCGATTCGCCCACCGTTGATGGTTATTTCCACGATATAAATGTCTCGGGGCGGGGTGCTCGATGCAAGATGTAATTCCACCAAATTAAACTCCCAGTCGGATATTAAAACATGTTCATCCGATTATTGGGACTCGTTTTTTCCACAAAACAATTATATTCGACTTCGACCTCAAGTTTAGGATTGTGAGAAGGTATACACACAAAAAGCCTTTGGAAATCGAGCATTACAGACCAGGAGTACAAATTTTCATTAAAATTACCTCTCATCCATTAAAAATGCTCCCTCTTCACGTAACTATTATATATATAATCAAAATCCCATTCACCCTAAAGGATGTAGGGTTAAACAGAACATTACAAAACCTACTATCATTTGTACATGCATTTAGTCCATTTTTTTTGTTTAAAGCACGTTTCTTCGCTCCAATCCGTTCCTCTTTTCATCAATCAACATCTGTTCTATGCTGCCTTCCCATATTCTTTCTGACCTGCCTCTTCTCCTTTTTACTAAGCACCTTACTCTCCCAAACTTGTTTCACCGGTCCATTCTTTGCAAATGTCCCCACCGTCTCAGCTGCTTCATTTCTATGTGTTCTGGTATAGATTCTGTCTCTAACTCCGTTCTTGCAGTCTCGTTTCTTATTTTGTCCAATTTGGTTACTCCTTTTTCACGTTACTTTTGGATTATAATTTTTGGGTAAGCTGCCAATAACTCAAAAGCTTAGTCGTTTAACAGATAGTATAGTAATATTTTCGGAGTAGCAAGCTGTTGCTATGTTTTTGCGTCCACTTTGCTGCGGTGAAGCTCAGGCTACATTGGTCCTTAAATTCCTTATTATTGCCGCAAAACGGCTTTTCTGATGCCATTAGATAAGTTTGTCATTTTGAATTTTTCATGATTTAACCCTCGTAGATTGTGTTCAGTTAAGGTAATAATGGTACGGGGCATTGATTACTTTCAATCTAAACAGAAATAAAATTGATTATATCGCCAGGATTGGCTTTTAGTTCGAATAAGTTTAGTGTGGAAGAAACCAGTCAACCAAGCCACAGCTACTACAAATTGAACCGTTTGCCAGGTGTGATTTTATCTTACCTAAATTTGCACCGGATCAAATCAAAAACCGATTCGCAATCGACCGGACATAGATATTTATGAGTTAGTTAGCAAGAATAATAACTCCACATCCTCAAATTTAATGACGAATTTTACTACACCCCGTAGCAAATTGCAGGCTGACTGCTGGCATTTTCTCACACAAGCACATCTTTGTTCCTTCAAATACAATGTGTAAATGCGTACGTCACAGTCATTCAAACAGCGCTAGCAATACATTTCGGTGAATGGAAAACGCTACCTCAGGCGACTATAAAAGTGCTATAAAGTTCCTCGTGGATAAAAGGCCGTTCTCTAAAGATATATATAAAGAGGGTACATAGCAAATTCGGTTGATAAGTAAAGAGGGACACTTTACGAGCATCGGAGGACGTCAAAATACTAATGACATGGCGAAATGGCTGTTAAGCTGCTTTATCGGTTCAAAGGGAGTCAAACTGAATCAAGCACAAGTTCTGAACTGTGGTTTGTGACGTTCGATCATATTTAATGACAACGTCGAAATGAACGATTTAAATTACCGCTCCTCATGTTTTCCGGTCTTTAAGTCAAACCACGTAATGTAGGTTTGAGTTTTACTTACGTTCCGGCTTTTTTCAACATATATATATATATATATATATATATATATATTATATCTTATAATCGTGTGTTTCAACAATAATCTGAATATTCCTTACAATTTAAAAATGCTTGCAATGACACCCCACTCACCCAACGAATTCCGAGACCGTCTCGGATAGGCATACCCACTCCCCAGCTTCTCCGACGCCGAGCGAGCATGAGGCGGTCTCTTGTTTTGTATGTACCAGACACGTGATGCTCATTCGTCGCCCCAAAGAAACGCCAAACGGCCTTGAGAACGTGAACACCCAGTCAGAACGCACCCGTTGACTCTTGCACAATCTTCGACTCCTAATGGTGCATCTGCACTGTTCGTGGATCCAGAATACGAGAAACAGTGCCTCAGGGGCACCACGTTGTTGCCCTGTGACAAAATGATACAACGGCGACAGTGTTGCCTTGAGGTTTGAAATCTATAACAAGCCTTGTGGTTTATATATTCTGTACTCCATGTAAGGTTTATTAGGACTTTAATATTTTGTATTATCATATCCAAGACAACTAAACCTTTGAGGACATCATTGAAGGACATAATTACTAAAATTTGACAAATATAGGTAACCCGTCAATTTTTCCTATATATCCAACACCAATTCTCCATCGAGCGAACTTTTACATCGCTTCAATAAGTCTCACGAAAGGATGAACCCGCCCCGAAGGGGCAAACACAAAAGAAAACGAATGTTTCAATCAGTCTTGAAATATTATCTTTCCCGGCTGACTGGTGGCTTTCTCGTTATCGCGAAAAACAACCTTATACTCGACTTGGTACGTGCGTAGATTTTTTCTGTTACATTTTCACCGTAGGAAAATGAGATTCCGCCTTTGCCGGTTCGGGGGAAATTTGCTTTCCTTCATCGTCGAACGGAAATCGAAATCAACGCTGGAAGTTGAATATTTTTACCTTATACGGAGCGTTATTATATTTTTTATACTCGAACGACTACGATGGGTTGAGGCCTGAATATATGAGGGTACCGCGGGATTATAAGGAGATATAGGATTAGCTTTTTTGGGACGAGATGGACATATTTCCAGTTTCTTGTAAAAGTGCCGACTGGAGTAATGTTGCAGATACTAATCATGATCGCCATAACGTTACCATATTGACTAAGTTAGGTGTTA
Source organism: Acanthoscelides obtectus (assembly GCA_963669975.1). Classification (NCBI taxonomy): domain Eukaryota; kingdom Metazoa; phylum Arthropoda; class Insecta; order Coleoptera; family Chrysomelidae; genus Acanthoscelides; species Acanthoscelides obtectus. The sequence goes on from CAVLJG010000010.1 coordinate 8,735,902, forward strand.
ACTTCTTCATTAGTAAGGTCACAAAGGTCCTACAATCAATTTTTATTAAGCGTAAAGTAAAATCCAAGTTTTTAAATCAATAATCGCATCATGTTACTCATATTTCAGTGTAAGAAGGTGTGTTTGTGGGCAAATTATAATAAATAAATACTTGAAACTTTTCACTGTATCCTTTCGATCTTATGAAAAATGACCGAACGTTACCCAACGCGTACATCGTGCATAGTTCATTTCTGATTATGAAGTTACTTATTTAAGAAACGGTTGTAGGACATCTGATAAAAAGTACACGAACTGGTGTGCATTGCATTCGGTTTTCATTTTCTGAAATGCCACTCCACTTATTTCAGCAACAAGCATTAATTTATCATTTTTTCAGTCGTTACGTGGCGTTATTTTGGTACAGCAACATAACAGATCCATTCGTGTAAAAATTATCAGGGTATTTATTCTTGAATATATTAGACTTGTCTTAGATCGTCCTTTAAACAACACAACTTTCCATTTTTAAACAGATAAAACATGTCACGATAACCATTAGACAGCAGTGGTTTTTACTACTTAAGCTATTCAGATGTCTGGCAATAGATGGCGCTTAACAATGTTTACGCACAAAATACTGACTTTTGCAGCAGACCATGGCCGCTTTCCTGCTTCCCATTTGTACGTCTCCACACGACTAGACCTACACATTACTGATGACTGCTTAAAAGCATAAAGCAGCGTCATACGCGGTTGGTCATGAGGCGGAAAGCAAATAGATTTATTTCAGCCTGAATAGACGACGATCATTTGTTATGGAAGTTGTTTTTTTTTTTTTTTTTGGTGAGGGGTGAATGCATTTACGCACCATACCATAGCCCGAGCTACGGCGTGTGTGGACTCCAGGGTCTTGAGGAGATCACCTAATACCCACTAAACCCTAAACCTCCGCGTGGCCCGACTCATCAGCGTCTCGGTAGGCCATGTGTTGTGCGTGACCTGCGGTCTGCTACAACGTCTCCTCATGTGTTTCAGTCTCTGGGAACGCCGGGTTGGTTCCCTTTACCTCGCACATTCTATGGATGTCGTTAAGCGATCATCGATAGAGGGTCTGCTAGGTTCTCTTGAAACTCTTGTTTTCGAAAAATCAAGAGTTTCAACTCCTCTTACCAATATGTTGTTCCTGGTCCTGGTCCTGAAGGGTCCTGGTCCTGGTGGGTCCTGGTCGTGGCGGGTCCTGGTCCTGGTTGGTCCTGGTCCCGGTGGGTCCTGGTCCCGGTGGTTCCTGGTCCTCTGCATCCACGCCGTGGGGGGGGGGAGCAACCGCGGGTTCTCCCAGTCTCCTAGTCAATGTTCCAGTTAGCGGGTGGTCTGGGGTACCTGGTTCTGCGGTTGCGAGGCCTCTCGTCCGGATTGTAGTCCATGAGGAATCGTAGCTGCTCGTTCGGGTGGTCCTGAGCTTTCTCGAAGGTCTTCTCCGCTTTTTTCCTCATGTACTCGTGGATGGTGTCCCAATGCAGGTCTCTACGCAAGGTTGAGTTTCTTACGTAGGATGGTGCACTGGTGGCGATCCGGAGTAGCTTCATCTCTAGAGCAGCAAGTCGCTTGCGGTAGCTGGGGGCAGCGTACCCCCAGACCGCGGAGGCGTAAGCGAGCTGAGGTCTGGCGATGGCCTTGATCAGCCGTAGCTTGGTCGCTAGCGGCATCCGGCTGTGTCTACCCAGTAATGGGTAGAGTTGAGCCATGGCTGCTCTGGTTTTTGCGATGACAGCTTCTATGTGGGCTTTCCAGGTGAGGGACTTGTCAAATACGATCCCCAGATATTTGACTTTGTCGCTCCACTGGATATCTTCGTCGAAGATGGATGCTACGAGAGGTCTTGCAATCCTTCTTCGTTGAATGAAGATTGCCTGCGTCTTCTGGACGTTGATGCGGATTTTCCATTTCACGCACCAGTCCTGGATGTGGTCCAGTTCATCCTGTAGTCTCCTACGGATGATCTCGGGTCGTCTATGCTTGGCGGCTATAGCAGTGTCGTCTGCATATAGGGCCAGCATTGTGTCAGCTGTCTTCGGCACATCGTGAGTATAGATGTTGTAGAGCAGGGGGGCTAAGGCTGACCCCTGGGGCACGCCTGCTTCCAGCTGTCGTCTTGTTGAATGGCATGTACCAATCTTCACCGTGAACCATCTTTGTGTTAGATAGCTCTGGATCAGTTGGCACATGTTCGCATCGATTCCGGCGGCTTCCATTTTGGCGATGAGTCCATCGTGCCAAACTCGATCGAAGGCTCGTTCCACGTCCAGCAGGACGAGACCGGTTGCCTCCTGGAGATTGAAGCCGCTGGTGATGTTTTCCATCAGTCGTAGCGCTTGGAGTTCCGTGTTGTGGGAGGATCTGAAGCCGAATTGCTCTGGGGGGAGAAGTTGCAGTTCTTCTGCCTGCTTCTCTAGTCGAACGGCGATAGCCTTTTCGACTACTTTGCCCATCGAGGAAACCAGGCTGATGGGCCGGTAGTTCTGGGGCAACTTCCGGTCCTTGCCTGGCTTGGTGAACATTATAACCTGGGCGTCCCGCCACCGCCGCGGGAAGTGGTTAAGTCTCAGAGTGGCATTGGCGATGTTGGTGAGCGCAGCAATGCCTTTGGTGGGAAGGTTCTTCAGCATCCTATTGTTGATGCCGTCCCTTCCCGCCGCCTTTCTGACCTTCAACCTGCGGATGATCAGACGGATTTCCTCTGGACTGGAGGGGTGATCCGTCTCCTGGACTCCTCATGATTTCGGCTGCGACTTCCACGGCCTCCTCGTGGTTGTCGTCCTCGTCTTCGTGATGGAAGTTGTATCTACTACTAAGCAATAATACGCTAAGTAGTAGCAAAATAAGAAGAGTATTTAAGTATATACAGGGTGACGCATCGAAAACGAAACAGACGACGACGAATTTGATAGATGTTTTGCTTTGATTGTCAGTATCAGTGACTGAGAGCTACTTCAAAGTAACACTATTATTATAATTTGGGCTTTCAATTAAGATTTTTTTTATCATTGCCCTCTAAGCGTAATGTTCCATATTTCACAACACAAAATTCATATATCCAGCGAGGTGTACCTACGCTATAACCTTTCCATTATGAATGTGAGGCCATAACTGTAAATTTCGTCACCCTGCGTACGCAACCCGCGATATAGGACAAAGGAGCAACTTTTAATGAAAACGACGCGTTTAATGGCGAGAAAATAACAAACAGCCAACTTTTCGCATCTATTCTTTCGCTGCGGAGACACCACTAATGCTCTTCAGACGCCCCCTGCGCTGATACACCAACAAATGTGTATACAGCGTGTCCCAGAAAAAAAGCAGTCTATTGGATGAGGTAGGTATAATATAGAAAAGGATGTCGAAGTATCTATAAAACAATTTACATCATAAATGCTTGTTCTGAATGTAGCTTGTTTCATAAACGTTGCGCTGCCGGTTAATTCAACAGAAATTGCTATTCAATTTGAGACACCTTGTATACCGTAATGTCCTTTAGAAGCCCCACGGGCCCATACATCACAAAATATTAATTTCGCGTGTCCTGCGACGCAATTTGGATGTTATCCCCCATTTGGCTTCCTCGCTACGCTGCTCCTGATTCGACACCGGAACACCGGAGAAATCCGGGCGTGAGATTAGCTCCGCGGGCATTTCGGGAATTGCAAAGTTAGTAGTCCTTGAAGAACGCGGGCAATCACTTGGAGACGGTCAAGTAGAGATGTTTCCTTAATGGGAGCAGAGGTTTTTTGTGACTAATTTTGTAACCGCCTACAGTTTGGGAAGTGCTGCTCGAATCTTGATGAAATTTCCACACTAGGTTACTGCTATGCCAAGGATTAAAATGCTTCGTAGATTTTGAAAATTGGTCCAGTGTCGGCCGAGCTACGGGACAGAAAACGAGAGAAAAAATAGACATCTCTCAAACTGTTCTGTTTATTTTCAATTTCATTATAGATTTCCTGGTACGTTCAACATTAAAACTGAAAAATGTTTCCGAGAGTCGTGAACGGTGGGCTGTGAAAGTCGTAATCGTCATCCACGCGGGATTTGTTATAGCAACGATCATGGACGGAACAAAAAAAAGTTTTTGGGATTTGTTAAAAAAAAATTGTCCGAATAGGCGGTCAAGTCAAGTTGAGATGTTGCCGAAGAGGCGAAAAGTCGGCGATAAATGTTGGCAATTTAAAAAAAAACCGAACGAATGTCCTAAAAGTTTGGCTGCAATTTTTAACAAACGCAAAATAATATCAAGTTGCCTTTGGTAACAAAAGTTTGTTCGCTTACTTTACTGTCAGTAGACATTTATTTATTTTGATGCTTCCGCTTTGAGATGTCGTATGAATTAGAAATAAGAAAAGCGCCTTTCCAAATTGTTTCAGTTTATCCACGAACATCATGCGACTGTCGCAATTACCTTTTTGTTCCCAAAGAACTCGAAAAAATCAGTGTGCCTTTCTGACGCTGACATAAGAACTCATTCCATTAATTTGTACTGATACTACTCACATAAAATTTTTTATTCAGGCTTATACCCCATATCTACCCTCCCTGGCGGATTCTATATGTGCCCGTACTCCCATACACTCTATCCCTATTGTTTTCGTTGGGGTTTTTTTACTACCATGACGTTATGAACACTCTCGAAGATCAAGTCGGGCTTTGAGGATTTTTCGACACTGGAGCATCACAGCACGCCGTCTTTTTCATGTCTTCCACAATAAAACCTCCCGTTTGCATAGCGAATATCTTACGGGGTGACACAAGGAAGCATTGCTGTGAAAGAATAATTTTGAAAAATGTTCTTCGCTTAACGTATAAGAGAACATGTCGTTTTTAGTTTAGCAAACTTCTGTCTCTTTTTAACATATGAGTCTATTTAGAGACAAAATAATTTTTATCTGCTGCTATCGCAATTCCATCGCTCCTTTGATGGAGAGTTTGTCTTTCCGATCTCCTAGATTCCCTTCGACGAATAATCAACAATCTAGACTGTAACACGCACCTCGTACTACGGACAACGTGCCCAAATTACCGACGAAAAACTTACGCACAATTGAAATCAACAAAACAAAAACAATATTTGCATTTGGTCTAGCAGGCTGTGTCGATTTTGGACAGGACGCTATTTGAATGGTAATTTTGTAGGCCGCCATCACCGCTTCAAAAACTCATTAATATTTTCCGTGCCGAGACGAAAACTACTAATCCCATTTGAATTTCAAATCAGCTTTTCTCTCTGTCGTTTTCTCTGTTTCCAGCTGCAACGTTGTCGAATCTCGTAAAGTAGAGAGAACGATGGATAAATCGAAACTGCAAGCGCCATCTATGCGGCAGTAGCGGAACATACAAATGAAATAAAAGAAAATGGGTCCAGTCGATTTGTCTGAAAATTGGGTATGAAATATTTCCCGCTTTCATGAACAAAAGTTTTTATCATTTGCGAAAAAGACGAATGTCTCGATTGTAGTTCTCAGATTCTCGTTTCGCTCAGCCACTCTGCATCGGAAAACTTATGTAAGAGGATAGTCTCATATTGAACCGCTTTCTGTTAACATCCTGACCAACTTGGCAACATGGTCCACCCACCTGATTTGTGATTTCCACGTTTGTATCCTTTCGATATATGTAGAGATAGTTCTGGTAGATAGAAGCCTGTGTCCGATATGCTCTAACTGCCCTGTAAAATATGTATATATGCGTATTCCCCGAAAAAGGTTTTCGTTTACTGTAACGATGACTGTAACGACGATTGATATTACCATACGAAATTGGAGCTGTCGGAATACACCCTGTTGTTTTTAACACACAGCGGTAGAATCTGGTTCTTCAAGCGTTTGCAGAAACAAAACTGACACCTTACTCTTCATTTCGAGAGATTTAAATTCCAGAAACAAAGATTTAGGCCCAATTTCAAGACAATTACTGTTACCAAGCTCTAATCCAAATATTCGAATAGTGGAGAAATAGTGCTGCGTCCTTTTCGAACAGAATATTTTTAGTACAAGCTAACTCTAAAATTTGCAGATAATTTTCTCTATGGTACGGGTGTTCTTTATTAGTTACGAAACCGTCTCTATACCGGACAGAATAAGCACTGCTGGTTAATTCGTATCGGTAGAGATTCTTCATTCGCAAAATTGGCCTTGAAAACATTACCATCGCTATAGGCATAGGCTAACCTCGATTTTAATTCCGCAGCCGGTACAACTAGATTACGCGTTGTGATGTTCAACCGGTTTCTGTTCTTTTTTCGATCGTTTTATTATTTAACAAGTTTGATTGTTACGCTCGATCGATCGTACGGGAGCTCGGGGATCAGCTGCTGGCGAGGTGATATTATCGCGGTTTACGATCAGTTGCTTGATTTTATGCTCTCTGATCTGGGTACCTATCAAAGCTTGTCATACACGGTGTTAAATAAGTATGGACCGTAAATTTAACAGACCTTTTTTTGGGTAATTTTGAGACAAAAGGTTCATATAAACATAGGTCGGTAAGTTTTTCCCTTTAACTCGAGAACACAGACGTAATCGCCTTGAGTGGTGCAGACAACGGTCACTCTGGGATCAGCAATGGAACAGTATAGTCTTTAGTGACGATTCTCGATTTTGTTCAGGCATGCACGATGGTCGTGCCAGGGTTAGAAGGCGACGTGGTGAAAGGAGGAATCCACAGTTTTTTGTTGAAAGACATATTCATCACACTGTTGGAGTTATGGTTTGGGGTGCTATAGCTTATGGTTCCAGGTCACCTTTAATCTTCATCAGAGGTAACATGAACGCGCAGCGTTATATCCACGAAGTTCTAGAACCCCATCTTTTACCATATCTTGACACCGTGGCAGATCCAACTTTCCAACAAGATAATGCCCGACCACATGTTGCAAGAGTCACAATAGACTTCTTTCAACATAATGATGTCACATTGTTACCATGGCCCCCAAGATCTCCCGATTTATCCCCAATTGAGCACGTGTGGGATATGATGGGCAGGAGATTGCTCAATTTGCAACGTCCTCCTCAGACTCTAGAAGCACTTCGAGAGGAGTTGGTGGTTGCCTGGAATGAGATACCACAGGAGGACATTGATCACCTGATCAGAAGCATGCCTAGGCGCGTTGGAGAATGCGTAGCACATCAGGATACATCCACACATTATTAAAGGTCAAAGCAGTGCAATCATTTTGAAATTTTTATCATTTACTTATTATGCTTCTAAGTACTTATACAAAATTTTATTAAAATAAAACCATTTAAACTGGGCGTTCGGATTTATATGTCACTTAGTATAGAACGCAATTTTCAAGAACAGTTTTATTTTCTGTCGCACATAGCTAAAAGGGCATACGTTTTTTTTTTTCGATTTATGATTTACGTATATACTATATAAAAAATTCAGCAAAATTCTATAAGTAGATATATAAAAGTAATGCAATCACAATCACAATTAAAATTAAGGTTAAGATTAAATTCGCTTAGTCTCCTTGGTTAAAAAAACTTCAAGTTGATTTTATATAATTTAAAAACATTGACTTTTAAGGCCTTTTAACGATTTGACACAGTTTTAATATTCCGGTTGGAATTGTCTCATTCTGTCTCACTTAGACTTAATGGAGAAAAAATAAGAAAATTTTAAGATCCATCGAGGACACGGTCTACCTGACGCCCCCCCTCTGGGAACGCCTAAGGTTCCAAATTACCACAATGTTTTGCGTTTACTTAACTTGCGACAAAGTAAAATTGACACAATTTGCTTTGCCTTATTTATTAATTTGTTAGTATGGCTTACGAAATGTATTCGTTTCCAGTCAAATAGAGATAATTGACTGATATTTACCTTGTACAGTTTACTTCCTCTCAAACATACCCACTTGAACCTTTATTGACCAAGTTTCTAAAGTTTCTGACGAGTTTATCGAATATTTGCTAATCGCTGATCTAGTTTAGATAAGCATATCAGTTTTCCGTTAGTCGTTGCTGGTCATTTGACTTGTCTAGACTTGTATATACAGGGTTGCCCATCGAAAACATTTGGCAGCTCAGTTTTTTTTTGGAAAAACGCTCAGACCCGTCGATTTTATTCTCGAGGGGGACTCAAGTTTGGCAAGGAATCACGTTAGCACGTGCAGCCCCCTAAGCGGGGGTGACACCACCCCCAAAATCTTAAATGGAAAGGGGCGTCGAGTGATACCTTATTTTAAAGGTCTTTCAATTCCCTTCATAATGATGTAAAATACATGAGCTTCAGTTCAGTAGTTTTGAAGATTTATTGATTGTATACTAAATGACACAGAAAATGCAACACCGACTACGAGTGCTGTAATTTTGAGCATACTTTTACAAGTTTTCGGTCTACAGACAAGTAGAAGGTGATTAAAGCCATCTGAATTTGGTTTTGCAGAGCCTCCACTGTCCTGTCCCACACATGTTCGATAGGGGAAAGGTCTGGAGTTCGAGGAGGCCACAAGTCTAAACTAACACGTGCGACATGAGGTCGTGCACTGTCATTTTCCTCCATGTTCTCGAGTAGTAGTCTCTCGTTTCGCGGAAGTGCGGCTCGTGGAAGGAGCCATTCATAAAGTCGCGCGTCTGTGACGAATAGCCGCAAACGCCGCTCAATTTTTCATCCCTGTTATTCCAATGTCTTCCGTCTGGCACATCGGAACGAGCCACAAAATCGTGAAATATCCCTTCTCGCTTCCCCTCCGACGCTTTCCCGACTTTCCTACGATCGTGACGGATCGAGATCGTAAACAGCGCGCCGGATGCAGAGAATAATTCAACACTGTTTCGCGATGAAGTGGAAAACTCCACCTGATAGAGACGGATGGTATCATCATAGGGTCCGCAGCCCGAGATAAATAAGCCACGCATTTCTTTTAAGGAAGTGATGGAGGATCGCTTATCCTCCACATGTGAGGCGAACTGAAACACGGCGTTTGAGATCTGTAAATGGTTCTAGGTACTTAAAACTTGGTTTACAATTTTTTTGACATTGTTCAAGTCTGAAAAAAGTACTTTTCTTGGGACACCCTAGTGCAGGCCTCTCCAACTCGGGCACTTAATGCTGGTGCGCTCCGGTGCTGAACCCAGCGGCACCGGTGCCGTTCCCCCTCCACCTCGACCGCACAGCCGTCGCGACAGAGAGAAACATATTAGCCGACTGTTTCTCGGGCGCGGGCCATTTCTCAATAGGACAAGACGAAGCGGACGGGTTTTTTAGCGTCTTAACGTGCATCTTTTTTTAAACGATGTGATTCAATCCTGCATTTTTTGTAAATACTGATGGTAAAGCAAAATGTTTAATTTGTCACACGGTATTGACGCCAGTCCTTCTAAGTTCTGAAGAGGTACTTATTAATTTGGTCGGCTAACCTAACCAACCTAAACCTAACAAAAAATCGGCTAACCTAACCAACCTAAACAAAAATCGGCTAACCTAACCAACCTAAACCTCACCAAAAATCGGCTAACCTAACCAACCTAAATCTAATCAAAAACCGGCTAACCTAACCAACCTAAACCGAACCAAAAATCGGCTAACCTAACCAACCTAAGCCTAACCAAAAATCGGCTAACATAACCAACCTAAAGCCAACCAAAAATCGGCTAACCTAACCAACCTAAACCTAACCAAAAATCGTGCACTTGTCAAAGAATGCTTATTGGATGTGCAAAAATATTGTGCCCATCTCCTGTAAGAAACTACAGCTCCCAAAGTGTATCCTGTGGTCCCCATTGCTTAGTGCATGTTCAGCTACCGCAGACTTCTCAGTTTGTCGTAGCCGGCAATTTGCTTTGTGGTTCGTTCAGTCTACATCCAGCATCGGAAATGAAAGGACCTCTGAAGAGGCTAGCCACGATATATTCAAACGCCACTCTTAACCCTCGATATACCGCGTAATATCGGCCAGACTTGTGAGTCAATTGAAGTAGTGCAGTTCCGTTATCGCCTCTTTGTGTTGACTTAGAGTGGAAATAGAAATTATATCGTTCGTGATAGTTTAAAGCTGAGATAACGTAGGCAGTTATAATTGCTGTATTGTTTCAAGCTAAATGAAGTGGTATGCCTGTCTTTTAAATTTGCTGCTTTTACTCGCAGGTTTGTTCCACTTGAAATGAATAAAACTGTCTAATACCACAATATACATAACGTTAAGATAACGTACGGAACTGGCCGATACGACCGCTCCGTTGCCCGAGGAGGCTTTTCGCAGTTCTGACAGTCTTGGGCCGTTAAAAAATCGGAACAAGGGTTACTGTGGCTCGTCATAGCAACCACTGTACCCTGGCATTTAGGCTTCTGCGTGGGCAGATTCACAAGATAAGCTTTCCAAAATTTGCTACCCACCAACCAACACAGAATGTCCAAACGTATAGAATCGCAAAACTACTTTTCACTTCGTGAAATGGTTTGAAAATTAAAAAGCTTCAAACGATAAGGCTTGATTCTATTTAAACACTGATTCTCCTGAATTTTTTATAATATGTCAAAAAATGTAAGCTAGCGAAAAACCCAGACATATATATATATATATATATATATATATATAGGTGAAAAATTAAAGCTTCCGCCTTTTGTTGAGTACTTTGACAAAATTTAAGCAAAGAGGACTCTTTATACTTTTTTAATTCTCTCTAGCTTTCAATGGACTTTGCCATCATCATCAGGAGCTGCAATTACAATGATAACAGTAGCAACAAAAGTGTAAAATGAATTTAAATTGACTCAACTTACAGTAGCATGTGAAGATGTTGCTAATTGTTGTTTACGTATAGGATGAGGGAAACGTCCAGTAACATGGTGAGAGCTGGATAGATGGTACAATGGTCAAAATTATATAAAATATGACAAGAACAAGTTAAAAACAGATTAAAAATTATTTAAAAAACATTAGAGCATTACATCGTGAAGCCACTTGATGATTGCACAAAATGGTGGTCATGGAATAATGAGTGAGATGAACCCTTTGACAGAAGGCCGAAGGTTGTCAATGTCTGTGTTGAAAGATGGAACGAATTGTGGGCGTGTGCCAACGTTGCCAAATCACTTCAGATGATGTGATTTTCAGAATGTTATGTAAGAAATTGTTAAACCGTTATTAAATCTATTTTTAACTTGTTCTTGTCATATTTTATATAATTTTGACCAGTGTACCATCTATCCAGCTCTCACCATGTTACTGGACGTTTCCCTCATCCTACACGTAAACAACAATTAGCAACATCCTCACATACTACTGTAAGCTGAGTCAATTTAAATTCATTTTACACTTTTGTTGCTACTGTTATCATTGTAATTGCAGCTCCTGATGATGATGGCAAAGTCCATTGAAAGCTAGAGAGAATTAAAAAAAGTATAAAGAGTCCTCTTTGCTTAAATTTTGTCGAAGTACCCTATATATATATATATATATAGAAATATTAAATACGTCACCTCCAAAAAAAATTCGTTCAAACTCTTCAAAATTCAATAAAAAGGATCTAAGACAGGTTCTTATCTTCATCCCACAATATCAACTCGGGTGTTCTCCATGGCTCCGATATTGTTTCTATTACATATCATTACATATCAACGACCTCTTTTCTGGTCGGTACGACCGCTCCTTTGATCCTACGGTGTCGATATTGCAGATTTGTTTTTAATCTGATAAAAGCAACCGCGGTGCCCCTGTATTTAAGCGTCTCTCTACGCGGCTTCTTTGGTTTAAAAAAAATCAATATAGTCAACGGGATTTCGGATGGAGGTATGGTTCAGCTATTGCTTTCTCAATAAATCCTATAGAGTAAATATTATACAATATCGTCCTTCTGACGTATATATCCGATGCGTTTAACCTCATATCCATCAGTGGTGCTTCAGATCTATTTTCTGTCTTACAATTTCTATTTAGTTGGCAACCGATACGAGCGTATGCACCGGCAACAGCTGTTTCAGCTGGACCAAAACAGAACCTCACATCTGGTCTGAATTGAATACAGCCAGTTCCAGGCCATGTGTGTTCAGAACGAATACTTTTCGATCACATGTGCACCTTTTTCTAAGAAACGCCGTAAGGACCTGTTTCGTTTGATTTATTTCATATTTAAAGGTCGTGATTGGGACAATAAGGTGCCTAAGAGTCGTTTCCACACTTGTATGGCTCCCTGGATTTTCATAGTCTTCTCCAGTTCCTTGTCAGCGCTCTATTTTGAGGTTATGTTAAAAATCACTATTTGCATCAAATTGTCCATTCTTTTGATTTACATCTCCTGTTATATGGCCTGAAATGTCTTGCAATTCAGAAAGGAAACATAGCCTTACACGTTGACATGGAACGGTAGAAATCTAGAAGTACCTTTATGATGGAGAGAAAATACTATTAAAATCAAGGAGGACTTTACTGCCGTTATATGCTTATGCGTTCGCTAGTTTTTGTATTAGTTTCACAATACCACTACATAATGATTCCAAACACTCTGTTTATCCAAAAATATATCATTGAAGAGCTTCAGCTTAGACAAAACATTATATAAAACAAACCGTTATTGAATTACCCTTGTGCAAACTTTTTTCAATATGGCACCAATGCACAGTATGTTCAAAAATGACTTTATTTTACGAAAACTTTACGGTTTGTTCTTATCCGTCGTCATCAAGTCTTTATTTCTCACAATGTAAGCCTATTGTAGCATTTGAATTGAAATTAAGTAAGAAAGAATTAAGAATCTCGTTTATAAAAATGCTCTTTTGGACATTCGGTAGACTTTCGTTTGCGTTTGCGACTTAAGCGTGCATAAAAAACACATTTGCCCCTAACTAAAATCGATATTCAGAACAAAAGAATTTTAATATATACTATTAAGTGGAGCGTGAAAATCCCTTCCTCTAAATTCCGTTTCGGGAAGCATCTAAAAGGAGACGGAGGATAAAAATCATTACTGAAATCATTCAAGAGTAATCTCAACAAATTCGAATAGATTATAAGGAACCAAGTCTATTTGTTTACATCGCATTGTTTGTCTTAGGCGTTGGGGGCAATGGCAACGTTGCCCCCTGGATCTGCTCCTGCCATTGCCTACCAAACGTTGTATCAGCAAATAAATACTTGCCGGTGTTAGGATCTGCCTTCAATTACGCAAGAAGTACTGAGACAACACTTATCTACAAACGCTCACTCTTCCAAAAAACTAACACTAAAAATATGAATTTAATGACGCGACTGTAAAAAAATTAGCTTATGTCAAGCTTAGTTGTGTATGCACTTTCAGTCTGACGATTTTGGAGCCAAACAAATCAACTCCCATTTAGTGGATGACGATAAGAAAGTAAATGAACACCCAACAGCTAAATAAGACATCGCTATGCAGCATGATCAACTTTGAATCCTCGATAGCTTGCAAATTATGTATTTGGAACTAGAAACACTTTTTCGACAAACCTTGACTTGTCCGTAAACCGCAAGTGAAAACTTAACAGATGTCCCGTATAACCTGATACCGCGCCGTGTCCGTTTGCCTCTAATAGTAAAACATTTGGTTGTCCTGTTTACACGTTCAATATTTATGGAGCCACAAGTTGTTTTGCTTATTCGAGATATACATCTTACACACCCAGAGGACATCTCTTAAAATAAACGACAAGGTCTCGCAGGGCTTCTTTCTACCTGCGACCAGGGACAGACCTAAACGTCAACTTTTATTTTATGAAAACTTGGCAGGTATGTATGTATACATCCTTAGAGACATTAGTCAAGGAATATTTATTCACTGTTTGCAGCGGACTTGCAGAAGTAGGGTTATTTTTTTGTACTTTAGTTTAGTAATACTAAGCCTCTGTTTTCACCTGACGTCTTTTGCACAACAGGATATACAATATTTTTATGTGTCTGATGCTTCCATCTGAGTCGCCGGAAGCTAATTAGAGCCTCTTTTCTGTCACCGTGGGTGGAACGTTCACTACGAAGAATCTTTTCTAATAAATCATAGAAGAGATGGTTATAAGCGTGCAACCCACTAACCATGCTGGCGCAATGTGGGTTGCAGCAGTTCAGGCAAATATCAGCGAGATATTCGTTGCACCATTGCTCCATAGATGGCGCTCACGGTGTATGGTCTAGCTAGACAAACTAGCACCCAGGTGTTAGAAAAGGTATTATGAATCACAATCAGCGTTAAGGCTAAAACCTTTCATCGTCGTTGATGAATTGAAGTTTAAAAGCCACCAAGTGCAATGGATATCTTATGAGGAAATCGTTCAGCTGATTTTGTGACTGCACTATACGGGCGTATCAGCTTACAAGATATATGCCCTTATATAATTCTATGGAGGATCGACCTAAAGGTAAGGATTAATTGTTAAGAGGTATAAAGTGTTTCTTTTCAATACTAGAACCGATGTGAGGGGAGGTAAACCGTGGCGAGTAGTTTTGGACAAAGGATAAAGTTTTAATGGTCTTCCACAATGGAAGTTATAAAAACATGGTATAGGAAACGTTCGTTTTTATATGCTTTGGAACAAAGGTGAAATCTTTTAATACGTCGATTCACAAGGGGTACAATGTGGGGCAGTTAACGTTTTGGAAATGGTTAGATTTGACAATAAGCTTCTCAGGAGGTTTAAAACATAATAAGAAGAGTGTAGGTAAATACAATATGTTAGACAAAGTCAAGGCCAAAGAAGGATATAGACGCAATGAAGACCTTGATTCAAATTTATAATCCAGCTTTATACCATATAATTCTTGAATATCCAATAAGTCATATCTCACATCATCTCTGCCCTCCCGCTCTCCAAATTTCTAATTTAAATTTAATAACACTCAACCGAGCGTACATGAAGGATCCTTCCGCCCTCTCTACCATCCATCTCAATCTAGCAATATCCCGCAGGCAGCGGGAGGCTTTATAAGATATTACGCGTTGCTTAGCTTCAATTTCAACCCTTCGTTCAATTAACAGCCTATACTGGACAGTGTCCCTCCGTGCCTCGGGCTGGTTGCGTCTAGCAGACCGAAAACTCATCAAGGGTCGATTACGTAGGCGAGTTCGGTGTTATTACGAACATAGATTCACACTTAGAAAGGGATAAACACAATGTTATACAAGCTGTTCATAAATCGTTATTCATTTATTCTATTTATATATTTATTAGACAATAATTAAACAGTTGCTTTGGCGACGAACATTTTTTTGCAACAATAAATTAATTTCAATGTTTCGCCTGAATTACCTTCAAGGTCGAGGTCATACCCAAACTTCGATTTTTCCTTCTTTTGGAGTTAAAAGGTCGTACGGTCTCATTAAAGAAAATCGCTTCGACCTTGATATGACTGTCAAGGTCAAGGTTATGACTAGTCACATATCGAAACCTAGAATTTTCCTCTCCTTTCATTTCCGGGATGAGAAATCATAGAGTCCCATTTATGAAAATAAATTTGACCTTGAATTGATATCGAAGGTCAAGATCAAGGTCATCCATTAAAATGATATGTTGGCAGCGGAAGTATTGCACTAGAAAAGTAAGGGTCCATTTCGATTTAAAGCTGATTATTCATATTGGAAAAGGGATGATCTTTAAGGTCAGTACCAATTTGGTGCGTAAACACATCCAAAATGTTCTCCTCTGTCATTTTCTAGACTCCAAGATAGAGGTTTCCATTTGAAGAAATCGCTTTGACCTTGATACGATCTTCAAAGTCAAGGTCATACCCAAACTTGGAATTTTTCCTTCTTTTGATTTCCGGGGTCAAAAGTATAGGGTCTCATTGAAGAAAATCGCTTCGACCTTGATGTGACACCCAAGGTTAAGACCAAACTAAGAATTTTCCCCTCTTTCGATTTCCTGGATGAAAATTATAGCCTCCCATTTATGAAAATCAATTTGACCTTGAATTGATCTTGAAGGTCATAGGTATAAGAACATCGCGTTGACTTTGAAATAACCTTCAAGGTCAAGGTCATATCCAAATTTGGTATTTTTCCTTCTTTCGATTTCCGTGGTTAAAAGTTAGTGGTTTCATTAAAGAAAATCGCTTCGGCCTTGATGTGACCCTAAGGTCAAGGTCAAGGTTATGACTAATCACATATCGAGACTTAGAATTCTCCCCTCTTTCGATTTCCAGGGTAAGAATCATAGGGTCCCATTTGTAGAAATCAATTTGACTTTGAATTGATCTTGAAGTCATTGTCAAGGTCACCGTTAGAATGTCTGAATAAAATCCTACAGCATTTGTCTTGATCATTTTTCTTCCGGTGAGTATCTGCTGAGGTGGGAGGTCGGTAACTTATTGACCATCCTGTATCTTTGAAAAAATTGCGATGTACCCTACAACCCCTTCTTCCAATTCTTTATCCCCAAAAAATGTTCTCCTCTTTCATTTTATTGGATCTGATGTATAGGTTCTCATTTGGAGAAGTCGCTTTGAACTTGGATGACCTTCAAAGTCAAGGTCAATGCTAAATTCAAAGTTAGTCTGTTCCTTTGTTTTTATTTCTGGATTCAAAAGAATGGTCCCGTTTAAGAAAATCGCGTTGACTTTGAAACGACCTTCAAGGTCAAGGTTATAAGGAAGCTTAGAATTTCCCCTCTTTCGATTTGCGGGGTTAAAATCATAGGGTCAGATTTATTTAAATCATTTTGACCTTGAATTGATCTTGAACGTTAAGATTAACGTCAAGGTCACCGTTAGATTGCCTAAATAAAATCCTACAACATTTGTCTTGATCATTTTTCTTCCGGTGAGTATCTGCTGAGGTGGGGGGTCGGTAACTTATTGACCATCCTGTATCTGTGAAAAAATTGCGATGTACCCTACAACCCCATCTTCCAATTCTTTATCCCCAAAAAATGTTCTCCTCTTTCATTTTATAGGATCTAATGTATAGGTTCTCATTTGGAGAAGTCGCTTTGACCTTGGATGACCTTCAAAGTCAAGGTCAATGCTAAATTCAAAGTTAGACTGTTCCTTTGTTTTTATTTCCGGATTCAAACGTATGGTCCCGTTTAAGAAAATCGCGTTGACTTTGAAACGACCTTCAAGGTCAAGGTTATATGGAAGCTTAGAATTTCCCCTCTTTCGATTTGCGGGGTTAAAATCATAGGGTCAGATTTATTTAAATCATTTTGACCTTGAATTGATCTTGAACGTTAAGATTAACGTCAAGGTCACCGTTAGATTGCCTAAATAAAATCCTACAACATTTGTCTTGATCATTTTTCTTCCGGTGAGTATCTGCTGAGGTGGGGGGTCGGTAACTTATTGACCATCCTGTATCTGTGAAAAAATTGCGATGTACCCTACAACCCCATCTTCCAATTCTTTATCCCCAAAAAATGTTCTCCTCTTTCATTTTATAGGATCTAATGTATAGGTTCTCATTTGGAGAAGTCGCTTTGACCTTGGATGACCTTCAAAGTCAAGGTCAATGCTAAATTCAAAGTTAGACTGTTCCTTTGTTTTTATTTCCGGATTCAAACGTATGGTCCCGTTTAAGAAAATCGCGTTGACTTTGAAACGACCTTCAAGGTCAAGGTTATATGGAAGCTTAGAATTTCCCCTCTTTCGATTTGCGGGGTTAAAATCATAGGGTCAGATTTATTTAAATCATTTTGACCTTGAATTGATCTTGAACGTTAAGTTTAAGGTCAAGGTCACCGTTAGATTGCCTAAATAAAATCTTACAACATTTGTCTTGATCATTTTTCTTCCGGTGAGTATCTGCTGAGGTGGGGGGTCGGTAACTTATTGACCATCGTGTATTTGTGAAAAAATTGCGATGTACCCTACAACCCTATCTTCCAATTCTTTATCCCCAAAAAATGTTCTCCTCTTTCATTTTATAGGATCCAAGGTATAGGTTCTCATTTGAAGAAGTCGCTTTGACCTTGGATGACCTTCAAAGTCAAGGTCAATGCTAAATTCAAAGTTAGACTGTTCCTTTGTTTCTATTTCTGGATTCAAAAGAATGGCCCCGTTTAAGAAAATCGCGTTGACTTTGAAACGACCTTCAAGGTCAAGGTTATATGGAAGCTTAGAATTTTCCCCTCTTTCGATTTGCGGGGTAAGAATCATAGGGTCCGATTTATGAAAATCATTTTGACCTTGAAGATTAGGATTAAGGTCAATGTCGCCGTTAGATTCCCTAAATAAAATCCTACAGCATTTGTCTTCATAATTTTTCCGGCGGATATTTTCTGCGCAAACAATGTACACCTCCACGGTTACTCATGTAAGTAGATAGGGGAGAAACCTTTCAAGATCAGTTCAAAGGGAAGGGCAGTTTAAATAATATAAAAGACCAGGATATCCTCAAAGCAAGGTCTGTACAAGTAGGCTATGCAAACAGTGCGTAACCCCCGCCGTCATATGGCGCTCACGTATGTTGTAGCTCTACAAATATGGAGTTAGAAGCCGGGTTTAGCTGGAAAGGTTATTAAAGCACCGCGCGGAAGGGTTGAAACACCCTCCGAGGAGGAAATTTGACGAGAATTACGACACTAGAGTAAATGTTTGCTTTTCGCTTCGCCGCATCGCTCCTCAGGGTGAGACGAAAATACGGGCAAATCGACGCTTTATGGGTCTTGGGGTAAATGAGGGGGTGCTTCATACACGGGGAAAAACAGTGCGTGGTTTGACTACTAGAAAAGCTGCGATTAAGTAGTTAATAAAGGAAACTATGTTGAAAAAATGAGTTCAATAGAAACGGTACCGTCTAATAGGATAGGATATGATAGGATATGATAGAATATGATAGGATATGATAGGATATGATGGGATGTGATAGGATAGGATATGATAGTATATGATAGGGAATGATAGGATATGATAGGGCATAATAGGATATGATGGGATGTGATAGGATAGGATATGATAGTATATGATAGGATATGATATGATAGGATATGATGGGACGTGATAGGATATGATAGGATCTGATAGGATATGATTTGATAGGATATGATACGGTATGATAGGATATGATAGGATAGGATATGATAAGTTATGGTAGGATATGATGAGATGTGATAGGATAGGATATGATAGTATATGATAGGAAAGGATATGATAGGGTATCATAGGATATGATAGAATATGATAGGATAAGATAGGATATGATAGGATAGGGTATGATAGGATATGATAGAATATGATAGGATAGGTTCGTGGTTGACTGTGGTCGGACAAGTAAAACGAACAATTTAATGAAAAAATAATAGTAATAATAAGGTGACTATTTGTAATCTTCCGCATTACGGCGAAGTTTGGCTTGATGGCGACTCTTCCAGTTAACCATAAAATGGACGAAGCATTACAAAAAGTTTACGCACGCAACACAAAGCAATTACAAAACAGTTTTGGAATTATATTAATTACAAGCACAACAAGCTAGAAAGAGGAGTAATATTGTAAATACAAACGAACGAATGAGAATTAAGGATCACCTCAAGCATTGAGAGATGCATGCATTTTTGAAACGATGTCTAAGACTTTTTGAAAATAAAAATAATTTGCCGATTGAGAGATTTGGAAAGCGTAAGTTTGCGGGTAAGAATCTTGTCGGCGTGCGTTATTTACTTAGTAATACTTCTTCTGAAAATTATTCATGTTTGTTTTAACCTAATTTAACAATGTCCTAAACGATCTTTCTACCACTGGACGTGAACGAACTCGTTTGCCGTCAATAATACAAACTTATCAAACAAAGATGAATCATGGAACGAACATGTCACGATCACCCAAATCGAGTGCCGATCTTTTGTTTGCGGACATACTAGTGAACTTGGTTTGCTTGATACCGCATTGTCCCTTCATGGTTTGGTGCACTGTTGCTAAGGCCTGTCGATATATTACGTTACCGCTGGCGTATCAACCGTGGGCCGGCAGTCGAATCCTGCCTATATAACGACCCTTTCGTATCAGACTCACTAGCGTAGCATAAGGGCATCTGTAAGTAGCCGTCGATATTCTTCAGAAGAAAAAACAATGACGAAGGTGGAGTTTCAGCTTGCGCTGATTTTTTTGACCTAAACACAATTTTAAAATTACTATAAAAAAAAGTACATAAATGAAGCTGCCTTCCTTAATTTGTCCATCTTAAGCCCTCCCGATTGCCCAAAAGCACCTCTAATATGATCAAATTTACGGATTAAGAAATAAAATCTGATGCATTCCGATTGTTCAAAAACGCGATTCGGAGATTATAACGGTATCTGTCAGCGAATTGTCAAAAGGAATCAACTTTGGACATACGACGTTTGTAGATTAAGTGATGAAACTGGCAACGTAGCGTTCGATCTGGCAACACTGGAGGCGTCGGGCTCGGAGGAGAGACAGGAGAACATGCAGCGTTGCCAGGCGTCGCAATTTGACGGATTCAAATGACGACTAAAATGGATAGCAATATCTGGCGCTTTTTAATATTTCTAACGGCAATTAATTTGTAAGAACCGTCTCCAGCGCTGTGTGGTTTCAGAAGGAAGTTATCTTGAGGGTTCTAGATGGAAATAACGCTTCAAATTCATAAAAGCCTTTCAAATAAAACAGTAATTATAAAAAAATACTGATGGAAGATTATCAACTGTAGAAGCCAGAAGTGAACGCCACTGGTCTCGTGAATGGATCTCGCCCTCCCCCCTGTCAGTACTTATGGAAAATTACTCGATTTGACACACACCTTTAGAAAACGTCCCCTGCGTTTTTTAATCTATGCTTTCGTATGTCGGTCAAATATCGTTCAAACACATGCTCTGTTTTGGGTTACCGTTGCCGTGTACGTTTTGCATCTTCTAGAGTTTTTTCTGCAGGCGACGATAATTGGCCCATACAACATCTAAATTTATATGTCACTTAGTATATATACTCATACAAACATTACTAGCATTATCCGTGATTCTGGAGGAGAAAACTTAAATACCTAAAGCGGGCTTCTATTTAAAAAAATCGGTCCATCCTACAAAACACGAAATTCGTAAATATAAATGATCGAAGTTGGAAAGGCCAGTCATTTACATACGATAAGAATAACAGAGGGCCGAGGACAGAACCTTGTGGAACACCATGCAAAACTGGGCTCTTTGAGGATTTGCAGCCAATGTGATTAAGTTAAGAATGACGTGTATAAAAATAGCGTCTATAAATTGTTTATTCTCACATAGTTCTAGAGGGCCATTATTGTCTAGCAAGGTTGTAATGTACTATTTTATCCTCCAAATTACTATAAATACCGACATACTATATCCTTAGTTCCAAAGTGACCAGGTAGATTAGAGGATCCACAAGGTAGAGTAGTAGTAGTCTTATCAGCAAGGCATGGTTTAAATACAGTAGGGAAGCAACACAGAGACAGACAGACATCTGGCGTCGAGACAGACGGATCTCTGGCAGACGCTCTTGTCTCGGATGCTAGGCGTCATAGCAATTTAGGAAAGACCATAAAGGAGATATGGGATCCCGTGGTGATGTAAGGTACAGCGATTATTGCAAGAGACAGAGCCGTCTTTCACAACATTCTAGAGATTCGGCTCTGGTCATTTGATAGCGTAAATTTTCGTAGTTAAAACATGTAAGCCTGGTCCTCATGATAAAATAAATGGCACGACAGTACGGTTGACCAAAGATCTGTTTAACTATTGCTGTTATTGGATGCACAGATTTGCGCAAAAGTTGGTCGAATCCAGATTTACATACCCATACAAAGTCGAAACATCCAAGTCGGAATTTGATGGTTTTCGGTAGCAATTGTAGGACGCCTTGATTTTCATAGCTTTCTACTGTTCCCTGTCAGCGCTCCATTTTGAGTTTATGTTACAAATATCTATTGTTTTATTTTTGTTTGTGACGTATATTATGTTATATCGGCCTGAAATGTCTTGCAATCCAAAAAGCTAACATAGCCTCACAATCGGAGAGCGCTGATGCTGACACAGAACAGTATAAATCTAGAAATACCCCAATTTCCTGTAGTAGAGAAAAAACTGAAAATCATGGAGGCCTTCAATTGTAGGACGACTAACGATACGGCCCTTAAGCTTGCCAAGATTGAGGTTATACAGGGTGTACTAGAATAACGTCAATTTCTCATGTAAGAAAATGAACAAAAATGATACGTAAAGTGTTGACTATGACCCCCACGTGGATTTACATGTTGTATTTCCTTTATACGGTCACAGTATATGCTTTCGTGCTTCATCCTTGTTTGGAATCGTCAGTACAGCATCGATATTGGAGACCGAAATAGTCAACTTTTCACACAGCGGGGGAAAGGAAGGGATCGTGTAATAAAAGGTTTGTTTCATATAAAAATCGTTTTTTATTTTGCAATCACTGTCGTATAATACAAAAAGCATGAGATGAGATACACGGGCGCTGAGATTTGTGAGATATCGCGCCCGCTTTTTAAAGGAAATTATCACACATAGTAGCGGATCTACTCTAGAAACTACACGTTTTCTTTCAACTTCTTTCATCAATTATAAAAACTTAATAATATAAAATATCTTACCTCTCTACCGTATATAATATGTTATAGCCTCTTAATCATATACATAATAAAAACATACATGTCTAATTTAAAAAATTTGTACGATTTTATGCACGTCATATCATATATAATTATTACTTTCACAGAAAAAACGCTATATACTATATGATTTATCACAACAAAAATTAAAAAATGTCGGGCCAGGATCGCGGTCAATAAGCTTCAATCACAATGGTTTTATTGATTTTTTTTTGGGGTGACAGCACTCGAGAAATCTTTTTCGAGAGGTTTTGATTTTCTTACAAAAAAAATTTAATTCGTATCTCCTGCATTTTTAAAAAAAATGTTACTTAAGAAACAGTAAATTTAGAAATTTCTGTGAACGATCTTTTCTAAGAGGCTTTTCGATTTCTTAGGCGCTGTCACACTTATACTTAAGATAAAGGCCTATTTACACGTAATCCTGACTATCAGCAGTACTTTTAAAATAAATTTAAAATACTTGAAAACATTTAAGAGGGAATACGCCACATATGTTGCGGGCCTGGTACAAACCCTTTTTTATATCGTGATATTTCACTTTTAGAAAAATTATCTGATATTCAACCAGGACTGAAAATTTGAAAATGTTTGCTTCGATGATATGAATAGTTACTCTGCCAAATGCAATGGGGTGCATTTTTATTTCCAGGGTAGCTATTTAAGTTATCAAAGTAAATATGTGAATAGCATAAATAATTTGGAAACTAAAGCTAGATGTATGCGATATATGACCCTCTTAAGTACGCAGGTACGGTTTATATCAAGTTTTGTATTACTATAATACATATATCACCACTGAGAAAATCACGGACTTTGACTTTCGCAAAATCCTTAAAGGACCGCTATTGGACCATTCGTTCGAAATGTCAACCCTCTGAATTCGGGTTAAATCAATACTGTTAAAAAATAACTATATGTACTTCTCCACTCAAACTCTGCACAAGGCCACGCCTTCAAATGCACCGCAGTGAGCATTCGCTGTAGTTTGTATCAAGAAGGCTTGTACGATGAATAAATTTTTTGTAATCGTGTGATTGGTTAGTAATTTTCAATTCTTAGGTGCTCGGGTTGAATTTGAAATTACTGTCGCGATTTTCGGTTCGATGTGTAGAGTACGACTGGAGGTTTGTTGAAAAACTAAACACTAAAATCACGCTGCGCTTGTTGATTTTTCATTTCACAATATATATAAAAATATAAAATCATCTCGTATTTGTTTCTCTCTTTTTCATCAACTCGCAATTTTAAAGTGAGAAGGAAATTTGTTTCAGTCTATCTGCACGACAAGCGAAGGAAACTCACTCACTCGCAGCTGGTGCCCGGTAGAGTTTCTTCTTGGTTAGCTCATATTCCGTGCTTATGATCACCGTGCCGCCACGCGTTATTTTTCTGTAACAAAGAAACCTGGTTTAAATATAGAGCCTGACGCAAAACACCCAAAACCGAAACAAAAAAAAAAAACCGAAGAATATGGCAACTGCTTCACCTTTAGGACGACAGAATCATATTTCAAACGATTAACAAGTACATAAAGCCCTTACAAATTCAAGAGTCAATCAGCTGATTGCTATAACGGTTCATTAATTATGAGCCGATTGTGCTGTTCCCAAGCTCTATTAAAATGCAGGCACACCAAACCGAAAACGCAAGCCACGATGAGTTCGCGTTTTTCGAACAAACGCCGAAGTGCTAAAGGATCAGATGGCGGTGACGTGAAATTAGATTATTGTCAAGCTAAATTTGCGTGAAAATTCGTTTCCGTTTCCGAGATTCGTGTACAGGATGTTCCTTAGATGTGTCACAAAATCAAATACAACACTTATCTGACTACAGTTTCGATCCGCAAATCTTGTGACCTTGAAGGGCAAGTTGAGTAGATGCGGAAAATTGGTGGGTCTAGGACCGATCCCTGTGGAACGCTGTGTTGCCAGATTGTCACTAAAGTAGGGGTTTTAAAGACATTTCTGGCAAAACGTGGAACTAAGACTTTTTGAGCGCAAATTTGCATCTGCTGCAGAGCCACAAAAGCAAAAAATCATCGCGCGTGTTCCAAGATATATCCATCCCGTTTTGTACGACAGACCTTGAAGGGTAAGTTGCATAGATGAGAAATAACGGTGGCCCCAAGACTGATCCCCGTGGATCTTCAAATTTGAATGTTGCCAAATTGTCGCTAAAGTACGATTTTTGGGGAATGTTGCGATACTATAAAAATGGTCGCAATGGTTGCCAGATTGTCGATCTGGACGAAAGTTGCCATATTCCTGGAAGGAAAAGATCGTCCGAGGATGTACTCACTTCAAGAATTGCGGCAGGAACGCCCAGCCGGCGTTGGCCTGCTTGAACGTGAGATAGACCTCGAACGTGGAGGTGGTGGTGGGGTCGATTTTGAGGAAGCTCAATCGCCTGCAGTCTTCCTCCCCTTCGAACAGCAGGTACAGATTCATTCCCCTCAACCCGCACAGTTCCCCCTCGGACATACGGATGATGTCCCTGGACACCTTCTGCAGGAGTCCGTTGGGCAAGAGGACCTCTCCGCACGAGAGATGCGTCCTCTTCGCCGCGCGAATCTCCTCCTCTAACCTCTTCGACAGGAATTCCACCTGGGCGCTGTACTTTTCCTGCAGGAAAGGTCTAGGGTCGAAGTAGGTAACTGAAACAAAAGGAAAGCTAGGTTAGATCTAGAATGTTCGACCAAATAGTTGTTTACTATTACGTACAGTAGAGATATTGTGACCTTGAAGGTTAAATAGATGGGAAACAATGGTGGGTCCGAGACCGATCCCTGTGGGACTCCAAATTTGCGATGTTGCCAAACTGCCGATAAAGTACGAGCTTTAGGGAACTTTGTAAGAATGATACGTTAGATCTAAAGCGTTAGATCAAAAGTCGTTACTTTATATAGATCAGTACAAAGCATTTGTGAAATAAAGGACAATATATAGAAGTTAGCGTTAACCAAACACGGAAATACAGTTTACGAAGAAAACAAACTATTATACAAAGGCATTAGTTGATAAGTTGTTTCAAATATCAGAAAATGCACCAAACAATTTCGTATAGGATTTGAAGTAGGAACAAACGAATGCCCTTGCATCTTTGTAGGTTTTCTAAAACTCGCTCGTTATTTGTCAGAAGAGAAGAATCAAAAGTTTCTCTCAAAGAGTTTTATTCTACATTTATCATTTATATCACAAATTTTTAGTTGAATCGTATCAGCCAACTATTATCTTCTAACTGAAGCAATATTGTAACAATTTAAATCTAAATTGTCCTGTATTACGATTGCGATAGTCTATTTATAGTTCCAAAATTGGTTCGTAAATTACATCATTCGGATTGTTGAACAGTTTTATCAATCTTACTAATTCCCTCATATTGAACATTAGGTTCAGTCAAATATTTGAATAGATAAAATGTTGCATTAAATATTACTGCTTAGCAAGAGGGAATTATAAAATTAGGTCTGTTTGATGTTTAATCGTGTTTTAACTGGTCTGAGTCGGTACGGCAAAATTTGCACGGTAATAAAGAAAATGATAACGTGTTACTTTAAGATTGTACAGAAAATGATTTATCTATTTACAGTTTAAGTAGCATTCAGCCAAATAGTCGAAGTTTCATATAATTAACTTATCGTAATTGTCAATACATAAGATTGAGATAAGCTAAATGGAAGTCTTAGGTCTAGTATGTTGTGTTAAATGAAATCGAAAGTTTCTTGGAACTTTGCCAAACTACTTGAACTTTAACCCACTTCTGATTGTTGAGGTGACATTATAGATTCAATTGTTTCTAATCATTCACGCGTTTTCACAGCCGTCGAGATACTGAAAGTTAACACCAAACTACTATTATTATTGAAACATTAATAGAAAATTTATAAGATTAATAAACATCGACAATATTTTGATTTCATGCGAGTCTCAAGTAGTTCGAACAAGTTGCAAGTCTTCCTTGCAAGTCCTAACTTGTCAAAGTGCGACTTGTGACACCAAACTTTTGTAAATTTCTAACTTATCTAACTAAATCACAAACACACAGAGACTTGCAACGAAGACATTCGGACTAAACTAGGTCACGCGAGATCTAGTCTTTTGCGCTAAACACGATAAAAAGTAGAAATCCTCGGTACTTACTGTTTTGATATTGGGTAGGTTGAATTGGTAGCACTTCCATATTACTAAACACACTTAACTTATTATCACAACAGAGAATAAATAATCAGCTGACTGTTAATGCGATTGTGGAAGCTGTGTGGGCTCCTTTCTTGTGTTGGCAACCGCTGTTGCTGGCGAGGTGTTTTCACCTGCACGACTTTCTCTGACCGTATCTGACTGACTTCTGCCGGCCGGTCTTTCGTGCTCCGACTTTTATAGTTTCGCTCCCGATCGGCGAACGAAGATGGCCGAAGAGACGTTCGGAGCCGGTCGCCGGCGCACGTACACCGCACGCTTGTTGTTTCTTTGTTCTCGCGAGCCGCGTTGCCGGATCGACGCGGAAGTCGCAGGCGCGGAGAATCAGATGTTCTTTGTTTAGAAATATCGACTCACCGTTTTTGTCGGGATTGGGAGTGCTGGGTTGGTGGTCTCAGCTCATATTGGAGACTGTTTTACTTTCAACGTGCTTGATTTAGGAAATTTGTTTGGATATTAGATTTTAAAATTATTTGACTTTAGAGAAACACGAGTTTTGATAGATTAGAAGAAGTTACGTTCCGAAAAAGTCTGCCTGCAGAAAGAATCTAGGCTTACTGCATTTTTTCTGTAGAATCTGATTTTCTTTTGTTAATTATTGTTCTTTCATTATTATTTTTTCGAAGAACAACTTCAATTCTTTAGTATTTTTCCATATTTTGTAGTTTTTGGTCAAGTATCAAGACAAATGAGCATTGTTAGAAATTATTTGAATTAATTATATATTTTTTGAAATTTGGCCATTGCCAGTAATATAATATTGCCTACTAAAGCAAATGTCTTGCAAATGAAAATCAGAAAAAAATGATAGTATTTTGTCATTTTCACCGGTTTGTTCAGCAATAACATGCAGATTTTTTACTGATATGGGTGCCCAAAATTTATTTTTTAGGCGCTTCGAGGTGATTTTCACCGATTTTTCTTGCAGATTTTTTGACTGATTTTAGTATACGAATTTTTTTACACGTTTTAACGTCAAAAAAGGAACCGATTGCATATCTACCTATTTTTCACTAACAAGAAATAGATACAAGACTTTTTTCCTGGTACAACCCCATATCCATGACAAAGTTTCATCAAAAATTTTGTCTTCCTATTATTTCTGCCAAAGAGATTAGTGAACCTAGGTATATAATCTAGAGTACTCTAACAATCAGAAACAAGAAAGTAAAAAGAACCTTAGTCTTTGCTAAGGATACCTATAACTTTACTTTATCTTTGGGATCCATTTCTCAAATTACGGGAGAATCTTTAATATTCTAACCCACACAAAATTGGTATTTTTTATAACATGAGCCATTTAAAAGACACAGTAAATATCAATTCGTAAGAGATCATTCTACGTTTATTGTGGGTGTAGCTGTTTCTTCAGAACTTATTTTATACATATTCCTTTCATAATATCGCATTTTCTGGTATTGTTGTCTATATTACGTAAGCAATGCCACAGTATAAACTTCAATAGAACAAATACGTACTTTTGAGTGAAATATAAAACCATATACGGCAGAAACTTTGCCTACAGAAATTTCTTTTGGTACGTATGGCAACACCGGCAGCTAAACGCCCGATTTTTTTCAGCTGGAAATTCAGCCAAATTTACAATGAAAGTTTCTCGAATGATGATCCTAGGGTGCTATGAAACAAACAGAGGTGAAAAACGATGAAAATATAGTTTGATTCGGGTTGTTACTAGGCGATTAAAGTACCTGAATACGATTTTCTGTTCGACGAGAGTTTGTCCATAATTCGCCGGTAGATGATGCAATATTCCAGGCAGATAGCAACACATTGCGGCGTTGCCAAAGTTACGATACGCTTGCATACGAACGTGAACTGGAAACAAGCAAATTGTTCAACAAGATGGACAACAATTTTTACTGTACGTCTAAAAATGAAGTGGTGGGGAGTGTTCAGAGGTTTCTGTAAGAAACACCCTGTACCTTCGAAACTTCTGAGCGGATTTTAACAAATTTGGGCTAGTTGAAAAGAACTGCTCATTGCCCATGAATAAAGCAAAATTTTCGAACGTCTAATGATGCAGTACGACTTTTGAGCAAGAAACATCGTTTGTATGTGATAAAAACTTGAGAGAGGGTCTGTAAAATAGCCGCAATCTAAATTTTTCCCTAACACATGAGCATATTGCGATTCCAAGCCTTACATAGTCGCTCAACTCTTATTTATCTAAATCTAAAATAATCGCTTCAGTTCGTCATGAAAAGTGGTAACAAAAACACAGATAATAATTGTTCCACATCCACATTTTTCTTGAGTAAAATGCTTCGTTCGTTCATATCATCGGAAGCAGAACAGCATCTATTTTTTAAACATCTATACCAGCGAAATATCTCCCGACCAAGAACAAAGACCTTCGATCACTAGCAAATTCCTTGATTTCCGCTCACAATCTGGCAACGCCGCTCGCACAAAGCAGTCAGGCTGGCTGGTTCGGCCTAATGGATGAGTTTTCGTATTGGTGCGACAGAGACAGCGAATGAAAGACGGAGCGATAGTAGGGAAGCCTGTATTTGTATTGGAGCGAGAGAGATAGAGAGCGGAGGATGAAGATATAGCAGCAAAGGCTGCATCGGCAGGAAAGCGACGCAGTCAGCAGGATTTTGGTTTGGGAGGTACGGCGATACGGAGCAAGAGTTGGGATGATGCAATGATTGACTCTATAGCGCTCAGCTGAGCGGGCTTGCCGTCGGACTTTTATCTTTGGAAAGATAGCCACAGTAATTTTGCATTTATGACTGTACGATAGTCAATGCGTATTTACTGACTTTCACTGAGATTCTGATATAGTAGTGTTTCGAATAAGGGTATATATTGATTATTACAATATTATTTAACACGGGCAATAGTGTGAATTTCACAATATAGCCACAACTTTCTTACGGCAGAAACAATCATTTGATGTTATAAGAACATTTTTTAGAAAACACCTGCAAAAAACATTTTTTCTCGAAAACGATACGAGGTTTTCATTAAAGACAAAAAATGAAGAAAACAAAAGGATTTCTTAGATAGAAAAATTCAGAGTCGTTGCGAAAAAATTCTGCAATAAATCGTGTAGAGCTGGGGGTACTTTTTTGAGTCTAAAATACGCGGTACTTCTTTGTCCACGGAATATTGGGACACCCTGTATAGGGACTGGGTATTTCGGATAAGATTTACGATGAGAGAAAAAGATGATGCAATGACGAAGACGCTTATATGACGTTTTCGAAATTGTAGAAAAAATATAAACAATCAAGTAGGCAACGCGTTGAGGGATGAAGCTTTTGGGCTTTATTTTTAAGATTCATTTTTCAAAATGTTTGATCGGCGGACCATTATTGAAAGGAATGTCATTTTGCCTCTGATTTGTGCTTCTTCTTCTTCTTCTTAAAAAAAATTAAACATTGCTTATTGAAAAACTTGAAAATAGCGCGTGAAATTTATTGTCTTTCAAAATTCTTTGTACTGTTGGGCGTGTAAATCCTGAAGAAATAGTCAGTCCACGAGAGCTTCTTGATTTTATTTGAATTATACGCTGTGTAAAGAAAAGCTTAAGATTACCACCATGTACGATAATTCAAAACGCATTGCGTATGTAACAGCACAATAATGCCCGTATAGAAAAAAAGAGTACCATAATGTGCGGTTTGTTTCCAGCTAGTAATTTTGAATATACGCTGCTAACTTTCTCTCTTCTTGACAGTCGAGCCCGCTTTGTTAGGAAAAACTGTGTGACTGGCTAATTATAGATCAAACTGGTGAAAAAAGGCCGACAACACATGTAGTGTCATCGACTAACTATATTGCTACCAGCATTCGTATTTTTAGAATAATCCAATCTATAACAAAACGAAGGATAAATGTGTATGGAATAGCTCCTCAGTATATTTTGTACACATTTTTGCAACAGAACGACAAAAGTAATTTAACTTGTGATAGAGATGTTGAATTAATACGAATATACATTCTGACGTCAATAGTATCGGAAATATGACGTAGCTTTTGATACTGTTCTACAGATTTTTTACTTTGGATACTTTTGGTATAACAAAGTATCCGATGTGACCATGATTCTAACTCAGCAAGAAGTCTAAGCAAAACTTCTAAGTTTTGCAACGCTTCAATTTTTTTTCATTTTGTACAAACTTTTGCAACAGTACTTGTTTTCCTAGGTAAACATCTATTTCTTAAAAGAACTGCTGCATATGTACAGATTGTTGATACGAACACGTATGATAAACATTATTGCAAAATACTTATCTGCAAGCCATATTTATTTTGCGAGCGCCACGTCATTCTTTGCACGTATGTTATTTTATGTTTGGAATATGTTTTATATGACGCTAACATCTGCATATTGTTAGGAACTTGCACAGCATCTACTGGCATTGTTTTGGAGATGAGGCGCCATGTAAAAGACAGAAATGATTATATTCTTAGTAAATGCACTGACTGCAAAAACATTTAGTGTTATTAAAATGAGGAAATCGTTGAATGATGACCTCATAGTCTCTTAGAAACGTTCAATGCAGTTAAATATTCTTGAACCTCTACTGCATGTTTAAGAAGCATAAATAAGAACACACTATTTTTCATGATAGCAAATATGCTTGCAAGCTTTCATCAAAATTCGATAAATAATTCACGGCGTTGCATTTTTTATGTTTCCAGCTTTAGGAATATAATTCTAATCAAACGATGAGTGGTAGAAAGTATAACCGTAACCTGCTGACTGTCATGTACGGACATGCAACGTCTTGAAACCGTTGAGTCATCGAAAAATTTGCATCATTCAGGAAATCATAAAAGCAGAAATATCGATAACAGTCCGCGATACGGTATGACTCATACCAGCGAATATATTGTTTCAACTTTGTCCAAGGTTACTGTAACTAGATATACAATAATGATTAATGAGGGCTTATTTGAATATCAAATTTCTCTATTCTGAGGTAAAGACTATGATACGCGCTTCCTATTGTTCAGTCGATTGAAATCAGGCACATTTGCGGCAGCAAATTTTATTTTAAGCAACCATTCCCAGCCAGTCAAGCGGTCCTTCTCTGTACATAAAATTCGGTACGTCGGTTTTGTTCCGAGTATATATATATATATATATATATACATATATAATTAATTGTTAATTGGGAAATTGGCAAACTTCTTTCCCGTATTGGTTGCTAGCATCATAATTGTGTTTTCAGCTCCTGATGAAGGCTCCATAGAGAATTGCCGAAAGCTAGAGATTGCCGTCAAAAGCCTAAAAAGTTTTCCAATTTCCCAACTAACAATTAATTGTATATTTTGCCCAACTGATCATTGGCAATGGCAATGACTACGGCTTATATATATAGCGCTCTACACCTTAAATCACAGGGGGCAGTTTCTGCAGAACAAGGACTTAAACACGAATTACAACACTAGAGCAAAACAGGACTTGAATATACTTTCACAGGCACTGTCAATGTTCGAAAAATCATCAACCTACGCCTGCTCCAAGATAGATGCCCAAATAGGTTCACGAGCTGAGGAATCTGTTAATAGAAAAATGCTACTACTCAGTAGCTAAGTTTGTTTCACCGTAAGAGTGATGCGCCTGAAATTAAATAGGAAACTAAGGCTGTATATATATATTTTGAGACGTGGTCATTGTCGTCTGACCAGTTAGGTGAAATTAAAGCTTCCGCCTTTTGTTGGGTACTTCGACAAAATTTAAGCAAAGAGGACTCTTTATACTTTTTTAATTCTCTCTAGCTTTCAATGGACTTTGCCATCATCATCAGGAGCTGCAATTACAATGATACACTTTTGTTGCTACTGTTATCATTGTAATTGCAGCTCCTGATGATGATGGCAAAGTCCATTGAAAGCTAGAGAGAATTAAAAAAGTATAAAGAGTCCTCTTTGCTTAAATTTTGTCGAAGTACCCAACAAAAGGCGGAAGCTTTAATTGTTCACCTATATATATATATATGCGTTCTGATACGCAGAATCCATTTTGCCTCTCAAATTAGCGGGTAGTTTGGCTAAAAAAATCCATTGATACTGTCGAAACGCCGCCATATTGAATTTGGCATAAATGCCATTTATGCCGCCATTTTGAAAAAGAATGACAACGTGTGACACATCGTTGAAAAGGAAATTTTACGCTCTATGCAAATATGTAAAAATATATACAGGGTCCTGTTTAAAACTCTTGTTTCAAACTCACTTCCGGTCAAACCGGAAGCGATTTTCAGTTGTTTTTTGATGGATAAACTGGGTCTTTATGAGTCATATTCACACACAAAATTTCAAGGTTCTTCTTTAAACAGCAACTGAAAAACGATTTCGTGGGCATCCGGTATAGTATTTTAGAGAGATTTGATCTAGCTGACATCATTTTTTTGAACCATCACGACTTAATATCAAAAGCAAGTCGATAAACCGTCATCTTTCTTCGGAAAACGTAGCCTGTACATATATATGCATGTACTCGTAGTCATAAAAAACGTCTGCCGTGTGACTGTCCCTTCCGTAATGTTATTCATTTATTCCGCATGTATCGATTTGCATTCATTAGTCTTTTTAAACTGTGTTAATGCGCTCGCCGTACCTCGAGCTAGACGTCGACTTGTCTCGTTTTTGCATAATTTGAATAAAGATCCAGCGAACGGTCGTGCCTTACAAAACGGGAAAGAATTACGAACCTTTTTTTACTGACTCGCGATAGAAAGTTGACGTTTAGCATCTGCCACGTTTGTAGTGCTTGGTCAAGATCGAAACACTTTTCTGCTGTAAATATACCTACATGCTAGTGCTGCTAATGTATCTATGAAAATCAAAAATTCTAAATTAAAGATTGAAAACACCGCTAAAAATCTCATAATTAAAAACCTTTATACCCCATAGACAATAAAACATTTTAATCAGATACAACGAGTTCAAAACACTTGTGTACGTTTTATCTTTGGTATATCCAAATATGCGAAAGTTAACCATAAGTTAAAACCCTTTCAGAGGCTGAACACGAAACACCATTTCTAGATACTTACATTATACTTTTACCATAAAATTCTGTTCGCCAAGAACATGCCTTAAAGTGGTAACCTTATTTTCGAAACAACCCTCGTATATGCATTTTCGGTTAGGTTAGGCAATGTTAGTATCATGCAGTATGTTCAGTTGTTTCGTGCTTTTTAGTAATCATCAGAACGGTATCGTTATTTACACAGAGGAAGAAATGTAACCACCTCTTTAGAGAATAATGTGAAAAAATCGTTACCGATATTGAAGCTGAGGTTCAGGTCTTCATAACATCCGAAAAAGGTACGAAAGATGACAAAGGCACGGTAATTTTGTTCTGTTCTGCTCACGTGACAGGCGGTGCCCTATAATTTCACCGTCATACTTAAAGAGGGCACCATTGTGTACGTACAAAATCGGAGTCGTGAGGCAACCTATAATTTTTATTGTTCGCTTCGTCTTCATGTCGATTGTGCTCGGAAAAAAGAAAGTACGCCGTAATGTCTCGAAAGTAAAACATATCTACCGGGTCATCCAGAATGATTACGCTCTGACCTCCGTACAAAGCTCCAATCAAACTCAACCTGAAATACTGCTCTCATGTTATGAAAGTTCCTACGCTGTCTATCCTGTCGGCCACACCGTTCACCGGATTTAAGTCCCATCGAACGTGTGTGGGATAAGATGGGGAGGAGACTATGCGCTTTGCACGATCCGCCACAGTCCAGCAGCTTCGTGAGAATTTTATCGTTTCATTCTGGATGTAAGACTAACCTCATTGCCAAAAAATCAAGTTAAAATATAATAATAATTTTTTCTGACTAGACTTTTAATAACACTGAGTATATAATATCTTTTGGCATCATTAAGTATGTCGAGAATGACATAATTCCCCGCTATCATCGCCTACAAACCGTCGATTAGACGATATGTTTCTCGAAATATTGTTCCATATTCGATCGTTTGTCCCATTATTATATCAATGTTTTTGATTTGCTTGTTATTCTATGGAAGCGAGAAGCATTTTTTTAAACGGCTTCAACAAACATGATCTTTGGCCCGTCATATCAGTTACGTCAAATGTAATCACCGTTCGGCCTGTAAAATTTCATGTGGTGTGACAAATTTCGATAAGGAAAGGTCGTAGAGTATTGTTGCATCTGCGCTGATTTTGTCGATCATCGAAAACGTTCTACATGGCAACAGTACGAAAAACTGAACGAAAATAGAAAGTCCGCGTTTGCTCGTTAACGGGCAAATTGCCGAAGTGAAAATTCATTAGTTATGAAATTTTCCAATTAAATGGGAAGTTCGCAAATTACCATACGAATCATGGTAACGTTAAAATTTAGCGTGCCATCCATTAATAATATCGATAATGAATCATTGTACTATTCGTCTTTTCCTGCAATGTGTGTAAAATTTCCGTAATTGTGTAACAACGTGGGTAACGATTAAGATCGATGAAGGTGTATACCAAATATTTCTAGTAAAGGCACTGAGTTTCAGACTATTTATCGCTTATAGTAGGAGAGCTGAATTTTGGATTTTAAGGATTTACTTACTACTTAAGATAATGCTTAGTCAAAATATAAAATGCAACACTCAGATTTATTTATTGAATTTTGATAAAATCTAGTAAGCATATTTGCTATCATGGAATGATAAAATGAAAAACCCTATTTATATGTGCTCAAATTTAACATAACGACCACAAGAAAAATAAAGATAGAGCCTTAAAGCCCCTCCTAAATACTCATTTCTATCAAGAAGTCCAAACATGTAACGCTTTTACGATAACCTGGTTTATTTTGCTTGCATTCAACAGAATTTTACTAAGTCTCACGCTGTCGGATTGTCTCTGTGAGAACCGGTGTGAAAAATATTATAAGTGAATGTAACGATTGGATTTGTTACGTTACCATCATCGGTAAATGTTTTTCTTTGTTCGATAATAATTCCAACGCAGATATTCCGCAGGGATCAAATTTGACCCCGACTCAGTTTCCGTTTCATATCGGCGATGTTGTCTCCTTTACCTTCATCGCAAATGTCCTGAATATTTCTTAAAAGATAACTAATCCATGATCCATATTTTAATTTACATACAGGGTGACCTAGCAGAAATAGAAACTATATGAGCAAGCTGGAAAAGATATCAAAAATCCGTTTTCGTGGTAAACATTGATATGATACTGGTGCTTGTTTTAAAGTTATTTTGAAATATACAGGGTGTACCATAACTTCATGCCAGGGCAAACATGCATTTTTTTAAATACAGTACCCTGTATTTCATTGCATATTTTGATAGATCTTCTAAATACAAGAAGTTTGTTGTCATAAAACATACGGTTTCGATTCTCAATTTAGTGAAATGTCTGAAAGAATGCCCAACTTCAGCGGCTCGCAGATCCGCCCCTTTTGAAGATATTTAGATAAATTTTTGGTCACAAAAATTTCAAGCTGATTTAGGAAAATTGCTGAAATTTCTTTCTATTTTTTCAGGATATCTCAACATGCAAAATGCACCTTTAATCATAAATTTCAAATGAACACCCTGTATTTTTTTACATCGTTAAATGGTTCTTTTTCTGTCATATAAGGCTCCAAACGTTTTTGAGTAATTGCTATTAACTTCAAAATGAAAAACCAAATACATCGGTATTATTTTTATTTTTTATTATTGTTTTAGTTTTTAATTTGAAACATGAACGCCATAGTTTAGTTTTAAAGAGTTCTAAGAAAAAGATGACGACACATACATCTGATTCTTGCTTTTCAGATAAACTCGGTTTGATATTATTTTCATCGCTACAGAATGATGAAATTCCCGCGAGTTTACATTAAAATTTAATTCTGGCAATAATATAAAAATAATGATGCAATAATCTGATGCAAATAATACATCTAACAAACTGACGCAATTTAACAACACTTAGAACAGTGCGAAAATATTTGCGAATCTTATTTTTTGCATCTCCTGATGCCTGAACGCATGACGTCATGAACCGATAATGGAAAAAAGCGTATCCTTATCATGGAAGTACGATGAAACTATCCTGATGATGTCAAGCAAGTCGTTGGTG
Organism: Acanthoscelides obtectus; assembly: GCA_963669975.1. Taxonomy (NCBI): domain Eukaryota; kingdom Metazoa; phylum Arthropoda; class Insecta; order Coleoptera; family Chrysomelidae; genus Acanthoscelides; species Acanthoscelides obtectus. The sequence continues at coordinate 8,772,715 of CAVLJG010000010.1, forward strand.
CGATTTTTTAACTTTATAAGGAGAATTGTCAACAATTCTCATTTTTTATCATCAACCTCCTTACTCTATACAAGTCCCAGATAAAACAGTCCTCACATTTTTGGGGTGCTGCTATCGTTTCAAGAGTTATAAGCAATTTAAGCTCGTATCGTCAGTCCTTGGGCAGTGCAAAAATCGGATTAACAAAGCTTCCTTAATCACAAAATAAAAAAAAAAACCTATGACATCAATTAATGATTTAAAAAGTTATCAAGGGATTGATTGAAGCTTGGACTTTCTCACTTTACGTTGCTTTTCGCTTCTCATCCAACCTTTGCAACACTTGACCCGAGCTTCTAATTAAATCAAATAAAACTTCAAAGCAGGTTCACTCTAATTTAACGGCTGTCATCATCTCGCGGTTGAGAAGGATGTGAGGCCATCACTTTTTTCGTCTACCGCCTCCTCTGCCTACCAGAAAAACAGCACGGTCACTGTAAACACAAAACTAATAAGGATTTCAAGTGGTAAATGCTGACTAGTGTCAGAAACTGTATTTTTTATAAGCCCAGCGCCTGGGGTAATAACTCAGTAAACATAGTGGCGTCATAACATCAAGAAAAGTCATATTAACAAGATATTTGTTGTCGAAGAATTCCTGTTGCTTCTTTATGAATAGCAGTAAAGTAGGATTTCCATCAAATTGTTCATGCTTTTGACTTTTATCCCCTGTTCTGTCAGCCTGAAATTTCCTGCAATTTAAAAATAAAACATTATTTTTTATTTAATTAGTTACAATTGTAAAAACGACTGACGATACGGCCGTAAGTGCTGATTTTTCAGTTTTGACTTTTCTGAAAACGACGCCTAAATGATAGCATTTTAAAAACCTTAATAAAGACGTCATTTTCCGACCAAAAGTGACCAAATAATGACGTTATTTCTACGACATCATGTTTACTGCAAAGGTACCTAAGTCAAGTGTTGATTTTTCAGTTCTGACTGTTCTGAAAACGACGCCAAATTGACAGCATTTTAAAAACCTTAATAAAGAAGTCATTTTTTGACCAAAAGTGACCAAATAATGACGTTATTTCGGCGACATCATGATCACTGTAAAGGTACCTAAGTCAAGTGTTGCTTTTTCAGTTCTGACTGTTCTGAAAACGACGCCAAATTGACAGCATTTTAAAAACCTTAATAAAGAAGTCATTTTTTGACCAAAAGTGACCAAATAATGACGTTATTTCGGCGACATCATGTTCACTGTAAAGGTACCTAAGTCAAGTGTTGCTTTTTCAGTTCTGACTGTTCTGAAAACGACGCCAAATTGACAGCATTTTAAAAGTCTTAATAAAGACGTCATTTTCCGACCAAAAGTGACCAAATAATGACGTTATTTCTACGACATCATGTTTACTGCAAAGGTACCTAAGTCAAGTGTTGATTTTTCAGTTCTGACTGTTCTGAAAACGACGCCAAATTGACAGCATTTTAAAAACCTTAATAAAGAAGTCATTTTTTGACCAAAAGTGACCAAATAATGACGTTATTTCGGCGACATCATGTTCACTGTAAAGGTACCTAAGTCAAGTGTTGCTTTTTCAGTTCTGACTGTTCTGAAAACGACGCCAAATTGACAGCATTTTAAAAACCTTAATAAAGAAGTCATTTTTTGACCAAAAGTGACCAAATAATGACGTTATTTCGGCGACATCATGTTCACTGTAAAGGTACCTAAGTCAAGTGTTGCTTTTTCAGTTCTGACTGTTCTGAAAACGACGCCAAATTGACAGCATTTTAAAAGTCTTAATAAAGACGTCATTTTCTGACCAAAAGTGACCAAATAATGATGTTATTTCGGCGACATCATGTTCACTGCGAAGGCACCTGAGTCAAGTGTTGATTTTTTAGTTCTGACTGTCCTGAAAACGACGTCAAAATGACAGCATTTTATAGGCGTCAATAAAGACATCATTTTTTTACCAAAAGTCACCGAATAATGACGTCATTTCGGCGACATCATGTTCACTGCGAAGGTATCTAAGTCAAGTGTTGATTTATCAATTCTGACTGTCCAGCAAAAGACGTCAAAATGAAAGCATTTTAAAAGCCTTAATAGAGACATCATTTTCTGACCAAAAGTGACCAAATAATGACGTTATTTCGGCGGCATCATGATCACTGCGAAGGTACCTACGTCACATTGACTTTATTTAGAGGAAGGTAAAGTTAAGAGTTTTATGGAAATTCTGAAATCACGTTTTTAGCTTAGATTGAAATGCTGCAAATTTACATTTTGAGGAATGAAGATTTGATGACAACGGAATCTAAATAATATAACGCATTTCGAAAAAGTTATGAATGTTCGCGATAAAAAATACCATCGTCACTTTGGACCAAAAGTGAATCCTCGCACTGAGTTGACATCGGATTCGGAATCTACGCTCCCGATTTACATAGAAAACAAGCTTCCATCTAGATCGTAGACGCTCAACGATTTTTGGAATTTTTTTATTAGTCGTTCTTTGATAAGTAAGATATACATATTTACCAAAAATGAAAATGAAAAATGAACACCATATTATTCTCTAGTCTGAGGGACATTTTACAAGAAATTTTGCTTCAAAGCCGCCTTCTCGTTGGTTAAATTTGCTTAGTAAAATCTTGCCTAAAAGTTTGTAAATCCGATCCGTGAACCGATTTCGCTTTAATGAACCTCGTGCAGTACGCGACTCTATTATGCCTGTATCAAACCTCAGCCTACTGAGAAACTGAGAGACGTCAATCGCCATTCTCAGCGGTCACTCACTCTAAGGCATGGCAGCTCCGTCAGCCGGGAATATATTAATATGAATTTGTAACCGGCCACAAGGTAACCACAGGTGTGCTTTCAAGATTCACCCAACACCTCCTACACCAAGATCGTTTCAATCGCAGCCAAATCCTGCTTTTCTCTAATTAGTTTTTTATTACATAGCATGCGTTTGACCCTGGAACACAGTGTACAGGGCGATTCGGGCTTGAATGGACACAATAGGGCCGAATAATTTTCATATCTGAAGATAAAAGAGCTCCAAGCTCATTTTTACAGATATACAGGATGATTTATCTATATATGTCAAATCTGCACATAACATAGTTACTTGGCATAAAGCATAAGTGAAACGGTCAAGTTAGATGAAAGCCAATAAATGATTTTCGTTAACTTGAGTAATGTATTGTTTTTTAGTATTTCTTTTTGTTTAAATATCTTATTTGCATTGCTTTCTGTGAAATAGATCTCAAAATTCCAAACAACCTGATTTCATTACCATTTTGTAAAATAATGCTGAAAATTGAACCAAAAATGTTTTGGAAAGTACGCTTAAAGATGGTTCCAACGTATATATCTTCAACCATCAAATCCCAAGCTATTAATATTGAATCCATACTCCTAATATAATAACTGATGTGGGAAATAATTCCCTTCACATCGTAAAACATCAAAAAAAAAAACTAATATTACATGAGAAAATAGAACTACACAAATGTCGCTATAATTTCGTCATGTATTTCTAAAAAAAATTAATTCAAATCGCTACACTAGTGTATATTAAACAAACCGAATTTCATTTGAAGAACCTTGTGCCGAATACACTTCTATTTCCTACACGATAACTAAGCCTAGGTACATAGAAACAAAATCCAAAAATATCCTAGAAATAATAATCTGTATTGAAAGTTGCATCAGAAACGTTGGCACATGCTAGCAACACGTCTAATATCGAATCCATGACCTAGGAGATGTTATAAAGCAATAAAATCAACACTAGAAATTTACGATAACAATATAATGTAAACACAATTACCGCTGAATGATCGCTGTTAGTGATCGTTGTAGTTCGAAAATTAACTACCTCAAACAAACGCTTATCATTATTCAAAGAACTCGTACACCACGAACGATTGGTAGTACATTTGAAATATCTTTTATCAGTTACACGATGCAGTGGAGGAAAAACTGTGACTTATCTTCTCATGCTTTATGAAAGGCTGAGGCTGGAATGGTCTAGACTCGGAGATCTGCTTCTTCTTCTTTTTCTTCTTATCCCTCTTCGTCTTCGTCGTCTTCATCGTCGACGTCGTCTTCGTCGTCGTCGTTGTCTTCGTCTTCGTCGTCGTCATCGTTGAGGTCGTCTTCGTCTTCGTCGTCGTCTTCGTGTTCGTCGTCGTCTTCGTCTTCGTCGTCGTCGTTGTCTTCGTCTTCGTCGTCATCGTCATCGTCGTCTTCGTCTTCGTCGTCGTCGTCGTCGTCGTCGTTGTCGTCTTCGTCGTCGACGTCGTCTTCGTCTTCTTTTTCGTCTTCGTCTTCATCTTCATACTCATCTTCATCTTTAATCTTCATGCGTTTTGCAGCATAAAGCTTGAGTAAGGTATAGCGAAGAAAAAAGTAAGGTCCAAAAAAGTAGGGTCCAATAAGCATGCCATTTACGTGATTGTTGTGGAAATTTTTTTAAATATCCTGTGACACGGAGAATAATCATGCTTTATGAAAGGCTGAGGCTGGAATCGTCTAGACTCGTAGATCTGCTTCTTCTTTTTCTTCTTCTTTTTCTTCTTATCCCTCTTCGTCTTCGTAGTCGTCGTCGTCGACGTCGTCTTCTACGTCATCTTCGTCTTCGTCGTCTTCGACGTCATCGTCGACGTCGTCTTCGTGTTCGTTGTCATCGTTGTCTTCGTCTTCGTCGTCGTCGTTGTCTTCTTCGTCGTCGTCGTCGTCTTCGTCTTCGTCGTCGTTGTCGTCTTCGTCTTCGTCGTCGTCGTCGTCGTCGTCGTCGTCGTCGTCTTCATCGTCGACGTCGTCTTCGTCTTCGTCATCGTCTTCGTTGTCGTCGTTGTCTTCGTCTTCGTCGTCGTCGTCGTCTTCGTCGTCGTTGTCGTCTTCGTCTTCGTCGGCGACGTCGTCTTCGTCTTCGTCTTCATCTTCATATTCATCTTCATCTTCAATCTTCATGCGTTTTGCAGCATAAAGCTTCAGTAAGGTATAGCGAAGAAACAAGTAAGGTCCAAAAAAGTAGGGTCCAATAGGCATGCCATTTACGTGATTTTTGTGGAAATTTTTTTAAATATTCTGTGACACGGAGAATAATAACTAATTTTACAAACATCCTTGGGGCAGGATATTTTCTGACAAAGACACCATTTTATGACAAGCACGTCATTCGAACGTGTGGATGTTTGACGAAAGTGAGTCCACGATGTGACACGGCGTGAAACCGGGACAAAGGACCTCGAAAAATCAATAAGGGCCGAGGCAGGCGGGGTGACTGGCCCCGCGGCCTTTGTTAAAAAAGGGAATACGCGAACGAGGAGAATTCTGCGCAAATAGGGACAGCCGAAAGGGCAGGACGTGTAACTCCAAATTGGAAGACGGATGGTTCTCCCCTTTTTCGGCTGTGGGCGATATTTGAGGAAACTGGTAAAGTATGTCGAGCGAGTGATTGAGATTGGATTAGGTTTCGTTTAAGAAAAGGGCCACATGTAGTAGTAGCAGTGGTAATTGAACAAATTGGATACATCGGATTCAACAAAACTTAAGTGGATCTTCTCAAGTCTACAATATGTGTTCCATAGTGGATTCAGTTCTTAAACATACATGTCAAGGTTCCAATTTGGTCCCTATTGCTTGCCTTATACGTCAACGATCTTTGCAGTTCATTGTGATGCCACAAGTTTATGTTTGCTGATGACCTGGAACTTTACACATCTGTTTCTAGCTGGCAAGATTGTGAGAACCTCCAACAACAAATATTTTTTTATAAATATGTAGTATCAATAACAATTTGTATATGAACAACTCTGAATGCCGCATTTTAATCTTCACCTGGACACTCAAAGTGTGGGAGCGATAATCAAATAAATTAAAACACAAATTTGCGCCCTTTTTGGCTTTATTGTTATTTTATAAAAATAAATATGTAAACGTTGTTAGGACGCTTATAAAACATAAATTGTTGGTTGGGTTGTTTTTCTAATTCAAAGTCACTGCGCTCTCGACCAAACATTGTACTAGCATACAATGTAATAGACATCACTAAAACCGCTAATTATGATCAAATTAGCGAAAATAAGTGCCAACTGCGATCCTAACAATAAAATCTGGCCGTAATTTATCGTAATTTAGCGGCACGTACGTCAAAGATCGAGAATGACGTGGGCAGTTTCATGTCACGCCAGATCGTCTAAGATTTCTATTGCAAATTATTGCATGCCTGCTAAAAATATTCTGTGAGCGACGACAGAAAATAGCAAATGCAGCGCATGCATTGTCTTTTTACTGGTACCTGGAAGTCCTATCACGTCAGGGATTGGGAAAAGTCAAGAATGCATTTTAAATGAGACGTTTTCATTGGTTTAGTATTCAATTGTATGATTGCACGGAAGAAGGGGTATTGATTCAAAGAAAAGTATGGAAAATATCTAAAAGTGTTTTTTAAAAACGTGGCATTTATTTACTCTGGTTCTCCTCTTTATCTCACTTCGTCAACGCGGGTGTTCCCCAGGGATCGGGCTTGGCCCCGACACTGTTCCTTAGACGATACGTTCGAATTTAGTTTTAACTGTCTTCTGTTTCATTTTACTGTTCTTTTGTGCCTAGTTGTAAGTTTCATTGACGATTCCTCTATGCTTTTTGTATCATCAACAGGAAAACAAAGAATTTGATTAAATTTACGACGACCGCACTGTGCACTCGGGAACAAAGGGAAAACGATGATGCAATATTCTGTTTTCGGCTGTGACGTGACCGGGAAAATGAAAATGGCGCAGTCGCGCGACGTGATGCATTTGACCGAAGTCGGGTGGAAAATTGGAAATTTCCCCCGAAAGATGCGTTTCCGTTGTCACGGAGATAGGGTTCTGCTTTTGCTGTTGCGTAATTTTCGAATTAGGGTTACGTAATCGAAAACAGTTTCCCTCATATATGAGCGAAGAGACTGAAGGGTAGAGAATTTGATGAGTTCTCTATTTTGTAAGCGGATATATATGAGAATTCGATGGAACGATAATTTGGAACTTGCCAGCGCGAACGTATACCTACAAGGTGTCCAAAAATCTCGAACAATACGTTTCCTAGAGAGACATGTTTTTGAACAAAGTTGTAGGGTTCACCTAGAACGTGACCTTGACTATATCATTTGGAGGTCGTCTCAGTTGTTTAAAGGATTCACATATTTTTGATACCGGAAATGTAAAGAGTGCGAAATTTTGTTTGAGCTAGTCCTTTTAAATGACCTTGACCGATAACTTCAAGGTCATTTTAGTGCGTTAAAAATGTATGAAGAGAAGAAAATAGCTCGAAAAATACGTTACCTAGAAAACAATGCAAGGCTAAAAAGGGTGACCTTGAATGTGACCTTGACTATAACCTTCAAGGTCACTATAAGGTTAAGAGTTTTTCAATGGAAATCAGTATTTTTGACACTGAAAATGTAAAAATTGATCAATTTTGACGGTGACCTCGACTATTACATTCAAGGTCATTTTAGGGTGTCGAAAATGTATCAGACAATGAAGTATCTCGAAAAATAGGCTACCCATAGAAAAATGTTGCAGGGCAAAGTTGCAAGACTTAGAAAGGTTTGAAGGTGACTTTGGACATGACCTCGACTATGACCTTCAAGGTGATTTGGAGGTGAAGGCAGCTTTTTCTTAATGAAGATACCGGAAATGTGAAGAGTGGGAAATTTTACGTTTGAGTAACTCCATGTCCATGACCTTGACTATGACTGTCAAGGTCATGTTGGGGCGTCTAAAAGGCATGAAGAGAACAAAATATCTCAAAAAATGTGTTTCCTAGAGAAAAAGTTGATAAGTTGAAACAGGGTAATCTAACAGTGACCTTGTATGTGACCTTGACTACGACTTTCATCGCCATACAGAGATCAAGATATTTTTATTGGAAATCCTTATGTCACCGGAAATGTAAAGAGTGAGAAATTTTGAGTTCGTGCAAGTCCTTGACCATGACCTTGAGCATGCCTTCAAGGTCATTTAAGAGTGTCGAAAAGGAATGTCGAGAACAAGGTATTTAGAAAAGTATGTTACCTAAAAAAAATATTACAGAGCAAGGTTTAAAAAGTGTCATCTATAGGTGACCTTGAACGTAAACCTGACCACGATCTTGAGGGTTTTGGGAGTCTGCCGTTATAAATCCATTCATCTTTTCGTTAAAAAATCATCTAATCTTCAACTAAGCTCCCCTTTTTCGAGTCTTCATATTTCCGGGGTCAGGAAAACCGTATTGATCTCTAATGAATGTAATGTTCATGAAACGTATTTTCCAAAATGTTTTGTCCATGAAGGTCATGGTCAAGGTCATGGACCGGGTTATACCTAAACGCAAAATTTACCACGCTTTACACTTCCAGTGTCAAATATTTCCATTTCCATTTTCGAACCTCGCAACTTTGTTTCTTCAAAAATTCTAACAAAACTAGTTTCTTAGGTAAATCGGCTGTATAGATTATGAATCGAATGTCAGTTGTTTGCTGCAATTGACGCCTTTCTAACCTTGTCCAAATAATGGGTTGTACATTTGTTATAGCTTTTTTCGCAATCAAAACATTACATTGCTGATCTTCTAGCCCCGTGTCTTCCAATTTCCGTATCATTCTAAGCCTTAGACGAAGTATGAAATATTGTTACGCCCCACACTATCCCAAATCCAATATCCAAAGCATAATTCTATCCTCGAGATAAGCATATATAGAAATCTGTAATTACGAGTACGTTTTCAAACCTCGCACTTTACTTACCGATCCAACGGATCAAGTACGCATTGGCAACGGCAAATCGGATTGGAAACAAATAACAATCGGCATTGTTCATTTGACACCAGGCATGGGTATCTAGATGCACTTTCAGATATACATCCACAACGAACAAATGAAATGACATTAGTGGATAGCAGGAAAGTAGCGGTTGCATGGCAACCATGATTCTGACCTACAGATAATAGATAATGATTTTGTTATGCATCTGGCGCTTAGTAGAAAGTAGGCGGTTAGAAAATAGGTATATAGTACGGTCAATGTGGTATCAATGATACAGAACTGTTTAGTGCACAGTTTAAAATACAACTGAACTTCAACATGTGCGAATAGAATAGAAAAAAATATTTAAACAATTTTTGAAGTCTGGGCCTGACTCGTTATTAAAAAGAGTCATTTCTTAATAAGCTTGCGCATAAACCGGATCGGAATATTTTCCGATCAGTTGTGAGGATACTTCCTGGACTATAAGAGTCGTATTACCAAGAACCTAGAGTGCGTATAGATGCATTTTATTAAATATGAAAGTTGTCATATCGAATCTTGGTTACTTTTCGTGAGGTGGCGCCATGCCAGCGCAAGACCCGTTCGAGTAGATACCTCGGAAACAAACGCCTGAAGGCTTGAAAATAGAAAATTCAGAAGATTGATGCCTGGCCCGAGATGCGGCGTTTCACCTACGTTGAATAAATTTGAACGTCAAGCGCCGGTGCTGTGTGTCAAAATCTAGTGATTGAGTGAGAAATTATCAGATTTGCACGTTAGGTTGTATTTCGATTTGTAGTTTTCGATTGGATATGCTCACTATGGACTCAATGCAAATATCATATTATTAGAAACCTTTTTTTTATATAGATTATGATGAAATAAAAAAATATATTATTTATCGTATATATGTACTTCTGAATTTGTTTGGTTTCGCTGACGACTAGATATCTCTATTAAGGTCCTTTTTGCATATTCACAGCATCTTTAGGGGTACCACAGGGTTCGAGTTTGGGGCCATCGCTTATTTTGCTCTTTATTAACGATATAAGTAGCAATATTCGTTGACTGCCGATGAAACTCCTTTTTGAAATAAGCAGCGTCACGGGACAAAACGCGCGGAGGCAGATAGTATCAAAGTCGGCGATTCATTTGGAGTGCCTCCATTCCTGAACAGCTGTTCGAGTCGTCGCATCCAGCCAAATGAAAACAAGGAAAGGAAGGGACGTTTCAAAAAACGTGGCGAATGTTTTCAAAGCTAAGCTGATGGGGGAGTACAAAGAGCGGAGCTGAAAAAGAAGGAAAAAGGAGAAATCCTACTCGCTGTATGCTCGGTATAATAAAGGATCGTCCTTAGCGTGTACATTTGCAGGAACAAAAGAGATTTTTATCTCTCGGAGTTCTGGCATTGCCGTTTGCCATTGTCGTACGCGTCGAATATTCTGGCAGGTCGGAGGTTTACGCTGCTGAGGACGAGATCGAAAGTAAGGTTATGTATTGTTTCAGATCCATGCCTTAGGACTTGTATAGTTCATGTTTATAATTTAGAGAAATGAAGTGTGATGATTGTATTTGAATTCCTTGTTCAAATATTGTTTCCTTAGCTGATGAAATTCTCTGCAATACCTGAATATAGTGGACGCCCTATAATCCGACATGTCTTTGAATACATACGTATTTGACAATCTTCGCTAATGTAGATCACGCAGTTTTGAACAGGTTGCAACTTGTACGCGCCACCGCTATCGTGCTCGACGCGTAAGCATTGTTTTACTTACTATAGTTTGAATTTGACTACTTGTGATAGCGGTACGGCCTAGCGTGCGTTCATTGTTTACTATTTATTCATTGTGTATTAAGTATAGTACCTAGTAATGTCATCACAAACTCAGAAGCGAAAGCACAAAACATTGACAATTAAAGAAGAATTTAATATGAAAGACTTGGTTTTTGCTCTTTGTCAGTCGTGGAATGCGTTACCGTCGTCAACTATTAAATCGTTTTGGGAAAAGTTATAGCCAGATATAGTCACCACTTCTAGCAACGTTCCACAATTCAGTGTTACTTCGGAAGATATAGAACAACTCTCGACTGAAACACGGAAAGTCCGGAAGATTTGGAAATCTGGTGCTGTGGAATGGATAAAGAGGAAAATGTTTTTCATGAAATGTCTGACGAAGAGATTATAAAAGAGGTTTCTAATTATACAACAAACAATCAGCAAAATAACGACGACGTGATTGCAACTGCTTCACAAGTCACAGTACAAGACGCAATTAACGCCTTTGAGATAGGTTTACAATGGGCTGAAGAGAATGGTACATCCTACAACGAACTTTTACTTTTGAGAAGACTGAGGGACAAAGCTCTGATCGCGCGTTATAACAGCCTTAAACAAACAAAAAATTGATGAATATTTCCAAACTTCATGATATGATAAACTCATTAATGATTTTGATTAATAATTCTTGATGATTTTGGTACATATGTATGTGCATTTATGCTTAATTTTATAATAAAACGTAAGCTCTCTATTGTTATTCAATTTACTAAATTCGACATACATAATCTATATGGATATGCAATTTGTCGGATTACAAGGTACTCTTTTGTAAAAAAATTCCGGACTATAGGGGGTCTTAGGCAGTGCTCTATAATCCGACAAATTCGATAGTCCGACACTGATCTGCATAATGTTTGTCGGACGACCGGAGGTCCACTGTAGTCGTACGATGAGGCCAATCATTCTTTTCTCATTTCTTCTAAGCACCGATCTATGCTTAAACCACCGGTAAAGTTATACCGTAAGGCTCCCCTACGTGACCACAATTCCATACTCGGCACTTTACACTGTCTATACGAATGAACAACTAAATCAACAGACAGATGCAGATGACGGCGGCTACTATGCACTCATGGACATGTCCCAACATGCAGTAACATGCAGCCTCCTGCGTCTGTTTGTTAAGTCATATTGCAAGACTTTTATAGTAGTACCCTTCATAAGTAAAGCACTTACTGAAAAATGAAGAGGAATAGTTAATGAATATTTCTCTGGAAATATTGGCTTGTCTTTTGGAAACGGAGGAAATGGTGTGGTTAAAGGTTTTTACACAAAGCGTATTAATTAATTTCGCTACATTTAACCAATTTAGTTGTTCAAAGTAGCTAATGTGATCATACTTTCATAGTTTAGAAATCAATCTACAACAGGAATTTTGTATTCTTTGCAAACGTTTTACCGGTATAGAATCTAAAAATGGATAATATATTCAGTCGCGGTAAGTAATTTTTTACGAAGAATGTTTTTACTATTATAAAAAGTTGTATGGAACTTTTTGATATTATGCTGTGACATCAATGATGCAATAAAGATATATATTATTTTTAAAAATGTTGCTACCGCTGCTATAGAACGCCACTGGGTAGAGTACTGTGACATCAGGTGTATGATCGGCTTTCATGTCCTTTGGGGATATCCTTTTCGTAGGGGAACACGGAAGTTCTTCCCTAATGGTCCAGTCCACTTTAAATGGGCTTTCCTTTTTATTACGCATAAAGCTACTTAGATAGATGCGTCGCTTTACGTACTTTTTGTTAGAACACACATCGCATAACAAAACCGATGTTTTTTCTTTGTGTTGCTGATAGAAGCATCGCCACAATCTCGCCACCTTAGGAACCAAGGAGCGGTCGTATCGACCAGTTCGAGAGCAGCTTTGAGCAGCAAAGCCCATTGCCAACGATGCTTCATAGATGCAAGTAATTTGAATACCACATTAAAGACCTTAATGGGTCATGGTGCCGAATTAGGGGTGAGAACTCGGTGAAAAACTAGCACTACGGACTCTGAATATTCGGAATAAGCTTCCATCTAGATCTAGACCATAGACGTACGACAGATTCTTGAGATTTTTTATTAGTCGTTTTTTGACCAAGTAGAATTATTGCAAATAGGGCATTCCCGGATTGAATGTGTCCCGGATCCGGTTTCACCGACCCACAAAGAGCATTATAAGAATAGTCGAGCTCACGAGTTCAAATTCAAATTGTAAGATTCTTATTACGAAAATCGTCAAGTTGTGCCTTAAAATTATTTATATTATATTTTGTGACATGCAATAACCGACTCAACCGAGTTCCATCTGCTCATTAAATTGAACCCACCCCCTCAGTATTCCGGTTTTTCATAATATTTTCCTTGCTCTAACCGAGCGTGAACGTGACAGAGGGAAAATATCTTTGTAATTTCTCCGGTACACTTCCGCCTTTTTATTTTTTTAATTATTCCACCAGCGCTGAAAAGGGATCCTCTTTCGCCGAGCCAAATCTCCCCCGATTCCTTTTCGAACGGCGCGGAGAAAAGACAACGGATAATCTAGACAACAACAGTACATGGTGCACCCCAAGGATCGGTCCCTGGGCCGCTACCTTTCCTTTTATATATTGCTGACTTGCCAAAAAGTATCAACAACCTGGAGAGACAATCCTTTGATGATGATACGCAGCTCCTTCAGAGGTTTGGTATAGATAATATCAACGATGCTCCAGCTAATTTAATCACTGATATTAAAAGGCTGTGTCAATTTTCAAAATCGCACCATCTTGCCATACATGAATCAAACTCCAATGCAATGCTTTCTTTCTCTGAGCCTAGGCGGGGAAGGCTGTCGTATCATCGTTATCGGTAAAGATTTATACAGAAGAAATGAATGTCTCCCAGCGTACAAGAATATTGGAAGTTACTATCCAAACCTCCAAAAGATCACACCTGCGACTCAGTGCTTTATATGCTAATAGGTTTATCCTAATTGAGGAAATAACTCTGCAAGATAACAGCAGACTGCAGGTTATTCACTTATCTTTGGTAAGACGTTTTGATCATGTCTCAAATAAGTTCAGTTCCTTGTGCTGGTTGAAAATAACCTATTTTGAGAATGCGTAGATAGAACCTCTATATCTAAGAGAAAAGTTAATCCTTAGAGGTAGTAATAGAACCATCATCATCATCATAATTCATCTTTATTCCAACGCAGTTTCATCCACGATGCTGCTAGTATTTTTAACAACTTTGATGTTAACTCCAAACTGATGTCCTAAAAGGAATTTATTAAAGATATATATCAAAAGTTTATTTGTCATATCGATTCTTTCTTTTTTTATAACAATTCATAATTTGTACCATGTTCTACCTTGCTATTATCCTATAAGCTACTAGGGTTTTGTATTTTTTAATGTTTTTTTAATTTATTATTATTACTAATTGTTATTCATCTAACTGAAGAACTACTGTACCACGAATTTTGAACCGTATTGTATTATTATTTACAGCTTGCCTATATTGACCGCACTATATCCTTTCGTTCTCCCGTTTTTCCGATCGCGCGTCGACGTTATTGAACATTTCCCCCAGAGGGATTAGATTTCCCTAATTGGGGCCCATTTGAATTTGATTTTTTCGAGTGCCTTTCATATCGAAAAGGGAATAGGAACCTCCTATAGGATCCGATCAGTGTACTTGATGGGTTTTTATCTTTCGAGGTGGTTGGTCGTTTTCCCTCCCGCCGCAATGCCGCGTCGATTCAAAGTCGGATCGGATCGGAATATGCGGTTGAGAAGATTCGGCGACGTTCTCTTCGTATTTTCTTTTTTCGCTCGCGCGCGCAAAAATAATTGGGATGCTGAAAATACGAGGACGGTCCGATACGTCCTCATCCTTCTCGTAGTCGAATACTGCCAAAAAAAGAGCAATAGCGGTCACTGGAAAGCGCCACCTTTCCTAAATTTTCGTTTTTCTTTTGTAGCCTAAGTACAGACGAGCGTGGGGCTTTTTTTATACCTTTGATGAACATTTCCTTTATCATTATGTATGTTTTGCATAAATGCGTGTATTTTACTTGTACAATATTTCTATGTAATCAGAAACGCAGTTCTTAAACATCAAATCCTTTCAATACTTTTTACTTATTTTTTCCTTTTCTCTATTTTGTTTATAAGATTGTTTTTTTTAATTATATATATATATATATAGGTGAAAAATTAAAGCTTCCGCCTTTTGTTGGGTACTTCGACAAAATTTAAGCAAAGAGGACTCTTTATACTTTTTTTAATTCTCTCTAGCTTTCAATGGACTTTGCCATCATCATCAGGAGCTGTAATTACAATGATAACAGTAGCAACAAAAGTGTAAAATGAATTTAAACTGAATCAACTTACAGTAGTATGTGAGGATGTTGCTAATTGTTGTTTTCGTATAGGATGAGGGAAACGTACAGTAACATGGTGAGAGCTGGATACATGGTACAATGGTTAAAATTATATAAAATATGACAAGACAAGTTAAAGACAGATTAAAAATTATTTAGAAAACATTAGAGCATTACGTCGTGAAGCCACTTGATGATTGCACAAAATGGTGGTCATGGAATAATGAGTGAGATGAACCTTTGACAGAAGGCCGAAGGTTGTCAATGTCTGTGTTGAAAGATGGAACGAATTGTGGGCGTGTGCCAAAACGTTGCCAAATCACTTCAGATGATGTGATTTTCAGAATGTTATGTAAGAAAGTTTTATATATATATATAGATATATTACTTTATACTGATCTGCTTTTTTTGTTTTTTTTTTCAATCTTAAAAAAAGAGAAATATGTGTTCGCATACTCTATGTAACTATAATAGAAATAATATACAAAAGTAATGTAATGGATGTTCTATTTTCTATTAAAGCATAGCATTATACTGAACATAAGGATCTGGCCAGTTGGTCATCGACCAGTGCCAATAACAGAACAAAAAAAAGCCTTTCAAGACTTGCAGGATGAATAAATGCATTATTATATCCTTCCTGCATCATGCCACATCACATCACCAACCATGATGTCGTTTCCTCGCCGAGGGAATGAAGAAATGCGGACCCCTTTCACATCATACGGAGTGCTGATTTTGACAGCGACACCAAAATGCTCTCCCGCATTTATGAAATCTCCTCATGCTCAACAAATTGTCGTCTTCAATTCTGTAGAATCGTCACATGTACCGCTGGTTACGCAATAACGATATTAGGTTTTCGTTTCTCGTTTTCGGGACGCCCGGAAGGGCGGAATATTTTTCTGACAGAGGAATTCGGCGGCGAAAATTCGCAGCGGCGTAACAGAAAGAAACAGCAGGTGAAACTATGTGCGCTGATTTACCAGAAGATCGTCTGTGGCGACGACATTTGAATGGTTTACTTATAGGCTTCATTTTCAGATATTTCAAAAAATTAATTTCATATCAAAATTTTTTATTATATCTTTATATTCAGTTGATACAATATTTGGTAAAAACAAATGTGATAAAGCAGTAAAGATGTTATAATGCATATAAATTAATGAATAGCTATTGATACCACCCTTATGTACTCAAATGCAAGTTTGCTTTTGAAGGTAATAACTAATTTGTAGAATTTTAATTGTTATTTTTTAATAATATGCCGCAATTGTATATATTTCCAGTGACAAAAATCATATTTGATATGTAAGTCAGAATTGGAACACCGTACAGAATTGTGAATATTTTAGAAATTTGCCTCGAAACACCATAAATGGTTTTCTTTGATGTCATTAGCCCCAAATTTTACGTCAACTTTTTGAGGTTCTACTTGGAACACCCTGTACGCCAACGTTTCCTTTTCGTTTGAAAACTCATCCAACATCGACTGATCCAAACTTTGGGCGCCACTGGAAACTCCCTCATGCGAGAATCCCCGGTAAAAAAGATTCGTCGGTGTGTGCATTTTTTCCAACGTATATGAGATTAAATTCGGGGAATTCGTTTCATTCTGGAAACCCGGTACGTACCGAGGTAAAAGCCCTACCTCTGCATCGGTTGGAATCTCGAGAAGAATGATATGGAAACATATTTGGGTTTCATTTTAAATCCTAAAGGGGAACAGATTAAAAGAATGCTTCAATTCCATTTTAAATGATTCAGGGAATGGGGAACGGTAGAAATGTTGCATTTTTTACGTCGGCGTAACTTAAGGTACGTTTGCAATACAACAAGTTGCAAGCGCGTTGCGCTAGATGCGTCTGCAACACGTGCACGTTTATAGTGTAGAACTAACTCACAGTTGAAGAATTTTATAAAAACCCTATAGTTCTTCGGTTGGCGCTTACTTTGTGGATAATATATTATACTTTCATGATTATAAAACAAAACAATGCTACTGTGGTGTAAAAAAGCAATATCAAGTAATATCAGAAAATGTATGAAGGAAAATGAATACGTTGACCGGTTGGTTTAATTGTTGCTATAAAATAGAGGCATTCCATAACCTACTTTGAAAAAATGAGCTCTCTGGATGCCGTTCTTGGATGCAGGAGATGATTTATTATATTAAAAAAAATCGCCAACGTTTGATTATACATGTTGGAACTCATGGTAAGCTCAACCATTCAGGAGATACATTCTGATGAAGAAGAAAGTGATCTATAAAAGAATGTTTCCTTTGATATATGCGTACATAATCCGGCCGTCTCATCCGCAATCAATGTTCCGCCATGCATGAGGGGATCATCCCTAAGGATGCAATGCAGAGATAATTCCCAACAAAATTGGAAGGGCACCGTAAACCATACCATACGCATGCGGCTCAAGCGATAAAAATTCATTTTTACGTTCAGGTTTTATGCCGCATATATCTTTTTGTTTTGGATATCCTCCGGATAGCCTTCGTTATTTTATTATATGGGCATATGCGTGGCGTGGATGTTCTCTTTGATGTATATGGGGCTTAACCGATTTATGGGGATGATGCATAGCTACCTGATGGTCGCTAAGAAATCGATTCCGTTTCCGATAATTTGATTCCGATTCCTGCAGTTTCGATTCCGATTTCCAACCGATCGGATTTGGACAAGCTGGAGGAGAACTCTAAGGTGCAAAGTATGTTGACATACAGGCAGAAGTCGGAATCAAAATATCGGAATCGGAATCGAAGCCTCCTGAATATATTTTTTCGGAGCCATTTGAATCAAAACCTCGGAGATGGGCTTCAAAATAACCGGAATCGGAAACAAGATTATCGGAACCGAAACTAGAGTAATCGGAATAGAAATAATCGGAATAGAAATAATCGGAATCAAAACCTTGAGACTCGGAATAGAAATTATAGGAGTCTCATCGAAATTACCGGAGTCGGATTCGAAATTCTCGGAATCTGAATATAAACAATCGGAATCAAAACCTTGAGATTCGGAATAGAAATTATAGGAGTCGTCATCGAAATTACCGGAGTCGGAATCAAAATTCTCGGAATTTGAATAGAAACAATTGGAATCAAAACCTTGATACTCGGAATAGAAATGATAGGAGTCGTCATCGAAATTACCGGAGTCGGAATCGAAATTCTCGGAATCTGAATAGAAATAATCGGAATCTAAACCTTGAGAGTCGGAATAGAAATTATAGGAGTCGTCATCGAAATTACCGGAGTCGGAATCGAAGTTCTCGGAATCTGAATAGAAATAGTCGGAATCAAAACCTTGAGACTCGGAATAGAAATTATAGGAGTCGTCATCGAAATTACCGGAGTCGGAATCGAAATTCCCGGAATCTGAATAGAAATAATCGGAATCAAAACCTTGAGATTCTGAATAGAAATTATAGGAGTCGTCATCGAAATTACCGGAGTCGGAATCGAAATTTTCGGAATCTGAATAGAAATAATCGGAATCAAAACCTTGAGACTCGGAATAGAAATGATAGGAGTCGTCATCGAAATTACCGGAGTCGGATTCGACATTCTCGGAATCTGAATAGAAATAATCGGAATCAAAACCTTGAGATTCTGAATAGAAATTATAGGAGTCGTCATCGAAATTAACGGAGTCGGAATCGAAATTCTCGGAATCTGAATAGAAATAATCGGAATCAAAACCTTGAGACTCGGAATAGAAATTATAGGAGTCGTCATCGAAATTACCGAAGTCGGAATCGAAATTCTCGGGATCTGAACAGAAAAATCGGAATCAAAACCTTGAGACTCGGAATAGAAATTATAGGAGTCGTCATCGAAATTACCGAAGTCGGAATCGAAATTCTCGGAATCTGAATAGAAATAATCGGAATCAAAACCTTGAGACTCGGAATAGAAATTATAGGAGTCGTCATCGAAATTACCGGAGTCGGAATCGAAATTCTCGGAATCTGAATAGAAATAATCGGAATCAAAACCTTGATACTCGGAATAGAAATGATAGGAGTCGTCATCGAAATTACCGGAGTCGGAATCGAAATTCTCGGAATCTGAATAGAAATAATTGGAATCAAAACCTTGATACTCGGAATAGAAATGATAGGAGTCGTCATCGAAATTACCGGAGTCGGAATCGAAATTCTCGGAATCTGAATAGAAATAATTGGAATCAAAACCTTGATACTCGGAATAGAAATGATAGGAGTCGTCATCGAAATTACCGGAGTCGGAATCGAAGTTCTCGGAATCTGAATAGAAATTATCAGAATCGAAATCGAAATAATCCGAATCGAATCCTTCAGAATCGGAATGAAAAACGAAATTACCGTAATAGGCATAGAAATAATCGGGATCGAAACCGTTGGAATCGGAATCGAAAGCTTCGGAAGCGAAATTATCGGATTCAAAATAGAAATTATCCTGATCGGCATCGAAATCACAGGAATCAAAATCGAAATTATCGGAATCGGGATTGGAACCACGGGAATTTTTCCCTTTGGAACCATCGGAATCAATTCCTTACTCCTATGCGATATCGTTTCTTCGGGGCGACTTGATCAGGACCGTTCTAGCTCTAGTTTGAGCCCATTAAACTTAATCACCAAAAACAGAATATTACGTAACAGATGCGGAAAGATGGAAAGGACTTTGTTGAGGGCATCAGGCCAGGAACCCATCACTCGCCTTTCCGCCCTAGCGCTTCGCTAGCGGTGCCAGCGGCGTTTCGGCTGTCATGCATTTTAAGCAAGCCGTGAAGGGTTCAAAGGGCGTCAGAGAATTACGCGGCGATTTCGTTACACGGCGAGAGGGCAGGACGAAAGGGCTGGATACGTGTTGATTTTCATTAGGATTGTAAATACGGTCAGCGGAATTTTCGACGTCGTCGCGTATCACACGTACGCGCACCGACCGGTCTGCGTCAAAGGGCAACGGGAATAATTAACTGCACAAAGGGGAGGGTTTGCTTGGTGGATTGGTTCAAATTAGGGATAATTAAAATTGGCGTTAGTCCAAAACCTTTCTCGCGAGACAATGTTTGAGAGCAAAGATTGACATTTGAAACAGGAAATAATGACATGGCTGTGGCATGGTCTTAACTCTATATGTATGAATCATAGCAGGAACGCGAAAAATTAAACAATAAAAAGGGAATTCTAAATTTCATTTAACGTTAATCGACAAATTAACATCCATTTTCCCTTTTAGACAATTCTTGTCCAGTGATTTCCATTTAACAAACACTGATGAACTTATCTCCGTCTTCCGGCATTTCGCGACGTTTTTTCTTACACAAACCGGATCCCTCAGCTCATGCATATTCAAAAAGGCTGCAAACGAGCGAGAAAAATAATTTCGAAATATAAATCAAGCGTCTTCCCTCACTTCGTAAATAACGTGTTAAGCGTCCTCCAGGGGGCGCCACGCTATCACGTCGGGAAACGTCACGACGAGCTGTCGGAGGATTAATTTTATGAAAATTTAAAGCGAGAGTGTTTCGCTTTAAATTGGACCTGCGAACATACCGGGTGTTTCACCGTTCGGATATCGCAAACGGTATTGGATACGGAGTCGGTTAAACGAGAGCGTGTGCATTTAGGTAATTATGAAAAAATGGACTAGAATGTTTCAAAATTTTGTGTATTTTCGGAGATGGACGAAAAAACCTCTGTTTCAGATGCGAGTTCAAAATAAAATGTACACTAAGATTGTCATGTTCGAGGGTCGTTTCAAAAATGATGTTTCCAGCGCTGTGAAAAAGTGGATTCCATGACTCAAAAAATGCGTAGAAAAATGGCGACTATGTAGAAGAATCAACGTTTCTAATCGTAAATGCGTTTTTTCAAATAAAGAATTGTCCCTGAAAAATGAGGGAAACTTATTCTTGAAACATCCCTCGTACTTGTAGTGTTACAAGCCCCAGATCGCCGACTGTCACAACCGTACTAGTACTATTAGTATTTCCCTTTAACACACGCCTAATTAGTGACTTGAATGCCAACAATTTAATAATGCATCCTGAGACAGCATCAGACTTAATTCCCGAACAAATACTAAATTTCAACAGGCGCACAGTCGTCAGGTAATTTACGAACAAGCTGGGCTACTTGCTGTTCACGCTGAGCTGATTTATTTGTTCAATTTTTTTATCGCTTCTTCCTGAATATTCATGAACGACACGACGCATTTTCGGACGATAAGCAACATAATGCTAAAATGAGGGTTGAAGGGCGAATAACAAAGTATCGAATCCACAGACGAAAAAATGCGGCCACCCATCGTATGAAAAGCAGATTGGGTGATCGTTGCAGTTTTTATTTGATAGGACGTGATGTCCTGTTAGGGGGGAGGTGAAATTTACAATTAGTCGTACAGAGTCGGTATTCGTACACGATATCGCGCGGTAAACAAGTGGCGTCGAGTAGGTAGACTCAGTACAAGTTAGCCCCTCTTAGAAAAAATGTACTACTAACAAGTACTCAACTACGTACGTTGTTACGTATAAATAATATACTATGACGAGCAAGGAAAAAAATGAAATGGCGTCAAGTAGATCGACTCTGTACTTTGTAAAGAGAAAAACAGTGTTATTGATTTGAAACTATAGACTTTGAAAAAAGTGTTTTCGTTTGAAACTATAGACTTTGACTATGCACCATCTGAGTCAACTTTTCTACGTTTTGGCATCTTTTCTAGTCGCCGGCCACGGAAACCTTTACGGTTTTGAAATTGATATAATCGAATTGATAATAAACGTTCGACTATGACTACATGGTGCACGATATCTGAACAGATCTCGTACTGAGGCACCGTCGGCGTTGCTGAATCCGGATCGGACCCTCGGCAGGTAAAGGACATCGCGTGTTGCGTGAAATATATGCGATATTGTGTCTAGCAAACAGGTATACTACCGGGATCATAGGTAATAATAAACAAAATAGAATTTCTTAAACATCAACAAACTTAAACACACTGAACGAACACTTACCTAACAAAAAACCTTTTAAAGATGTTTTCAACTGATTCGGGAGATACACAGTTTTACTCCATTGGGCAACTTTTTGGTCCCAAGAGACTGGGGGGGGGGGGCTTTACATATTTTGTATTTCATAGTATGAATTGCAGATTTTAACTATAAGGGTTTAGCAGTTAATACATTGCAGACCGGTCTTTGCAATTTGTGAACTCGTTAAAAATACTTTTCTTCTTTGATTTTGAATAATTCTGATTAATAAGATCGAAGCCACATTTGCAATCGCCAGGGACCTTTCTATTAAATCGTTTATGTTTATTTTCCCAAATAAATGTCCCAGCTTGCTTTATTCACCGTTGTCTAGAGTTATTCATAGAAGAACCTATATCAATCTTCTATGTGATCTTCCCGAGACACTACAAGCAGAACTGCCGAACTTTGTGCAATATTTTACGTAACTCATGACATTTATGATCGAAGTAAAGCAACTACTTGATACCCCAGCTAGTATACCCCGTATTTAATTCGATGTTTAGACACATTTTTCATCGCACGTACATTTTTATATTCAATTCCGAGCTCAAAGAAAGGATCTGTCGCTTATGCAGGCTATTTTTATATTTTTGACATGTTTACGACGCGGATAAAATTGTACAAATCTCCCCTGGACGGGTCTGATAGTATACACCGCATTTTATGTGGTAGTAAAAGAAATAGTTGACATATTACGGAAACGACCCTCACTGACAATGCGAGTCGTACTTCAGTATGAAGCTTACAGAATTTGGAAAATTGAACGGGTTGTTTAATGTAAATCCTGAAATCACGTTTCTTGCTCAATGTCGACTGAAATGCTACAATATGTTTACATTTTGAGGAAAAAGATTTGGTGACAAAAAAATAAAGTAAATTCATTTTCAAAAATACCGTGACTTGGTGTCCTATTGAAAAAGAAAGTTATACTTGAAGGAGAATTTAAAAATGGTTTCTATAAGCATGCAATTTTAGCATTCATTTTTATACTTATTCTTCGTGTCACATTCCAATTTTCAAATAAACCAAATCCAGATAAGTTTGGTGAGATCTTTATGTTTGTATCTAGCATTGTCATGGCACTCCTCTACATTGTGCGTATAAAATCCGCCGTCTGTCTTCATTTCAGAATGAAATTCAATAAAAAAATTCCGGATGTTGCATTTTATATGTCGCTGTATACAAAATAAAGAGACGTGGTCCAAGCACTGATCCTTGGGGCACTCCTGAGGAGACGTTCTCTGGAAATTCGTTACATTGACTGGCCACATTAATACGGGGGATTAGTGCTAAGTTCGGTGAACACTTTCATCACCGCAAACTTCGTCTGTGTCGTGAAAGTTCCCGTCCCCGTTAAAATATCGCTCATCGCATCTTGTCCGACATCCCCCGAAAGCCTGGTGGCCTGCTCCCCTACAGTGATCGACTCCATAAGTCGAAGTTTAATACTCCCGAGGAGGAACTCCATACGCGCTGTCTCTATCGCGCCCCGAGCGAATAGCGAGCGAGTTGGAGGGGGATGGAGATGCAAGGAGGGATTACGAAACGATGAATGGAACAGCCGAACTACTGAGATCAATACCGCCAAGGCCTCGTGGAGGGTTCTTTGTTCTATTGTTTGGAGGACGTTGATTTCTGCTGGGCATCAATGATGATTCTTCAACGTGCGTCTATTAGCTTATTAGGTGTGAAACGGAATCTTTGAGCATAATTTTCATCAAATTGCAGAAGTTTGATCAAGACGTAACTCCGCACACGTATACACGACCAATGACAGTGCAATAATTTGATAACAGTATTTTATTATCATTGTTAGGACCGCCAGGATTAATAAATTATTTTATAGATCCTCTGTAGGCGAGTAAGAGAGATAGAGCTAGCGCGCGATCGGCGCATGCGTGAGTTTCGTACTTACTCTTTGTTGGTTGGGGCACTCGGCACATCACAACGCAGGCAGATACTTTTTCAAGGTAGCGCATTCTCACCTTGTTCATTGCGAATGTTGAAAAAGTAGAAAATAATTTTTAATTACAAAGACTTTATCTTTCAGTACTAGATAATTAACAGAATAATTCAATTCAGAATATAAAAGCGTGGGGTGCATTTTACTACAATCTCATAAGTCTCCTTTCATAGATATTTGCCAATAGAATGATTGTTGCATTTAATATCAAATTGGATTTAATATACAGCAAATTTTTGTCAAGCCAGCCGCAGTATTACTTTAACGTCATTTAAATTTGTGCTGTTACATCATCAGCAACGAGGTATAAATTAAGATCTTGGTTATCCGTGATGTCATTCACTATGATTATAAACAATACAGGGCCCAGGATGGAGCCTTGAGGCACTCTCAAAGGTTATTCTTTAAAAGTATCTTCAACAAACTACCAGAGTCAGACTGGTTTTCACCAAGATCAGAAGATGCTTTCTGTGTCATTTTACTTGCCGCGTTACTGGCGAGGAAGTATCGCAATCGCAAACAAACCCCAGGAACAAAAATACGAGAACCGGTACCGAGTAATTCTTTCAACTCCTGTGGCATGTTAGGCGATATTCCGCGTCAAAATGAAACGGCACTTACCTGTCGACACGTTTTTTTTTTTTTGTAAAATCGGGTCAATAATCGTAGTCACGAGCTGCTGGATAATGATTGTCGTGCGACTTGGATCTGTTTTAATATTGATCGGTGGGGTTTTGAGGGTTTGTGAACCCAGCATAGGGACCTTGGAGGTTCAAACAACTGTAGCAACGTGTGATGGGTCACACGATGCATTATTTAGTTTCTCAGGAAAAGGTGCTTGAACTATCTACTTTCCAATATTTTTATCTCAATGAAATATTAATGGACACATCAACTGAATCTTAGCGTTGTCGATGGGTTTCTTCAGCGGGTCGTTGCCAGAGATTATTAGTTCGTATTACTGTAGAAGAAGAACCTAGGAGTGTATGCGATCATTCTCTTTGGCACGCGCGACGTCACTCGGTGACAAAATCAGCCAGAGATGGGAGACAAATGTAAAGTTTGATATAGATATTTTCAAATTACAAAAGAAAGTTATACGATGAATCGCGCACCACTTGATATGAGATGCGACGTTTATATCAGCCTGAGTGTTTATGAAAGTTTATCTTGGGAACAAGTATCCCTATTGCACAAGCATAATTATTAATTTTCTTTATCTCAAGGTTCGTCTTTCGTTGCTTATTTATTTACTCATCTGATATTATATAGATGTTTTTACAGTGTGTGATATTTTTCGTATAACGATCCATATACAGGGTGGCACATCGAAAACGATGCGTCACCCTGTATGTTAGGATATTTGAAAAGATGGCGCTTTATATTATCTCACTTGTATATACAGTTTTCAACACATCTCAAGACCCCAATAATATGAATGCTTGTGGTCTAAACCGGCAAAAAAACGCTTCGTACCTTTTTCCCACCCCGAAATGATACCCGATCACATACACGCACCCCATCCCTCGTTCGGTGATAAATTCGAGTCGATAAAAAACACGAGTAGACACATATGCAAATGATTCGAAATGGTGAGAAATAATCTGATGGCCGAGTTTTAAAAATGCCACTGCCCGCATAGAAGCATCCCCTACGGCCAACGTGGAGGATTGAAGGGATATTATCACGAAATCATAATTCAGGCACTCCAGCTACCCTACACCGACTCATTAAGCGGTTGTGCAGGAGCGGATTCAGTTGAAATTTCGCTTTGAATTTTAAGCTTTATAACCAGTGCACGATTTTAAAAACCGTCAAAATGTCGGGTTACAGACTTGGACGTTTGCTCGAGGAATGACTCAGCGACGAGACACGCTCAAGCATGCATTGTTGATTGTTGAAAGCTAAGTAGTATTTATCTCTGAAAAGTGTTTAAAATCGGTGATGTTGCTATGTGAGAAAATTATCACTGAATATGCGGCCAATGAAATATCTATTAGCTGTGCCCGACGGGTTATTTTTATGTTGTCTTTTCTAAAGACAGCTTATGTTCAAAGTTATGAATTACGATTTTTCCCGTTTATTTTTGTGTTGACAAAACGTTTGAAGAGTGTTACGGGAAACCGTGGCAGTGTGCAAGTATAAAATATACGATTCCACATAAAGGTGATTACCTTATGTGTCCGGATCAGTTAACGAAAAACCGACCTCTTATGTCTCTCTTTGTGTTTAAATAAAGACCTTGTACATACTATTTTGTTTTTTGCGAGGACAAGTGTTCTGAGTCCGTCCCTGTCTGCAACCCTTATAAATCCTCTAAACTGCCGTGGTGGGCCGTTCCGTTCACCGGGTTACGTATTTCAGAGCGCGGGCTGGCCGAATGGGTCGTCAACAGGAACACCAAGGGGCCGGGGGTTGGTCATTGTTCGCGTAATATTCCCGGTCATTCGGTCAGTGCTTCGCCGATAATTTTATTCTCCCTCCGTAATGGGTTGGAGGACTCGTAAGTGACCGGCGAGGACGTTTCGCAAACGTTCGCTGTTGTTTAATAATTTAATCACCCCCCCCCCGCGAGAGCCATTCGGAAAACATTGGCAATTTAGCGAGTGCGCCTGAAAAATAAATCAAGAGTTTAAAAGTTGTACTGGACATTGCGAATTGTAGGACATGATTTTATAAATATAATAAACGGGTGCAGGGGTGGAGAAAAAAAGGGCGTCGAGTAGGTTGACTCTGCACTCCATACGTAACCTAAGCGTAAAGTTAAGGTAACAAGAAAAATATCCGTGATTTTTGACAGGTTGCTTTTCGGTGAAAAATGATCATATCTAGACATCAAAAAAATCATTTTCTTCTAGTTCTTTAGGAGCAACCTAAACTTTAGAACATACACGCGACGTATATGATGATCAGCACATATAACATTCAATATCGGCCGGCGGTTCTCACGCATGCCCGAGATGTCGGTTGATATCATTTCACGCAAAACAAACAACGATGTTATAAAAAAGCGAGTGTTTCGAGAGCATATGGTTCGTTTCGCAACCTTTATTTACTGGAAAAGCACACACATGCTATACACGCTAGCTGCTCCTATGCTTTTTTCCCGGCGTATCAGTCAAATAAATTCTGAGAAATGTCAACGCGATAGTTTGAAAACGCGACGTGGATTAGACTATGTGTCGACTTTAAAGTCAGTAGCGTTCACAGGTTTTTTCAATGATATGAAAATAATATAAGAATAATAGTACTGCTGCAAGGTGCGGTGTTCCTCGAGGTTCCATATGTGGTCCTTTACTTTTCTCTCTTTATATATCCCATTTCCATAATCACGATGGTACTCAAATTCATTTTAGTTCCAACATAAAATGACCTTTATGGTTTTCGCCTCAAAAAACACAAGAAGTTCGATCGAATCGGAAACTGACCTTAGAACAGAAAAAGAACGAAAAACAAAAATTATTTT
The DNA here is from genome assembly GCA_963669975.1 of Acanthoscelides obtectus. Taxonomy (NCBI): domain Eukaryota; kingdom Metazoa; phylum Arthropoda; class Insecta; order Coleoptera; family Chrysomelidae; genus Acanthoscelides; species Acanthoscelides obtectus. The sequence continues at coordinate 8,800,164 of CAVLJG010000010.1, forward strand.
TATTTATTTATACTGCATTTTGAAGCAATTTCGCTTCAAAAAGAAACGATAGAGACCGTATGTAAATGTCAAAGAACAGAAAATACACACGCTGATCAGTCGTAATCTTCTGCTCCAGGATAAATGATAATAATAATAAAATACGTCTTTATTGCTGTAATATTCGGAAATACACATATAAAAATGATAATTTTTTGTCTGCTGCTGTGCGAACTTTGTGATTAATATAATTTGTTGTTGTAGATCTTCTTAATGCTGCTTCCTTAGAAATCTGTTCGAATTCGGTTTTGTCCCCAGCACTGTAGCTGATAAGATAGACAAATAAGCGCACCTGGTGATATGGGTCATCAAAAACGAATGTTTGACTTGACACACCGACGTTTTATAGCCTCTTGTTGATAATGCTGAATTTATAGTATTTATTCAGGCATATATAGGTGTGTTGGGATAGATACAATTTTGTGTACTCAAAAGAAAGGAGTGATCCAGAAAAAACATGGTTTTATGTTATGATGCTCCTTACAGCTGCTACGGTACCCCGGAATCTAGGCTTACGGTTTAGAGTAGTCTGGAGTAGTATATCGAAAAGATTCTACAAATTTACATTACCGTTCAAAAGGTTGTGGACGGTTGACGATTGATCCTTAATACGTATGTTAACACAAAACATTGAAATAAAAAGTCACTTTAAGGATACAAAAATTGTCGTTTACATCCTATTTTTCTTTAAAATGGCGTCTTGAAACCGTGAACTGTGAACTTTGTAAAGCTCCGTGTTGTTTTTCGAACAGATCTTTTTTCGTCCGTACTTTCTCGTTTTGATCTCGTTTCCAGAATCGCCCTGTGTAAAGAGAGCAAGCACACAACGAAAATAAACTAGGAGACCGTATAAAGGCTCCACGTGTGCTTTGTGCTTATATGTATGACTTTATGCACATCTCAACCGGTTTCAATTTAATAAAGCAAATAAATCTTCGAAACGATAACAGCGAACAACCGTGGCAGTCCTCTACTCTAAATGATGCCGGTAATTGCTATACAGACTACTGTTGATGATTTGTAATGGAAAAAGCAGGATCGGATTCCGAATCGGAGTACGTTGAGGATTTTTATGAAGCTATTTTGATATTGCTATATATGATATTATTGTTAAATTACCATCGAATTATTTCCGTTTTGTGTCCATCTTGGAATTCAAGTGCCTTGTTGCTTTCTGGTATAAACACGCCTCAACATTGTAATGATCAAAATGCACATAAACACAAGCATGACAGACGACTCCGAATAGGCTCATCAAATATCCAAAGACCACACAAAACATTATCCAAAAGGTCATTTAAATTTAAAGATTGGATTTGAACAGTGGAGCGAATAATGACTATATGTTTATAATTTTTGTTATTAAGATATTATACAGCGGGACACAAAAGTCCCGGTACGGCTCTGTACTTTATCGAGTAAAGTATTTTTGGAAAATCTCAAGGAGAAGCATTCAGAAACTTTCAGTCGGGAATTCAACGATGACCTTCAATTAGACCTTCACATTCAAGATTAATTTACAGTCAACATTATTTTTGATGGCGGCAATCGAACGGGAAATTTTATGTTCAAACACAGTTAAAGTCCAAGGTCAGGATGACTGCTTTAGGTCAACTAAAAATCAAATGTGTGCTGCTAGGAGAGCCTCTATAAATGTCACAGGACTAGTAATGAAAACAACTATCAAGGTCAGGTCTTTCCTAAATTTTAACGAGAAAATGAACGATGTCCTTGGAATTGACCTTGGCCTTCTCCTTCAATGTAATTTCAAAATCAACTTTTTTTCAATGAAAAACCCTATTTTGATGCCGGAAATCGAAAGATTGTAAAATTTTACGTCCAAATACGAATTTGAAGTCCAAGGTCAGGGTGCCATCTAAAGGTCAAATGTGTGCTGCTAGGAAAACTTCTATAAATCTCACAGAATTAGTAATGAAAACAGCTATCAGGGTCAGGTCTGTGCTAAATTTTAACGAGAAAATGAACGATGTCCTTGGATTTGACCTTGGCCTTCTCCTTCAATGTTATTTGAAAGTCAACTTTTATCAATGAAAATCCCTATTTTGATGCCGGAAGTCGAAAGAGCCGAAAATTTTACGAGCAAAGACGAATTGAAGACCAAGGTCAGGATACCATCTAAAGGTCAAATGTGTGCTGCTAGGAAAGCCTCTATAAATCTCACAAGTTTAGTAACGAAAATAAATATCAAGGTCAGGTCTTTGCTAAATTTTAACGAAGAAATGAACGCTGACCTTGGTTTTGACCTTGGCCTTCATCTTCAATGTTGTTTCAAAGTCAACTTTTTTCAATGAAAATCATTATTTGGATGACGGAAATCGGAAGAGTGGCAAATTTTACGTCCAAATACGAATTTGAATTCCAAGGTCAGGGTGCCATCTAAAGGTCAAATGTGTACATCTAGGAAAATCTCTATAGATCTCACAGGATTAGTATTGAACCCAACTATCAACGTCAGATCTTTGGTAAATTTTGATCCTCACCTTCAAGATCATTTTAAGGTCAAATTCGTTTTTTAATACAAATCCCAATTTTTGATGTCTGTAATCGAAAGTGCGGAAAATTTTACGTTCAGATACGAATTGAAGCCCAAGGTCATGGAGAACACTAAAGGTCAAATGGAGGTCAAATGTGTGTTACTAGGAAAACCAATATGAATCTTACAGGATTAGTTATGAAAATAAATATCAAGTTCAGTTCTTTTGACGAGTGATCTTGGATTTGATCTTGATCCTTACCTTCAAGGTAATTTCAAGGTCTTTTTTTCAAACCGAAACCCGCAGGAACAGTATCTCAGTACCTATCAGTAGGACTTTAGTAAATTCTCACAAGCAGCGGAGACCTTGGATTTGACCTTTAAACTCGGTGTTCGTTATGAATGATTTTTAAGCGATACGGTTCCTGCGGGTTTTTGAAAAAATCGACCTCCAAGGTCAAATCCAAGATCACTTGTCAAAATTTGCTACACGCCTGACCTTGACAGCTATTTTCATCACTCATCCTGTGAGATTTATAGACTACCTTTAGTAGTCATCCTAGAGATTTTCCTACATTTGACCTATGGGTGACACCCTGACCTTGGACCTCAATTCGTATTTGATCATAAAATTTTCCTCTTTTTCGATGTCCGGCATCAAAATAAGGATTTTCATTGCAAAAAGTTTACTTTGAAATTACATTGAAGGTGAAGGCCAAGGTCAAATCCAAGGTCATAGTTCATTTCCTCGTTAAAATTTAGCAAAGACCTAGTATTGTGAGATTTATAGACGTTTTCCTAGCAGCACACATTTGATCTTCATTTGACCTTTAGTAGTCATCCTGACCTTGGACTTTAATTGTGTTTGAACGTAAAATTGTCCGTTCTTTCGATTTCCGGCATCAAAAATAACGTTGGCCGTAAATTAACTCTTAAGGTGAACGTCAAATTGAAGGTCACCGTTGAATTCCTTACTGAAAGTTTCTGAAGACCTGACCTTGACCTTTTCCAAAATTACCTTATTCGAGAAAATACAGAGCCGTTCCGGGACTTTCGTGTCACGCTGTATATTCAATCATACCGAGTGCTATTGCATTCCATCATAGTGAGTAGCGTCCTGCGAAGGATTCGTAACAGTTATAAAAAATATTCCTTCATCCGGTCCTGTGCTTTGGGTGTAATATAGCGAAAATGATTCCGCACACAGCAGACTGGCTGGCAGCACTCTGCAACCTTGGAACGAATATTATGTGTACATTATTTATGTGTGTATGGTGTGAGTGGTTAGATAAAACTGTAATTCAACTCCAGAACGATTAATTTCTCAGTTGACGTACACAACTGGTAACGATATCATTTTTGTGCTTTTGCCTTGTAAGGAAATTCAGCAGAGTAGAAACGATAACAATTGAGATTGTTATAAGCTATGTCGGACCGAAAAATACGCGAATATTTCAGTTTGTTGGAAATGCCAAGAATATAGTCTTGACATAATGTAGGCAAAAAAGATCCAAATAAATTGACCATGATCGTCAGTATTGATTACCTTATAATATGCGGAGGTATCTATAACAGTTACTCTATCTGTTGTGTACCTTTCAAAATTAAAAAGAAACGCATCCGATTTATACGAGATCCAAATTTTGACCTAGATAGCAGATTTGAGTATTTCTGGAATCAAACGCGCTTTTTTGTGAATAGCCACAAGCACATTCCAAGTACCGAGTATCTTCAAACGAACGTTCCAAATGTCGACTTCGAAATATTGATCCGCATCAAGCCTTATATTAACAAGCTTTATCTGGCCGGTCCCAGCGAGGGGTATCATTTTCCCTTATCCATTTCCAATATTCCCTTGCCGTCCTGTTTGTGTTTAACGTCCCCGCAAGGGCGGATCACTTACGAAATTTCATATCACGACCTTGACCTGTCGCTTTCGCATGATGAGTATCGAGTTGCTCGCGTGATGCTTCGCCAAATTCGCTTAATGAAAACCCATCGAGTCGGACGGACCATCGTGGAAAAAACCATCAATTTCGCTGTTCGATTACATCACCTCGCGATGGGTGGGTAGGATTCTCTTATTGTAATCGACATTGCTGTACGGGGTCTTCACGATACATTGGGACGACATCTGTAACTCGTAACTACGAGTATAAAAATGTATAAGTAGAGGTTCTGTAACCACCCCTTCTGCACACACAAAAAGGAGGGTATACGCGCAAAAACTTTACAAATCTCAATAGTCAAAGAAAAGCCATCACAATATTTATTAAATTTTTGGCGTTTTCTTCTGTATTAAACGTTCTATAGCACGATCCCACTTCTGAAAAAAGTTTCAGTTACAAACTCAGATTCTTATTTCCAGAGTTACCGCTGAGAAAGATTACTGCTTGCTCCTTGGATTAAGTGATCTTCCAATAACGCCAAAGACGACATTTATCTTCGAACCCTCTTACTAATAAAGATCCAACTTCAAACCAATGTCCTTTGTCTGCCGACACCATCGCCGTTTTAAAAACAAAGATACAAAGGCAATACGGAGAGAGAGATGTCAAACGGGAGGTCTCCCCTTTCCGAACGGACATAATCGGATTCTTTTGTTCCCGACCGCATCGAAATGAACGCTAAACGCATTTCCTGAAATGTGCACTTCGGCGCATTTCCACAATCAGATATCCGACGTCGACGTTGCAGCGTCCCCGCTCGTCTCTATTTATCAATTGCACACGCTTTTCTGCTACCCTGTTACCGCTTCTTTCAAACCCTATCAGGAACGATGGTAGTAATCTCAAAGATGTACAAATAAAACAAACGCAACCACAAAAAATGGACATCTCAGATTCGAAAACCAGGGTAAAAAGATGGACAAAGATCCATTAAATAGAATGGACCAAATATCGTGTAAGAAAAACGAAAAAGAGGGTCGTGTCGTGCACTTGTCTGTGCAAAAAACGACTTCTTAACGCAACAAAAGCCCTGCTTGTATTGCTTGAGATTCGTATAAGGAAGAACAGTATCACCTCTTTTATTGCAGGGTGACACGTTACTCTTTGTCGTGACAAAGGGCTGAGATGAGGAGATTCTTTATCATCAGACGACGGACAATGAGAGGTCGGTGTTGTCACGATTATACAGAAAAACGGACTCCGAAAGCCGGCAGTTCCCCTTTCGGCGTTTGCGTCGTGATTCCCGAAGCGCGTTTGCGGAATTCACTGGTATGTGCGCGTGTATGTTTGTTCCAGTCAGCTTCATAATCGCTAAGATGCAGCAGCATATACTCTAGGCGCTGAAGAAAGAAACTAAACCCAAACACATACACGCATATTGCTCGTGAGTGAGTGTTTAGGCGCAGGAGACATTACAGGACCGCATCAAGATATTATGGGTAGTCATCAAAAATTTCATACAAGATAATTATTATCTTTTACAGTAAATTTCAGTTAGAGATTCACAAATGAGTTAACTACACTTTTTAGTTATTACTAAGCAAGCTGCGCGCACTCATTCAGAAGAGGAACTTGAATCTTCTGAATCGTTTAAATGAATTATTAGAGGTTCAATTTGGGTATCGATGACATTGTCCAAATCCCACATTTTGACCTCAACCTTCTCCCGAACGTGGCGGATACAGTTTTTCCATTCCTCTGCCGTAACTCTATTGACTACGATGTGAAAGAGATTTTTAACATCAGAAAATTTATAAGTATTATTATTCGACGCCACGTATTGCTTTATGTTGGCCCAAATCAGCTCAATAGGGTTCAGCTCACAATGGTAGGGTGGCAGTCTCAAGACAGTTTTACTTTGTTTTTTGGCCATTTCGTCGATCATTTTAAAATCGTATTTGTATTTATGTCTATTGACTATACTTATCAATTCACCCTTGACCATTGTTTCATCAAAATCGATCTGTTTTGAGGCCAGCCATTGTTGTATGTTTGCTTTTTTAGTTGCCATTGTGGGAATTTTTTCTATTTTTCTAGAATGGTACGGGGCATTATCCAGTACAATAACAGCGTTATTCTCCAGCTTTAGTAACATTTTGGAGAACCAATTTTCAAAGAAATTGCCGTCCATCTCCTCATGATAGTCCCCTGCCTTTTTTGATTCAAAGGCCCACAGTGCTTCGGGAACAAAGCCGTCTTCACTACCTACGTGACAAATGATCAGCCGTTTGCCTTTTCCTGGAAATAAATTATTCCTTACACTATGGATTGATTAAATTTGAAGGAATGAGGCAATTGAGTTCATTTAGCTGAATTTAAGAGTCACGGAATGCTGATCAAAAACTGAAAAACGTAGAAAATTGAAGTTTGCAACTTCTCAAAACCCATTCAAAGCAAATTGACTGCACCCAAAAATGATAATAAATTTCAAAATAACGCTTAAAAGAGGGTCGAAGTTTTTTTCCTAATGACTACACTGCGAATGCACCATTTTTGGAGAATATCACACATTATCTGCTATCACAGCATATTATTTGCCCAAATTTATCAAAATTAAATTGCCGGATAGATGAAGGAGCTTACCTGCAGGATTTTTCAATCCAGCCGAAAGACCGTCTAGAAAAGCCTGCCTTGATGATGTTACTGATTTGTCGACCCAAACTTTCGCTTGAGTATGTCCAGCATTCACCCACGTTTCGTCCAAATAGTAAATTTTTCTTTTTTCATCGCGAAACTTCCGAATCTTCCTAAGGTATTCCCTTCTCCACACAACAATTTCTTCTTTCTCTATTAACATACTGTTTCTTCCCCGTTTCAAGAATCGAAAATTAAGTTCCTTCAAAAGTTTTCGGAATGTGGTTCTTTTAAATGATGCAAGATCCTCATCAGCATTAACTAATCTTAATATCTTATCTACTGTAGGTATCTCATTTCGGAAGAAAAAAATATGCACTTTCCTCCTGATGGCAGTTCTGTCAAAGTCATCTACTCCGTCCGTTATCCTTTTTCTTGCAGGATACGGTTTTGGCTCAGAAAGTGAGTGAGTGCTTCTATATTCCTTAATGATCCTATAAACACTGGACCGACATACTCCAGAAATATGTGCTACCTTACATATAACTTCGTCCACGACCAAATCGGGTTTTTCTTGAATTTGGTTTTTGTATATATTTAATATTATTTGTTTTTCATTTGCACTTAAATGTAGCTTCTTAGCCCTTTTTTGGGTGGGGTTGCGCTGATGTCAACCACTTCGTCGACTGTATCTGTGTCAGACATCGTATCTTATAAACAAAACGTTCCACTCGCGAAAAACGAGTATACGCTACTGAATGCGTAATGCGTATGCAATGCAATCCTGTGCGTGAATTAACTGTTAGATGCCTGTCGTGTCATCTAGAATCACGTTTACAAGTCCAAACCTGTGCAGATTCGTAGAGCGCCGACGACTGCTAGTGACCTTGAATTTGTCTGTAGATCGATGTTACTCCAGTCAATTTAGGTTCAAAGTGGATGTTTTCTAAACCAATTTGTTGTTCCTACATCAAAAATATATCGATGATGTTTTGTACTGGGAGCTCATGAAAGATCAAGGTAACTTATTTTAACAGTCATCCTTTTTCTAGTCTCAAGATGACACGAAAAAGGGTCTGTGGATTCACTAGAAATACATTGCCGAGGATGTTTAGACCTAAAGTGACTGGAGTATATCCGTCGATGCTTTCGAGGTATCTGTTCACGTGCTGATCACTGTTTACGTTTAATGTCTTTCTTCAGCGCCCAGAGTTTAGAAATAAACGTAAACGGGTTGTTATTACGAGTACCACAGAACAGACGATAGAGGAGATTCAAAACAATAATCTGTATGTCTTGGTTACAAACGCAGTAAAGAATGTGTGGCTACCCTTGGTCGAAAATAGTTATTTTAGAAATGGAACCTTGCACAGACTATGAGAATAAAATCGTAAATTTACATGAGCTCGTCGTAAAAAGCAGATGTCGGTGAGCGGATTAATAGTGATGAATTGGTGGAAGAATTAGCTGATACAGAACTAATAACAAATATCATTGAATTTTCCCGCTGTTGTCGATGACAGAAATTTCTTGACTGATACTACAAGCGTTACGTTTACAACCCCAACAAAAAAATTTCATTCTACGCTACGACTAAAATCGTTAGACCTGGAAGCATTGCTATTAAACGGCGTGAATTCAAACGCTCGCCCGTCGTCGAAAGAAACGCGTTACAAAATTGAAGAAAACGAAAGCTTGTCCGTCCATTAAATCATCAATCAAGTGTTGCTATCCGCACAATCTACCGTACGTTCAGCGTGTACGAACCACAAAATAATCATTCCTCCGTCAGATAATGGAAAAAATCGTACTTTCCCTATTCGAATGAAAAAAAGTCTAGTGAATCAAATGCCGGAAAATCCAGTCAACGAAATTAGCGGCTAATTATACTCGTAGTACCTGGTTAATTATGCCGGCATAGAATGGTACCACATACTCATGTAGAGCAGTCAAATTAGGCTCTATAAAGAAAATAATTTGGTATTGTCCCCTTGTTTATTTCGATCAATATTTTGACTCTAAGAAGTACGTATATTCAGTGAATCTTTCCTAGGTTTAAATAAAGTAAATTGAAAAGTTTACCTATCAATTGTTTGTATTTTTTCAAAAATTCGTTCATTGATATACGCGATTATATCAGGTTTACTATATGCCCGATGATAGAACTTATTAATTCGAACAAAGAAGCTTATGTCAAGGTGTTGAATGAAATTTCTTTTAATTTTTACGTTTTAGTTTTTTTAATTATTTGGGCGATTTGGATGAACCTCGGTGAATCGACCGCAGACATTAAAAGCGTAGATCGTTTTGTATTTCTTTCGAAGTTCCTTTGAATATTGAAGCATTTTTTATGGGTTCGCTTAAGCTCAGCAGAAAAATTAATCAGTCCACGAAATATTCCCGGGTTTTGGCAGCTCTCGGTTTCGTAGCGCCAATTCAAATGCTGCGCAAAATTTTATACCGAGCACCGACCGACCAATCAGATATCGCACTTCGCATTAGGTCTGTACGGATCTGTATAAAGTGCAGCACATGCTTATGCTTAAATCGCGCATTTGATTTTGTAGCGAGAGACAAAAGCAAGCGCTTGTCTCGAAGTAGTGCACAGACCCTCTTCAAGTGGCCCGTGAATAGTCTTACGCTGCGGTCGCGACGAAAATGACAAGTACGCAATTGGTCGATTATAACGCTTTCTCGATACAAAACAGAGTCGACGCTGTGTCTGGCGGGGGCAGCGTTGCCGGCATTGTTTCTATTTGTGTGATAACATAGAAAAAAAATAATGATCAAATTACTACTGCTTTTTTCTGTTAAGACAAAAGTTTTGGCAGTTCTGCAGCTCTGCAGAACTTAAGGGCCAGCCGCCCTGGCTGAAGCTATGGAAATCAACCGGAAGTAAGACTCACAGAAATAAATTAGAATGTTTAAAATAAGTTGCTAGATTGCTCTATTTTTATCCAACGGGAAAAACGGATAGAGTTCGATTTTGATCCATATGAAGTGAAATATAATCCAGTATTTCTATATTGGCTAATAATGCCTTATTTATCAACCCAGGTATGTAACTTACTAGTATTCTTTGACGCTGATGAAATGTATATTGATGTTCTATTTTATACGAGAGCAGTCCGATAAGTGCTTAGCCGTCAAAAGAAAAACGAAAATATTTAGGAAAGTCGCGATTTATTTCTCAACAAAAACATAAACTTTGACAGCTGCCGTCTAAGACAATAAATTTCTCTTGTGATAGTGACGCCATCTGGCGGCGACGCTGATTATTTATCTTAAAAGCGGATGCCTACCAAAGAAGCACAATTTAACTAGGAAATATCTATGCGCTACTTGGATATTCGGGATCCGGGTCTAGATCAGCGAGGACTTGACCTGGCACAAATTTTTGTGGGATTGCCGTTTCTACAATTGCAGATGTGATTATTTTTGACAACGTCGAATGTGTGCCTGGTCTATAAACGGTGCATCGGAATAGGCAGAGGGTTATAATAGCAAGTCACTTTCTAATGTTCTTTTAATTGCATTTATTTTATGATATGGGAATATGGAGCATGCCATGATTGCAATTCATCAAGCGAGATAAGCGCAATCTGCTACTGTCTATTAAATTGCAATACGTTTAACTACCGAAGAGATAGCGACTACTATTGTTTGCTTTTCTTTTTTCGATTGTTGTGTGTGTGTAACAGCGTGTGTTAGACGAATCTCGTTTGATGCGTGCCACAAGTAGTATCGCTGAACCGCGACAAAGATTGACTAGAAATGTTCTTGGTAAATGCTTGGCGTCACAAGGTGTCAAGTTTCAATGTCACATGTAATTTGATGGAAGCTGTCAAAGCTCTCAGAATATCAGTGATTTCTATTAAAATATTGAACAAACTCGTGAAAATTCGACTGTATTATAAACAAGACCATTTCTTGATTCCAACATGATGCTTTTGTACAGAAAAAATAAGACAACTTTCATGTATTTTGATATATGTTATAGGTTTACATTTAACAACCCGTTATCCCCCTCAGCGAATGGGAATGCGGCGAATAATAGGTCGATTTTCTATAGCTGTTAAATTTGGCAGCAGATTTGGACGTTTGTTAATGCATGGCACTCTCGAATTTACCAACTTCAATATACTGAAAGTTAACATTACTTACCTGTTGAATAGTGTGGATTTGTCTGTATTTTGCAAGAAGATAGAATATAAAATACATTCCATCCAATTCATCTTCCTTTACGTCATAATAGTAATCTTTATTAATTTATGGGTTAATGAATTTCTTCAAAGCAATAAAAACATTATGTTCTCTCCATCCTAAAACACAGATAATATGTGTAAGACGTGTCAATCCCTACACCTCTCTGATGCATAATGCAATTACTATGGACATAGACAAAAAATTATGAAAAATGTTTCACAGATAGAGGAATTAAGAGAAAGAATAGTTGCAGCTTGTGATAGCATAAAAAACACTACAGGGATATTTTATTTGCAAAAAACTGTTGGCGAACTATGTTTTTCTTAAAAAATATCGAAGTCGATACCCGGTTCTGAAAATATTAATTAATTTCCATTTTTTCCTCAAACTTCAACACGCCGAGTTTTTGGAAGGAAACATTTTTGGACCATCGTTTACAAAGCAAACTAACATTGATTTTTCATTTAGACTCACACTGATACTAACCATGCTACTATGCACATCCAGGTAATTTTGGGCGCTGGATTAAATATCATTGTGAAAAGAGCCTTAAGGGGTCATGGTGCCTGATTAAAGGTAAAAAATAGACAATAAACTAGTTACATGGTGCCATTTTATCGGTAAACGCACATGCGTTAACAAATTAGAACTATATAGTTCGATTTTCTGTGGAACGCCTTTTTAGCTCAAAACTGCTCAGAATTGCATGATAACCGTTGCTCCTAAAATGTTTCTGCTAAAATACCTGAATGCTGAAATACGACCTGCCAAAAATCGACCAGCAATTTGTATCTTTTTTGGAATTATTTTCGTTTCCACGTTCGTGCCTAGTAGATTCTCAGGTCCGTAAACCCTGGATTAGCTAACCTTGACTACGAATCATTTCCGAAAAATTCGCAACGTAATGTAAACGTTACGTATATTTCGTACATGACTTAAACATGAAAATTTACAATATATTTTGTTCTACATAATTTGGATGTATCCAGATCGTAATCTGAATACTTTTCCAGTTTGTTCGTCAAGGTAACTGTTTGAATGTATATTTCTTTGACTCCCGGGGGTAACGTACCTAGATGTGTCGGCAAGGTAAGGTTAAAGGGTACCGACGAAGCATAGACGTAGAGGCGTGCATTTCTCTGTATAAGTCCCACTTTAGGCTTAGCCGAAAGTACTGAGGTACTGCGTCTCTAGAGGGTACAATAGCCTTGAGAAGGCTTTTCCCAGTTCTGCCAACTTGAGACAGTACAAAAATCGGATTTACGAAGTATCAGGGTCGGTATTTAGGCTTCCGCCTTAGGGTAAAAAAGAGACTAAATAAAAGTGACACTTATAGACGTTTCTTGAGGATTGAATGTCGTTCGAGGACTTGGATTTTGAACAAAAAGTAAAGCTACCTCGAGAAACGCTCAAGGGAGGATTCAACATTTGCATTTTACATTTAGGATTCTAACAGTTGTTAAGTTTTTAGAGAGTGGACAATTTTCAGGTTTTTACATTTTTCAACAGTTTCAAAATTTTCAAAAACTTCCAAAATTAGCGGGATTCTCAAATTCTTCAAAATTCACTTTCAAAATTTGAAAATTCTGCCTTGAAAACTAAGAAAATTTTGGTAAATTTAGGTATTTTGAAAATCATGAAAATTTTGAGGGTCCTGTTTCTTAAATTTTAAGGTCAAGTGTGGACCAGAAGGGATCTTCGAGCCTTGCATCAAATGCTTCACTTAATATTGTTTAATATCAAAAAATTATTAAAATTAATCTTACAACTGATTAAGAGAGTTCTTGCTAGCCACTGTCGAGATTGACCACAGGCTAAGGTCAAGTGTGGACCAGAAGGGATCTTCGAGCCTTGCATCAAATGCTTCACTTAATATTGTTTAATATCAAAAAATTATTAAAATTAATCTTACAACTGATTAAGAGAGTTCTTGCTAGCCACTGTCGAGGTTGACCACAGGCTAAGGTCAAGTGTGGACCAGCAGGGATCTTCGAGCCTTGCATCAAATACTACACTTAATATTGTTTGATATCAAAAAATTATTAAAATTAATCTTACAACTGATTAATAGAGTTCTTGCTCGCCATTGTCGAGATTGACCACAGGCTAAGGTCAAGTGTGGACCAGAAGGGATCTTCGAGCCTTGCATCAAATGCTTCACTTAATGTTGTTTAATATCAAAAAATTATTAAAATTAATCTTACAACTGATTAAGAGAGTTCTTGCTAGCCACTGTCGAGCTTGACCACAGGCTAAGGTCAAGTGTGGACCAGCAGGGATCTTCGAGCCTTGCATCAAATACTACACTTAATATTGTTTGATATCAAAAAATTATTAAAATTAATCTTACAACTGATTAATAGAGTTCTTGCTCGCCATTGTCGAGATTGACCACAGGCTAAGGTCAAGTGTGGACCAGAAGGGATCTTCGAGCCTTGCATCAAATGCTTCACTTAATGTTGTTTAATATCAAAAAATTATTAAAATTAATCTTACAGCTGATTAAGAGAGTTCTTGCTAGCCACTGTCGAATTTGACCACAGGCTAAGGTCAAGTGTGGACCAGCAGGGATCTTCGAGCCTTGCATCAAATACTACACTTAATATTGTTTGATATCAAAAAATTAATACAATTAATCTTACAACTGATTAATAGAGTTCTTGCTCGCCATTGTCGAGATTGACCACAGGCTAAGGTCAAGTGTGGACCAGAAGGGATCTTCGATCCTTGCATCAAATACTTCACTTAATATGGACAAGTGGACAATTTTCAGGTCTTTACATTTTTCAACAGTTTCAAAATTTTCAAAAACTTCCAAAATTAACGGGATTCTCAAATTCTTCAAAATTCACTTTCAAAATTTGAAAATTCTGCCTTGAAAACTAAGAAAATTTTGGTAAATTTAGGTATTTTGAAAATCATGAAAATTTTGAGGGTCCTGCTTCTTAAAAATTTTCAGTTTAAATTTGCGAAATTTCAAGTTTTTTAAAATTTCCGGACTTCTAAGATTTTTGAATCAGAACTTTGAACATTTGAAAATGCTGGACGCCTTGAAATATTTGAACATTTTGGTAATGTTGAGAATTTTTGAAATCTTGAAGATTTTTAGGGTCATGTCTGGAAGTAGATATTTCTCGAATTCTTCAAAATTTGCAGTCAAAATTTAAGAATTTTCTAAATTTCAGAACTTCTAAAATCTGTCAAGATATCTGAAAATATTATTACTTTAAAAATTGTAAAATTCTGAACGCCTTGAAAACTTTGGTAATTTTGAGAATGCTGAAAATCATGAAAATTTTGGGGGTCATGACGAAGTAGATATTTCGCAAATTCTACAAAATATTCAGTATAAACTTGCAAATTTTCAAGATTTTCAAAATTTTCAGACTACTAAGATCTTTGAATCAGAACTTTGAACATTTGAAAATTGTGGACGCCTCGAAAAATTTGGTAATTTTGAGGATTTTTAAAATCATGACTCGAAGTAGATATTTCACGAATTCTTCAAAATTTTCAGTCAAAACTTACAAATTTTCGGAATTTTCAAAATTTACGAACTTCTAGGATCTGTTAGAATATTTGAAATTATCAGAACGTCAAATATTTTAAAATTCCGCTTTGAAAACTTTGAAAATATTGGTAATTTTAAGAATATTGAAAGTAATGAATTTTGAGAATTTTGAAAATCATGAAAATTTTGAGGGTCAAGACTCGAAGTAGGTATTTCTCAAATTCTTCAAAATTTTCAGTCAAAATTTACAAATTTTCGGAATTTTCAAAATTTACGAACTTCCAGGATCTGTCAAAATATTTGAAATTATGAGAACTTAAAGTTCTGACCGCCTTGAAAACTTTGAAAATTTAAGTAACTTTAAGGATTTTGAAAGTCATGAAATTTTTAAGTCATGACTCAAAGTAGATATTTTTAAGATTCTTCAAAATTTTGAGTCTAAATTTACGAATTTTTAAGATTTCTGAACTTCTAGGAATATAAACTTATTTTTTCTTCATTTTCCCTTCGACACATAATTGTGTATAAAAGGATTACCATTGCCTAGGGACGCTATAAGTCTTCAAAGCCCCTGAATCTACACCACTGTTTCAGAAATATTCCACAAAGTTCAAAGAACAGGTATTGCGCTAGCAACTTGCATACATTTGAAATTTAAAACGATTTTGAAAAATCGTTCGACGGCTCAAATAGCGCCACAGCCTGCTGAATATACATCGGTATCGATAGGGAAAAATATATCTAGTATTCAATTTAAACGATTTATTTTGAAGGGCTATTTTTCATCGTATTGAAGCGTTTGACCTGGTTATGTATGGGTTAGGAAAGTTTCGATTCTGATGATGTCGTCAGGTGAACTTGAATTCTATATGGATCTAGAATATACGGCGATCGATAGCCTATATGAGAAGTACGTATAGCCCTAAGCAAGGTTTTACAAACAAATTAAGAAGCTTTATCAATTTTTCCACTGCCTCTTTTATGTATGCACCTCTCCCATCACCTTTCTTATAACAAACCTGGTTTATATTTGCCTGGAATTTGAGATCTTCCCTAGATCAAACATGTATTTCCGAATACGTATAAAAACGAAGAAATCATAGATTTTCCTCTCTAACGAAAATCGCTTTTCTCTTTCATCGTCCGCGACGAACAAGGAAGACTTTCTTCTTCTCGGACGGAATTTGCCGTACGCGATAAACACGCTCGTCCAGAAAAAAACATGTATTCGACAAAATCCATTTAATGATCTTGTTTGTACCAATAATAATGTGTTTTCTAACTTCGCCGATATCGCTGCTGATATCCTACCGCTCAGCGATGTTTGATCAGCAGTTTAAATATTGTATAACAGCGATGACAGATTTTTTATTTGCATATCGTTACGACTGGCTTGGCGTGATATCGTTCAAATTTCATGTTGCTATACAGGGTGATACGTCAAGTTCGCAATGATGAAAATGTATTCAAACACCGGGTAGTTAATACAACCTGCCCACACCGCCTACAGCGTTACAGATTGTCAACATTGAAACTTCAGTATATTTATGTTTTTTTTTCATTGTACCGCTTATTTCTCTCAGACTTTAAGACGAGAGAAAAACTGCTAACCAAGATTCGCATACAACATTGGATGTCAATTCAACTACAGATAGTCAAATAGTTCCCGGAGGAATAAAGTACAAAGCATTTACTAAACGAAAAGGGAGACAACATTTCAAAAAAACCATTAAGGTTGCCTGGTAATTCCAAATGTGTTCTAATGGTCAAACGGTTGTACTGTCAAAATAAAGATGCCGTGGAAAGATAAATGATGTTCCTGTCATTAATCATATGTCATTATGGTGATTGTTGTTGGAAGTCGAAAATATCTAGGGAGGTCTTCATCTCGTTTGGTGACAAACAGAAGCTGGGTAGGTAGGGAATAGGGGAAAAATGGTAATTGAATGTTGCAATACTGGTTAGTTCTTTTGACAGAACAGAGTGTTTTTTTACCTTGAGCGATAATACTTCTAGGATCACATTCAAAAAGATCTTTTATCCAATTTGGGTAGGTATATGCACTTGGAAAATTTGTTATATTCCTAAATAACCGAATATCCTGTGCATGATATGTCCATTGCCATTTATTGCTAGAATTATACTTATCAGCGTCAAATAAGTCTAGCTTTCAACCGCTGGTAGCAGCAGAAGAACATTTTGCCTTGACTATCTCAGTAATTGTTCTTTAATATCAAAATGTAAATATAATTTTATCTTTCGGAAAGTGTACCACCCCTTAATAGAATCCTTGCACGTCACTGTAGAGGGTGACCACAGGCTAAGGTCAAGTGTGTATCAGAAGGGATCCTCGAGCCTTGCATCAAATATTTACTAAATATTGTCTTATATCAAATACTAAATGAAATTACTCATCTGGGATGTCCTAGAATCCTTGGACGCCACTGTCGAGGAAGACCATAGGCTAAGGGCGAGTGCGGATCAGAAGGAATCTATTTGCCCTGCATCAAATATCCCACTAAATATTGTTTAACATCAAAAAATATATGTAAGAAATGTCTTAGGAAGTAATACAACCGCTTAATAGAATCTTTGCACGACACTGCCAAGGGTGACCACAGGCTAAGGTCAAGTGTGGTTCAGAAAGGATTTATGTGTGCCTTGCATTTAACACTCAGTAATTATTGTTTAATATCTAAGAATATATAGAATTAGTATTTTGGGAAAAGATACAACCCCTCAATAGAGTCCTTGCATGCTACTGTCGAGGGTGACCACAGGCTAAGGTCAAGTGTGGATCAGAAGGGATCACGAGCCTTGCATCAAATGTCTCATTAAGTATTGTTTAATACTAAATACTAAATAAATCCAACATTTAGGAAGTCATACAGTCCCTTAAGAGAATCCTTTGACGCCACCATCGAGGTTGACCACAGGCTATGGTCGAGTGTGGATCAGAAGGGATATATGTGCCTTGCATCAAATATCTTAATATATATTGTTTAATATCGTATACTAAATAAAATGAATCATTCAGGAGGTCATATAACCCCTTAACACAATCTTCGCGCGCCACTGTCGAGGTTGACCACAGGTTAAGGTTGAGTGTGGATCAGAGGGGCGAAGTGTGCCCTGTACTAAACATCTCAGTAGTGATTGTTTAATATCTAAAAATAAATATAGTGAATCTTTAGAGAAGTGATACAACCGCTTAATAGCGTTCTTGCACGTCGCTGTCGAGCGTGACCACAGGCTAAGGTCAAGTGTGGATCAGAAGGGATCTATGAACCTTGCACCGAATGAATACCTCACTAAATATTGTTTAATATCTAAAAATAAATAAAATTAATCATTTGGGAGATGATACAACCCCTCAATAGAGTCCTTGCATGCCACTGTCGAGGGTGACCACAGGCTAAGGTCAAGTGTGGACCAGAAGGGATCTACGAGCCTTCCATCGAATACCTCACTAAAAATTTTTTAATAACAAAAAATAAATAAAATTAATCTTTTGGGAGATGATACAACCGCTCAATAGAGCCTTGCATGCCCCTATCGAGGGTGACCATAGACTAAGGTCAAGTGTGGACCAGAAGGGATCTTCGAGCCTTGCATCAAATACTACACTTAATATTGTTTGATATCAAAAAATTATTAAAATTAATCTTACAACTGATTAATAGAGTTCTTGCTCGCCACTGTCGAGATTGACCACAGGCTAAGGTCAAGTGTGGACCAGAAGGGATCTTCGAGCCTTGCATCAAATACTTCACTTAATATTGTTTTATATCAAAAAATTATTAAAATTAATCTTACAACTGATTAATAGAGTTCTTGCTCGCCACTGTCGAGATTGACCACAGGCTAAGGTCAAGTGTGGATCAGAAGGGATCTTCAAGCCTTGCATCAAATACTTCACTTAATATTGTTTTATATCAAAAAATTATTAAAATTAATCTTACAA
Organism: Acanthoscelides obtectus; assembly: GCA_963669975.1. NCBI lineage: Eukaryota > Metazoa > Arthropoda > Insecta > Coleoptera > Chrysomelidae > Acanthoscelides > Acanthoscelides obtectus. Next base: position 8,818,901 of record CAVLJG010000010.1, read on the forward strand.
CTGATTAATAGAGTTCTTGCTCGCCACTGTCGAGATTGACCACAGGCTAAGGTCAAGTGTGGACCACAAGGGATCTTCGAGCCTTGCATCAAATACTTCAATAAATATTGTTTAATATCAAAAAATTAATAAAATTAGTCTTACAACTGATTAATAGAGTTCTTGCTCGCCACTGTCGAGATTGACCACAGGCTAAGGTCAAGTGTGGATCAGAAGGGATCTATAAACCTGGCATCAAATATCTCACTAAGTATTGCTTAATATCTAATACTTCATAAGATTTTAATCGTTTGAGAAGTAATACAATCCCTTAGTGGAATCTTTGCACGCCACTGTCGATGTTGACCACAAGCTACGGTCGAGTGAGGATCAGAAGGGATTTGTGTGTGCCTTGCATTAAATATCTCAGTAATTATTGTTTATTCAATGAAGCTGGAATGGAAATGGCTGTGTAAGCAGCGGTCACTTTGTTTGCTTATTAATGTTCATGGAAAGTAAAGGGTAGGGAAGGATCAGCCGCAATTAAAGGGGATCAAACTGCGCCCTTTATTGCCTTTATTGCCTGCACACTTAGGTCACCATCACAACCCCTCTGTTCGCGAAATGGAGATAGGGCCAGTTTCGGCGTGGACCTATGCATATTAAGCGCTAATTATATTCTACGATTTGTTGTTCAAACAGTTAAGAATATATGTATGGTTTTCACAAAACAAAAGATTCTGACAATTAGATATAGTAGCTGTTAAAATTCAAGTTTGAAGCCTCTGTATCTGTAACTGGTCTAGAACACGTTTTTTCTATGTGTCCAAAAAAATGAATAAGAAGTCACATCGCAATCTGTTAGAAAAGTTTAACCGATTTTTCAAATGTTTACAGATTACTACCTGGTAATTTCCGAGTTGATCTACGCGATATACTTCATCTGCATAATCCTTTGTCTTGTATCTATTGGTGGAATATTCGGAAACCCCATTTTTGCTCTGATAAAAATAGAGTATCAGGCTATATTCATTGCCACCTCATTGTCTAGCATCTTAAAATCGAAATAAATATCATCATTGCCAAATCCCTTGATTCACCACATAACCTTATCATCCTGAAAGCAAATATTTTTTCTCGGGTACTCTCAAGCCACTTCATAGATAACAAGAGCTACAAAAAACACTTAAATAGACTCGAGAGGATTTTATTATATTGGTCCACTTTAGATAACGTTGTGAATCTAAGGAAAAACACGGAGTAACTGACTTAAAAATAAGGAGATCACACACTTTGTGATGCAACATACGTGATTGCGGGAGGACTACCTAGCCTCGGCTAATTTTAGATGGAAATGTGGTTAAGATCTCCAAATTTTCCAGTAATGGAATATCAAATGTGGCGTCCCACAGGGAACCGATTCAGGTCCACTGTTTTTCAATATATGTATGTCCGGTAAATAAAACGACAAAGAAATAGGGACGATAGGCGAAGAACATACCAAAAAATGGCCGTAGTAAAAGTTTTACCGTTTTTGAGATATTAATTTTTTGTGTTTCCATTCTATGCACATTTATTTTCTCATTTTCCATATTTTGTTCAAGGAATAAATAAATAAAGGCAATAAGACGACGTCTATATCCGTAAGCCAAGAGAATAGAATAGAAATCTATCATTATCATCGTAGACACAAGACAAAGAGTCTCCGGGATAAAAAGTTGTTGGTCTGGCCTAAAAGTTTCGACGAGCAGGGAAAACTTTCGGGAAAGCAGGGAATAATTATGACGGATTGCAGTATGGGAAGAGTTACACAGCATTCGAATCTTTCAGGGAGTAACGAGGATTATCATCTGGACCGTTATTCATTAACGGAGATACCGAAAAGTTAAACGCCGGAAAAAGTTTCGCTCGTGATTTGATGTATGGCTTTTCTTAATTGCCGAAATCCTCGGCTCGCGGAGATTATGCTGAAAAGTTTGTTTCGCCGTCGGAAAATTTTTCGAAACTCATCGAGAACGCCTTGTTAATCAACTAGAAGCGTTAAACTCACGCCAAATTTCCTGACGATGTTCCTTCTTGTATGCTTAAATACCGTCACCGCGACTGATAGACTTCTATTCCGATTTTGAAACTATCTAAGTAGATATTGCTATGTTTTACGGCAGATTCGCAATTACGTTGACGTGGCATTGTTTAAAACATACTATTTTGAAGAGTTCTTTAGAAACCAGATGAGATTCAGGGCGTTTCTTGTTAGTGACTGTACGTTGAAATAAATGTCAAAATACGTCACACATTTTCCATTCTCATTATTTGTTTTCAGAACAATTAGTTAATCTCACACACACAGAAATTTCTAAGAATCATAAAATCCTCGCAAACATATTTTTATCTCCAAAATCCAGCATCAACTGATTGTTTCTCCCAGTTTACGTGCTGTTTTTAAATCATAGTGAGATTTCTAAGAAAATATTTGATTTATAGTCAATCTGTATAATTCACGCTCAATGATACATAACATCCGATAAAAGTGTTGAAGATGCTACTGATATCGTTATTATCTTTTAAATTAGTAAACAGCCTTTGGTGTCTTTTCTGAGTGTCTGGAAATATTCTGGCAATTCTGGAGACAGAAAAACACTTCAGAGGTACTCGCTATCACTGCCTCTTCACCTTGTATTTCTTCATTGCCAAGTTTAATAGTAATTATACGAGGGTACCACATTTTTCTCAGGCACAAGGTTTCTTGTTGCCAATTTTTTTTTAACAACCCTCGTAAATCTTGTATACCTATATCTTTTGTTGTTTTCAGATGTAGTGCGATCTTTTTTATTCGTAGTGTGTAATTTTTTGAATAACTCGAAAACCTCATAAATAATCACCTCGCTATATCAATCTTCTTCAATGCAAGGGGTCTGTCTGATTACGAAATAGAAAATATGTAATTTTACTTAAAGAAAATCGACCTTAATATGTGGGTTAAAATTGGGAGACCCAGTAGAATTGTATTTTATAAATGGCCATCCACGCATTATTTATAATCACTTATAAGTTGTTTTTTTTTAAACGTTGTCCCATAATACCTGATCTACTATTCCTTTGAAAGAAATCCTTCTTCGGGTTCTTATCTATACAGAACAATTTGTTCCACAAGATCCCAAAAACTCTCTAATAAAATGATATGGAGATGATAAATTCTACGTCGAAAATCGAAAGTTGAATGGAATTTTTCCATTTTCCTATTTTATTTCGTAAGCGGGTCATTATTCCGTATATCAAAATGAAAAACACCGCATGGCATCAGAATATACCGTTCAATCTTTATAATATGCACGCCTACACCAACGTTTTATTTGTTTTACGCTCTTTTCGCCTAGATGATTACAGCCTGTGTAATTCCATTATTAAAATCTTAATAATTTTTCCTGCGGAAAGGATACACGGACGCCGTTGCGGTTAACAATTAAGATCTCCGATTTTGCATTTACCGCTAATAATAACATGAGAATATACGTACGTTAAAGCTTTATTAAAGACATTTTTGATGTCTGGGCTTCGTTTCAGGTTTCCGTAAGAAAATTCCAGAATTGTTTACAAAAAAATGGCCATACTTCGCGCTTTTTGGTATATTTTTGTGGAATTCCGGTAATAGATGGCACTTTGTGCAGTTTCATTTCGATAGATGTCAATAGATGATGTATATAAGAGACCAAACCGATGAGTTGCCAATAAGCACGAAACAGCACGTTCTTATAGGTGAAGAGATACAATGCGTGAACCCAACAGCTGTGAGAATTATTTATAAAAACGGAACTTCCTGATTTATTTTCTCCGTCAAATGTGTTTTCATATTTTTTACTGAGTTATGAAGTGCTAATGATCAACCATTTCACAGAAATAACCGCACGAATAATTTATTGCTTGTAAGCAAACGAGCTTTTCCAGCATTTATTTTTTTCATAGTTTTCCATTGATCTAAAAATAAATGAAAAAATACACATCTAGTTTTATTAATAGACCTGTATGTATACAACTTTTTCGAACTTGTTTTTCGTGAAAGAAATCAAATTTATTCACATTATCAATATTATTATTATTCTAGTGTTCAGGGACTAATAAAATATTTTAAATAAGAGGTCTCATTGTCTTTTTTATCATGTACTGTTTAGAGTTTTGTATTTGTATCATTTTTTCGTTTTTTCCCTGCCTGTTAATTGGATCACTCTGTTCGGGCAGTGTATGGATTATTATAAATAAATAAATAAAAATAAAAGGATCCAAACCCAACCCTTACAACTGTAGACCTATAGCTCTGCGTATCATCGGCAAAGCGAATTGTTGATATTTCTTGCCAAGTCAGCAATATATGAAAAAAAGCGGTCCAAGTTCCGATCCTTGGGGTGCACCGGACGCAGTTTTCTGAAAATTTGATGTTCGCATTTATGGCAAGATTGTCGAACTTTGAAAATTGAAAGAGCCTTTCAATATCAGAGCTTAAAATAGTTTAAGCATCGTGGATATTATCTATGTCAAAGTAGTGAAGGATGTGTTGATATTTCTTAACAAATCAGCAGTATATAAAGAAAAAGTATTGGCCCAAGTACCGATCCTTGGGGTGTACAGGACGTAATTTTCTGAAAATTTGATGTTCGCATTTATGGCAAGATTGTGCGACTTTGGAAATTGAAAGAGCCTTTCAATATCAGAGCTTAAAATAGTTTAAGCATCGTGGATATTATCTATGTCAAAGTAGTGAAGGAGGTGTTGATATTTCTTGACAAATCAGCAGTATATAAAAAAAAGTATTGGCCCAAGTACCGATCCTTGGGGTGCACAGGACGTAATTTTCTGAAAATTTGATGTTCGCATTTATGGCAAGATTGTGCGACTTTGGAAATTGAAAGAGCCTTTCAATATCAGAGCTTAAAATAGTTTAAGCATCGTGGATATTATCTATGTCAAAGTAGTGAAGGAGGTGTTGATATTTCTTGACAAATCAGCAGTATATAAAAAAAAGTATTGGCCCAAGTACCGATCCTTGGGGTGCACAGGACGTAATTTTCTGACAATTTGATGTTCGCATTTATGGCAAGAGTGTGCGACTTTGAAAATTGAAAGAGCCTTTCAATATCAGAGCTTAAAATAGTTTAAGCATCGTGGATATTATCTATGTCAAAGTAGTGAAGGAGGTGTTGATATGTCTTAAGAAATCAGCAGTATATAAAAAAAAGTATTGGCCCAAGTACCGATCCTTGGGGTGCACAGGACGTAATTTCCTGAAAATTTGATGTTCGCATTTATGGCAAGTTTGTCGAACTTTGAAAATTGAAAGAGCCTTTCAATTTCAGAGCTTAAAATAGTTTAAGCATCGTGGATATTATCTATGTCAAAGTAGTGAAGGAGGTGTTGACATTTCTTGACAAGTCAGGAGTATATAAAAGAAAAAGTAGCGGTCCAAGTACCGATCCTTGGGGTGCACCAGACGTAATTTTCTGGAAATTTGATGTTCGCATTTATGGCAAGATTGTCGAACTTTGAAAATTGAAAGAGCCTTTCAATATCAGAGCTTAAAATAGTTTAAGCATCGTGGATATTATCTATGTCAAAGTAGTGAAGGAGGTGTTGATATTACTTAACAAATCAGCAGTATATATAAAAAAAAAGTATTGGCCCAAGTACCGATCCTTGGGGTGCACGGGACGTAATTTTCTGAAAATTTGATGTTCGCATTTATGGCAAGATTGTGCGACTTTGGAAATTGAAATAGCCTTCCAATATCAGAGTTTAAATTAGCCTGAGCATCGTGGATATTATCTATGTCAAAGCAGTAAAGGAGCTGTTGATATTTCTTGACAAGTCAGCGATATATAAAAAAAAAGTAGCGGCCCAAGTACCGATCCTTGGGGTGCACCGGACGTAATTTTCTGAAAATTTGATGTTCGCATTTATGGCAAGATTGTCGAACTTTGAAAATTGAAAGAGCCTTTCAATATCAGAGTTTAAAATAGTTTAAGCATCGTGGACATTAGATATGTCAAAGCAGTAAAGGAGCTGTTGATATTTCTTGACAAGTCAGCGATATATAAAAGAAAAGGTAGCGGCCCTAGTACCGATCCTTGGGGTGTACCGGACGTAATTTTCTAAAAATTTGATGTTCGCATTTATGGCAAGATTGTCGAACTTTGAAAATTGAAAGAGCAGTATATAAAAGGAAAAGTAGCGGCCCAAGTACCGATCCTTGGGGTGCACCGGGCGTAGTTTTCAGAAAATTTGATGTTCGCATTCATGGCAAGATTCTTCTGGCTTCCAAGCAAGTTATTTCCACGTTTACCAACGAATAATTTCCATCAAACGTTAGGGTATTAATAATTTTAATGACTCGTACGTTGGCTCTTCAAAATGATTTATTTCTCGGAACGACAACGTCCTGTTAATCACCGCACGAACTGTTTTTCATAGTTTATTAAGAATTACCATGCATTATGCAACGCGTACGCATACAGAGCGTTATATTTTTATGGGCTAACTGATGGCTTTATGACGATTTATTCGGTTCCGTTTGAAATCATTAGCTGGAAATTCTTAACAAATGTTAATGTTTCACTACAAAACATTAATTAGGCTAACATGATGTAGCGCCGTATCGGGTCCATATTAATTAGCTTCGTTAAGAGGGGCGTTCGCATGCATACCCTATGTTACCGTGAACATCACTCCGGAATAAAATGAAACACCATGAACAAAATGATAATTTAACTGCTGAATCCAATCCAAACTAGTAATCTGGGATACGTCCAGTTCTTAAGTAGTACTTTTATTTATTTTTTCCTCTATGGTCAATAAATACTACTACGAGTACTAGGGTAGATAGAGGCTAGTAGCACCTACGTTCCGCCTGAAAGCTAGCTGCCCCGCAGCGAGAGACCTCTGTCGACGACGCATCTCATAAATAAGCCTATTCAATATCCGTGCCCATTATCAAGGCCATTATCTGTAGCCACGCAGCAGTCAGGATGCAACCATCGCGGACTCGGCCTTCTCGAAGAAGCAATAACTATTACAAATGATTTATAAAGGTGCCCCGTCCGAATGCGGTTTTTTTCTTGTCTTCGGATCATAGCTGCGGGGAAGCACGATCGCAGGCGAGCGTTTACTACAGGTCGATATTGTTATTATTATTTGTGCGTTTATTACTAGTGTCTGGGTCAGCTGACGCAAAACCGAAAAAAGTATACCCTGTATCTATATCTTTTTTGAGTTTTTTCAGATTTGCAAGCAAATGTTTGACTTCACCCTATCACCAAGGTATTGTTATTATTGTGAGTTTTATTATCGCCAAAGATGCGGTCATTTTAGCAATGAAGAAAAGTTCGACATGACGACAACCTAAGCAAACACATACCCATAAAATTTTTATTATTATAAATTCATGATTACCGGGTGTTCATTAAGAGTCTACAAAATTACGTTATTTTTACACATCATACATAGTCTAATTGCAAGCGTGTTCAACATTAAGATTAAAACCTTCCTATCGAAAACGTCATCTCAATCTTACTCGAAGCTTAATATCGTTCTGGTTAATTTCACATTCAGCTTGATAATGTATCCATTAAAACAACCTTCTAAATATAGACCAAATTGTGAGCTAATGATAATAAGTGTGTTGTTACTTTATACATTTGAATATGCGATGGATGCAGATGGTAACGAACTGATATTTATGTATTAGATGAGACCGACGTACACTTAGCTCTGAATATGAACGTCAAAGGTATGAATACAGCTATGATTTATTTACGTGTATTTCTTGTATTTTATTAGATTTGGGGTTCAAAGAAAGACCGAGCTTTGCTACAAACTTGCCGACGTCTCGGATTATTTTATTACCTGATACTGATTTCATATAAAACGTATAAAATCACCTATTAAAACACGAAATGATTCATGATGAAGCTTTTTGGTTTTAGATAGTTGAAGAAATTATTTTCTCTGCCTGTAATACTTATATATCATCAATGACCTTATCGAAAACACCTGCCTTGAAATACGCATCCAAACCACGTGCTACTGCGTTGCAAAAAAAAACTAACAACTAAAAATTAACATCTACCATCTAAAAAGTCTAAATTACCGTAGAAATAGCTAAACTTTCCATAGGAAGACGGGAAATGGCAAATTTGCGGCGTACAAAAGAAATATGTCAAGGACACTGCTCAGGTAGCAAAGTGGATGATGAACTAAGGGTTTCGTTGTACACCTGTTGGTCAGCTTATTGTAATGATGCTGTTTAGGGCACATCTTGGACACTTGAATAGGCGGAATACACAATGGGTAATGTTGTTGAAGGAAATTCGGGTTTAGTGGTTTGCATTTGTGGTTTTTGGCTCAGGTGTGCTTGTAATTTGAGTGGTAAATACGATTTACTAATAAGGGATAATCTCCTTATAAATAGGAAGGATTACGATAATGATAATGCCGGTTGATGCTGGAGCAAGTAGTTTTAGAAAATTTACGTCAGTGTCATAATTTTTTGTATATTTATACGTTCAGCACTAGGGGCCGTTCAATCATTACGTAAGCAGATTTATTACAATTATTTACCCCCCATCTCCCTTTTTATAATTATAATTTGAAAAATAAGAAAATAGATTTAGGATAGAGATTATATTTTACTGATACGGTATTCAGCAAAGAGTAAAGGACAAAAATATTATGTCATTCGGATTTTTTTCGAGTAGAGCAATCTTATTTTTCATAGCTTCCTGAGAAGGTTTTGCTCTCTGTTTATCTGTATTTTCATTAATTTCGCATTGCTGTTGTGATTCATTACCGAGTTTTATTTTATCTTCTTCCTCTTTTTAATATTTGAAGCTGACCGTATAATTTGTGTTTTCTCTGCAGGTTTACAGGTTGCCTAAAAATAAAAACTTTCAATGGCTTCTGCTAAAGATTCTCTTATTAAGCTACATAAATACAAAGTATGGCAATATATATGGTAAATACAAAACCCTATGGCTTTGAATCTAATATGTTTAAACGAGCAATTCGCTCCGGTCACAAAATACAGGGTGTCAGTTTTCTGAATATATGTATAAAACTAACATCCTGTATTTTGTGACCAATTGACGCAATCAATCATAAGAAATAAATCAATAATATAATGAATATTACCTCTATACTTTGAGATAGGCCATAATATTTTCTAATCAGTAAAGAGAAACTTTTTGGCGATTTCTAATATTTCTAGTACTCATAGGTACCTAAAATGATTTCTTCACTCACCTTAGAAAAAAAATTTAGTAGATTGGATTTATTCTTAGTCGCCGCTTGCAATTCTTCTTCGATTCTCTTAGATACAATAATATCTAGTTCCTTGTCGGATTTTGCTTCTAATTTGTAATTTCGCCACACTTCGTTAACTAACTTTTGTACATTTTGTACTTTCGTACTTGTATGATATTTTTTAAATCTTTCAAACAATTTTTGGTATAACTTGGATTTGTCTATGTGAAACGATATCTTATTTAAACATTAAACTATGGCTAATGGAATCAATGGTAACACAACTGTTAACTTGCTTTACTATGCTTACAATACGTCTACTCGCTATAATATCCAAACGAAACAATTCACTGATAGAGGAAATTTAGACAAGTGAACACCGCGCGGTAATTCCCCTACTCGGTTCTAAAGCGAGTAGGGGAATTACCGCGCGCTGTTCACTAAACGTACGCATTATTTGCGGGAATCCCCGAAAATGCGTTTCGTTTTCAAGCGAAGACAACGTGAGGGTTGCCATTCGTGTAAAAAAGTAAATAACTACCGATGACGTAATCATCATCTACACTCAATCTTTCCAAATTTCTCAAACAGTGGAAATCGTGGAAAACGTTTCGTACGATCACAATCGAATATTGAAACGAACCGTGCCTTGATTAGGGATTTCCACGAAACCATTTAAATACTTAGGGCTACAAAGCACACCCATACCTCCGCGTAGATCTAGATCAACACAACAGCATGAAGCCGAGATAGTAATCTCGGTTGGAAAATACATCGTTGCGTAATGGCGATCAGGTTGACTTTTATATTGGTCAGAGAGTGAGCCGCGTTCACCGTATCCGATGAATAACGTTAACTGTACCGCGGTCTGGTCGGACAGAAAAAAAGTGCACTCAGCGGCGATGAAGAAGAAAGAAGGAAAGAGAAGAAGAAGACGTTTTTCTTGTTGGTCGCCGGTGCACCTCGATGGTTCGCTGAAACGAGTTTCTTCCTTAGAAACCGGTCCTGCTGACTTGCGTCTAATGATGGTAAATCTCGGTTGGATCTCGTGATGCTCAGTGGCGGAAGAGAAGAGAAAATCTCGCTTTGGAGGTAAACATTTTTTGAATCATTTGTACGCTAGGAGGTATCTAGTTAGCAAGTTGATATTTTGTCGTTTATTTTTTTTACATTATACAGATTTTTTACGTAATAACTCTGCTGGTCATTTCTCAGAACAGCCTTTCTGTGACGTTGACCGTTTCCAAATTTAAAGCAATTCAGTTAAAAATTGTAGTTGAAGTTTATACCTTTCAACTGCCACAGGGGAAGCGTTGAGCTTAAATTTAGACACAACAAAATGCCGCCATTTTGAACCGAATATGGCGGACACAACAAAATGGCGATTTATCATTTCCACAATAGCCACTTTGACATGGGTATCAAAAAAAGGGCTTGATGAGAGAAACACAATAAGTGAAATATCGTTCTCCTGAATCCAAAATGGCTACGGCCGCAAAATAGCCATTGATAAGTGAATCGACTTTATCCTGAATCCAATATGGCGGACATCAAATATGACAATGTGATATTGTGATTTCCCTTTAAGAGATCCAAATGCCACACATGAAATTGTAGAGGAAGATCTGAACCTAAACTTAGACAGTTGGCCACCACACAATGCCGCCATCTTGAACCCAATATGTCGGATACAACAAAATGGCGTTTCAGCATTTCCATAATAGCCCCTATGACATGGGAATCAAATGAAAGGGCTTGATGAGAGAAACGCAATAAGCGAAATGGCGTTCTCCTGAATTCAAAATAGCGACGGCCGTAAAATAGCCATTGATGAGTGAATCGACTTCATCCTGAACCTAATATGGCGGACATCTAATATGACAATGTGATATCGTGATTTCCCTTTAAGAGATGCAAATGACACACTTTAAATGGTAGGGAAAGACTTGAACCTAAGCTTAGACACCTGGTAACCATAAAAATGCTGCCATTTTGAATCCAATATGGCGGATTCAACAAAATGGCGATTGATAATTTCCATAATAGCCCTTATGACATGGGTATCAAATGAAAGGGCTTGATGAGAGAAACACAATAAGCGAAATGGCGCTGTATTAAATAGAAAATGGCGACGGCCGCAAAATAGTTATTGATCATTACCTCAAGAATCTCTACCAGATCGGTATCGAATGAAAACGTATATATATGACATGGTCATCTAACTACAAACTACAAACCTACAAACTTTGTAATAAGTCAAAGCAAATCCACCGAATGCTTCACAAATACTGTAATTATAGGATCTGATGCTTATCTATAATAACTATATCAAATTTTGACCATTAAATAGTACGGTAAAAAAAAGACATATTTTATGTCTTATGATCAATTGATCAGGATACTTCAGTATATCTCACATGTTTACTTAATTTATATCGATACAAATATTAATTAAGACATTTGATGAAGTACTGTTAACAACATGTATGCAAAACTAGTTATTTGACATAAATAGTGAAACGTAAGTAATAAAAACATGCTTTTAATAACTGCTGTTAAAATCAACTAAACATTCAAAAATATTTTTTTCTATTGGAAATATTCTTAATATTGAAGCTGCTTCGTCACAGGTTTTGAAATAAAAGCATGATACGTTCAAGAAGTGTCTATAAGCGGCATATTTTTCGAAATCGTAATTCGTTCTCACAGCTGATCAAATGCTTGTTTTAAAAATGTATTTTTACTTTTATTTATAGTAAAGGTGATGCGCCACTGGTCTGTTGCACGGTTCGATAGACAAGCGCTGCTGCGCCCACAGCAAAAACAAATCATACATATTAACAACCAGCTGAGCAGCCGGAGTGCCGCTTTTCCGTGCAGTTGTGCACCTAGAATCGTCACTCACATTTGAAAGTTTCTAATTTATCTCGATTCACGTCACAACCCGTCAACAGCGGCAGCCGCTAGCAAAAAACTAGGCTATGCGATCAGGGCTAAGAAGTACTTTTCTCTATGCAAGCCCCGCGACCACGTTATTCCTGCTCGTTGTCCTACTGATCGATGTCGGTTCTCTAACGGACCGTCTCGGAACCCTTTCGCACCGGAGGTACACCAGCCGAGCATCATCTGAGCACTTCGTATCAATTCAGGCATGGAATGGGTATAACAGCACAGCAAGCGTTAAAACTACAATATCAACAAATTCAAAAAAGCGAACTGAAGAAAAGAAGCATGTAGTTTTTCAACTATCCACTGGGGAGACCGTAAAATAGGACAATAGGTTTTCATTGTATTTTTACTTTGTATACTAACTGTTCAATTACACTCTTATGCACAGTATACTGCTCGCTAATAAGAGACCGTAGTCAAGCAGATGCAGAAGAAAGTGCAATTTACTTGACGGCAATGTTAATGAACTATACACATTTGAATATTACTACAGGCGCGTTAGGTTCAACATTTACTCTTCTGACATTTCCTTTCCAATTATTATTCTATGCCATTTTTACACCGCTTACGCATGCAGTAAGTAATAAGGTTATTTGTTTTGGCTTGTCGGAGTTCAGATCGCTACGTCGTTATTTATTTTAAAAACAGGTATTTGTCGAAAAAGTGTAAAAGATTACCGTAAGTACAAAACAGATAACACACTCTATCAAAACTTTTCACATAGTGAACAGCTATATCCTGGTATCCTGTCGTTTTAAAGAGTGATAGCACTATGCATACTGTTACTGTGGATCACTTTCTTGAGTTCAGTCGCATACTACTTACACTCCTCTGAAAATTACGTAAAAATCTACCAGCACTGGAATCCGTGTTTATCTGATACAGCTAGCAAGTACTCTTCCACCATCTTACTAGTTCTTTGACAAATCGTTTTTGCCATCTACTTGCTGCGCCAATGGACTTCGATACTTTGGACTTTCTACTTTTTTATATTTCATTCACGGAGCGTCTATCTCAAAGCCTAATCTGCCTGTACTATATTACATTGCTCCTTATCTTGAAGCCCGCCACAGTTCGTAAGCATACGATTTTTCAATGATGGTCACCTATTTTTTCTTTTGCTGCACGATACGTGTATGTCGTTCAACTGTGGAACATCGACTATTCGGTACGTTTTCTTTTTATACAATGTTGGGACATTCCTGTAAAAATGTAGAGGGTGTTTTCGTTGATTTTCTTTTTCGTTTTCGTTTCGATTTTACCTCAAACTAACTTTGTGTTATTTCAAACGTAGTTTCGTAGGGAGTTTTTTTCTTGATTTTCTTTTTTCGTTTTGGCTCCTATTTTACCGCAAAATAACGCAGTTATTTCTAAAAAAGAAAATACCAAATTCCGATTTATTGGCAATCGATTTTATATTGTTCTACGAATTATTGTTTGTTATGTTGAAACAGAAAAGAAATACAAACTGCTCGCCATTCTATCCACAAAACCGTACCTCGTCTATTCAACGAAAACAATTCATGAATGGGAGACTCACATAAAAGGTAAACTTTGGAATTCGGTAATGAAATATTACCCGGTTGTTCCCTCATTGGCTTTTGTCAGTGGATAAAGACGAAGTTCTACCTCAGCCCTACAGCGATGTTTCCGCTTATTGTTCCTTTGACTAATATCCCAATAACCTGAGACAAATTGGAAAGGGAACTGGCATTTTTTAATCTTGCAGCATATCAAAAGACGCAAATTGTTCATTGAACAGCAATCCTTATAATACTTTAGTGGTTCATATTTGTAGAAGCATCGTTGGGATCAAATATTAAAGCAATCTTTCAAAGCACAATTATTTGCTATTCTTGGAGTTGATGTTAGCTACTTTATCTTTTTTTTTTGCTGTTCAATACCCGGCTAGACTCCGTCATGCCACATTTTCTGTGGCCTTGTACGTACAGTGCCTCATATTGCAAAACTTTTAGTATCCGTTGTATATTCCAAAAATCAATACCCTGATTGAAAATCCACGGCAAAACCGAGTTCACCTACTCGACCGCCGGTTTCCTCGGCTTATCTACCACATTTCGTTTTAAATTAAATTGAAATTCATCGAGGATGCTTACGTTTGTCGAGAGAAAGTTTTCCAATAGCAGCGAGACCCATCCTCACAAAGCAAACTCGATCTATTATGCATCATTTATATTTCATTAAAACACCAAGAACAATCCTTGAGGAACGTTCTCTCTGCCGAAGCCAACCCTTTCGTTATCAAGTTGACAAAGGCGGAGGAATATTAAATTTCAGGTGTCAGTAAGTAATACCGAAAATACAGAGAAAGAATGATTTCGTCAAAAATACTGTTACCTGCCATTTGGATGTCATCGTCTATTGATTGCCTGCGGTAATAGCCCACGAACTATCATTCCATCTGCTAGGAAACATATTCTGATTAGATTTTTCCATAAGCTTATTAAAAAAAACATTTTTGACGCCTGTTGGGACTAGCTATATGCAGATTTATTGAAAGCGCTGTTTTTTAACGACATTTTGCGATAATTGACGAAGCAGATCCATCCAAAATGTATCTACAGGTGGCTCATGAGTGTACCAGTGTTTAAACGCGAAAACACAATAACGCGATGTGTAGTTTTATTTCTAATTTCAAAAATAACCCATAATCAATTTGGATGATCGACAGTGCCTTTTCAAACGTTCGCTGAATATGTGATTTGCAGGAACGATTTACAAAGTGGCTACAAAAGTCCGCATTTATTTTCAATTCAGATATGTCAACCAGGATATAGTCACTACCAGCGCAAATAAAGCTAAATAATCCTGATTACTTCGTCGATAGATTTATCGAAATGAGACAGAACAAAGTGCCAACTATTACCAGAATCGGCCACTAAGAACGTGAAAACAATTCGCAGTGGTCAATTCCGGTAACAGCTGGCACTTTGTACGATAAATTCAGTACGCGCACCAAGATACGAGAGCATTCTTTGGTAACTTATGTATTCCTTCAAATGTCAAGCATGTCCTGAAAAAGGATCCTTAAAATACAGACATAGCTTCCGGTCACAAAATACAGAGTGTTAGTTTTCTGTATATATGTATGTATAAAACTAACATCCTGTACTTTGTGACCAATTGACAGGATCAATCATAAGAAATAAATTTCAACTCCATCTGTTGTATTCCACATCCAACCCCTTGCTGACCAAATACCATTAATATGATTATACAGATTCGTATAAAACAATACCTCAACCAGGAGCAATGTCCAAAGAAAACAAAACTGGAATTAGGGAATAAAGTATATACGGTACAAATGATAGGGTCACTCTCGCCTTCATTCTCTGCCCGAAGTGTGAGATTCTCAAACTGCGGCAGTATCTGGGAATTAAGTTAGCTTATTTTGAGCTCTAGATATACACATTACACATGTACTTATATACAACTTTGCAGCTAAGAACCTATTGTTGGATTCAGGATTTACATCTCGAAAAAAAAATCAACGAAACTTTGGTACCTTATTGTCCCAAGCCCTTCATAATATGGGACATTTAAGGCACGTGTGTTTAGTACCAATTTACGACATTTAGAAACCAGAACGATGCAGTTTGGTTGTAAAGATACGAGAGCATTCTTTGGTAACTTATGTATTCCTTCAAATGTCAAGCATGTCCTGAAAAAGGATCCTTAAAATACAGACATAGCTCCGCTTTCCGTTAAAAGTTTTGTTCTGCCTTGTCAGCCCTTCCTGTCTACGCCCCTGTCTCTGCAACGCCATAGGCCCATATTGCGTTTTCGAACAATGAACATTGAACAGGGCAGCAAAACTTTAGGCTCCCGCTTTGTGCCTGATTTAATGAAAACAGAACATTGTTTTGGTTAGTCTCTCTCTCTTTGGAACACCAAGACGAACGCCAGATGCCACAAAGGCTCACCAGCTGATTTATGATATTAGATTTCGAACTTTGGAATTCGCTTGAGGTAATGCGAAAGATTGATTAACGTTTTTTAAACTAGCAAATACAGAGATAGGATCATGTCACAGGTCCTTATTGGTAAGCATTATCCAGACTATGCAAAGCTTAAAATTCGGGAGCATTTGATTCCGAGGTGGTTGCATATGGACCCCGAGATTACCAGGCTCAACGCCCCAGATTGCTATAACGTTTTAATGATTAGTTTCTGAGATAATATCAAAAAACCGCCCAACTTTGACAGCTTCCCAGTCTATCATTTAGTAGTATTGCTTGGTACGCGAAGTTGTGCTTCAGTTGTTATTGGACCAGCCCCATAAACCATCCCTTTAAGTTCTCTCGAATACCGGAAATCCATCGGATTGAGGTCAGGAGATCTTGCTGGCCATTATCGAGGATCAGAAGCATTTCGACCGATCCAGCGATTTCCACGATGTTTAAAACGTGTTCCTCCTGCTCTACAGTAACCTGTCTTTCACGAGTGCGAATATTAGTGGGGATGAACACTTCCTGCATCTCGAAGTCTCTGGTACACTTGCACAAATGTCCTTCTGTCTGGGTGTACTCGATAAATTTGAGCTGCAAGATTTGAATTCTGACGAGCTTCACCGTAAACTAACGACATGTCGGCGAACTCTTGATTCGAGAACATTGTAAATAAACACGACGACGTACGCGAACAAAAACAAAACAACACGCCCAAAGCTCTGCTCGTCAAAACGATAAAGTAATTTATCTATGCAAAACGAGCCGCCATCTTGGGCTTCCAACCGCTATTTTGACGACGAGGCCGATTTGGTCGTTCTGAAATTCAGCTTGCTGACTCAATGCTTTCAAAAAATAGGAGCCGGAGGCTTTCTGTTATATTAGAAGTTCCAATATCTGGCGACATTTCTCTGCCAGTTTGTGAGCCCTCCGTATAGCAATCTACCGAAGATATCAATTATCCGCCCTACTGTTTCCAATTTAGGCTCCAGGCCATTGTCTCCGGCCTTCGAGTGTTCTTTGCTTGTCTCACCGCAACCGGACAATGTCTCAGTCCACCCCCAATTTTCAAGTTGTAAGCGATCCACCGCTAAATGGAAATAATAGAGAGACGGCTCGTAATGGACCCGTTATAGTTGGAAAAAGGCACAGAACAACGCTATTATTATCTATCCGGGTGACAGTTGCGGTTCCGGCGACACTTATTTTCGTTAGGCTCGCTGCTATTTCGCACGGAAAATAATGAAAAATGGCCGGCGAGGCTGACGACGATAGGCAACGCTACCCTTCGCGCAAATCAATATTTAGTGCTCATTTTGCCGGGAAACGGAAATGGAGAAACACTGAAATGTGCAGTGGAGAAAAAAGTGGGAAATGTCGACAATAAAATACTTACAAAAACTGAAAAGGATGCAGCCCATCTCAAATGCCAAAATCCATCAGTACGTCTGTAGCTCATGAAATAGACAATCGATTCTGTATAGCAATTCTGGTAGTTCGCTGATAAATACCAAACAATTTTAGCACATCTAATATTGTCGGTAGTCATTGAATATACAGGGTGGCGCATCGAGAACGAACCAGAATTGAAAATCCCATAAGGAACAAAGCAATAGAAGTGGGGGTTTTAGGGCAAGTTTATGTAGATCCTACGTTAACTACCCGCAATTTGGAGACTCTGTGTGGTGTTAGTCGACGTCCTGTCCAACGGATTCTAAGGGCCCATAGTATAAAATTCACCTGGTACAAGAACTTAATGAAGACGCCAAACTTGCGCCAGTAACTGCGTCTGTTTCGTTTTCGATGCGCCATCCTGTATATGGTGTTAAGTTAGTAGTGGATGAACGGAAGTTAGGTGATAGAGGACCTCTAAACATATCGAGTCAACCCCTATATGTGTGGTCCGAAATTTTATATATATTTAAAATTTTGTGATATTTCGAGAAAAAAACCGGGATATTGAACTTTCAATCGCAATTGCAACTAAACCATTAGGTTTAGGGCTGCCATTTGTTTTTTGAAATGAGCTAAACGCTCAACTTTATGCCACTTTCTGCCGACAAGTTAGCCCGGGAACCTGTTTATTTACCCTCGTATATCGAAGCAATTTGAGCTCGCAGAATTTTTAAAATACGACGAATACCGTTCTGAAAGGTGAAGCGAATTCGGCAACACCGCGCACTTCCTGTTCCGGTCCGAACCGTCGCGTAACGAATGGAACTTCGAAACTCCACAAATCCGGCGGTGTATAACTGTATATATGTAACCGCATCGGATTTATGTCCTTTTTAAATTTAAATAGGGTGGAAGTTGAGCCGAAGCCGTATTTTTACTTTCTTTTTCTTGTCGCGAAAGCGGCGGAAAGGAAATCGACCACATGCCGATGACGGGTTTTCACTTTCGGAAAACTTTTCTGCTTGCCGAGTTCCAAGAAGGGAGGAAGATATACAGCGCTTTCCGAAGGTCGGAGCCGGTATTGATGGGAAGATAAACGTCAACTCCGGATACAAAGGAGTTCTGCGAAGGTTTTATTTATCTAAGTGACACGAATTTCTAGATCGGAACCTGTAAAAGTCCATGAAACCCGAATCCATGATTCTAAGTTTTCGATGACATTGGATCGCTTCGGTTGCTGCTCAGTGTTGTGAGTTTGCTCGCTTTCATCGGATTTTGGAATGTCATCGAGCCATTCAACATCAAGGTGCTCTAAATTTTGAATAATGCACATCAGTTCATTAGCACGACGAGCAGCGACTCTTACAGGTCTAACTTTCCTATCGGTATGCGTGTTTACTTTTTTATGGATATTTTCGATGTGACGATTTAGTGACTTGACGGAAGCATGATAAAGACCACACGTTTTGCATGTTCGACTCGATAGCCTCAATTTTACCCGTCGGACAGAAATAATCGTAGGGCATTTGCAGGAAATCTTTGAGTGAAGCACTTAAGCGTAGAGCTAAATTGACTGGAAGATCAAGAAATTGCCCTCCTTCATCCAAAACCAAGTCATCAACTGTTTGTGTTACTTTTACAGGTGGTGGAAGAAACCTATTGTCTAGTAATCTAAATAGGCCACTTCTTGGACGACAGCTTTCTGTATTTCTACAATTTACAATTTGAAGCAAATATTGACACACATGTTCTGAATATCATTTAATGTCTGGAAAGATCTTGTTCACCTGCCCCTACATATTTTGCATTAGCATTATAGTCATCAATTTCCATTGAACTCCATACTTCAGCTAATACATTTCCTGCAAATTCGAATTAGATTTTTCTAAATGTTCATCAGTTGTAACACCACGTTCATCCAAATGAGTCCCAAAATGGTCATGAGGCAATATTAAATCAGCCAGTTCCCGACTAAGAGAAGCCATTCTGCGCTCTACTCTGTTATACGCACTTCTTCCAGGAGCATTGGTAGCTAAAAACAATGCATCGAGATCATGTCGCTTAAAGTGTTGTATAGCAAACCCTATGACTTTTTGATACCGTCATGATTACCACTGGTTTTACTAGTCCATGGTCAGTTTTAGCTAATGGTCGAAACTCTTCAAGTTCGAGAAGCGTCTCGAAATCCTGAGCACGAGTATTAGCAGTAGATGAACTATGCTTTCCACTTCGAATAGCGATGTATGTTGGTCCAGAATATCTAACGGCTTGCGGTTGTCCTAGCATTTTGATACCAGCATGAACAGATAGTATTAATTTATGACGCTCAGCGATTACCCAATCGTGATCAGGCAATTTGATTCTATATTCCACGTGCATTAGAAGAGGTGCTTGCTTATTTGCCGCAGTTACGCCAATAGGGACTCGAGCTTTATCGTCTTGAGATATGAAACATACTTGATCTGGTCCAAGTATGGATGCTATGTTCTCTAAATAATGGATTGATGTTTCAGCGAACTTGCTATCTAAGTGGCTCTTGTGGTGATCGGTTTGAGCCCGAATTAGCTTAACAGCGACTGTCGATACATGTCTTCGTCCCTCTGCAGAATTAAATTTTCTTGGAATCATACGAAGATATACTAATGTCAAATCCTATTTTACGTAATTCTTGTGCGAGTTCATCAACAGTTTTTACGCTGCGAATTGATTCCCTTCGTCTTCTATCATCTGCTGCACTCCCAAATAAAGCTGTATCCGCGATTGTTTTCAATAGCGAATGTTGATTGCTTTCAAGATTAGGACGTACCACTGAATCCCTCAGAGATAGTCTTTTTTTATTTCTGGATTTTCATTACAAATATCGTCTTCTAACTTTCTTTTCATACCATCCCTGTGTTTCTTCTGGGCAACTGGGTTTTGAACTTTCCTGTTTAAAGAGTGTTTTGCTGTTTTTATTTCCTCGCGCAACTTAATGATCAACTTGAGCACGGCTTGGCATAGTATCTCTGAAGCTGACCGTATAATTTTTGTTTTTTTTTGCAGGTTTACAGGTTGCCTAAAAATAAAAACTTTATATGGCTTCTGCTAAAGATTCTCTTATTAAGCTACTTAAATACAAAGTATGACAATATATATGGTAAATACAAAACCCTATGGCTTTACATCTAATACGTTTAAACGAACGTTTCGTTCCGGTCACAAAATACAGAGTGTTAGTTTTCTGTATATATGTATGTATAAAACTAACATCCTGTACTTTGTGACCAATTGACAGGATCAATCATAAGAAATAAATTTCAACTCCATCTGTTGTATTCCACATCCAACCCCTTGCTGACCAAATACCATTAATATGATTATACAGATTCGTATAAAACAATACCTCAACCAGGAGCAATGTCCAAAGAAAACAAAACTGGAATTAGGGAATAAAGTATATACGGTACAAATGATAGGGTCACTCTCGCCTTCATTCTCTGCCCGAAGTGTGAGATTCTCAAACTGCGGCAGTATCTGGGAATTAAGTTAGCTTATTTTGAGCTCTAGATATACACATTACACATGTAGTTATATAAACTTTGCAGCTAGGAACCTATTGTTGGATTCAGGATTTACATCTCGAAAAAAAAATCAACGAAACGTTGGTACCTTATTGTCCCAAGCCCTTCATAATATGGGACATTTAAGGCACGTGTGTTTAGTACCAATTTACGACATTTAGAAACCAGAACGATGCAGTTTGGTTGTAAACGAAGCTGCAGACGAGACAATTTGATAATGTGCATTTTATAACAGTGTTTTTCAGACCATGACTCAAGAATATAACTATTTTGGCATTGAGTTTCATCAAAATGTATGCTGTAAAATTATACTGTACTAACTGATGAAATGTTTTATTCGAAAAAGAATCTTGATAACCAAAGGTAAGGTAGATGCATGCCGCACATTGTTCAAAAAAATTACAATATCATGACAGTTTTTTCTCTATATATTTTAATTTGCATTGTTTATATGAATAAAAACATTAATAATTTTGTAGAGAGGTACTGACATCACTAGGTACAGCTTGTAAAAAGACATTTTCATTCTTACTCAGTAGAGAAATATTCCAGTCATGATTTTTGTGTTATGTTATCTGGTTTGTTTTATGCACTGTACGTCTTTTCTTTACTATATTCCTATACTACCTTGTACCTCAATGTTGACAGGATGTGTTTGTGCGAATCTCATATTTATTAGGTATACCAGAACGTTTCTGAAAGGTAGGCGCATCTTTATTATAAAACAAAAGTTTGGTGTCTGAAAAATTGGTATAACGAATTTCACTGCTGTTTCTGCAAAAAAAAATGAATAGCTTAAATGATTATTTATCAAGTTGGCGTCTTCCAACCTTAGACCTGGGAGAAAAGCAATTTGCCTGTCATCCAGCTGGAGAACTATTCGCGTTTCCTGTATTCGGAGAACAAAAGGGCTTTTATAGTTCGATAGCAATGCTGGGGAGGCCATGAATACCACCAAGATGGGACATCCCTCTGTTACATACCTTGCCTTGTATAGCAGGCTGTGACAGATCTGTTTTGTCTTTGTCGATTGTTTTCGACTTCCTTTGTTTGCGAGCAGGCGAGGGAGGCTCTATTACAATCCATTTACAATAGCAGAGTTGTCGTTTCTTACGCGATATCGATCCTATTCACGCATTTTCATTGTGATTAATCGAATTACGTTGATATATGATAAACAATAGATGCACCTTGGGAAAAAAATGATTTGGACAATTCATCGCTGATACTGAAGTAAACTATTGTTATTGAATATGAACAAGTCCGTTTCTTTTTGCAAAAATCGGTGATATTAATTACATCAGTATCGATGTTGGGCCACGCTTCATTTAACTGAGAACATTTGAAGCATACCTTTGTATAGAACAAAGTTCCATACATAAGCGCAAATTAAATATAAATCGAATAAATAAATTATAAATCAATCACCGATTCTTCCATGTGTGAGACACAAACCCAGTCCACAAGAAAACCTTTAACCTGAAAACGGAATCCGAGATACTATGGAAACGGAACAAACAAAGGAAAAACCATCGCAGTGAAGAAATCCCTCGCCGTACAGTCTGTGTACATCTAAATCTTACATCTCGGTTCGAGCCGTATCGGTGGGCGTTGAAGTGCGTTTACAAGATGTTCGAGACGATTTTCGCTGCAAGAGAGAATTATAAATAAGCTCTGTGCATCAGTGGTTTATTTTTCATCGCAGATGGTCTTATATCCACATGTTCAAAGTAAAGTACAAGAGACAATAAACGTAGCAAGATCAGTCAGTTTAGGTACAAATTTTATTGTACAGTTTTAAAAGCACCCATGATGTGGGCATATTTGGAATAGTGCAAGTAACTTAATTATACTTAGTTATCTAAATAAATGTAAACGCTATCTGTATTTGTTACTGTAAATATAATGTAGTAGTCCATTTACGCCCAAACAAAACACAACGTGCCCAAAAGCGAGATTGTACAGGTCCGTATTTTCCTCAATGGTCTTGGAATGATCTAACAAAATAAACGATTTTTTTTATAGAAACAAGTGCACATACTTTTCACAATTCTTTATTCGCTGGAAAGACTTAAATCATCGTCCGAAAGGTTAATATTAATTATTACAGCTTCAATTTGAATAACGATCATATCGTCCAGATCCCACAACTTTGTTTCCATTGTCTCTTTTTTACATAGTACACTCCCGGTCTTGTTTTGCACGCATCGGCAGTACGCCCATGGCAGTGGGCGTGCCCCGTGAAGATACATCGTCATCATCATCGAAAAGTCGAACTCTGGCCCTGCCTAGCCGGCAAGTAATTGTTAATATATTGTTATTGTGGAACGACGCAGCCTCGTACACATTTGTTTATAATTATATTTTTTGTCGGCCGCGATATAGGCGAGTAGAAAACCTCGCTTAGGCCAGGCGTTGGATGGAATTAAGTGTGCAAATTGTGCACTTTATAACAGATATCAACTGTAAAGAGGCCGAAGAGTAATAATCCGAGCCACATTTCTCTCTAAAAACTTGGTTATAAATCATTATTTTTTAGGTTGCCAGGCATGTTAATTAGAGCCTAAATCTTGCCCCAAAGAGCATTTTAACACTACTATATTTTAAAGCAATTCTCAATCTAGGACAAAATTGGTGACATTTTTTAAGAGCTAATGTACAAACATTCGTCTGAAAAAATTCTCATAGAGCGCAATTGGTAACATTAATTACATACTGGTCATTTATAATGTATTTACAGCCAAGACTACCACAAACGTGTTGTAAAACAAAGATGACAGTATTTAACAGAAACAGAAGCTTAACAAATTACTCAAATACACTTAACAACAACAACAGCAACAACCAAGCAAGGTGAATACGAAAACACGAGCACGCAGTGATACACGCGACGGTCGGTGGCCTGAATGCAACTCTGCCTGCCCTGCCCCTGCCCCGCGCATTATTCCGCCAGGCGACCGCTTGAAATTTAATGGTGAATTGACCAATAAGAGGCGTTCTCCGAGAGATCACGCGCTAACTGTTATTATTTACATCTCATCTTGAATTTGGATTCAGTTTAGATATGAAGACAAAATGATAATTTACTTCCGCGACAAACGGCACAGCCTTCTTGTGTTTATACAATTGTAAAGCAATGTCATGTAGTTGTAAAAAATCAACCTTAGTTCGTATTTCATTATGAAAAAGTGTAAATAATGATTGTCAGAATAAATAGTCCAATCCTTCCAATGTACTTCTATTGACATTCCTTTTTTTATTTTTTACTAATTATATATACTTGACAACCTGCGACTACAAGTGAAAATGAAATCGATGACAGCTAGTTTTTCTTCCGGAAAGACCGACATGATGCCATTAAAAATAGATACAAAATAATCGTATAAAGGAATTATAAAATTTCATCCAAGAACGCTCAGCGTTCTCCTCGTCTATCAGACCCAGGCTAGATCTAGAGTGCCTTGCTATATGCATACACAGCCTACTAAGGATATAATGGTGCATTGTTGCTGCTTCTACAGAACAATAGATAATTGATAATTATATCATTATCTACGAATGGAAACGGGACAGATTTGGATTCTGATGTTTTTCTATTCGGAGCTGGCTGAGCCGTAGTAAAAGTAGAGAGGTGACGAGGTTAACTGCAGTTAGTGGAATTTTGTGTCGATTCTTTTAGATGGAAATGTAGTACGAGCACTCTCATTTGTTGTTCTTAACACAAAAATTGACGTCAAGTAGGTTGACTCTGCGATGTTGCCTCCCTGATTACGAGAGATCGATGACATTCCTTTTTCAACATCCTTTATCTTAGAGTCAATCTATTTGACCCCAGTTATACTATATAATTTAGGATATAGAGGCATGTTCTTTTCACTTATCGTATACCAAGCTCTTTATTTTAACCGCCGTTAAATATTTCTCCCCCATCAACGAAGCACGTGAACTTTTGGAGCTTGCGGGACTAATTATGGAAGAAAAGCCGGATTGCTGTCACATTATGCATGCTGTTTAAACGCAGATGAATTTTCCACAGGGAGGAAAGGATGAGATCCACCCTATCTACCGCTTCGGAAGACGCTCCGCGCATATTTTAAAGGGCTTTTTCCACATGTAGAAATTTCCAAGTTCGCATTACACGGTAATGTTACTGAAAGACGAAGCCCTAACAGATTCAAATGAATGTATCATGAAACAAGTATGATCTCTGATTTCTCTGTTATTCGATTATTTCCCAGTGTAAATAGTAGCTTAGCTTGTGCCGCATGTAACTTGTCCACCATTATTTGTGTTGATAGTGGAAGCAGGAACTAAAATTTCACGACCTCGTCTGGAGGGCCACACCTCAGATTGGTCTCATTTTTTTTTCAGGAGGCTACCTATGGGGGATTTGAGAAAGTCGTATGGTTTGCTTTCAAGATGCCCTTAAAGCCTGTTCGGCAGGTATTTCAGTCAGTGTGATTCTTTCACAGTTTTGGCTGGCAATTTGAATATCTTCCAAGACAAAAAAAGGCCATCCACAACGTGTTGTTAGATTGTCAAACCCTAACGTATGGAATATAAAAAACTGAACTGTCTTTCACTTTTTAGAACATAATATCCGCAATTCTTCTGCAGAGAACAGAGAAACATAGCAAGATAATTCCTGTCTACCATACATTTGTTGGAAAGCTGTGCCTCCGTTCTCCTCGACCTTGCTCTCGACATCGAAATTCCAGTTAAATTACCCCCGTTTTTTTCGCACTTCAAACGAACGCTGCCATTATCGCTCGAACCTCAAAGAGACGTCGACGATTCGGTAATTCAAGAAAAAACGTGTAGGAACAAAGGCACGAAGACGCGTGCATCTCGGAACTGTAATCCGAGTGCCCGTCCTTTCGTTCTAACATATTTTCGGATGTGTCGCGTCAAGTTATCTCCGCAGGTCTTTTTTGATAGACCTGCCGTTGCCGACGATCCGAATTACAAGCTGACTCGTATGAATTATTCATACGTTCATGCACAAGGTGATGTAGCGGACGATAAGGTCTTCGCAGCGTCAAAATACGTAAGAGCTTACTAGCTTTTGTCGGACTGTGACGAAAACACCATTTTTACTGTTAAACTGTGATTTTTTCATTTCTAATCAACGGCAAATTTATAACCACGCCGACCAGACTATCACGTTCTGAACTGTCAATTTTCTCGAACGCTCCCGACGCTGTCCGATCCTTCTCGATGATGCCGTGAGTTATACCGCTCTTGATGCACGGTGGCGTATTTCTGGTTGCCTATACGTCGATATCGCAAGGGCGTCTCTTCATTATTCTAGGTCCCAAGAAGCGTCTTCTCTTGATATAACTGGTATTTGCTTTGGGTTTATAGCTACATCAACTCTAATAGCACACGTGGTTTCTGGAACGTCCTACTTATGTCCGTGCTGTCCCTAAATGGGGCGCCCTTAGAATGTTCCATTGGGGCTGTTCGTGGAACGTTCGAATCAATCAGTAAGTCCCGGGGAAACAAGTTCTTTCCTGAAAACAGAATAAAGTTGTGATATCTATCGATATGGTCAAAATTCTGTTGTTGTTTATAATGTTCATGTTTCAGTTTTGGCGAATTAGAGAGCAATCCCACGCTTTCTCAATGTTCTAGTTCTTGATCGATCTTTCTCGAATGCTCCCGACGCTGCCCGATCCTTCTCGATGATGCCGTGACTTATACCGCTCTTGATGCACGGTGGCGTATTTCTGGTTGCCTATACGTCGATATCGCAAGGGCGTCTCTTCATTATTCTAGGTCCCAAGAAGCGTCTTCTCTTGATATAACTGGTCTTTGCTTTGAGCTTATAGCTACATCAACCCTAATAGCACACGTGGTTTCTCAAACGTCCTACTCAGGTCCGTTTCGGTCGGTACGTGCTGTCCCCAAATGGGACGCCCTTAGAATGTTCCATTGGGGCTGTTCGTGGAACGTTCGAATCAGTAAGTCCCGGGGAAACAAGTTCTTTCCTGGAAATAGAATAAAGTTGTGATATCGATCGATATGGTCTAAATTCTGTTGTTGTTTATAATGCTCATGTTTCAGTTTTGGCGAATTAGAGAGCAATCCCACGCTTTGTCAATGTTCTAGTTCTTGATCGATCTTTCTCGAATGCTCCCGACGCTATCCGATCCTTCTCGATGATGCCGTGAGTTATACCGCTCTTGATGCACGGTGGCGTATTTCTGGTCGCCTATACGTCGATATCGCAAGGGCGTCTCTTCATTAATCTAGTACCCACGAAGCACCTTCTGGAACCAGGTTTTTTTGCGACAAAATTGGTTCCAGGGACGTCCCTTTAGGCGGCTTAACAAGAACGTCTTCCAGATGCTGTTAGGAAGGTCAACTATTTAAGACCTTGTAGAAAAAAGTACATTGGAGCGTATAAATCACGAACGCGTACGCATACACAGGCGACGTTAATTAAGAAGAAGAAGAACATTACCGGTTTGAGCCGTAATAGATGCGTGATTTACTTTTTTCTTTCTTCTCCATCGAAAGCATGTTGCTACTAACTGCGTTCTCGCGACAAAGAGACGATGCGTCTCTGTGAACTCATCGCATAGCCATAAATATAGCTCTATCAGTAAATCATTTGAGAGATATAG
Organism: Acanthoscelides obtectus; assembly: GCA_963669975.1. Lineage (NCBI taxonomy): Eukaryota > Metazoa > Arthropoda > Insecta > Coleoptera > Chrysomelidae > Acanthoscelides > Acanthoscelides obtectus. Next base: position 8,846,666 of record CAVLJG010000010.1, read on the forward strand.
GATAATGTTTCTCTTAATTTTGTTGTTTCTGTAACTATTCTGTTCACTTTGATTATGTCTCCACCAAAGCATTACGGAAAAAGCAATCACTGAGAAAGCAAAATGGAAAACACCATGAAAATCCTCTCGATTTATCACCGACTCGAATAAATTTTCCGTTTAAATATAGACTCGTCTTCCGTGTTTTCAGTCTACCAAATCGAGCATGTTACGTCGACTTTTTCGATCGTCGATTCGACAGCAGCTACTTTACTGTCAAAACGCTTGCCGCAGGAATATAAATCTCCATTTTCCATTTCGACAATTGTTTACGAACAACTCCCGACTTTCACCCGACCGAGAATTAGATTATTCGAAAGGATTGTTCTGGAAAGACGAAAAAGAGACGCTGTAGGAACAAATTCCGTCGGTACATCGGTAAAAAGCGCGCTGCTACACTTGAGAGTCGTTCGATATTACGTAGAAAACTCGAAGGCTATCACCATAACCGGATTTCCTTTAAGTTCAAAAGTGTTCAGTTCTTCTATGAAACTATCGCCCATTCATAGTTTACCATGCATCTATTATTAGTAAAGTCAAACATCCAAAACGGCTCTTCCTATGTCGGAACGTCCTTTGTAATTATGCACTTCCCTTCCAAGGTACCGCAAAGGCATGCAGGGCAGTTAAAAACAGCTGTTTCTGTCGCGGCATATACGATAGCACCCAAAAACGCGACTTAGAACGTTGTGCGGGTTACGAATTGCACAACGGCCATTTCTCTCATTGTTGTCGAACGCAACGAAAATAGAATGTAAACCTGTCGCGAGCTGGCCGCTCTCACTCATCGTGACCGTGTTTGCAACGTTGTCGAATGGTCGGTAATGCTGGTGGGGTGGAGGGTGACTTTCTAGCTTCATCGGAAGAACTGGAAATGAACATGATCTTTCATGAACTGGCTTCAGTATTTTCAGAGATGTATCGGTTTTCTCCTGCTTAAATCTTATATACTACTGATATTTCCACGTATACAACCTTATACAGAATCAAGCTCATTTTTACTGTTCAATATACGTTGAAATTATAAAAAGAGGCGGATTCCGATAAGAAAAATTGACTTTTTGGTTTTCTATGATCCAATTCTCATTCTGCTAAGTCAGTACCTGACTATGAGAAACTGCAAATAAGCAAGTTTTCGCGAGTTTATACTTTCCACGGCGAAGAAAACGGAACGAATTGTCTGGACCTGTTTGACTGACTTGATCCACTTGATTTTGTTTTGTAGCTAGTTCAGAGGGACCAACTTGAATGAATCTACTCTACGCTATATTTGAGAGGTTGCGTTAATGTGTAGTATTAGATATGCTATGAAAAAGGGCAGTAGAAAACAGCTGTATGCTGACGTAGGGCCTTTTAATATTTAAATCTCTCTCACACACGTCACCGTCGAGTGGTGCCGGCGTTGGTACCTGACTCGGGCGGTTCCGGTATACGAATATTCAAGGGAAACCATAAAAATTGGAGATGGACAGCTATTGGGTACAGGGATGGAATAAGGACGTTTCTGATGGTTGTATTCTCTCATTCCAAACACATTTAGAATTTGTGTTACAGTTGCCAGGCCAAAATCCAAGTACAACATTTAGATTGTTTTAAGTGTAACTGCCTTCTACAGGGTGTCCGCAAAGTTGGGGTTTTCCTTTTCAGAAACAACTATCCTTGAAATAACAAAGGGAACGTGTAGTGAAACGAGGGCGACCAAGTAAAAAAAGATAAAGAAAAAAGTACTCACTCTCCAGTTGACGAGAAGGGCTAAGTACGTCTCTGCCAGAAATCATACCGCTCCAACAGAAAATGAAATCAGCTGATGCGCTACCGAGCAGACGCCGGCGGTGGTGCAGACCAGTAGACCACGAACAGAGGTAACAAATATGACCATCGTGCAGAAACCACATTGATTGTCTTACACTTAATGGCACATCTTCTAACGAGGAAGGCAAAATGTTGCGTAAAAAGACTAGGTATTGCATCCCGTCCAATCGATTTGGGAGAATAAATGGTCCAATGAGCATACCGTTCACCATGCCAGCCCAAACATTCACCGAAAATGTTTGTTGAAAATGTGCCCGACGGACAGCGTGCGGATTTTCTACTGACCAAACATGAGTGTTGCGAAAGTTATTCACCCCATTACGCGTGAACGTAGATTCGTCTGTCACCAATATGCACTTCAAAAAGTCCGGATTATTGTCATGTTGATGCAACAACCACTCACAAAACCGCACTCTTGCTGGAAAATCGTCAGGTTGAAGGGCTTGTACACGTTGGACGTGAAACGGATACAGCCCCTCTTCACGCAGCGTTTGCCACACTTTAGTTTTTGATACTTGCACTTCTCTAGCCACGCCTCTAGTGCTTGTTGTTTTTTGAAACGCAATCAATTATACAGGTTCGTCTACCTCTACACGCGTGACCGTAACCGTCGGTTGAAGGTTGCATACTGACCTGACACACTGACCCCGTCCTCCGACCCAGTTCTGCGTCGGGTTGAGCTAGTGTCCTAGTACCAGTCGGGGATATCGCGGCGGGTCGCGGCTACAGGACGGTATTCAGATATTTTTGATGTTGCAGAGCCCTTTATCTCGGTTCCCGTAAGACATTGGTGTATATGGTACTAAGAAAAATTGCTTATGTTTTCAAGATCTACACGTCGTGTAAAGGAAAACCCCAACTTTGCGGACACCCTGTATAATAAAAATAATAAATGGGCTTTATTTCGAACGAAAGTCCGAAAAGGGTTGTTCCCAACGCATTCGTGAGATCGTCCGATTTTTGCACCCAAAAACCTCGCCACCCATAGAAACCAATCGCCAGTTGAGTCAAGTATATGGGAAACGTGTATACGCACTCAAATGGATTTCCCATTTTGAAACGATTTGACTCTACCCGACAAAGGCACAGGACGGATAGAGTCAATCTACTCGACGCCATTTTTGTTGTTGATCTGGACGTCATCTTGAAAATTGGATTTCGTTTATATACCGTAGTAGATAATAAAATTCCGTTACGTCTTAATCCTGCCCTGTACCTTTGCAACTGTTTGCAAACAGCTGATGCTCATAGGAACGAGACAAGAGCGGAAAGATAAGCATTAGACACCGCATACCTTGTTCGTGGAATTCGTACAAAGATATATTCGCTACCCCTGCCATATTGTGCCCACGCACGTTCAATGTTCCTTCGTGGAAATCCAGCTGCAATTTTTTTCTACTGCTACATAGGAAGATCCAAGGGATTAGATCATTATTTACGATGTGTGCTTACTATGTTTTCTTGCGAAACTATGCGTTTTTGCGACTTTACGATGCTAAACATTCATTTTTATTCTCTAATAAGGTGTATATGTATTAAAAAAATACTAAAGTGTTATCTGGTCGAGTTTGTGATGAAAAATTGGTAAAAAGCAGTTATCTGGAGTTACCCGTGAATCCTTTCAGTATATTGGAATCGAATTCGGAATCAACGCATCCAATTTACGTAGAAAACAAGCTTTCATCCGAATAACAGAGGCGCAAAGGTTTTTGGAGATTTTTTATTAGTCGGTTTTTGACATGCTGAAATTATTGCCAGTATCTCGAAAACGAGGCATTTCCGGACTAAACGGGCCCCGGATTCGGTTTCAGCGACCTAAATAACGTATTATAAGAATGATTGGACCGTTATCGCCTCTATCGTTCACGTTTAGGTAATCGTGGATTTTGAAAATAAAAATACAATTTTCTTTGAAACCTTAAACGGAGGCGTAGGAAGTATAGAGTCAATCTACTTGACGCCATTTATTTTTTAGATAAAGTGCACACTAGCCCAACAACTAATACCATAGGTATATCAAGGTTCTTATTTTAAAAGGGTATGTCCTGATATATAATAAAAAATGGGACCTTTCATTAAAACGATATCAACTCTGGTATGTGAGCCAAAATTGGGACGCTCTGTATAGTTGTGAGCGCCTAGACACCATACATAGTGACAGAAAATAGAACAACCAGTAATAATTAAGTTATTGCAAAGTTTTTACAGACTTTTTGGCATATATGGAACGACTAGAGGCAGAATTTTCTACCGAATTCATTTAACATTCTAAGAAAGCTCAAAAAAAAAGAATTCTATCAATACACTGATCAGCAGAATCTTTTCTCCAAAGCTGTTACTTATACTCTAGGCGCTGAAGAAAGAAACTAAACCCAAACAAATACACGCATATTGCTCGTGAGTGAGTGTTTAGGCGCAGGAGACATTACAGGACCGCATCAAGATATTATGGGTAGTCATCAAAAATTTCATACAAGATAATTATTATCTTTTACAGTAAATTTCAGTTAGAGATTCACAAATGAGTTAACTACACTTTTTAGTTATTAGTAAGTAAGCTGCGCGCACTCATTCAGAAGAGGAACTTGAATCTTCTGAATCGTTTAAATGAATTATTAGAGGTTCAATTTGGGTATCGATGAGATTGTCCAAATCCCACATTTTGACCTCAACCTTCTCCCGAACGTGGCGGATACAGTTTTTCCATTCCTCTGCGGTAACTCTATTGACTGCGATGTGAAAGAGATTTTTAACATCAGAAAATTTATAAGTATTATTATTCGACGCCACGTATTGCTTTATGTTGGCCCAAATCAGCTCAATAGGGTTCAGCTCACAATGGTAGGGTGGCAGTCTCAAGACAGTTTTATTTTGTTTTTTGGCCATTTCGTCGATCATTTTAAAATCGTATTTGTATTTATGTCTATTGACTATACTTATCAATTCACCCTTGACCATTGTTTCATCAAAATCGATCTGTTTTGAGGCCAGCCATTGTTGTATGTTTGCTTTTTTAGTTGCCATTGTGGGAATTTTTTCTATTTTTCTAGAATGGTACGGGGCATTATCCAGTACAATAACAGCGTTATTCTCCAGCTTTAGTAACATTTTGGAGAACCAATTTTCAAAGGAATTGCCGTCCATCTCCTCATGATAGTCCCCTTTTTTGATTCAAAGGCCCACAGTGCTTCGGGAACAAAGCCGTCTTCACTACCTACGTGACAAATGATCAGCCGTTTGCCTTTTCCTGGAAATAAATTATTCCTTACACTATGGATTGATTAAATTTGAAGGAATGAGGCAATTGAGTTCATTTAGCTGAATTTAAGAGTCACGGAATGCTGATCAAAAACTGAAAAACGTAGAAAATTGAAGTTTGCAACTTCTCAAAACCCATTCAAACCAAATTGACTGCACCCAAAAATGATAATAAATTTCAAAATAACGCTTAAAAGAGGGTCGAAGTTTTTTTCCTAATGACTACACTGCGAATGCACCATTTTTGGAGAATATCACACATTATCTGCTATCACAGCATATTATTTGCCCGAATTTATCAAAATTAAATTGCCGGATAGATGAAGGAGCTTACCTGCAGGATTTTTCAATCCAGCCGAAAGACCGTCTAGAAAAGCCTGCCTTGATGATGTTACTGATTTGTCGACCCAAACTTTCGCTTGAGTATGTCCATCATTCACCCACGTTTCGTCCAAATAGTAAATTTTTCTTTTTTCATCGCGAAACTTCCGAATCTTCCTAAGGTATTCCCTTCTCCACACAACAATTTCTTCTTTCTCTATTAACATACTGTTTCTTCCCCATTTCAAGAATCGAAAATTAAGTTCCTTCAAAAGTTTTCGGAATGTGGTTCTTTTAAATGATGGAAGATCCTCATCAGCATTAACTAATCTTAATATCTTATCTACTGTAGGTATCTCATTTCGGAAGAAAAAATTATGCACTTTCCTCCTGATGGCAGTTCTGTCAAAGTCATCTACTCCGTCCGTTATCCTTTTTCTTGCAGGATACGGTTTTGGCTCAGAAAGTGAGTGAGTGCTCCTATATTCCTTAATGATCCTATAAACACTGGACCGACATGCTCCAGAAATATGTGCTACCTTACATATAACTTCGTCCACGACCAAATCGGGTTTTTCTTGAATTTGGTTTTTGTATATATTTAATATTATTTGTTTTTCATTTGCACTTAAATGTAGCTTCTTAGCCCTTTTTTTGGGTGGGGTTGCGCTGATGTCAACCACTTCGTCGGCTGTATCTGTGTCAGACATCGTATCTTAGGCAATATATAAACAAAACGTTCCACTCGCGAAAAACGAGTATACGCTACTGAATGCGTAATGCGTATGCAATGCAATCCTGTGCGTGAATTAACTGTTAGATGCCTGTCGTGTCATCTACAATCACGTTTACAAGTCCAAACCTGTGCAGATTCGTAGAGCGCCGACGACTGCTAGTGACCTTGAATTTGTCTGTAGATCGATGTTACTCCAGTCAATTTAGGTTCAAAGTGGATGTTTTCTAAACCAATTTATTGTTCCTGCATCAAAAATATATCGATGATGTTTTGTACTGGGAGCTCATGAAAGATCAAGGTAACTTATTTTAACAGTCATCCTTTTTCTAGTCTCAAGATGACACGAAAAAGGGTCTGTGGATTCACTAGAAATACACTGCCGAGGATGTTTAGACCTAAAGTGACTGGAGTATATCCGTGGATGCTTTCGAGGGATCTGTTCACGTGCTGATCACTGTTTACGTTTAATGTCTTTCTTCAGCGCCCAGAGTTTAGGTATCTTATCTTTCTTTCTCCTTTTTACTTTGATAATAATATTCCAAAGTACATAAACTTCCATTGGTTTGGAATCCATAAAATTTTTATCTAATCCTTCTTCAGGCAGAATTTTGACAAAGGACCAGCTGACGTTCAATTTGTCTCTTTATTTTCGGTAATACTAAAATATTATCGTGACACAATTTGCAGCAGTACTCACACACCGGGCTATTATATACCTAGAGGAAACGGACGTTGACGTACGGTAGCACCACAGGACACTGCCAGTAGGTCCCTTTGTAGTAACAGGGGAAAATAATAAATATGCATTCACAACAGCTGGTTTTGGCATATGCCTGCCTGTGACTGCTCGTACTTACGTGTAATTCGTACAGGAAACAATATAATGTTGAACTAACAGCACCTTTGCCATTAGCACATCGAAAAAGGCTGCTGAAAGCCTAAATATAGACATAGAAAGTGAATAAATATGTATTACTATTATACTAGTAATCGAATTAATACAATATCTTGTCGACCAGGACATTGTGGAAGAGGCAGCTGCAGGTTTCAGCAGCTACATTGATTACCTTCTTCCAGAGGCCACTTTGACTATCTGACACCGAAAAGACTTGCCTCAAGCAGAACTTCTAAAACCGTTCAGAAAGAAGGTTAAGTAACAGAGTTGGAACCGTAATTATCGATAATTTCCAATAATAGCCAATTAACAGGGGTAACTTTTTCGGTTCCTCGAAAATCCAACGACTACCAACCCTTATACTTACCATTCCCTTTCAGCTGGCCCACTATTAAGCACATCTGTTGGTATGGTGGTGTTGTTTCTAAGCAACCCTTATCCTTTATCGAAAAAATTATGAATGCACACCTTTCCGGCGTTAATAGGTAAAAAATGGTGATACCATACGCCAAATTCTTTATTTCCTCTCTTGTACCCCTGCAGCTGGCTTCACGATCGATTATTGATCATCCGGTGAGGGCTCAGGCAGCCCCGTGGATCGCCCTCGGAAACATACATACAATTATATAACTTTTTAAAACACTGCGTACATTCTTGAATGATCCTATGATTAAAAGTCTCCACGGAAAGACAGGGAAAATAGAACTGCTAATATATACAACGCAAATAAAGTAAAATTTCCAAAGCTTGGAGAGGAACACTTTTTTTGGACTCATTGAAAAGGTTTTGAGAGAAAACGATTTTTCCTAAGTTATACCATCTTGTAAAGAAGTCATTTTATTTAATGCCACCGCGAATATTGATACCATGACAAGACCGGTAGATTCCTAGACCATTATCATAGAGGTAATGAAATCCATATGAAGTGTAGTAGCAGCGACTTCCAGGTTATTGATTGCTTCCTATATTAACCGCCCTTCGTTTAAAACTCTTAGTTGAAAAATACTGTAACATCCCTATGTTAAAATCACCATATTTATGGGCCATTCCCATCGGAAAGAGTCATAAACACATCATCCACGGCCCATAGATTCTCCTGCGTCTATTTCTATCTCTAATTGTCAATCGAAATTTTAAATTGGGCACGCCTCGTGTACGACTCAGTGGCGTACCCAAACAAGACACGTAGCGGTGCATAGCGTCGCCGAAAGGCGCTCCTTGTTGGGATCGGTGGTGGGGGAGCCGACAAACACGACGGCGTTGCCAGATTTCTACATTGATAAGTTTGGGAATGAACAGTGAGCTACCTAGTCGTACGCGATGTGAGCCAACTTAAATGAAATTATACATAGTTGTATGCGATGTACATGTTCTTATTTTACTACTTATAAACTAAAATAAACTAAAAACTAATACATACTACATCCATTCCTACCAATCGTAGGTGTTTGAAAAATAAACAAATTTTTTTGTCAGCTACAGTGGCGTGCCACATACGATCCAATAAAGGTAACTAAAAATAAAAAAGCAACGCCCTATTTTAACCAAAAACACACAAGATTCACACAAATAGGTTGAGTTAAACAACGTTTTCACTTTCAAGGCAACACGACTTAAAATTGAATATTTATCTTTACCTACTGAAGGCCAGATACATTTTGTATTTGAGACTAATGATTTTAAAGCTAAATCATTTTGGAACGCAATCACTTCCGTTTCTGTCTTCGCTAAAATTATGCCTAACAGAAGTTGCAAACTGTTGCTGTATCCTTTAACTAGGACTATTTCTACGTGATATTGAATGAATCGAGATCGTTCTCGAACAGATCGCTCACCGCAGTGTTGCCGCTGCTTTTGATAATTAAGAGAATTTACAAAATTTACGGAAGCTTCTATGATGCTTACACCTTTTTAAACATCTCTCAGATTTTCTGAACGATGTTCAAAACCGAAAGGCTCCCTTTTCATTTAAAATTCGATATCGCGGCAAGAAATGATCCTATCCAGGTTTTGAATAAAGTGAATTCAAGCATGCTTTTGATAACATGCAATGGTTCAGCCGAAAATTCCGCGCACCCAAAGGCATGAAAAAATTGCAATTTTTTCTTTCCGCTTTTTCCTATGTTTGCTTAGAACCAGCAGCTTGAAAAAATTGCTTAAGTAAAAGAGCCAAAAACCAGACACTTGAAATGCTTGTCTTGAATACATTTTGTACTGAGATACATCAATCCAAAAGTTATAAAAACACCGTAATAAAAACCATATATTTTTTATTTGATTTGAATCCTGCGTGAATCCCGTAGCGCTCAATACAGGGTGACTTCGAAGTTGAGTCATTTATTTTAACAGTGAGTAGATCTGATCAAAAGAAATGTTTTTTTCCTTTAACATTCTTGTGGTAAAATTAAAGTAACAAAGTTATAGCCCTTTAGAAGTTTGAGTACCGCCCTGTCTCAATAATAATATTATGTGCTCGTGTTTGGCAACAACGGATATAATCCGCCTTATCCGTTCATCGCATCGGAAACAAAAAAGCGAAAGAATTTGAAACGATGTTTTTACTACAATGTACAATTTTATTCAGTTGTATTCAGTCGATGTGTCAGTCGGTAACGCGTGAGTGAATAGTGGTGTTTGTTGCTGAATGTAGTACAAAGGGCTCGCGAATCAGGTGACTTAAGACCTCACAGGGGACGGCTTGCCGGTGCTCCAAGACCGCACGATCAAATACAGGTCCGCACTGAAATACTTGTCGGGAGGATACTTTATAAAACAAGGTAACATTTTTTTTTATTTTTACACACATATTTTGGTTTATCTTCCTTCTACAATCATTATCTGAAAATTAATGTCTCAACTTCAAAGTATAAGCGGTGGCCAATCGCAAGTTACGCCTTTTAACTCTCGGCAGCGCTTCATTTATGGGAGTCTCCGATTTCGAGAGCATTTTTTCAAGGCCCGTGGGACGCCAGAGCTATTAGAAACGCGGCGGCCGTTTTTTTAAGAACGATAAAAAAAGAAAGGGAGGAAAAGGGTTGCTTGATGTCTACGCAGCGCCTAACTTACGACCACTTGTAAAGATACGCTTCCCCTGAATTTATTGTTTCTGGGGATCAGAACGGAACGAATTTATTTGCCGCTAAATGGGAGGCTGAATTAGTTCCTTTAGATTTTTACGTTGCAATTTTTATCCACTCAAATATCTCATTTTCGCCAGTTTATGTGAGACGGAACTAGAAATCTCAAGGGATGTCAACTTGGTTAGAGCAACACTTCACAAAATGATGCTACAAATTGAACTGAAGATTTTTTGGGGACTCACAATTCCAGGGTCGGATTCAATATATTTTATTTACGTTTAATCAATCATTTTATTTTGGAAAATGTTGATGGCAACAAGTTGGGAACCCTGAGTTTTTGCTGACACAAGAATATTAGAATATACCGTATACAAATGCTTAATTAAAGCAATAGAAAAGGCGAAATCATTAATTATATTTAATAGAGTCCGGCCTTGGATATTTCAATTCTAGCTTTATGTTACTAACTATGTTATTGTGAAAGATTATCTTTAACCGCTAAAACTGAATTTAGAAGTTTTTTTATTTTCAAATATGAAAACGTCTCGGTCCGTACTACCTAGCTCTTTACTACGTCTATATAAGCTTGGGATACGAAAGTGTGCCTTTTAGGGCCATCTGATAATCTCAACAAACTGATACCAAATTCATGATTCCCACACCCCGTTTACCCAAAAAACGAATTTAATAGTAATCGCACCATTTCTGCACCAACATAAAAATCATAGCACCACACATAAGCCTGCTCCTAAAACAAAATCTAATTCAACCCATTATTAATGAGAACGCCATTCCATAAATCAATTACAACATCTCTAATAACAATAAACGGCCCCGGACATAATCAAATTGAGAACGCCCTGCAGGGATTTAATAAGGAACATAAACGTTAAAATAACATCCGTAAGCTGGGGTCCATTTATGGTCATTCAGAACTGGCGATTTCAAGAACGTCTATAAAATCTCGGATGCATCTATAAAACGGACCAAATGCTCAATAAAAAGTCTCGTTGACGGAGAAACAAGTCGATATTCAGGGTGTTTCAGTTTATTGTTTATATAGACTTTATGCATTAATTTTAAAAGTTCTATCGAATCTTAAAGTTATGCAACAATAAACTGAAACACCCTGTAAACATGGAGATTTTTATATCAAAGGAGTCAGAAAAGTCTATCCATCTAAGATCTGTCAGATCACCGAAGAAGTGACAACTGGAAAGGGCATTCGGTAACACCGGCAAAATTTACTTAATAACCAAGTTTCTTGAACGGGAAAACTTTCGCTGGATCGCGAAGACTGACTGACTACCTTTTCGAAGCTCTTCATCTAAACCGAGGGAGCGAGTTCATTAACGAAAACTCGTCATCGGTTTTAATCCTCTTCGCGACCGATGTAATTAAAACTTTTCGGAGGCTCGGTCGAAAATTTCCCCGGATGATTTACGATCTCGCGACTGTCAACGATGTCAACGAATAAACTGACGTTCTTTTCTGCGAGCTTAACGTTCTGTGACGGGACTCGGCGGCCGTTGATTTGTCATTGTCCGATTTTCACGCGACCCCCTGGAAACGTCGTCACAATAACAGGCTCGTTTACATGCGAGTTGATCAGTAAAAAGATCGGCTGATTGAGAAGAGGAGGGGTCGGATATGAATTACGATTCGTACCTGATTTGTTTTTTGTTAAAATGCCATAACTAATGTTTTAAGACAAACAACGCATGCATATTGGTTCAAAAGGTAACAGAATAGTTGTATAGTTGACAAAAACTGAATCTCGCACTGACGCAAATGTCCTATAGCGGCTGCAAGAGGCTTACACACTTTTGTTGTATGACTGTTACCTGCAGCCCTTATACAACCTCTTAAATGACTGAAGTGTCCTATTAGGTGTGCCCATTCCGCTTGTATAGCTGTTCTAACAGGGTTTTGCCAATGTCCTTACAGTATACAATCCTGCGTAAGGAATACTGTATAATCATTCTTGCAACTCTAATAGGAGTGATAATTGTTAGTTGGGCGGCCAAATAACAGTTAGTTTCTTCGATGCCTCAAGTATCGACAATCCGGCAACGGTGTCGAACCACTCCAGTCAAGCCGGTCGTAAGCGCCAACCACGATACTACAACTCGCGAAGTGTGTCGCGTCTGTGAATGTTCCTTCAGTGTTGCCAGATCCAACGCTACGTTGCCAGTCACTCAATTTGCAGACCTCGTATATTCCATTTCAGATGGTTATCCATCAACATCCCTAAATATTCGAAATTATCAACTGATTCAGCGTTTTAATTTAGAGCTGATTGAAATTTGAGCAAGATCCTTCGTCATAAAATATATTAACGATATTATTTGTATCGATAAAGTCAAATGAAGTGTGAGTAGTGGAAAAATGCTGTGCAATTTCGTTTGACAATGTCTAGGTACCTAGTAAATCTAATCATCCTGTGAGGTTTTTTTTGAACGTGATGTATTCGATAAAGCCTTCATTCTGACGGATTTGAAAGGGCATTCAAACAAACCTTTTTGTTTCCAGGACGTGCCTGGCGTCGACAAGGATAGGGAAAGGGGACTCGCCAATCAGACAAAGACAAATATTCGGTGCTCTCCGGGGAGAAAAAATCCTCGTTCAATTGGAATATTCGGGGAATCAGTCCTCTGGTCAGGCTTTGTGACGCCACCGTTCATCATAAAAGTGTTTGAATTTCAAACAGCGTTCCAGCATGGTGTGTCGAATTTGCTGTTGATCAAAAAGGGAATGTAAAATACTAGAAAATATCGAATATTTACAAACATATCGTCGAATACATCTATTTTTTTTTCATATACGGACTACTCGACAATAGCTTGCGTTTATACAGGGCATCCCACGTAGAACGTCGTCACTGACACACCGCTACAGAAGAAATATTTATTGATCTTAGCAATATTTAGATATTAGCAGTAGGTACCACTTTAGCGTTCTGCGATGCTCTTGTAAATGATGACTTAATTGTTTATGCCGATATACAGGGTGACTTTGAAGTTGAGTCATTAATTTTCAGATAATGATTGTAGGAGGAAGATAAACCAAAATATGTGTGTAAAAATAAAAAAAAATAAAAAAAAAATTTACCTTGTTTTATAAAGTATCCTCGCGACAAGTATTTCAGTGCGGACCTGTATTTGATCGTGAGGTCTTGGAGCACCGGCATGCCGTCCCCTGTGAGGTCTTAAGTCACCTGATTCACGAGCCCGTTGTACTACATTAACAAAGGCACGAGGGGTTGGTTGCACTCGATTGGGAAACCGATCCGCATAAACATGTACTATTTTTTATTTCGTTTGAGCCACGCAACAGACACCACTATTCACTCACGCGTTACCGACTGACACTGACTGTATACAACTGAATAAAATAATTGTAAAAACATCGTTCCAAATTCTTTCGCTTTTTTGTTTCCGATGCGATGAACCAAACACGAGCACATAATATTATTATTGAGACAGGGCGGTACTCAAACTTCCAAAGGGCTATAACTTTGTTACTTTAATTTTACCAGAAAAATGGTAGATCTACTCACTGTTAAAATAAATGACTCAACTTCGAAGTCGTATACTATATATGCAGAGGTGGAAGATACATCATATCTAAGTGAACCTACCTAATCATGATTCGATTTCGCTTTTTGAAACGATTTGTCTCACCGCTTCCCTGTGAAACCCCCAACGAAAGCATAGAAAGTATATAGTCAATCTAATTGACGCCATTTTTTTTTTCATATACTGGCTAGCGATGTTTCTTTTGAACTAATTGTCTCGTAAGAACGGTCTATTATTTTTTTTCTGAAAAGCTAGCTTGATCCGTAACCAAACGCACCGCTGCCCTTGAAATACCCTCCCATGCCCCTTACGTCTCCCCGCCCGCGTTGGAGGGGTCGGTAACCCCCACCTCCTATCCGCTCCCCCTTCCAATTCACTTTCGCTTTCCTCTTGTGCGAAGATCTATCGCTTGCGGTGTTGTCAGATGTATGCCAATAGCTAGGTTCTCAGTGAAATGCGTTGCAATCATATTTATACAGGGTGCGGCAGAGAGGATGGACGGTTTTAAAAAAATCATAAAATAGTCAATTTTTACTCGAAAACAAATTTATTGATGGAATCAGGTTCACAAGGAAATAGCATTTCAACCAGTCAAGTGTGGAAAATCACATCAGGCATGTGGTGGCCGAAACAAAAAAACTTTTAAATAAGCGGATAAGGCAAAGGCAATTACTCAATATTTTCGAATACAACAGCGATAATTTTGGAATAAAATAAATTTTTAACAATAAATAAACCTATTTTTTCTTTTGATGGGTCAGTGAAACTAGAACATTGACAGTGCAAAATTCTTTTTAATACATGACAAAATTAAATGCTTATTATTTAACAAGCATAATTTGCTTGGCTATCTTGCTAAGAACCCTGTCTACTTTTATGCTCAACACATGTAGAGACAATTTTCCCGGCTGTTAAATAACAAATGTTCTGTAATGTTATGTCTTCAAATGATTTATCAATGAGAATTTTGGCAAAAGTCAATGATCTATTCTAAATGACAAAAAATGCAACACCGACTAGGGGTAATATTGATCATACTTTTACAAATTTTATATTGTCTGATTTGCCAAATTTTATGGAATTCACATTGTTTAGCCGTTCACTGTACTTTTAGCTTCAATAAACCCAGCACAACGATCTACCAAATGAAATTAAAAACATAAACAGTTTACATAAATTTAAAAAGACTATTAAGCAATTTCTAGTACAGTCAGAGCCTTGTACAATAGATGAGTCCTATGGGAGTTGTAATAGTATAAGATGGTAGCTGTTTTAAGATAAATAACCATGTAACACAAAAAAGGTCTCAGGTAAACTACTATAGTTATGGTGACAGTGACACAACATTTCATTTTGTAGTGACTATACAATTTTTGTAATGTCATTGTACAATTTGGAATATAGATTATTATTATTATTATTAAATTTGTGTGGGTACTTTATTTGTTTTGTACGAGACTTATTATTCACCTGTACTTTGTGACGATGAACATTACGTTATTAACCTACACAAACCGTATATTTTTTTTCTAGTTTGGGGCCATAGGAACAGAACGTTCATTGAAAATATCATTGCCGTAAATCTGGCAGCACTGTCCCATTCAAGTCACCGGGAAATGCGAGAACGTGGGCGTCGGTCGAATCGTTTCGGAGCGGTGGGGACGTGCAAAGCAGGGAGGGGGTGGGGTAGTGGAAAGGGCCGGTGGCCTGGGCTCGTTTGGGGTGGGTTAGTGCTCTAAAGGACAAGGACGCGCCCGCTGCGCATGCCCGGCGAGGGTAAAGCTCGCTGCTTCATCGATTACCGGATGATTCCATATGATTCTCACCCCCTATAGCACAGGAAAACTAGATTTATGCTATCAAAGTTAACAAAGCAACAATTGAAAGATTACCATTGGATAGCATCACCTTTATTTTTTATTACGGCTGAAATTCTTTAGGGCGTAGTGTTAACCAAGTTTTGCTGTTTTCTACTATACAGGGTGACTTTGAAGTTGTGTCATTAATTTTCAGATAATGATTGTAGAAGGAAGATAAACCAAAATATGTGTGTAAAAATAAAAACAAATGTTTACCTTGTTTTATAAAGTATCCTCCCGACAAGTATTTCAGTGCGGACCTGTATTTGATCGTGAGGTCCCCTGTGAGGTCTTAAGTCACCTGATTCACGAACCCGTTGTACTACATTAACAAAGGCACGAGGGGTTGGTTGCACTCGATTGGGAAACCGATCCGCATAAACATGTGCCATTTTTTATTTCGTTTGAGCCACGCAACAGACACTATTTACACGCGACTGACACTGACTGTATGTATAACTGAACTGAATAAAATAATTGTAAAAACATCGTTCCAAATTCTTTCGCTTTTTTGTTTCCGATGCGATGAACTGATAAGGCGGATTATATCCGTTGTTTCCAAACACGAGCACATGATATTATTGAGACAGCGCGGTACTCAAACTTCCAAAGGGCTATAACTTTGTTACTTTAATTTTACCAGAAAAATGGTAAAGGAAAAAAAATTTCTTTTGATTAGATCTACTCACTGTTAAAATAAATGACTCAACTTCGAAGTCACCCTGTATATTATCAAAATATTCATTGTTAATATTTTAAACCTATAACACGCTGCTACATTTTTATTATTTGTGTTTGATAAGAAAAAAAACTAAGATTTCAATAGTTGGGCCCACTGAAGTGGGAAGTGGCTCGTATATCCCTTTTAAAAAAAATTACTCGTCACATCTAGAGTCAAACTTTTCTTCGGATTTTATGGTATGTCGGTCGATTCATTTCATTGCTTTATTAGTTCTGTCAGATCATCATAGGTTGCATAGAACACGGCACTGGTGGGCCATTAAGTTGAGCACATAGGAATTCTATTTTTTTTTTAAATAACATCATTGAGATGTGAGCCATCTAGACGTACGCACTCCTCGAATCTGGACTTCAAATTCGTGAAAACTCGCTGGCACATCGTTCGTGGGATAGCGGACATTTCCTCGGAAACGTTTGTGTTGAGTCGTCAGTTTATTGGCGTAAAGGCGGCTCTTGAGGTATCCCCAAAGAAAAAAATCCTGTGGTGTGAGATCTGGACTCCGGATAGGCCACCGAAAGCATCGAAACTTGACTAAATATCGTAAGCGCTTCCATTAGCAAGTGTATGGACGCATATGTGCATATACAATCTCCAACCTTCAATCTTCAACGCCGCCAACAATTTTGAAAATAAGCGTGAATCTCTGAAACTGACAAAAATGAAGTTTCGGCGATAAAAACTGTATCCCATTTGTCCTACATTGACCTGCCTATATCTCCATAGGGACGATAGCATAGTAGCGGTCTCCGTTTTTCTTTCCTTGACGAACCTTTTGGGATTAGTTTTTTTTTCGCAAGAGATAATTGGGAATCAAGGGATTATGTAGGGCTGCAGAGCTGTTTTGGCTTGATTAAAAAAGGGTACGTCAGTCAATGAACATTTTCGCAACAAGGAAGACGCTTATGCAACCCCGAGAGATCATGTCACTAGGCTACGAGGGTTGGTCATCGCACAGGTGATTATGTCCAACGAATTCGGACCGGGACAATGGAATAGATGAACGATTTGTTTTACGATTACGTCAGTAGTCAGGATGCAATATGCCACGTAC
Source organism: Acanthoscelides obtectus (assembly GCA_963669975.1). Classification (NCBI taxonomy): domain Eukaryota; kingdom Metazoa; phylum Arthropoda; class Insecta; order Coleoptera; family Chrysomelidae; genus Acanthoscelides; species Acanthoscelides obtectus. Next base: position 8,864,037 of record CAVLJG010000010.1, read on the forward strand.
CGACCAGGCTTACGCTGTCTGTTTGACAGTTGTTGACGTCTCACAAAACTGAATGCTTCTTTATCACCAAACAATACACGTAGACACCAGACCATTTCACCACTTGTTTGAATTCTAATAAACATACGTAGTTGTTCACCTTTTTTGTCACTCAGCATATATAATATTGTTGAAAGCTTCTTCTTCACGCGGGTGTTGAAGAGGTATCAGATGGAAAAAGGCCACCACAACAACTCTCCGGTCGCTGCTTAGTGGGGTCTTTATTAAAACATGAGTAATATCGGTATTGGTATTGATTCAGTACTTATGGAAAGCATCTACCATAAACAGGCAGGAATGTTTGCAAATTGACATTAATTTTGCGTTACTAAAACCTATCCTTAAAAAAAATGTTAACAATACTTAATTAGAGCTCGGTGTGTTTCTCATTGTGAAGTGTGGAATAAATTGAAACGTTCAACTGTTATTTATCAGGCACGCCCACAATTCAATTTAAATGGATTGCTCGGAATAATGGAACCATTGTTGAGTGCACTTTTTCAATAGATGTACATCATTGTACTGGTACTTTTTGTCTGTGATCGGTGACATTGTGTGTTTTTTTTTTATCGTTAAAAAAATCATCACTAGCCTCATTTTGAAATACTGCACTGCTTCTTGCTGAAAACCAAGAAGCGCATTTGTGTATGGGTGTTTGTTGCCGCAGAAACGAAAAACAAAACCTGTTTCTATCTGTTGGACCTGGTAGATAAATTTTAATAGACCGTATTAAGACTTCCTTTATTTCTTGATAAAACTCCGAATCCCTTCGCGGTGAGTGACAGTTTTATTGCCTCCGTATCCTTTTTTTGAAGTATATTACGCATAGCTAATCCGCTGTTGAAACAGCTGGTGATACCTTTATGTGAATATCATGGTAAAATTATTGACGGGGGGAAGCTACCTTAACAGCAAAAACACAAATAGACTAATTACAAAGGAATTAATTCCCAGATGCAATAAAAAATTACAAGCCGGTGATAATTACGAGTGTTTTATCTAGCGTGAATCGGGCGATCATTTTAAATAAACATGATTACGAAATAATCATGGGAATACGGAATGAGCCATTTTTCTAACACACAATAGCGTTCTGAGATTTTTTTTGTAATCGCAATTGTTTCAGCAATTCGGTCGCTAACGTTATGTTGAGGACCTATATCGCAAAGTTTTCTTTTTTGATGTTAAAAACGAATGGAACCGTCTTGGATTATAAACAACGTCTACCAAGAAACAGCAGCTGTGGTCGATTCCGGTGATAGATGGCGCTCTATTTCGATACCTCCGCGCTAGAGGATAGTTGCGTTGTTGTCAAAAAGCACGAAACAACACTTGACGAGTTAAAACGCGAGTGCTCGAACTTTTCGTACTTCGTACACGCGAGTCCAAAGAAAACAACCCTGGAACCGTAGAATAATCATGGCGAACGGAAAATCGAGCTCGCGAACTGACTCCAAAACACAAACAAAAAGTTGTTGTGTCTGAAAAGTTGCCGTATTCCTCGAAAACAACCATCCTCCCGGTCGCTGGTTCTTGTTATTCCAATTTGCAGTATTGCTTCGAAAACAACTCTGAGATTAAACCCTGAGGCAGTATCGCCGCGGAAAATCTCGGTTTGATTATAAACGGTACGCCGTTGCGATTTCTTTCTGTCCATCGGCCAAACTGGAAAATGACTTTTAAGTGTGAGGCTACCTTAGAGAGAGATTGCGGAGTTACGCTGCAAAATATTAACAAGCGGTTTAGCAGGAATCAGCTCTATTTAAATTCTGAAAAAAAACATCCGTTTTGTCAAATTTCAGCGTTCAGAAGAAACCTAGGACATTAAATATTACTTTTCGATATGTCCCTTGATATGCAAGTAAAATTATCGAGCTTGTATCTAGATACAGGTTTAAATTTTAAAGACAACTGAGTATGTATTGCTTCAAATATATACTCCCAATCATATCTTATGAAAAATTTGCGATCGGTCCTTACCGAAGCACAGCTGTTGCTCAAGTTGAGACACAAATGTGGAGATCTACACTTTCAAGTAATTTCTACATGTGGTTCCATTTCGGCGTAAAATCGTGAACGATTTTGATCTGCCGCCACTGAGACAATGAAGAATCGCAAAAATGAAAAGTCGGTGGAACGTTTCTCGAACGATCAATCAACATCTCCGTCCGAATTTAAAAGAGTGCAAAAAATGGCGAGTTAACGCTGTGGCCCGTTTAGAATCATATGTATAACAAATGTTGTTGGGGGTCGATGTGTGACCCCATCCGATATCGTTGGGGTCCCGGTTCAATTTGCGAACGCCAAGACGGAGCGTTTAAGGGAACATAAAGGGGCTACAAACAACCGGGATTCAATTTGGAGGGTGGAAAATGCATGCAATGACGGACTGTCAATGAACGAACGAGGGGATGTTGCGAAGTTTTTGAGAAATTATTTTTCGAAGCAGCAGTTTTCATATTTTTCAGAACTCTCGAAATTTGCAAATTTCCCAAAATATTCAAGTTTTAAAAATTAGTCATATATATTTCAAAAATATTACAACCAGACCAGATCGTGATCAGAGGACTCGGATTGGGTTTGATCGGTATTACAATTGTTGAACATTGATGATTATTTTATGAGTTTTGCTAAGTTTTCCATAAATTTGGATATGAACGATTTGTTGCAATAACAAATTAACCACCGCAACAAATCAAACATACTAGACCTCATTTTGAAGGTCTTTTCTTACTCTCCAACCGCTTTCACCAATACATCATAATTTTTCTTTTTACCTGGGAAAAGACGATCTTTTTAAGCACGTTTTGGAAAACGTTGTCCAACAAAACTTGTTGTTCGTCTACCACTAACAACATATTTTCGATCTAAAACACTCCTGATCAAATTTTTTCTGAAATCCTACACGTCCTGGTCTATCATTTGTTTGGTAGATGACTAACCGGGGGTAGAATATGCGGATCATGTCATTTTGGGGACAAGATGGGATGAAGTGTCAGATGTCACGGCCAAACGGGAAATGCCATGAATGTTGACGTCGAGTAGCGTGGGGGATGTTGTGGGTGAAAAGGAAAGTTTCCTTAAGTACATTAGCATCAGGGTAAAAGAAAGGAAACAAACTTTAGAAAGGTCTTCTATTTATTAGTGAAATCCGCAAAGTTTCTGAGGGACACGTAATTACATTTTCGGCACACATTTTCTATAGTACGTATTTTGGGTCGCTTAGTCCGAATCCGAAGTCATTTCACATGTATCTGATCCCGTTTATCATATACATTTTATTATTTAGTGAAAAGACTGCAAAAATATGCGACTGTGGAGTGCTAAAAATAAATTTTCTTCATCGGTAGCTACACGCGAACAATGCTTTATACATTCGGGTAATTTGGGGCGCCGAATTTGAATATTATTGTAAAAAAACTTCAAAAGTATAGAGTTAGGGATAAAAGTTGTTAAAGACGTGGTACCTGGGGTCACCCGAGAATCGTAGCGCCGAATTGACATCGAATTCGGAATCTGCGCACTCTATGCACTGAGGAAACAAGCTTTCATCCAGATCATAGACGTGCAACAGTTTTTTAATAGTTTTTTGAGATCTAGAATTCTTATTTCCATCGAAAAAGACCTCTTCAACGAATTTGCATATGCCAGGCCAAAATATGCGTCAAAAATCATCTAAACAATTTACTTAAACAAATTCCAACATTTTTTTTGGCTACGGATGTGTTTGAATGTCCTAACAGAAGCTGGGTTTCGAGGAAAATATATAGTCAAACAATATTTCAGTCTTTTGTCCAAAATACTGCCTTGCCTATTCTAGTCCTCGAGTTTTCCCTGGCTATCTGACGGTCATCTCGGATTTGACCTTGGCCATGACATTCAAGGCCAATTGAAGGTCAGGTTGATTTTTTTACGGTATTCCCCATTCTTGACCCCGTCAACCCCAGAAACGGTGATATAACTTAAAAACCAATAGTCGCCTAGGAAAACTATCGATTTTCACCAGATATCCAATGGTGACCTTGGACCTTAACAATGATGACCTTCAAGGTCGTGTGAAGGACAAGTGGATTTTTGCAGCCAGAAACAATGCAGAAAGAACAGTGAAGTCAGTTTTTATAATTATCAAAAAATTAAAGTGAACTCATGTTTCAGCTCGGTCAACAAGTCCAAGGTCAAGTACCAAAAATGCTCATATACATATTCGAGATATTTTTCTTCATTTTCTTCATTTCCACTGTGAAAGTATAGGGTCCCAGTGAAAAAGAGTTCACCTTCAAATGTTTGTAAGTGATGCGAAGGTCAAATCCAAAACCTTGACCTCCATAGGTCATTTGAAAGTCAAGTTTTTGATCCCGTAAACGAAAAGAGCGGAAAAATGTGCGTTCAAATACCTTGACCTTGATGTTTCTTAAAATTTGACCTTAGGAGGTCATGGTCAAGGTCAAACCCAGAAACGGTGATAAAACTTTAAAACCATCAGTCATGTAGGAAAGCTAAAGACATTAATTATAGACATGGTTTTCCCCCGGATATCCGGTGGTGATCTTGGTTCTGACCTTAAGAATTATGAACTTCAAGGTCATGTGAAAGACAAATGGATTTTTGTGGCCGGAGAACAATCCTGAAAGAGCAATGAAGTCGGTTTTTCAGGGGATTAGACAGTTTTTTGAGTTAAGAAATTTAAGTAAGCTTGCATTTGACCTTAATGGTCAAGTCCAAGGTCAAGTTCCAAAAATGGTCAAAGACATATTACAAATTTTCCTTTTCTTCGTTTCCGCAGCCAAAAGTTTTGGTTCCGTTAAAAAAGAGTTGACCTTCAAATGACCTTGTACGTTATGGCCAAGGTCGCTATTGAATATCCGGGCAAAAACATAAAAATAATGCCTTGGTAGTTATATCACCATACCTGGCTTTGCCCTTGACCATGACCTCCAAGGTCAAAATTCAATAATGATCAAGCCCATATTTCAACGTAAAATTTTCGCCTTTTCATTTACGGGGTCAGAGGTGAGGGATCTATTTAAAAGAATCGATTTGACCTTCGAATGACCTTGAAGTCCAAGGTCAAGTTCCAAAAATGGTCAAAAACATATTACAACTTTTCCTTTTCTCCGTTTCCGCAGCCAAAAGTTGGGGTCCCGTTAAAAAAGAGTTGACCTTCAAATGACCTTGTAGGTTATGGCCAAGGTCTCGATTGAGTATCCGGGCAAAAACATAAAAATAATGCCTTGGTAGTTATATCACCATACCTGGCTTTGACCTTGACCATGACCTCCAAGGTCAAAACTCAATAATGATCAAGGCCATATTTCAACGTAAAATTTTCCCCCTTTCCATTTACGGGGTCAGAGGTGAGAATTCTATTTAAAAGAATCGATTTGACCTTCGAATGACCTAGAAGTCCAAGGTCAATTTCCAAAAATGGTCAAAGACATATTACAACTTTTCCTTTTCTCCGTTTCCGCAGCCAAAAGTTGGGGTCCCGTTAAAAAAGAGTTGACCTTCAAATGACCTTGTAGGTTATGGCCAAGGTCGCGATTGAATATCCGAGCAAAAACATAAAAATAATGCCTTGTTAGTTATATCACCATACCTGGCTTTGACCTTGACCATGACCTCCAAGGTCAAAATTCAATGATGATCAAAGCCACATTTGAACGTAAAATTTTCGCCCTTTCCATTTACGGGGTCAGAGGTGAGGGTTCTATTTAAAAGAATCGATTTGACCTTCGAATGACCTTGAAGATCAAGGTCAATTTTAAAGTCATTATTGGATAGCTGGGAAAAATGCCTATCAATTGCAGGGCTTTCTTTTTTCTACCATTATTAACTCAGAAATTGTCTTGGGGTACCCGCGTGTCCCGTAATTACAAGCTGAACAACCTAAATTCCTCCGCATTTGTGGCAACTTCATAACAACTCGTTTCGTATCAAATATTAAGGCATTCCGAATCCCATACAATTTAGATCCTTTAATAATTCAGAACTCTCATCCCTCTCTCTTTCCTCTGTACCTTCGCGAAGCGGAAATACTCGAACGGAAATAGCTCTACCATCGGAGCAAACTTCATAATTTCCTCTGCAATGAAACTTTGAAAATCGACCCTGTTTCGCTATGAGTTGATAAATTCGAATGTGTAAGTTGGCGACTCGAATTTGCTAACTCGATTTAAAGTTTCGTTTCGTGTATTAACGGTATATATGATACCGTCTGTATCGATTATACAGTTTGATAACTCGGCAAGAATGGCAGGATACTGAATAACTGAAAGGCACATTATCGTCTAAATGCGGCGTAAAAAAACATATGTAATATCAAAAAAAAAAAAAAATCGACAAAGTGACAACTTGCTGACCAGATAGCTCTTAGTGTGCAAATAGTTCATTCCGCGTTTGTCCGCTACGATCGCTGTGAGCGTCACCCACAGCGCCATCTATGGAGGAACGACTCAACAAAATACTCAACCACCGTGCTTTGTTGGTTGCAGATGCTGAGATGGTTTGTAGAGTGACAGAAAGAAAATTATTACTGAATAAGCTGCCCATGGAGTATATTTATTAGCTTTAACCGTCTTTTTACCTCTTACCGGGCTCCCAATGGTGAGAGTCGGATTTGAAACACTCGGTATATACTGGTTTTTTCAAAAGATCATAAAATAAGCAACTCTAGCTTCACCGAAAGAAAACGCTACTGATTTTATAGAAAATTATTCCTCTAATGACCCTTTTTATATACATTTCTTGTGAATAATTGGGAATGGGAACTGAAAAAACACAGTCTCCTGTTATGAAGTTGCCGACGATTCGGGAAAATTTATTTCCTCCTCCATTCTTCCACACTGTGGAGGTCAAAACATAACCTTATGAACATCCCTAAGAGGGAAATATTTTTGTAATAAATTCATTATTACTGGGTGTTCTTTTTCTAAGCTAAATATATGTATTTATGATTGATAAGCCACAAGCTGATAGCATCGATCTGGTGAACAGCGAAATGTCTACTATTACATATGCACCGCCAGATAAATCTTCGTGCCATACGAACAACATACATATTTAGATGGGCAATAAATTTTGAGCACTTTCCATTTTCTTTCTACAGCAAAACCAGCGATATTTGCTGCTTGTCGAAGAAACTGGAAAAGAAGAAGAAATCGTAGTTGCCTTATCTAGTAGTCGTCTTCCTCACCCACGTTTAGCAATTTTGTTTTATCGTCGGCGAATATATTTGCAAAATTACGTTAGAAAGTTCAAGGTGTAACCAGTTTGTGAAATGTTAGCGGTTCGTCTACCGTTATTCGCAAAATTTGTTTTTGAAATGTCACCAGATGTCATGCCGACGTTTTATGACTTAAGAATCCTCGACCTGCGCTAGTCAAACGAAAAGCCAGCTAACTGACAGAAGAAATTATTCATACAGGGATAATTTTTTGGCAATGAGGTAGTCTTACATCAAGAATGAAACGATAATATTCTCACGAAATTTTATTGACAAGTGATGAGAAAAAAATTAATAAAAAAATTGTAGTTGGAAGCGGTAAATGGTTGTAAATTGTTGCACTTTTGATAGGCTATGGTATGGCAAATACTCTGTGTCAATTTAAGAAGCTAGAGGATGCTTCTGATAACGTCAAAAGGCCTTTAGGATAACTAGGCAAATCTGATACACAGCTGGCTCTGTACAGAAGTCCTTTTTCCACATACCGTTGATATTATCATTTTTACACCGTCGCTATATCTCTAATAACAAATGCACCTCAGCTCGATTACATCTGATCTGAATATCAATCGAAACGTAGAGGTATAATAATGCGTGGTCGACGTGCGATGAAAAACGTTTTCAATAATTCAATAATACCTGTTTGTGTCTATTGTTCTGCCGTTCGCCTTATTGTTTCTCCGTGCCGCGATCTGTGTGTAAATATTACACAATGACATCCAGTGCACGATGGGAAATTATAATATGCTCGTACGCACTTTAAATACAGGGTGCGTTTTTTATTGGCGTCTGACCCGGTTTCCCGAAATTTAGCTACAAGTTCTGGAACATATTTTCGATGCACGTTACTGTTCTCATATCACTCATTAAATATTTCTGCTGTGGTTAATTTAAGTAATAAAGCGTTACAAGTTATTTTAGCAACAAAGTTTGTCAAATCATTCTCAAACTATGTACTAAATTCTTATTTAAAATAAGTACGAGATAATTCCTTATCTTTATTCAAGAAATAACTTTTTTGCCACAAAAAAAAACACTCCAATAGCTATTTTAACAACAAAATGATAAACAAACCATGGGCGTAGTGAAGAAAAGCATTTACTTATTAAGTAAATTCTTTCAGTCAAATTTCTTCTGAAAGTAGTACAAACTAATCTGATTAAAGTTTACTTTAAACTTTAAATCAATAAATCTCCAAAACTACTGAACTGAAGCTCATGTATTTCACATCGTTATAAAGGGAATTGAAAGACCTTTAAAATGAGATATCACTCGACCCCCCTTTCCATTTAAGATTTTAGGGTTGGTGTCACCCCCGCCCAGGGGGCTGCACGTGTTAACGTGATTTTTTGCCAAACTTGCGTCCCCCTCGAAAACAAAATCGACGGGCCTGAGCGTTTTTCCAAAAAAAACTAAGCTGCCAGTAAATGCGTCTGTTTCGTTTTCGATCGCCACCCTGTATATCACGTGACCTTAAATCAACATTGCCAAAACCGATCCCTGAGGTTTACCCGTATTGGACAAAAGATATTTCGCCACTGTTGCTGTTTGATAGTGAGACTGGTATCGTATGGTTTACCTTCCACGAACTGAGTTGTTCATATGCTGTACAATTAAATATTTTTTTCTGTTTATTAGCAAAAGAAACTACACAATTTTGACACTTTACGTTTTCAGATCTGGCTCGTAATTTATTCGAAATCATTGAGTTACTTAGGAAAATTGTCAAGATATCGAGGCGTATATCTATAGAAATAAAATGGTGTTAAACATCTTATCTCAACCAAAGCAATCCGTCAATAATCATTACAGAAATTACCCGTATGGTAATGGCGCTGTGAAGTCGTTGTAATAACCTGGCAGCAGCATAAATTTCCGCTGATCAGAAACCGATCAATTAGAAACTAATCAAGCATAGGAAAGTCTCGAGAGAGGAGAAAGAAGAAGAAGAAACGGAAAAAACAAAAGCAGCGAAACGAGCGCACGCGGTAGCCACAGCCACCGCTGATCTGCTCTGGTGTTTGTCCCGTCTCCCTCTGTTTCCCCTATCCCCGCGCAGGTCAACCGTAACCATGGAGATAGTAGCTTGTTTGCAGAAATCCAAAAAAGACAATGATGACATGTATCAGCGATAAAATAAAAAAGCAACCGTAAACATGAAACAATATACACAAGATCAATAAACATCTTTACAATCACATATTGAAAAAGCACAAACACGAAGTTAAAAGAACTACTGAAGTTGTGAGAAGTCGCTGTTGAAGAACTCATCGTCATAGTCATCGTCTTCGTCTTCGTCTTCGTCTTCGTCTTCGTCTTCGTCATCGTCATCGTCATCGTCATCGTCATCGTCATCGTCATCGTCTTCGTCTTCGTCTTCGTCTTCGTCATCGTCATCGTCATCGTCATCGTCTTCGTCATCGTCTTCGTCTTCGTCTTCGTCTTCGTCTTCGTCTTCGTCATCGTCATCGTCGTCAGTCAATTCTATTCGATTCGTTATTATCCGGTAGACAAAAATATGCATTAGATTCGTCAGGTACAAACAAGCAATATAAAATATGCATTTAGGCATCAACAAACTCAGACACACTGTACAGACATGTATACAACCAGAATTTTTTAAGCATGTTTTGAACTTTTCTAATGACTTGCACAAGTTCTAGAACATATTTTCGATACACGTTACTGTTTTCATATCACTCATTAAATATTTCTGCTGTTCTATTAGCGCACTGATTATTTCCGAAAAATATTTCGATAATTTCAACTCTTTCTGCTGTGGAATATACCATGGTTAATTTATGTAATTACAAGTTATTTTAGCAACAAAGTTTGGTCAAATCAATCGCAAACTATGTACTAAATTCCTATTTAAAATAAGTACGAGATATTTCCTGTATCTGTTTATCAATTTGGTGAAACAAAAAAAAACTGCACAATATTGACACTTTAAGTTTTCAGATCTGGCTCCTAATTTATTCGAAATAATTGAGTTACTTAGGAAAATTGTCAAGATATTGAGGACGGTATACCTTGGTGTATATCTATAGAAATAAAATGGTGTTAAAAATCTCATCACAACAAAAGCAATCCGTCAATAGTCATTACAGAAATTACCCGTACGGTAATGGCGCTGTGAAGTCGTTGTAATAACCTGGCAGCAGCATAAATTTCCGCTGATCAGAAACCGATCAATTAGAAACTAATCAAGCATAGGAAAGTCTCGAGAGAGGAGAAAGAAGAAGAAGAAACGGAAAAAACAAAAGCAGCGAAACGAGCGCACGCGGTAGCCACAGCCACCGCTGATCTGCTCTGGTGTTCGTCCCCTCTCCTTCTGTTTCCCCTAACCCCTCGCAGGTCAACCGTAACCATGGAGATAGTATAGTACTACTCTTTCGAACAGTGTCGTAACATGAGTGTAGATTACGGTACAATAACAGCTGAGCATCTAGCAATACAATCAGATTCAAAGAAAAGGCAACAAGCAAAATTTTGGTAAAATTGGCAACGTCATATTTTTTTTATCTTCACCTCGATTTTATTCATTTTTTCGGCAAGCGGTAGGTACCCTCATTGGCATTATTTTCTGGATATGAGTTCTCGTTTGTAGTGACGGTTTGACTTGATATACAGGGTAATTCAAAATGATGGTGCTTTACATCATGAAGATCCACATTGTTTGCCTCTAAAACTTCATCCACTGTATATATTGACGTGAATAAGAAAACAGATTATAGATACAATGTTCTTAATAATGGAAAACAGTGCAGTCTGATTGATATCTCGAGTCACACCGCGTAGTGTCTCAAAGTTTTTGTAATGAATCATCATTCTGATTTACCCTGTACAACAAGTCGACCCGTGACTACAATCTTGAACGCATTTGACACAATAAAGCCAAACACTGTACCTACCGTTTGCAGAAGCGATCAACGAAATCGGTTTAAAAATAAAAAAGTTACGACCTTACAAAGTTATGCTTGTTGCATTAATCTTGTAAAAGTGTAACCTCTGCGATACGGCACTGGCGTACGTAGCGAGCACTTACTTTACCACGCTTGAGGGCATACTAAATCTCTTGTATCTGATGTTGTATATCTCGCGAGACCGAACGTCAGTCCGACCGAGCCAGAGCCTGCTCGGATGCGATTCGAGAACCTGTTCCAGACACGAATTTACTACCCAGGTTGACTCTCTGAGGTGTACACAGGGTGATTCGACAGCAGTATCTCTAGAGCAACAGTACAGACAGCATAGTCCTTTCACAACAAAGCAGTTACGTCATATTTAGCAAATTTGAATGCCGACCGCGACCGTAACGCAAAATAGATCCTAAATTGATACGTATTAGTATCATGTTGGTAAAGGTTTTCTGTGTTGTTGTCAGATAATGACGCCGACGGTTGTTGTTTATTTGTGGTTTATTTCCTAGGATCTAGTAGTTTTAATTGATGTGGCAACCATGTGCGTCACTGTCATATTTGACATTGCGACGTAACAGCTTTGGTTCAGTGAATTTACTATACGCACAAAAATAAGCAGATACGTTCTTGCAGCCTTGCAGGAAAATCAGATTTTGGGGGTGGTAAAAGTAGCGACTTGATATATGGACCGACAAGATTTTCATCCATATACCAGAGTATACTTTGCCGAAGACTTTTGATCAATACTTTTGAAGATAAATTGGACATTCCGGTTTTTATACTGCTTCTTTTTAATTCACTAACGCTCTAAAAATGAATATTTCAGCCGCAGTAAAGAATCAACGTTGGCGGATTTTGGTTCTTGACATCCTTTACGATCGGTTACGATACCTAGAGTACGGAGACCTGTACGAGTTTGATAGGGGCCGTATAGTGGGACTTCGGGAAGCTGGACTTTCTTTTCGGGCAATTGCAGTTAGAGTGCAAAGAAGTGTAGACACTGTGGTTAGGTGTTGTCAGGCATGGCTTCGAGAAGGCCGTACGCAAAGAGCAAGGGGCACTGGACGCCGCCGTAGAACAACAGACCGTGGAGATCGCCGCCTAAGATTATTGGCCTTAAGGGACCGTTTCTCCACTACCAGGTCCATTGCAACTGAATGGTTTGCAGAACACGGAAGACCTATTGGTATGCGAAGTGTTTACCGACGAATGAGAAGTTTTGGCTTGTTTTCATACCGGCCACACTGGGTCCTCCCTTTAACTCGAGAACACCGACGTAATTGCCTTGAGTGGTGCAGACAACGGTCACTCTGGGATCAGGAATGGAACAGTATTGTCTTTAGTGACGAGTCTTGATTTTGTTTAGGCATGCACGATGGTCGTGCCAGGGTTAGAAGGCGACATGGTGAAAGGAGGAATCCACAGTTTTTTGTTGAAAGACATGTTCATCACACTGTTGGAGTTATGGTTTGGGGTGTTATAGCTTATGGTTCCAGGTCACCTTTAATCTTCATCAGCGGTAACATGAACGCGCAGCGTTATATCCACGAAGTTCTAGAACCCCATCTTTTACCCTATCTTGACACCTTGGCAGATCCAACTTTCCAACAAGATAATGCCCGACCACATGTTGCAAGAGTCACGATACACTTCTTTCAACATAATGATATCACATTGTTACCATGGCCACCAAGATCTCCCGACTTATCCCCAATTGAGCACGTGTGGGATATGATGGATAGGAGTTTGTTCAATTTGCAACGTCCTCCTCAGACTCTAGAAGCACTTCGAGAGGAGTTGGTGGTTGCCTGGAATGAGATATCACAGGAGGACATTGACCACCTGATCAGAAGCATGCCTAGGCGCGTTGGAGAATGCGTAGCACATCAGGGTGCATCCACACATTATTAAAGGTCAAAGGGCTTTAAAGCAGTGCAATCATTTTGAAATTTTTATCATTTACTTATTATGCTTCATTAACTACTTATACAAAATTTTATTAAAATAAAATCATTTAAACTGGGTGTTCGGATTTATATGTCACTTAGTATATAAGAGATATAAGCAACACCTTGTATGTTGATGACAGAACACCTTGGATCCTTTCATGATATTTTTTGATGAGAAAGAAATACTGACGTTGTTTTTTGAACCACCCTGTATACATCGTTCGATGTCGTATAATGCTGCTCCTACCTATACACCTTTTAATAAGCGATATATAGCATCGGGAAATGCGATATGGGTTAGTGATACCATCCATGTGGGATGCGTATTTCAGCGCGGAAGGAAGCTGTAATCGGCAATTTTATTTGTTGTCAACTTTTTCCGCTTGAGGACATTTTTTGACTGGAACTGATGACGGTACTTTACGTGTTCTGTGTTATATTCGAGAGACTGCCGGTTATTCTGGAATACCCTGTATACGCGAGCCTACAACACTCTCTTCCTGATGTAGAAGAGCTATGAGGGGCAAAGCCCGTTGACATTGCGGTAGAAAGGGCCCAAAAACTATCCGTTCGAGAAAATTCGGAAATTGTGGCCAGTACTGCAGGCCCTCTCTGCGCCTTGTTATGTGGATTTGAATAAAATTTTGAAGTGTAAACATTTGCTGTATTGCTAGTACATCGAGTCCAATCCAGTGAAATCACTGTTGATATTGGGGTTCCTCAAGGTTCCATTTTAGGGCCTGCTTTATTCATTCTCTATATGAATGAGATTGAGTCAGAGTGTGTGGATGCGCTTTTCACGCTATATGCAGATGATGCATCAATATTAATCTCGAACAAATTGGAAAATATGTTGAATGATGCATAGAAGTTTGTATAACGTTATCAGTGTTTAAATGTTGTTTATTATCTTGTTATATTTATCGTTTTCTTGTGTCCCCGTATATAGCTGCTCTGTTAAACCTCGTTTGCCCGAAGAAACATAAATTATTATTATATTGTAGCAAGTTCATTCTTGTAACTGTTATTTTAAAAGAGAAAGATCCCAAACACGTAACAAAATCGCAGCTCCTAGCGACAAATAAAGAAGTAATCGTGAATAACAGTAATAATTTGCAGTAGCACGGTACTGCTGATAGTAGTAATGTCCGTCGCAACATGCAAAAGTCGAAAAACGAAAGTAAATCATTTTCCACGGCTAGTTAACCTTTGATACGGCGTGGAACGCTCAAAGCCCCAAAGTGTAGAGAACGGTAATAGTAGTGCCACTCACAGTCGACACGAAAATCTTACCCTCTTGGAAGAGATTTTATAACTCATTTTATTTTTTTGATAATCACATTTGTGATATACTCCAGCAAAATTCTTCTTCTGGTTCCAACATTTCCTATTACTTGATTAAACTAACTTTTAGTCCTTATATCCGTTGGAAGATGACAACATCTTTTTTGTGGTACCTGAATCTTGGTATATGGCATAACATACGTCTCAAAAGTTTTGCACAAAATATTTATCGATTTTTTACAATGAAGAAATTTATTTAAACACTAACTAGATATCATAAATTACAACTCAATACTTAACTAAACTATACTGGTCTCCTGGACGTAATTCAGATCAATTTCTCTCCGTTTTTTCTTAAATTCGCCGTCTTAATTGTTCTTCATGTTAGGCTTTCCAGCCTCCATGATAAACTTTCCTAGACAGTAAAGCTCAAAAATCCTCTACTGGGCGAACCTGGGAGAAGTCTGAAGGACTATCGTTTTTGGGAAGGAAAGGTACCCATGGTGTGTTGTTTAAGCCATTATTTACATTATCTTGAGGCAGAATGAATATATCTGGAAAATTAATACAGTGAACCTCCGGTAATCCGACAAACTTTATGCAGGGCAGTGTCGGACTATCGAATTTGTCGGATTATAGAGCACTGCCTAAGACCCCCTATAGTCCGGAATTTTTTTACAAAAGAGTACCTTGTAATCCGACAAATTGCATATCCATATAGTTTATGTATATCGAATTTAGTAAATTGAATAACAATAGAGAGCTTACGTTTTATTATAAAATTAAGCATAAATGCACATACATATGTACCAAAATAATCAAGAATTATTAATCAAAATCATTAATGAATTTATCATATCATGAAGTTTGGAAATATTCATCGATTTTTTGTTTGTTTGTTTAAGGCTGTTATAACGCGCGATCAGAGCTTTGTCCCTCAGTCTTCTCAAAAGTAAAAGTTCGTTGTAGGATGTACCATTCTCTTCAGCCCATTGTAAACCTATCTCAAAGGCGTTAATTGCGTCTTGTGCTGTGACTTGTGGAGCAGTTGCAATCACGTCGTCGATATTTTCCTGATTGTTTGTTGTATAATTAGAAACCTCTTTTATAATCTCTTCGTCAGACATTTCATGAAAAACATTTTCCTCTTTATCCATTCCACGGCACCAGATTTCCAAATCTTCCGGACTTATCTGTGTTTCAGTAGCGACTTGTTCTATGACTTCCGAAGTAACACTGATTTGTGGTACGTTGCTAGGAGTGCTGACTATATCTGGCCATAACTTTTTCCAAGACGATTTAATAGTTGATGACGGTAACGCATTCCACGACTGACAAAGAGCAAAAACCAAGTCTTTCATATTAAAGTTTGGTCCATTGGTTGAACCAGTGCAGTGCAATTTTGCGGAAGAAACATCGCAGTGATGCATTTACCCTCAGTTGTTAGTTCTTCTTCAGACGGATGACCGGGAGCGTTATCAAAAAGCAACAACGCTTTTTGAGGAAAATTATGATCTCTTAACCAATTCCTAACTTCAGGTACGAAGCATTCATCAAACCACTTTTTGAAAAGGACTATTGTCATCCATGCACTTTTTTGTCCGTAATAGTGTACAGGTAAATCAATGTTTTTAAATACCCGCGGTTTATTAGATTTCCAACGACCATCATCTTAAGCGCGTGTGTGCCCGCAGCGTTAGGCACATGGTAGAATGGTTACACGCTCTTTACTTACTTTTCGTCCAGGTACGGATTTTTCGTTACAAGAAACGAAAGTTTTGTTAGGCATCACACGCCAAAAAAGCCCTGATTCGTCTGCATTGTACACGTGTGACGGATCAAGCTTTAAATCGTTCACCTTTTGCAAAAATCTTAATTTAAAGAGCTCTATGCAGGTGGCATCGTTAGAAAGTTTCTCTCCTGTAATAGTCATTAAATGTATGCCATGATGACTTTTAAAACGTTCTAGCCATCCTTTGCTGGCCACAGTTATCGGGGGCCACTGTAATTCTGTTGGACTATGTTATGACTAGGAATGAATTTTGTAAGTGATAACTATTTGTATAAGTCTTAAAACTTTTTTGTCGACATACATGAACCTTAATGCTATAGTAAATAGCAGTTTTTAACTATGAGAACGATGTCATCTGGCGATTTCCACGCTTTCATCAGAAAAATGACACGTTTTTTTATTTTCTGGTAAAGCTTCAGGTGCCAACCGAAACGTGCAAAAGTGATTTTACTTCTCCTGGTCTGTAACCGTCAAACGTATGGTACAAACGCTATAATTTGGCCACACCTTCCTCGTAATATAATCCATGCAGCATGGGCATAACTTTCTTACGGGACCCATAAAACTTTAGATCGGTTCATTAGGATATGATGGATCTATATATGGACACACTCAGTCGTTTTTGCTATAAGGCGTTGCGATACTTGACAGGGTCGCCACAGTCGACCAAAACAGGAAAAAACGTTCAAAAATATCGATGAATCTCGTCAAGTCTAACCTCAGAAATCCAACATTGTTTTTCCTTTCCTGTACGGTCAATCCAATCCACGGCTTTGCTGACGACAGCACAGCAGAAAATTCAATCCAACATCAGTTTTATCTATGACGAACATCGTCGTTGACATTATATGATCAAGAGGAGAAAGAAAATAGCCACAACTACGATTTCATACAAACTTTAAAGTTGAAGACTGAAAAAAGACTATTACTTTAACAGAAAGCAATAGAAGACCTACTTAAAGTAGGCAAAGACAAAGACGAATATATTAAGAAACTTCAGAGGAGTACCACTGATATAAAGAACGATGTGACTGATGCTGGAAAGGAAGACGAAAATAAAAAAAGGGAATTATTAATATTCGGAGAAGAAATCTACATGTGCAAATTAAAGAAAATGAGAGGTAACTATCCAGGCTAATGAGGATGAACTATTACGGAAAAACATTATAGTGTCGATAGAAACACTAACTGAGAAAAACAATTTTTATAGTGGAGAAATGAAGGCACTACGAAACCATATTGCATTGATGAAGGAGAATATTTATTTAATTACGACATATATCTTGCGGCCAGAAAGTCCCATCTGCAAATCTTCTCTGGAATGTGATAGGATGGATGTTTCGATTAAAGGGCAGCATGGCAGAACGCGTTCGTGCTATCAAGAGCAACAACATGAACCTGTATAGGCATTCCCTGAATAATTGAGATTTGTCGATCATGGATCTCAGGTTGTTTTTTTTCTAGAATCTCAAAAGGTCCTAAACGATCAAGTTTTCTGAAGTCGCTGTTGAAGAACTCATCGTCATAGTCATCGTCTTCGTCTTCGTCTTCGTCATCGTCATCGTCATCGTCATGGTCATCGTCATCGTCATCGTCTTCGTCTTCGTCATCGTCATCGTCATCGTCTTCGTCTTCGTCATCGTCATCGTCATCGTCATCGTCTTCGTCATCGTCTTCGTCTTCGTCTTCGTCATCGTCATCGTCGTCAGTCAATTCTATTCGATTCGTTATTATCCGGTAGACAAAAATATGCATTAGATTCGTCAGGTACAAACAAGCAATATAAAATATGTATTTAGACATCAACAAACTCAGACACACTGTACGGACATGTATACAACCAGAATTTTTTAAGCATGTTTTGAACTTTTCTAATGACTTGCACAATTTTACTTCATTAGGCAACTTATTATAAATTTTTCGACCCAAACCACTGGGCGACTTCTTACCGTTTAAGTATTTTGCAAAGGGCACAAATGCCTAGGACAAAAATTAAGTAAATCTTTGGTAAACGTGAACTTATATTTGTTTTTGTCTACATGGATTGGCATGGAAAGGTCCTAAACGATCAAGTTTTCTAACAGGGTTATGATTTTTTAGAGCCTATTTTCTGGATCAGCGCGTCAAATCATCACGGTATTCCAGATTTCGTTCGCTCGAGCGATGAAAACCGAACATCCTGCATTGAAAACTTTGGAGTATAAAAAATCGTACACGCCGCTGTGCAATATTATAACTGTTCGCCGGGTAAGTGCGGTTTCTTGTGACGTGATGACAATTTTGTTCGAAGAGAAATTTCTATGATACAAGGAAACAGCAGAACGATGTCCATATAAGTTGGGTTACAGATCCCTAAATAGATACATATTAGTAATATTAATGTCACAGTTAGAACGCGCGGTTAAATGGGACTTGTCAGATGTCGCGTGATATCATCGAGTTTTTTTTGCGAATGTGAAAGTTCAAATTCGTCTGATGAAAAGCACACTCAATACTCGCTTCAATTCAATCCTTTAAGAGCTTGTTTGCAGAAATCCAAAAAAGACAATGATGACATGTATCAGCGATAAAATAAAAAAGCAACCGTAAACATGAAACAAGATACACAAGATCAATAAACATCTTTACAATCACATATTGAAAAAGCACAAACACGAAGTTAAAAGAACTACTGAAGTTGTGAGAAGTCGCTGTTGAAGAACTCATCGTCATCGTCATCGTCATCGTCATCGTCATCGTCTTCGTCATCGTCATCGTCATCGTCTTCGTCTTCGTCTTCGTCATCGTCATCGTCATCGTCACCGTCATCGTCATCGTTATCGTCATCGTCATCGTCATCGTCATCGTCATCGTCATCGTCTTCGTCATCGTCATCGTCATCGTCATCGTCATCGTCTTCGTCTTCGTCATCGTCATCGTCATCGTCATCGTCATCGTCATCGTCATCGTCATCGTCATCGTTATCGTCATCGTCGTCAATCAATTCAATTCGATTCGTTATTATCCTGTAGACAAAAATATGCATTAGATTCGTCAGGTACAAACAAGCAATATAAAATATGTATTTAGACATCAACAAACTCAGACACACTGTACAGACATGTATACAACCAGATTTTTTTAAGCATGTTTTGAACTTTTCTAATGACTTGCACAATTTTACTTCATTAGGTAACTTATTATAAATTCTTCGACCCAAACCACTGGGCGACTTCTTACCGTTTAAGTATTTTGCAAAGGGCACAAATTCCTAGTACAAAAATTCAGTAGATCTTTGGTAAACGTGAACTTATATTTGTTTTTGTCTACATGGATTGGCAAATCGTATATAATTAAGTAGGTAGTGTTAAAATTGTCATCGTTATCGTGTGTAATCCCTATGACAGAATTCTCTTTCTTGTTTCTTGTTTTTTTTTTTGAATCTCAAAAGGTCCTAAACGATCAAGTTTTCTAACATGGTTATGATTTTTTAGAGCCCATTTTCTGGATCGGCGTGTCAAATCACCACAGTATTCCAGATTTCGTCCGCTCGAGCGATGAAAATGGAACATCCTGCATTGAAAAACTTTGGAGTATAAAAAATCGTACACGCGGCTGTGCAATATTATAACTGCTCGCCGGGTAAATGCGGTTTCTTGTGACGTGATGACAATTTTGTTCGAAGAGAAATTTCTATGATACAAGGAAACAGCAGAATGATGTCCATATAAGTTGGATTACAGATCCTTAAAGAGATACATATTAGTAATATTAATGTCACAGTTAGAACGCGCGGTTAAATGGGACTTGTCAGATGTCGCGTGATATCATCGAGTTTTTTTTGCGAATGGGAAAGTTCAAATTCGTCTGATGAAAAGCACACTCAATACTCACTTCAATTCAATCCTTTATGAGCGGGTTTGCAGAAATCCAAAAAAGACAATGATGACATGTATCAGCGATAAAATAAAAAAGCAACACTAAACGTGAAACAATATACACAAGATCAATAAACATCTTTACAATCACATATTGAAAAAGCACAAACACGAAGTTAAAACAACTACTGAAGTTGTGAGAAGTCGCTGTTGAAGAACTCATCGTCATAGTCATCGTCTTCGTCTTCGTCTTCGTCATCGTCATCGTCATCGTCATCGTCATCGTCACCGTCATCGTCATCGTCATCGTCAACGTCTTCGTCTTCGTCTTCGTCTTCGTCATCGTCATCGTCATCGTCTTCGTCTTCGTCATCGTCATCGTCAACGTCTTCGTCTTCGTCTTCGTCATCGTCATCGTCATCGTCATCGTCATCGTCATCGTCATCGTCATCGTCTTCGTCTTCCTCTTCGTCATCGTCTTCGTCTTCGTCATCGTTATCGTCGTCAGTCAATTCTATTCGATTCGTTATTATCCGGTAGACAAAAATATGCATTAGATTCGTCAGGTACAAACAAGCAATATAAAATATGTATTTAGACATCAACAAACTCAGACACACTGTACAGACATGTATACAACCAGAATTTTTTAAGCATGTTTTGAACTTTTCTAATGACTCAGCGATAAAATAAAAAAGCAACCGTAAACATGAAACAATATACACAATATCAATCAACATCTTTATTATCACATATTGAAAAAGCACAAACACGAAGTTAAAAGAACTACTGAAGTCACTGTTGAAGAACTCATCAATCTTGTAGAATGCTTCATTTTCATTGTAAAAGGCTCGTCGGTGAAGAGCTTGACTTTATCTGGAATTGCATTATACATTATATGTTGAAGCGAATTCACTGGTAATTGATACTGTTTCTAGTAGTTTGCAGACTTTGTTGAGGTAAATTTAACTTGTGTTTCTATTCTACTACCAAATTTTTAGATACCCGGTCGATCAAATGCTGTCCGACAAACTATAACTCAAATTAGAAAACAACGCGGTGGTTAGATACGGATCTCTTGTCGCTGAGGACTCGGGCAGAGGTAAACCACCCCTAGCGTCGTGCATGCCGGCATAATGGGATCAAGAGGGCTGCGATTATGCATGGCGTGCTGTTGTTATCGCCGCACTCTTGATGGAATATTTAAAAGGTTTTGTGTCGCTGAGCGAGCTTGAACACGTTCGTGTCCTACGGGTAATGAGTGTGTTGGTATGCGACGAAAAGGAAAATAACGCTCGAACGGCAAAGAGGATGTTATAACACAGAATATGATATCGATCTCTGGATTCATTTACAACGATTTTAAATAAACAAAATTTCCAGAACATGGACTACAGCAGGATAGTAACTAAGTCAACTCCCAACTGGGATAACAACGGTTACAAAGCTATTTTTATAGAACAACAATGCAGCTGTGTGGCGACGAGGACGGCAGGGCAATAATATCTGTTTGAACTAACAAAATCTGTTCGTGCCAAATCAAGTCTTCGAAGAGGCAATTTCTCTCGCTCTAGTACAGACGAGAGCTGCAAACTGGAACAATACACTTAATTGGTCTTATTTCAAAACCGCCGTTCTCATATACATACAAAGATACAGATATGACACACATATACAATGTTCGAGATGCGGCGAAACGGGCGAATCTCGGGTCGCAGTGCCAACTTCGATTGGCGAGATGCTGCTACGATAAAAGATTCGCAAAGCGGGCCAGCGTCGAGCGTTTTTATGTACAAAAAGTTTAAGTATAATAGAAGTGATGCATTTACTGGCAGTTCAGTTTTTTTTTTTGAAAAATTTAGGCCTACGCGGTATAAAAAATGGCCTCCATCATTCCACCCTCCATAATCATAGATGACATCTCTATCTTCACACTCCGCACCTAACAAATTTCGCTAACCTCCGTGAAAGTTTACCCGAGTTGAAAATGAGTCGCCCTTTTCGCCTTGACCAAACTGGCGGACGCGGAATTTAATTATCGAAATCATGTCCCCGAGGCCCACTTCGAGGTCCGATCAGCCCTAATGACGTTTCGAGGAAGTGATTTCCACTCTCCACGAAGGGTGGACTCTGACGATCCCTTATGTCGTTTTTGTTCGGTGGCAAACGGGGCGCACAGGCGTTCGATTTTCCAAGGGCTATAACTAATTCATTTGAAATTACTACTTTATATATATCTGAACAGCATCAAGCATGGATATTGTAGTTGAGTCGGTAGTACCTGAGCAGTACTCGATTTCAATATTTCCTCGCCAAAGGCGTGGGAAGTAAAAAATGAATTTTCGTTTCATAAATTTGTTCTACAACATTCCCTTCAACAGTCTATCAAATTGTGAGTCCGTCTTATCTGAACACAACAACAACATTGGAGTGATTATGTTCCGACCTCGTCTCGTAAAAAGAACAGGTGTAGTACCCCGTTTCTCGGCCAAACCCACGAGTTCAATATATTTCTGTTGGGATGGTATCAACCTGTAAAGCCCTTCAAAGACCATCTTATGCCTGCATCGTTAGTAGCATTTTGGGTGAGAGACTGATAGCTGACTTATAGCAAATCAAACAACTATATCTTAATCTCTTATCAGACTGTAAGGTAGGAGTTCGTAAGCCAAGGCCGGAGAGGAGGAAGATGGTGGGCGCAGTGAGCCACTTTTCTTCGCTCTGTGCTCGTTTTGAACTGGTGGCTTTGGCAGGAAACGGGGTACTACACATATTATAATTACGAGACGAGGCCGGAACATAATTACGATCGAACATCACTTACAGGTACAGGTACAGGTATAAAAGCATGTTCAACATTAATCCTGATATGAGCTCATTAATATCATTGAACAAGTAAAAAATCGAAGAGTCATCTTCCAACCTTCCACATTTTACTATTATTATAACATTATCGAAAATACTTTCATCAAAACACTATGAATAGCTTGCTGAGAACTGAGGGCAAATAACGAAATCCAATACGTTTTTAAGAGAGTTAAAAAGCTTGATGCTTCATATGTATGTACCGCAAAGTCTGATAAC